>CM050999.1:34343191-34387569 GCA_027704905.1 Muraenolepis orangiensis
CCATGAAGTGACCTACCGCCCAGTAGCCCTCCCTCCCCTCCCTCCCCTCCCCCACCATGAAGTGACCTACCGCCCAGTAGCCCTCCCCTCCCTCACCTCCTCCCCCATGAAGTGACCTACCGCCCAGTAGCCCTCCCCTCCCTCACCTCCTCCCCCATGAAGTGACCTACCGCCCAGTAGCCCTCCCCTCCCTCCCCTCCCCCACCATGAAGTGACCTACCGCCCAGTAGCCCTCCCCTCCCTCCCCTCCTCCCCCATGAAGTGACCTACCGCCCAGTAGCCCTCCCCTCCCTCCCCTCCTCCCCCATGAAGTGACCTACCGCCCAGTAGCCCTCACCTCCCTCCCCTCCCTCCCCTCCTCCCCCATGAAGTGACCTACCGCCCAGTAGCCCTCCCCTCCCTCCCCTCCCTCACCTCCCTCCCCTCCTCCCCCATGAAGTGACCTACCGCCCAGTAGCCCTCCCCCCCTCCCCTACCGCCCAGTAGCCCTCCCCTACCTCCCCTCCCCCACCATGAAGTGACCTACCGCCCAGTAGCCCTCCCCTCCCTCCCCTCCCCCACCATGAAGTGACCTACCGCCCAGTAGCCCTCCCCTCCCTCCCCTCCCCCACCATGAAGTGACCTACCGCCCAGTAGCCCTCCCCTCCCTCCCCTCCCCCACCATGAAGTGACCTACCGCCCAGTAGCCCTCCCCTCCCTCCCCTCCCCCCCCTCCCACACCATGAAGTGACCTACCGCCCAGTAGCCCTCCCCTCCCTCCCCTCCCCCACCATGAAGTGACCTACCGCCCAGTAGCCCTCCCCTCCCTCCCCTCCCTCCCCTCCCCCACCATGAAGTGACCTACCGCCCAGTAGCCCTCCCCTCCCTCCCTCCTCCCTCCCCTCCCTCCCCTCCCCCACCATGAAGTGACCTACCGCCCAGTAGCCCTCACCCATTTAGGTTTGCCTACAGGCAAAACATGTCAACCTATCACCATCGCCCTCAACCTCCACACTGCCCTCTCCAATCCTGGACCAGAGGAACACTGTTGTGTGAGAATGCTGTTCATGGACTACAGTTCAGCATTCAATACGGGGATCTTGGTAGAAGCGTTCTTGTGGCGATTTTCAGGCTTTAAACAAAGCCTGAAAAGTCTACCAAAAACCCTAAGCTAAGTTGAAAGACACGATGTCCAGAAGCTCAACCAATGACTGTAGCCCCCCGGTCTGGAGCGGGAAGAGACCCTCTTAATGTTGAAGGACTGTAGCCCCCCAGTCTGGAGAGAGACCCTCTTAATGTTGAAGGACTGTAGCCCCCCAGTCTGGAGAGAGACCCTCTTAATGTTGAAGGACTGTAGCCCCCCAGTCTGGAGAGAGACCCTCTTAAGGTTAAAGGACTGTAGCCCCCGCAGTCCAGAGAGAGACCCTCTCCTTTCCTTACAGGTTAACAAACAGACTTATATGTAGACAAGAAAAAAACAAGACAAATAAAACCACAAAAGATGTCCCAACAGGGCGATGTGTCCCTCGCTCGCAGGCTACAGCTCTTTAACAGTCATTCAGCACTCCTCCTCTTTTAAGACCAACTAAACCTGGCCTTGTGGGCCTCACCAGGTCCCGCCATCCCTTCCACCTCTTCTCAAATGTTTCACTCTGTAGTCTCAGTGCATATGTCCACTTTTCCATTATATATATCTGATGAATCACGTCCATCCGCTCTCCCTCCGTCGGAACCTCTCGGCTCATCCACTTCCTCCTTATAGATTTTTTTGGTTGCCACCCTTAAAATGTTAAAAATGTACTTATTGTCGTTGTCCATTATATCAAGGTCTACTTTCCCCAGGTACATCACTTCACATTTCAATGGTACTTTTGCATTAAGCATTTTTACCATATAATTGTGGGCCAAAGAGGGATTATGGATGGACGTTCAGAACAGGTGAAAGTGGTTGGCATTAACATGACCGCATCTCCTCCAGCAGTCCTTAACATGACCGCATCTCCTCCAGCAGGCATTAACATGACCGCATCTCCTCCAGCAGTCCTTAACATGACCGCATCTCCTCCAGCAGTCCTTAACATGACCGCATCTCCTCCAGCAGTCCTTAACATGACCGCATCTCCTCCAGCAGTCCTTAACATGACCGCATCTCCTCCAGCAGTCCGCCCCAGTTTCCCTATAGCAGGCGTGATGAAGAACCGGACCGTGTTCTTCCATTCAAACTCCCTCCAGGTCGGGGAATCGGTTGTTTTCCATTGTTGTTTACATATTTGTCCCCATTCTTCTGTCCTAATAGTAGTAGTTGCTTCTCGCTCCCATGTTTCCTTGATGTAGGATGTATCTGTCAATTTCGAGTTCTGTAAACCACAAATACCCTCAACACGCCTTGTTCTATGATTTTTATATGTACTTTTGTGATTTTCTGGTTCAAATAATGCCGTATTTGGAGATACCTGTAGAAATCATGCTTTTGCAGTCCATATTTTAATTTGAGCTTTTCAAAGCATTATATAGTCCCCCTGGTATACAATGTGTAGTAGAATGTGAGTCCCTTTAGCTTCCATCCCTTGAATCCCCCCTCTACTCTATTTGGGATAAAGTCTGAGTCATGTGCGCACCGCCTCAACAACCTGGCCGCCTCTTTTAGGTCTTTTATCTTTAACATTTTGTTCCATATCTGAAGTGGCAGCCTGACCCATGGATTGTCTATGTCAGTCAAGTTCCCCATCAAGTTCCCGTCTCCAATCAAAGCCTGCAACGGTACTCCTTCAACCAAGTCACTCTCTATGTCCCTCCATTTTGCATTGTAGTCAGGGTTGCACCAGCATACTAAGGGTCTTAATTGAGCTGCATTGTAGTAGTCTCTGAGGCAGGGGAGAACCATTCCCCCTTTCTCTTTCCATAGTTTTAGTGTTTTGAGTCTGATTCTGGGCCTTTTCCCCTGCCACACAAATCTAGAGATCATTCTGTCCCACTCTATGAATTGTTTCTCAGTGACTGCTACAGGAAGTGTCTGGTAGAGATACAGGAGCCTTGGTAGGACATTCATTTTTATAGTCTATTCTAGAGCTTAGGCCCAGAAAAGGCAACAGGTTGGAGAGAGACCCTCTTAATGTTGAAGGACTGTAGCCCCCCAGTCCAGAGAGAAACCCTCTTAATGTTGAAGGACTGTAGCCCCCCAGTCCAGAGAGAGACCCTCTTAATGTTAAAGGACTGTCTGGAACTGAAGAAATGGGAAACTGTCGTATAACCACCACGCTTCAGAGACACCAAAGACGAAGAAGCAATCAATCCCATTGTACCCTCCAAGCCAAGCTCAGAGACCTTGGGCTCAATAACGTCCTCTGGGATTGGATCTGAACTTCCTCACAGGGAGCATCACATCCTACACCCTGACCCTCAACACTGACGCCCCTCAGGGCTGCTTGCTCAGGCCTCCTGCACTCCCTGTTCACACACAGCTGCGTAACCACCCAGTGCTCCAACACCATCATCAAGTGATGCCATGACCGTAAACGGTCTGATCACCGGCGACAATGAGACAGCCTCCAGAGAGGAGTTAAGAGCCCTGACATCTTGGTGCCAGGGCAACAACCTTCATCTCAACATCAGCAAAACAAGGGAGCTGACTGTGGACGACAGGAAGCCACAGAGAAGGCCCCCTCTCCATCAAAGGGACTAAAGTGGAGAAAGTCAGGAGCTCCTTAGGTTCCTTAGGGTCAACATCAGCAAGGACCTGAGGACCTGATACTAACTTACAGGTGCACCATAGAGACTATGGTATCCTGACTAGCTGCAACACCGCCTGGTATGGCAGGTGCACCTACAGGGTGCTGTAAAGTTCGAAGCCCATCACCACCTGGACCTCTACACCCAGTGGTGGAGGAACAAGACCAACAGGATCAATAAAGACCAAAAACGGTTCAGCCTGCTGGTGCCAGAGGCTCCAGGGACAGCTTCATCCCTCAGGTCATAAGACTGTTGAACTCTGGATCCCCTTTGACCCCTTTGACCCCTTGACCCTTTACTTCACCTGCCTCTTATTGACACCTTACTTCATTTGCACATTATCAAAATTGTCGTCACTTCAACTTATCTGGCAATTGAATTGAAATTTGGTCCCTAGCAATTGAATTGCCAGTGACTGCTTCCTGTAATTGTTATTGTTAATAACAATTGATAATTGGGCATATGGCAATAAGAATGTTAAATATTGAAACTAGAATAACCATGGTTATTATTATGCACGATTTAGCGTCACGCGTCTTACCTTGATGGTAAGACGCGTGACGCTACATTGTGCAAACGAAAACCAAACTGGATTCAAGAACAGCTTTTACTTCGTGGCCAAATTGCATGATGTGCATGAAAGGAAGGATGTTATTAAAGGAATCAGCTGTTTTAGGATGGTTTGTGATTTAAATGTCCTGTTGACTATCCCTAACTATTCACATTCAGGAGCTGGTTTAAGCAATAAAACGCTCACGTTTTATTGCAGCACATGGTAAAGTGCATTGGTTTATTTGACAACGCCCTCATATGTCGTTATAAAAAAGCAGGTTGACGCTTTTTTACCCAAAGATTAAATCCAGCAGGCATCATCAGGGTGTCATTGCAATTTTTGAACGCAGGTCAGAACGCAGGTCAGATTCGGACGGTGGTTGTCTGGAATCCGACCTCCATCTTGTGGGTCCTGCTCTTGGTAAACGCCACTTCACAACATCGTCCAGTAGGTGCGCTTGGTGGACTTTTTGAAAAGCGTCACTGTTGTAACCTGAGCAGCAAATCATGCAGGCAGATTTAGAATCCAGTTAATGCTGTTTACTGACACCCAAGAAGACCTTCAAGACTATGGTCATGAACAATGGGTAATGACTGAAATGACGAGATCGCGAATACAAGTGGCCAAAATTGGCCACTTGAGTTGGCTGGTATCTCCCTGAGGGATAGGGTGAGAAGCTCAGTCACTCGTGAGAGGCTCGGAGTAGAGCCGCTGCTCCTTCGTGTAGAAAGGAGCCAGTTGAGGTGGTTCATCTAGTGAGGATGCTTCCTGGATGCTTCCTGGTCGTTTTCCAGGCACATCCAACTGGGAAGAGACCACGGGGCAGACCGAGGTACAGGTGGGGTGATCTCATCTCCACACTGGCCTGGGAACGCCTCGGGATCCCCCAGTTAGAAGCGGGAGAAGATGGATGGATGTGCTGCCAGAACACAGTCCAGCAGCACATGGAGGGCGAGGGAAAGCTCTTCCAGTACGGGAGGTTCTCAGACCCTTCACTGGACACCATGTTTGATTTGTTGTTTATTTGTTTGTTTAAAAAGAAGGTGCATTTAGCTAAATGCGAGAGCAGCAGTTCCCATTAGTGTGCTTTAGGCTTTAGGGATCCATTAAAGTCTGAGCTGCCAGGTTTTCAACGGAATTGGATTTCCCCTAAACTCCCAAAACATAATCAGCAATAGCGGACACTCGTCATCTTGTCATCTCACATCAAATCCCATCTAGGACTCCCTTACCTCACAAGTCATCTTACTTTTAGCCGCTACGTCAAACTTAAACTGGCTAGCTTTGTGAGATCTGTTATCTCATCTACTTTGACTGCATAAATACGGCTTCGTTAATCTCTGTATACTGTTTGATAAGCCAGTGTCTCGCTCACTTCATCTTTCTCAGCAAGAACATGGAATAGTCTCACATAGTTGCCACAATAAGAAGAGCTTGCACTCGTCTTTACCACAATTATCTATCTAGTTCTAAAAGATTGTAGAGCAATTTGGCTTTGATTTTTCATGTTTGTTAAGGCTCCCTTTTTCAAGTCACAAAATCCCACGTTAGTCCAAATGCAAGTAGTGGAGAACCAAAGACAGAGGAACCAGTGGAGGAACCAGTGAGTCTTCATTGGGAGCACTAATTGAAAAATAACCCTTTGTTTTAAGTAGTTCCTTGAGCTCAGGCATTGGCCTTCCATTCTTTATCTTTTCTGGTTATCTTTATACCAGTACATTTGACCAGGGCTTAACATACGTATGTGTAGCAGTCGACACAATGCCTTTATGGCTGCTTGAGCGGTCCTGGTGAAGACAAAGATACAGGGTGATGAGGAATCTGGTTTATTGTGGAGATTTGCAGACAATGGTGAACAGAGCAGTTTGTACATGCTAGAGCATTGTACTGTTACGCCCCAACGAGTCCGACGAGCCAAATGTGCCAAAGTACCCAAAAGTAGAGAGACACGGACACGGACACAATGAAAAAAATGTCTTTACTAAAAATATATCCAAACATCAAAAACACAAACTAGGCAGGGTTGGACTGGATACTTGGCGAGGTCGGAGCTGGAACACGCAGTCTCTCGTGACAGTGGTTCTCAGTAACCAAGCGCCCCACGTGGGTCCTCGGCAGCCTAAAGAAGGGTAGATCCCAGGTGTTCATTAGCCTCAGTAGGCCTGATTATGATGGGCAACACCTGGGATCCATTAGAGCGCGGGGGGGCACAACATGTACGTGCTCCTCAAGTGTGTGTGGTGGAGGCTGTTTAACCCGTGGGCCTTGATTCACAAGTGTGCAGCCTCGGCCAGCCACAGACTAATCAGTCTGACTGGGGCCAGGTGAGGCTGCTTAAACCAGACTCTAATCAGTCTCAGGTGAGGCTGCTTAAACAAATATTAAATATTGCCTTTTCGGCAATAATATAATTTGAGCCTCAGGTCTGAGACATGGCAGCCAGCCAGTTGATTGATCAGGTTTCCCTACATGGTGGGAGCAGGCCAACGTTAAAAGGCAGTTTGCAGTAATGTCCAGTTTCCCAAATCGTCACTATAAGCGTCACTATAAGAAGAGTATCTTAATGGATGTTACTATAGTTTAAAACAAATGTGTTACTATGATACTAATACTACTAAGATGTGTCAGTGTTCATGGAGTAAGTTACACATCTCCCATAAAACACCAAACCAATCAACATCACAACCAACTCTCAAATGCCAACCAAACAACCCTGAAACCAGCCCAAACCTGATTAATCCCCAAACCAAACAAGCCTAAACCTGATTAATGCCCAAACTAATCCAGCCCAAACCTGATTAACACACAAACCAAACCAACCCAAACCTCGGATTAACCCACAAACCAAACCAGCCCAAAACCGGATTAACCCACAAACAAAACAGTGAACCAACCAGCCCCCAAACCAGAAACCCAAACAAACTGCTAACTAAACACCAACCAACTCAACCCTTTGGTATCTTCCTCTGTGCCAACTAGTTGTCAGTTCTGCTTCTCCATAGTCATCCATAGATCATCCATGCCATTATGCAGTACATCTGCACCCCTGTCTCATCTGTCTATCTGGCCCGTATACTTCTTAAGGAACTCAAGCTTAGCATATTCTTTGGAAGCATTGGGGCTAATCGAGTGTGGCTTTGGATGATGGGACAGCTGTAAAACAACTCTTAATGTCAACTCTGGCCTTAAGGTGAACGGTCACCCTATGAATGGAGGGGTTGGTGGGTCCATCTGGAGCCAATGAGTATCTGTTATCCAGCTGGAATATTGGGCTTTAATGGGGTTCACCTTTCATTGGTGTAGCATTACGGTTGATGTGGGGATTTTATTAACTAAAAAAAGGATGTAGAAAGTCCATCTCCTTTCGACTTACATTGATCGATTCCAATGTTGATCAAGCTGTAATTTTCGAATAATAAAATATCAGATTTTGTACTCACATGTAAATGTGAGCACAGAGAGGAGAATCCTCCACCAAACCTGTTTTACCTTTTGAATAATGCTGAATGTTTTTTTACCAATTATTTTGGTTGAAGAACAGCTTGGTCTCCTGTCACGCAGCCTCGGAGCACATTTTGGTCTGTTTTGTTTTGCAACTTTAGCAACGAGCGGTTCCCCGTCCTGTGGCCCAGGGGAGCGTACGATACCAGAAGACACTGCGTGTGAAAATGACATTTCAAGATGGGCGTGTCCAGCTGGTACCAATAGAAACAGATCTACAGCCCATTTGGCTTTTCCTGTCTGGAGGAAAATCTATTGGATATTCCAAGCAGACAAATGTAATGTTGTGGCCACATTTACAGCAAGGCGGGTTTTCTCTCTGTTGTTATCACCGGTTGCCCCTGCTGGGTTAACACTTAGAGGGAGATGGGAAGACAGAGAAATTTGCCTCATCCATGTGATGGATGAGGCAGCAATGTTAAATGATATACACTCTCCTTCTCTCAAAGACAAAAGGCAAAGACAGACACACACACACACACACACACTCCCACACCAAACAGCAACTCAGTCCTGTATGTTTAGTTGTATTCAGATACTGGGCTGGGTTTTCCCAAGTGTCCTGAATTGAAACAATAAAACAAAACAACAAAACGAACCCAGCGGTAGTGAAGTTAGTAATCCAATATGGACGACGGGATGGGTCTCCACATGGGAAGTTGCACTGCTCCAGAGCCCATCAGAACCACAGAAGGGCTGGTCATCCTGTGACAGAACAACACCATATAAGGTCATCATGCCTCCAGGAGCATCGCCATGGCAGCAGGCTTCAGCTGCCCGAGAAACCCCAGATGCTGAGGGCTTTGAAGCCATAGCAGCACGTGCACACACACACACACACACACACACACACACATGCATGCATGCACACACGCACACACATGTGCATGCACACACACACACGTGCATGCACACACATGCGTGCATGCACACACTGGCACATGCATGTGTGTGTTAATATGAAGCATGCAAGGACACACACACACACACACACACACACACACCCAAGGGCGCACACACACACACACACACACACACACACCCAAGGGCGCATACACACAGACACCCAGTCCACTTGTTTGAAAGTGAAGACCACGGGGGAACTTTTGTATCTCTTACAAAGTGAATGACGATGAGAAGTCCTGTTTCTAAACGTGGTATGCATTACACCGCAGTACCGGAATGCTTCAAATGTTATTGGCTCGCTCACATTAACTAAGGGTCTGCTGTGCTCTTTGTTAATAGCTCATGTGTACTCAGGGTCAGGTGGAGATGGGTCTCATGGAGGAGGATACGGACTGATGGAGCCTCCATCTGGGGACTACATCCTATCGTCACAATCAGAAGGCTTTTATTGTCATTGCACAAGAACCAAATTGTCTGGCAATCCTCAAGACACTCATACAAACAACACTTTGAAAAAAATATAAATGGTTTAAAAAAACTAAGCTTAACAAAATACACAGGTTAAATAAAAAATAATGGTATATGATCTTTACTTAATTTTCTCTCATCAATTTGTAGAATGGAGGTGAATGAGGAATGGAGACCTGATCCACGTTAAACAGCCTTCCACCCAACGAATGTCTTTCTTAGTCACTTCTTGTCATCACCACAATTTGAAAACCAATTGGTTGTAACTGTTGTTTTTGTTAAACAAACATAGGTGTGTGTATGTGTGTGTGTTACCTGCCATGTCACCAAGACGCCCATGGCTGGCATGGGTTCACCCTACACACTTTCATAACTAATAACCAACACGTTTCCATTGGCCTGGAGTTACATTTCCATACGGATGAGCAGGCCCATTGTGGCTAAATGTCAACTCCAAGCGTTTCACTTTAATTGTATGTCAGAAGTCAGCTCTATGAACTCTGATTACAAGCTGCCTTCATGCCACACGGAACCGGAAATGTGTGACTCCAGAGGGTCGTGAGGACAGCAGAGAAGATCATCGGGTGTGCACTTCCATGCATTGAGGAGATCTGTAGGACCAGATGTAGGAAGAAGGTCATCTCCATCACTTAGGACCAACCGCAACCACCCTGGGCTCCATCTCTTCTCCCCCCTGCCGTCTGGTCACCGGTTCCCCAGCATCCGTACCTCAAGGACTACCAGGTTTAAGGATAGTTTATATCCACAGGCATCATAACATGTCCATTAACATTACCACTATCATAACATGTCATTAACATTACACTATCATAACATGTCATTAACATTACACTATCATAACATGTCATTAACATTACACTATCATAACATGTCATTAACATTACACTATCATAACATGTCATTAACATTACACTATCATAACATGTCATTAACATTACACTATCATAACATGTCATTAACATTACACTATCATAACATGTCATTAACATTACACTATCATAACATGTCATTAACATTACACTATCATAACATGTCATTAACATTACACTATCATAACATGTCATTAACATTACACTATCATAACATGTCATTAACATTACACTGTCATAACATGTCATTAACATTACACTGTCATAACATGTCATTAACATTACACTATCATAACATGTCATTAACATTACACTATCATAACATGTCATTAACATTACACTATCATAACATGTCACTAACATTACACTGTCATAACATGTCATTAACATTACACTATCATAACATGTCATTAACATTACACTATCATAACATGTCATTAACATTACACTATCATAACATGTCATTAACATTACACTATCATAACATGTCATTAACATGACACTATCATAACATGTCATTAACATGACACTATCATAACATGTCATTAACATGACACTATCATAACATGTCATTAACATGACACTATCATAACATGTCATTAACATTACACTATCATAACATTGTCACCAATATTACATTGTCGTACTTTACTGGACGTCCTGGACTCAATACAGTTACTGCACTGTTATGCACAGTACTGCACTGTACTCATGAAGTGAGTAGCTTAGTATAGCATATAATAGAATGGTATAGTTTAGTATAGTATAGTTTAGTATTGTTGTTGAAATTCATAATGCAGCAGTGAATGGGGAGCATTCCATTGTACTAGTTACACATGGCAAAAATAAACATCTTCAATCTTGAATCTCACACACACGCCCCCACACAAACTGCCACACACACACACACACACACACACACACACACACACACACACACACACACCACTCTAGGCATTGGTAAAAGACAAGGGGGGGGGATAAATATGCACCCCCTCCACATGTACCTCATCACACATCTTCCTCTTCTTTCCTCTCCTCATTCTGCAAGACTTCACATGTGACTTCTGTGGAATTTACACTGGAATGAGGGCCCTATTTTCCATGTCTGGCTGAAAAAGTTTTTCCAGAAAGGGGGTGGTGGGGGTGGGGGGTGGGGCTGGGGGGTGGGGGGGTAACGAGCCTCCCCTCTGATATTAACGAGCAGTAGTGGAAAACTTCTAACTGAAAATTAACTTGCGAGAGGCCACCCTTTAGGAGTAGGTGGATATATCCACTACTTTCTTCCTATCTACCGATGTCTTCCGTTCTTCTCTTCCTTACATTCTTATCTTCATATGATTATAATGTCCTCCCTTTTCTTCTGTGTTGGTTTTGTTCAGGTTGTTTACTCAATGGACTCCGATAATGTGTCTTAACTTCGAGCTGCAGCGAACTATAGCCCTACTGTTTAAACTATAGCCCTACTGTTTACACTATAGCCCTACTGTTTAAACTATAGCCCTACTGTTTACACTATAGCCCTACTGTTTAAACTACAGCCCTACTGTTTAAACTACAGCCCTACTGTTTAAACTACAGCCCTACTGTTTAAACTATAGCCCTACTGTTTAAACTACGTTAACTAGCCCTACTGTTTAAACTACAGCCCTACTGTTTAAACTACAGCCCTACTGTTTAAACTACAGGCCTACTGTTTAAACTATAGCTCTACTGTTTAAACTACAGCCCTACTGTTTAAACTATAGCCCTACTGTTTAAACTATAGCCCTACTGTTGAATCTATAGCCCTACTGTTTAAACTATAGCCCTACTGTTTAATCTATAGCCCTACTGTTTAATCTATAGCCCTACTGTTTAATCTATAGCCCTACTGTTTAATCTATAGCCCTACTGTTTAAACTATAGCCCTACTGTTTACCGCGGGTACAAAAGGTCTAATGATGAATGAAGCCAGCACATGATTTGTGGAATATTCCATTGAACGGAGCTCCTCCATTGATTGGGAATGTATGACATCTGTATTCGTCACGCGCTATTTTATTTTTCCTGGCGGATCGCACTGCAGCGTCACCGCAAAACGCTCTCTGTTTGTGTCTTAAACTCCTCAGCTGAGGCACCCAGCCACCACCCACCTCCATTCAACACCACCCACCTACAGTCAACACCACCCACCCACACCCCCAGCCACCACCCACCTCCATTCAACACCACCCACCTACAGTCAACACCACCCACCCACACACCCCCAGCCACCACCCACCTCCATTCAACACCACCCACCCACACACCCCCAGCCACCACCCACCTCCATTCAACACCACCCACCTCCATTCAACACCACCCACCCACACACACCCAGCCACCACCCACCTACAGTCAACACCACCCACCCACCCAGCCACCACCCAAATACAGTCAACACCACCCACCCACACACACCCAGCCACCACCCACACACACACAACCAGCCACCACCCACCTCCATTCAACACCATCCACCCACCCACACACACCCAGCCACCACCCACACACACACAACCAGCCACCAACCACCTCCATTCAACACCACCCACACACACAACCAGCCACCACCCACCTCCATTCAACACCACCCACCCACCCACACCCAGCCACCACCCACCTACATTCAACACCACCCACCCACACACACACAACCAGCCACCACCCACCTCCATTCAACACCATCCACCCACCCACACACACCCAGCCACCATCCACCTCCATTCAACACCACCCACACCCACCACCACCACCTCTGTGTTGCACATCCGACAGCACAAGTCAGCCCAGATCTCATTATAAATGCTTTTTGAAAGCTCATTCTTGGCACGGCAGAGATCAAGATTCTTTATTTGTTTGCCATGAGTCACAACAGCACAATGGAATGCTAACTCCCCACTCACTTCCGCAGGAGGAATTTAACAACTATACTATACTATAAACAATAAAAATTAACAATAAAGTTCCTAGTGGGTGATAAATACCCAACATATGGCGGCTGGTGCAGTGGTAAAGTGAAGGCAGTGCAGCTCCGTAGTGAGTGGGTCAGCATCGCTGTACAGATGGGCAGTGGATACCAGGAGGGGAGTGACAGGACCCCACATGGCTCTCCTCATCAGAGGAGATACAGAGGACCACCCATCACCAGACGGGACTATCAACTCTATATCAGCTGTTGATTTGTGAAGATGATCTCTTCTGATTCATATAATTCCTATTTACCTTTCCTCGTGGACGTGGTATATATGTGTGTGTGTGGAAAATCCTTCCTTTGTGCAGCTGTAACTTGATTAAAGAATCGCTCGAAGCTGATGTGGGAAGCTTGGGGATTCTCCCCTTCGTCGGGTCTCACGGACTAATGCATAACACTCTGTAAAATGGGTCCAGTATTGAGCGACAATACAGCCATGACACGTCTGCATCTGCGTCCGTCAAGGGAAGGCCTGTCAAAGAGCTGTTTTTGCCACTAGATGGTTCTAAGTGATTGACCACATTGGGAAAAGGACAGAGAAACACTACTTTTGTCTGAAAATGTGTCTAAAATATATTTTAAATCAGAGCAGAACCTGATTTCAACATGGGGGACATCTTGTGAGATTCCAGAAGGAGGCTTCTCCTTGAGCAAGACTTGGTCACAATAACAAACACACTGGGTCTAACTGAAGGTCAAGGGTCATTTCTCTGAAGGGATCCTTTCCATAATGTTGTCAAACACTTACTTAATGACCGTCTGTCAGTCCGGTTTAAAAAATCCCAAAGTTGGCTCAATATAACTTAACCATATACCTTCAAATCTCTTAATGACACGTCCCTCAATAAAACACTCAAATAAATGTCCCTTTTCTACAGTACTATTTTATAAATTATATTATTATATTATTACAATGAGAGGCAAACCTCAACACTATTAAGACAGGCTTCCCTAATATAGTTTTGTATCTCAAATTCACACACAGAAAGCGGACTGTTTAGTGTTTACATGAAAACTTACTTAGCATAAAAACCCTCATTGACATAATTTTCGGCATTGATGTAAACATCTGTTTTATTAACATCTTGTACTTTTACATAAAAAAAACCTCTTTACCGACAGTTAAATGTCCGAGCGCTAACCAAGACGAGCCACTAGCCCAAGCCACGGTTAGCATTGAGAAGCGTGCTCAGCTTATAATGACAGCTCTGTGAAGCGGTTTAAAAACACTCAACAAACAAACTGATGTTTATTTCTCTTTTTTTTTTACAACATATAATGTGCAGGTTCCGTTAATATCTGGGATGTTTGGAACAAAACTCTTGAAACGGCTTAAAATACAGTATTAAAGTCACAAAATACAACATCTCTCTCGTCGCAGGTTGCAGTCCAGTAACCTACATTATAAAGAATATGCAATATACTACGTTTCATGTATAAGTGCACATCGACGACTCACAAAGGGAACACTACCAAACACCACCCTGCATGCGCTCTCTCACACACACACACACACACACACACACACACACACACACACACACACACACACACACACACACACACACACACACACACACACACACACACACACACACACACACACACACACACACACACACACACACACACACACACACACACACACACACACACACACACACGATGGCATACTCATTTAACAGCAACCATAATACGTCACAAAAAATAATTACTAATTAAAATAAAACAAATATATATATGTATATATACATATATATATGTACATATATACATATGTATATAATATACATATGTATATACTATATACATATATGTATACGGTATATCTATATATTATATATATATATATTTACCTATATATATAGACATCTATATCTATAGATATATATATATATATATCTATAGATATATATAGATATATATATATATATATCTATATATATATATATAGATATATATATATATACATATATATATATATATATATATATATATATATACATATATATATATATATACACTGTATATCTATATATACGAAGAGCAAAACATTTTTCTTCCTACATTTAAACATGAAGTGGAAAACCCCTCGAGTGACGACCAAAAGGTACTGAATATAGCATCAAGATATCTCCAAACAGAAAAATAACTAGTGACAGGAATAGAACCAAACATGACATGCTTAAACTACAACAACACATGAATTGAGATGTAAAGGCATGTACAGATGAGGCCATGAGGGACGCATTGGCCTTGAAGTAGAACCATGTTCTGAAGCCAACAGAACATGGTCTCCAATTCATAGAACCACAAAAACATGCAACTCTGGAAACAAGCGGGCTCATTGGACAGAACCACTGTGTCGCTCGAGAGCTCAGCTTGATTTGACACATTGATTTGGGAACCTTGCCTCTTTTTCTTCAGCCTCAGTCATTGAGTTACACAAAATCTTACACACATTCTTTTCGTAAGCGCAAAATATCCTTTTTCGACACTCGTCAAATTATTGCACACACACACTAAGTTCACAAAAATACTTTTGCTTTTTTAGACAAAGAGCAGCATTTAAAAATTAAGAAACGTGTTTGAACACTGCACAAGACGACATTAAAAAAGTAGAGAACATATAAATGGAGAAGCGAAGAGACGTTTTGACACTGTGCAAGGTGAGTTCAATAGGTCCATTTGGTAAGGCTGGCCTCTTACAGGGTTAAGGGCCGATTAAAGCACAGCCCCTCTGCTGCATGGACCTCATACAATGATTATCTTTACTTGGTTGTGTGCAATTACTGATTGCCATGGCAAGTTCTCCAATGAGACAAGATCATTTGGTCCAAGGAGGGGGAGGGAGGTGGGGGCGGGACCTTCCAGTATCATGGACCATAGAACACATGACATCTCTGGGTTTGTTAAGACAGATGTCCACACATTTGATATCAATCACAGCATATTCTGAAATATCTCAGCACAGCACGACTGTACGAGTTCATCTTTAAAGGCCAATGACCAAGCCTGTTCTAATAGTAACCAGACACTATGATCCAACTGCAGTGACTGAAACAAACTGATTACTACAATCTCGGTCTCTGATTGGATGGAATTGTGCCATTTTGTTATAGAAGACACCTAACTGAGCCAATTAGAACATCAACTACAATACCCATCTTCACCAGAGATGGTGCTGTTCAGTCGGTTTGATTTCCACATGGAGTTACCCTTTAAGAGTGGGTATTTGAGCTGTGCTGAGGGGGAGGGGCATAGTGAAGGCTGAGGATTTCACTGGACCAAACCCAGTAATAAATATCAGTAGCATTCAATTCATGGATTTACCACAGGTATCATTATCTTCAACAGACAGACACAATAATGTCCAAGTACAGAATGACTACTACATTGACAACACAACCAAAAGTCAAGGTTTCTGCCCAAAACAAAACATATAATAATTATAATAATAATAATAATAATAACAGGCATTTTAAGAGCTCTGGTTATCAACAGACATTGATGAGGAAATACTGCCTCTTTAGCATAAATCATTGATAGTGATTAAACTCACAGAATACACATTCACACACGCATAGACGTGTCTTTGCTCCGCTCTGGTACAAGCTAGGCCTATATTATTTATATGAACAGCTGTCATAATACACAGTATAAAACAGTGTCTGTGAACACATGTCAGAGGTCTGCCACAGACATGCTTACGTGTTTAAATGTTGAACACTTCTGCTAGATTTGCGTGTCATGCATGTCTGGAAACATCTCCGTGGAATCTGATTTGTTCAACCAAAGATGTGTTTAAATGAGACACTTGTTATCCAACGCTTACCATATCTGATGTGTGATGGAAGTGCCTTACTGAAGAATACTGCCATATTCAGAATACACCGCAGGTCATGGTCAAAAGCTTTGGGAAACGACTATTCTCAATTTAGATCTGGTTTCTAAAACCAACTCCACTTCTGCTCAAGTACACTTTTGTTTCAGAAGTTGTCCAACTCTATTGAAGGCCCTATAAGGAGTCAATTCATATTTCTCTACAAGCATCAATCAAACGTTGATGAATCGATATCAATTGACAATCTATCAAATTAAAAGCGAAAACTTTCCATACCTCCTCTAGTGTCTTTATAAAATAAAATACACACACAACCAAACACACCTTACAACACCCAACATACAAAGCATTCAAATATAAAAATTACAGTACAAGCTCTTGCAACATTGACAGTAACACTTAGCCTTCAGCGATGGCACTAGAGGAGTAAGACCGTCTCTGTTCTATCAATTCTCAACTCTTCTTTAGCCCAAACAGGCCTGATTGGTCCCCACTGGGAGCGTCCTCCTCTCTCCACAGGACTCCACTGAATCTCAGGCACTTTTTTCTTCTTCTCTAAAAGTAGGTCTGAAGGCTCGGACTATCCTCCAGGCTGGAAGGGGGAGGGGCCGGGAGGACTCTTCTCACTCTATGGTGATGGAGGCCAGGAGCTCCTTGGCCTGGTGCCGCCGGAGCTCCTCCTCCATGGAAACATCCCCTCCTCCTCCGTCACCACCCTGCCCGGCCGTGGTCCCGTCCTCCAGGGCCAGCGCCCCCCCGCCTGTATCCACGGTGACGGAGGGGGCGGGAGGTACCGGGGGTGGCTCGGGAGACATGAAGCCCGGTGAACCCTCGCAGTGCTGGGTGGAGGAAGACACCTGGGAGATGACCGGCAGGGGGACAGAGGACGAGCAGGAGGAGGCGGCGGCGGTAATGGAGGCCGTCGTGGCACAAGTGCTTTGGCTGGGGTAGACTGGTTGGAGGAGGCTGTGGTGGTGGTGGGGGGGAGAGGGATCCTCCAGCTCGTACTGGACCCCCAGGGCAGCCGCCGCCGCCGCCTCCTCCTCCTCCTGCACCTGGCTTAGGTAGTCGGGCACGAGGAAATCACTGCAGGTGGGGTAGGAGGGTGGGGTAGGAGGGTGGGGGAGGAGGGTGGGGTAGGAGGGTGGGGTAGGAGGTGGGTAGGGGTGGGGTAGGGTCAGGACCAGGGAGTTGGGGACAAGAGGAAAGCATCACCAGTCTGCTGTTAGGGTAAACTCCACATCATCTTTAAGGCTATTTACACTTCAGGGTGATCAACGGTGTCACACTGGCTCATCTTTTTTTAAAGTATACATATGAGACTGCCGGTCATTAAAAAAGCATGATTTCTTTAATTAAACAGTTTGATATGGATTACAGGAAGGGGTTAAGGTCAGCATATATACAAACATCATTATAGCAAGGTTGAGTTTAGGATAGGGGTTAGGATTAGGGGTTAGGGTTGGTAGAAGAAGGGGAGGTGAGGAGTGAGGGATTAAGATGGTTCAGGAAACCAGACTGAGAGACTGGGCATTAAAGAATGAAGAAAGATCCACGTAGGAATACATGTAGCTAAGAATACTAATCAATAAAGAAAAAAATACAATCACTTGGTGACAATAATGTCATCTTTTAATCTCCAATACTGGGGGGGGGGGTATAAGTCAATTAAAGTTACTGCTAAGAAAATAAGATGCTTGTCATGAAACCTGTCACTTATTGAAGTTAGTTTATCGAGTTATACTTGGTAAAAATGCTACATTTTGAGTTTTTGGAGAAAATAAACTCCATAGATTGAATGCAGCCTTAGTGTATGACCTCTGACCTCTAAGAGTGTGAGGATGAACTGCCAGACTCTCACTGAGTGATGATGTCAGCCCAGACTGGCTACTATGAAACCTCCAGAAGAATTGGGTGGCCTGTTTTTGCCGACCGGGCTTGAGTTGATTAAGAAGTGGAAAAGTTTGAGGAGTAAAAAAGCACGGATGTACTATGGAAATCCGTGCAGCGAGCTCAGAGAGCACTGGGCTCTATGAGGCAACAACACTGATTCAAAAACAAACTGATTCCACATTCTCTGCTTTCTCAAGAAAACATGAATACATAGAGACCGTTAGATAAGTAGCTTGGAAACAGTTTGACAATTTCAAAAGCTATCTTTTTGGGAATTGACTTGCAGTGACTTTTTACCATATCCTTTAAAAAAGAACAGACCCTACTTCATACATCAGGTACATCAGAGCCATAATCTAGGTTTAAATAGAGAAAATAGAGCTTAAAAATAGAACTTAAGAGATGGGTTTTTTCTGACCCAGGTGTAATCCGAGTAAATAATGTGGTGGTGGTGGGTGAGAGGGAGGGAGGGTATGAGGGTGAGAGGGAGGGAGGGTATGAGGGAGGGAGGGAGGGTATGAGGGTGAGAGGGAGGGAGGGAGGGTATGAGGGTGAGAGGGAGGGTATGAGGGTGAGAGGGAGGGAGGGTATGAGGGAGGGAGGGTATGAGGGTGAGAGGGAGGGAGGGAGGGTATGAGGGTGAGAGGGAGGGAGGGTATGAGGGTGAGAGGGAGGGAGGGAGGGTATGAGGGTGAGAGGGAGGGTATGAGGGTGAGAGGGAGGGAGGGTATGAGGGAGGGAGGGTATGAGGGTGAGAGGGAGGGAGGGAGGGTATGAGGGTGAGAGGGAGGGAGGGAGGGTATGAGGGTGAGAGGGAGGGAGGGTATGAGGGTGAGACGGAGGGAGGGAGGGTATGAGGGTGAGACGGAGGGAGGGAGGGTATGAGGATGAGAGGGAGGGAGGGAGGGTATGAGGGTGAGAGGGAGTGAGGGAGGGAGGGTATGAGGGTTAGAGGGAGGGAGGTATGAGGGTGAGAGGGAGGGTATGAGGGAGGGAGGGAGGGGGTATGAGGGTGAGAGGGAGGGAGGGTATGAGGGTGAGACGGAGGAGGGAGGGTATGAGGATGAGAGGGAGGAAGGGAGGGTATGAGGGTGAGAGGGAGGGAGGGTATGAGGGTGAGACGGAGGGTATGAGGGTGAGACGGAGGGAGGGAGGGTATGAGGGTGAGAGGGAGGGAGGGTATGAGGAAGGGAGGGAGGGTATGAGGGTGAGAGGGAGGGAGGGTATGAGGGAGGGAGGGAGGGAGGGTATGAGGGTGAGAGGGAGGGAGGGAGCGTATGAGGGTGAGACGGAGGGAGGGAGGGTATGAGGGTGAGACGGAGGGAGGGAGGGTATGAGGATGAGAGGGAGGGAGGGAGGGTATGAGGGTGAGAGGGAGGGAGGGTATGAGGGTTAGAGGGAGGGAGGGTATGAGGGTGAGAGGGAGGGTATGAGGGAGGGAGGGAGGGAGGGTATGAGGGTGAGAGGGAGGGAGGGTATGAGGGTGAGAGGGAGGAGGGTATGAGGGTGAGAGGGAGGGAGGGAGGGTATGAGGGAGGGAGGGAGGGTATGAGGGTGAGCGGGTATGAGGGTGAGACGGAGGGAGGGAGGGTATGAGGGTGAGACGGAGGGAGGGAGGGTATGAGGGTGAGAGGGAGGGTATGAGGGTGAGAGGGAGGGTATGAGGGTTAGAGGGAGGGAGGGTATGAGGGTGAGAGGGAGGGAGGGAGGGAGGGTATGAGGGTGAGAGGGAGGGAGGGTATGAGGGTGAGAGGGAGGGAGGGAGGGTATGAGGGTGAGAGGGAGGGTATGAGGGTGAGAGGGAGGGAGGGTATGAGGGAGGGTATGAGGGTGAGAGGGAGGGTTAGAGGGAGGGTATGAGGGAGGGAGGGTATGAGGGTGAGAGGGTATGAGGGAGGGAGGGTATGAGGGTGAGAGGGAGGGTATGAGGGTTAGAGGGAGGGTATGAGGGAGGGAGGGAGGGTATGAGGGTGAGTGGGAGGGTATGAGGGAGGGAGGGAGGGTATGAGAGTGAGAGGGAGGGTATGAGGGAGGGAGGGAGGGTGAGAGGGAGGGAGGGTATGAGGGAGGGTATGAGAGAGGGAGGGAGGGAGGGAGGAAGGGTATGAGGGAGAGTATGAGGGAGGGAGGGTATGAGGGAGGGTATGACGGAGGGAGGGTGAGAGAGAGAGAGAGGGGGGAAGGAAGGAAGGGAGGGAGAGAGGGAGTGGGGGGGGGGGGTGCTTTTGACACCATCCAGGACTCCTCACCTGCTCTGGAAGTAGTTTGCTAGTTCGGACGCCTCATGGTTCAGACTCCGGAGGTGCACAATTAAATTGCCAGAGTTGGTGAACATGGCGCCGCACGTTTTGCACTCGTAAATCCTTGGCTTGCGGATTATGTGTCGGGAGACCCTCATGTGGTGCTTATATTCCCCGAAGGAGGTGAATGTGGCGCTACAAATCTGGCACCGGAAACAGCGTTTACCTTCGTGCTTCAGCCGGTGCATCTTTAGGGAGTACGCCCGCGTGAACTTTTTCCCACAGCGGTCACACTGGAAGGGCTTAACGCCTGGAGGGAGAGAGAGAGAGCCTTAGAGAGCCTTAGGGGGAGCCTCAGAACCCCGAGGAAGAACTCACGGTAACCCTTATGTGGTAACCATTCTCCAGGTGGATAGGGGTTGGGCTATGGCTGTTACGTGGAACTGCATGCTTTTGTGTCATAAGGTGTCACCATATGTATGTCGATTTCAGTGCTACATCTGTATAATACTCCGCGACCCGACCACAGATAAGCGGTAGACGACGGATGGATGGATGGATTATATCGTAATAATAATTGAAACGTTGATGGTATGCCGAGCGAAAATTTGACGCTTATTATTATTATACTCTCATCTTAGTTGTCGAAGCCTGTTTGTGTAGCAATAGGATGTACACAAAAGGATGGCCAGAAATGTGTTTCCTCAAGGGCGCCCTATCTCCCTGACGTCTAGGAGGCACAATGCCACAGACACAGAGCACCAGAGAGGATCTAAAACATGAACTTGATCAGACCAAGGGTCCCTCAGACCTACCAGAGTGTATGAGCATGTGCTGCTTCAGGTTCTGGATGCGTGTGAAGCGCACTCCGCATGTGGGGCACTGGAAGGGCCTGTCTGGGCCGCTGGCCCCAGGGCGGGCCGAGGGGCTGATGTACAGGTGGTAGGGGTACTGGATCCCATCCAGCCTGGAGCAGGGGAAAGACACACCTTACAATCCTTTGTTCTCAATTCAATGCCTTCTGAGATCCAACAACAAAAAGGACGCTGATGTCTCAGATGTTGAGACCTCTTAAAGGCAACATGTGTAAGAGTCAGAAATGTCTTCTCATTACTGACCCCTTTGACCACTAAGTGAACTGCAGCCTGCAGCGTGTGTGTTCAGAGCACTGGGGTGTGACCTCACACACTTAGTAGTAATGACAGTAATAATCAGAAATAAATATACAATTAAAAACATGAAATGATGAAAGAAGAGACATTATCCACACGTGGACGTCTCTTCCTTCGTGGATGTCCCGGTTCAAGTATAATAGAAATAAGAACACAGGCTCTTCAACAGAGAGTCACGCAAGGTCTCATCAGGACAGTAAAACAAGGTCTCATCAGGACAGTAAAACAAGGTCTCATCAGGACAGTAAAACAAGGTCTCATCAGGACAGTAAAACAAGGTCTCATCAGGACAGTAAAACAAGGTCTCATCAGAGCAGTAAAACAAGGTCTCATCAGGACAGTAAAACAAGGTCTCATCAGAGCAGTAAAACAAGGTCTCATCAGGACAGTAAAACAAGGTCTCATCAGGATAAATGACACCTACATATCAGGTTATATATAATTCAGTACCTGTGAGGACTACATTCATAACAGTGGTATCATTGTAAATGTTCACTTGTTCACAGACATCTTGTGGTTTATATAGATATTGTAATAAATCCATATGCTTGCTACTTTTCAATCATATATATATACACATAAACACCCCCTGCCTAGTAGTTAAGACGTAGAAGACGTGCTTTTCTGAAAGAAAGCTTCTGTTCTGGGCAAGCGTCTTGCCCATAGTAGGTGTGAGTTGTGTGCAAGTTGATGTGTTTGTGACCATGCTTTGGGATTACCTCATGTTCCTAGGGTTATAGTTAGCAGAGACAAGTCCCCCCTACCTTAAAAGACCATACCGGACCGGGTGATCAAACCATCATAGCCCTCATTCCTGGCTTCACTAGAACATCTGTTACCAATGTCATTTGTCTAAACGGCTTTGTTATACCGATTCTGCCAAAGTGCATTTAGAGTGTGCACTCTTGCCACAAATGTAAACAATAGCAAAATAACTTTTATTTTGGAATCAATGCACTCAAGTGTGTGGATAAAGAGAAGAGTGAATTACCTTGTTCTTTACACAACAATGTCTTATCAGGAAGACCCAAGAGCTAATGTTGTAGTTTACATTTGTGGGGCGAGGCCCAATTCATGCTCAATGCTCTACGGCACCAAGTATTTTCCCAAACTATGACCAATATCACTAATACCTTTCACAAAATATTGGCAACAAGCCTTCACCGTTTATGAACAGTGAAACAGTTTCATAGCATAGTTTGTCGTGCCATTGTTTTGCCATAAAGACACAACCATTTAGGATGCACTTAAAGCAGATGTGTGGATGAGGGGATTTGCTGAGCGGTTTACTTGCTTGTTCCCGAGACAATCGGCACACGTCTCAACAGAAACACCTCACCTTTCATCCTCCTCGCCATGGCCTCCGGCGTTAGACGTGCTCTGCATGGACGGCAAGGCTTCAGAGACGCCCTCATCCATGGACCCTGAAGATAGACCAAGAATAAGGAAGGAAAACCACACACACCTTAGGGATGCACCCATCACCCTATCAGACATGACACCACCAGATAGCCCATTGGTTCTTACAGTGAAATATGGATTACAATTGTCCCGCTTCTTCACAAATTCCTTTGAAACACTATATAAACCTATTACTTCATTATGGAATGGACAATCAAGATAATATATAACAATATTATACAGAATTAAAAATAATTGTGTAATAATTTAGATAAGTCTTTTCACAGTATTTATATTGACATTCTAGGAACAAGAAGTCACATGAATAGAATATTAAGCGCTATATAAACGGTTTAATTAATATAATTGATCGGTCAATGGACATGGGTGATGCCAAATATTGTTCCTTTTTGCCTGTGATGTGGTGTTGATCTGTTCCTGCGTTACCCATGGGCTATCACTTTAAACTCTGCTGATCCCTGCTGTTATAGTAGTAGTCAATCAAGTCCTCGATAGGTTATGGTTATGGTGACATATTTTAATGGAAATACAATGCAATAAAACTATGATTAGAAAGATGTTAAAACAACCGCGGTTGCCAGAGAGACAATTATAGAAATTACGTCCTTCAATTCCATGAAACTGTTCATCAATGAAAGCATGTCGTTTCAGAAGGTTCCTTCTTATTGATTGGGATTAATGTAAGAGGTTAATGTAAGGGGTACCGCACACATGGAAACAAGTTGTTGAATGAGGGATAATAAATATTACAGAAGTATTTTTCTGCTGGAAAGTACAGATTTTTCATTAAACGGGGCCGTCTATGCAGTAGAAAGGCACAAGGAGCCATTGGAATAGCATTAGAGAACGGGTGCTACATGACCAGAAAACTACAGTTAGAACAACAGCCCTAGAGAACGGGTGCGACATGACCAGAAAACTACATTTAGAACAACAGCCCTAGAGAACTGGTGCTACATGACCAGAAAACTACAGTTAAAAGATTCAAGATTCAAGAAGATTCAAGAAACTTTATTAATCCCGAGGGAAATTAAGGTGCAACAGTTGACACGGGGAATAAATGCACACGCAAATATACTAATACCTAAGCTAAAAACTAAATAACAACTAACTAAATAAAACTAGTATAAACAAAATATAACTAAAATAACTCTAAATGAATCTAAGTGTATTGATAGATGAGTAGATGAATTGCACAATTTACAGTATTATTACAGTAATACGTAGATATATACAATACACAACAATACGTATAGTGCAAATTGGCAGTAATAATATATTAATAAATAACTCAGATGAATACTGAAAAAGTGACATGTGAAAAGTGAAAAGTGAAATAGAATTTACAGTGCAAAATTACAGTGAAATGATTTACAGTGCGTTGACCAAAAAAATAAATAATAATAACAGTAACAGTGCGTTGGCCTCAGGTCACTGAGTCTCCACTGTCCCTCTCACGACCCGAGGTAGATGAATAAAACAACAGCCCTAGAGAACTGGTGCTACATGACCAGAAAACTACAGTTAAAACAACAGCCCTAGAGAACTGGTGCTACATGACCAGAGAACAACAGTTAAAACAACAGCCCTAGAGAACTGGTGCTACATGACCAGAAAACTACAGTTAAAACAACAGCCCTATAGAACTGGTGCTACATGACCAGAGAACAACAGTTAAAACAACAGCCCTAGAGAACTGGTGCTACATGACCAGAGAACAACAGTTAAAACAACAGCCCTAGAGAACTGGTGCTACATGACCAGAAAACTACAGTTAGAACAACATCCCTAGAGAACTGGTGCTACATGACCAGAGAAAAACAGTTGGAACAACAGCCCTAGAGAACTAGTGCTTCATGACCAGAGAACAGCAGTTGGAACAACAGCCCCAGAAAACTGGTGCTACATGACCAGAGAACAGCCCTAGAGAACTGGTGCTACATGACCAGAGAACAACAGTTAGAACAGCAGCCCTAGAGAACTAGTGCAACAGTTAGAACAACAGCCCTAGAGAACTGGTGCTACATGACCAGAGAACTACAGTTGGAACAACAGCCCTAGAGAATTAGTGCTACATGACCAGAGAACAACAGTTAAAACAACAGACCTAGAGAACTAGTGCTAAGTGACCAGAGAACAACAGTTGGAACAAAAAGCCGGCAAAATAAACATGAGAGACGTGAAACGTGTCACCCGGCAGACTTTTGCTGGCGAACAAATTAGCGAAACTGAATGCTGGTAAAATGGAAGGGAATTTATAAATGTATTTATCATTGACACATACTACCCACATTGTAATGGTACAAACATGATTACAAAATGGAAAAGTATTCCTTTAAACAACCAGAATGTAACGGAAGCGTATACAGTTTCACATTGTTTAATATATCCTGCCAGCCTGAACTCACACCGTCTCTTGTGAATCCCAAAGAAGGATCCAGTCACCAGCTCCCCTCCCCAGCTCAGCCTGGTGCTCCAGCTACAGCGGACAGCCCTGTTATAAAGTCTAGGTTCCAACAAAGCCAGGGTTTGTTTCATATTGAAGGGACTAAATTGACATGTTGCCATGTAACGCTTGGGTTACGCCGTTTAGAGACATTATTTTGGAAATCCCTCTCGCTCATCTTCCATTAAAGCAGCGACACAACCAGTTAGTTTCCTTTTGTCTATGGTTAAGTGTAACTTTTCCTTTATTGAATCGGAGCATTTACATTCTGAACAAGCGTTCTCAGTGTCTCAGTGACTGAACATAATGACGGCGTGTCAATTTTAAGACCAGATGGGCCGATCACAGATTATGTGTATCCTTAATACAGGTGTACAGTATATTGGTCAATCAATCATCATTAAGCTCAATTCATGTTGCAGATGTTTATGTTAGCGTAACGTCTACTACACACTTTAGACATGAATCAGACCTAGGCTGTTTTTAAGTAAAGGTGATCAAGCTTTTTGTCAAGAAAAAAAGGACAACAGCCTCGCACTGAATGTCAGCAAGACTAAGGAGCTCATCATGCCTACTCCCCCATCTAAGGAGCTCACTCCCCCATCAACCTGGACGGTACACCAGTGGAAATCAGTCAGTTGCTTCCGTTTCTGGGACTACAGATCTCCGTTGACCTAGCGCCTCATTACCCTGTGGTGCCTCAGGAGAAGCGGCATATGCAGAAGTTGGCGTGTGAACCCGTGGCACTGCAGAGAGCGTCCTGACGAGTGCCGTCACCGTGTGGTACGGCAACACTACGGCACAGGACAAGAAAGCCATCCAGAGGGTCATGAGGACGGCGGAAAAGATCATCGGGTGTACTCTTCCATGCATCAAGGAGATCTTTAGGACCAGATGTCGGAATAAGGCCATCACAAAAGGACCGCAACCACCCTGGGCACCATCTTTTCTCCCCCTTGCGGTCTGGTCGCCGGTAGTGCAGCATCCAACCAGGACAAACAGGTACAAGCACCGTTTCTACCCACAGGCAGTGTGTCTACTTAGAAGTACTGCCTCTACCACATCATAGTCACCATTCGTACACTGACATTTCTTTACTGGACTTACTGGACTCATTACCATACTACCCTGTTCTGTACTTTTATTATTCATCATGCTGCTACCACTCGCTACGGTGCTGCACTACTGGCACTTTAAAATGCTTTTGCACCATCCGCAATATTTATATATCATCCATTAGACACTATATTGTTCTTTGTTATTGTATATAGTAAAGTTATAGTATAGTGTTGTTTATAGTATATAGTATAGTATATAGCATGTAGTATATCGTGTTGTTTATAGTATAGTTGTTGAAATTCAGAATGCAGGACTGAATGGGAGTAAACCATTGTAAATAAAGAATCGTGAACATTGAATGTATTTATTGTGTGTTCATATGTATTTACCTTATTAACTAAGCACTTGTTTATTTCAAACTGTTAGTATCCATGACACACCTGTAGTTTTGTGGACTACCACCCTTAAAGAAAGGGGAAACACACTCTCATCCACCACCACTATGTACAAGCACAGTGGGTGATGGTGATCGCCGAACCGACTGGGTGTGGTTCCAGCATCTTCCGCAGACATGCACTAGCGTTTCAGAGCAGAGAATACTGCTTATAATAATACTGCTTATTAGGTCTTCAGAGGATCTGTGGATGGCGCCTGTGACTGGTCTGCTAGTTCAATGTTTTCAAATGTATCCCAGTCATTTCTCAGCCCCAATGGATGTACAGTTCTGAAACTGTGGACATGCTTAACATTTGTGTCTTTTGGACCCATTAGGTCCATCTGGAAATGTCTCTCTGTACAATAAACATTTTGGGAAAACTTCAAAAATCTTCTCAAACAATCGAATGATAATTTATGTCATGTCATAACTCAGCTCTAGAAGGGCCCAGGGCCGTGTCACACTGGAAGTACATAGAGTACATTCCCCTTAACACCCCCCATCAACATTGTGATGTAGATAACTCAGAGTGACATCACAGGGTCCATTTCAGCAAAGAGCCACTTTGCCCTGGGTGCTAATTGACAGATCAAAGCCATTAAGCCATGAGCTATGAATGTTATAACTATAAGTGTTAGAATGGTTCATATTCTAATAATTCTAATAAGATAAATATGTTAATCCCATGAACTACAATTGAAACTAGTTGGTTTCATAATTTGTGAAACCAGATTTGAAATAGTCTAATGCACATATAATGGGTATAATCCAAAAGTGGGTTTTATGATTAATTCTTTATTATACGATACATATGTACATACTGTCTGCATCTTACTGCTGTTTTTGCACTTCTGAAGATGCTAAACTGCCTTTTGGGTATGGGAATGGGGAAACCTTTCTTTGCTCTTGTGTACAGAGAGAAGCTTGCATGCTGTGAATACCTTTTGAGCCTACAAGCAGCTCACAGTTCTTCAGGAACTCCAAACAGGGTGGGGTGGTTATTAGCACATGTTTATGTCGTTTGACGAACTCAGAACTAGGGATGTGCACTACTAGTCTTTTAGTCGACTGGTCATTGCTAAGATCGGTAGTCGGAACGAGAAATAGTCAGTTACACGCCAAAGTATATACACTAAATCAAATCATGGAAGCACTCAAATATGCATACAACAATTAGACCATGCTTGTTATAGGCCTAAGCATCTTATCATGAATTTAATAATTTCATTTAATCTGGATCACAATTCTCAACAGCGCTCTTCACCCTGCAACTGCAGCTATGTTAGCTGGTCTTTTCATGATTAAATTACGATAGGCCTCAGCTACCTGTTTTAATTCCATATATAATAATAGCATGGATGAGGAGCCTGTGGTCCACTGAAGGGTTGAACTCTGAAGCTGCTCCACACGCGGTGCTCAGCTGTTCTCTCCCGAGGAACACTGCTAACATGTCAATCAAGTCTATTCCACAGTAAAGAAACCAAGACCAGACAGATTTTATTATAGTCATGTCTTAACTTTCTTTAGGACTAGGCCTACTAAGGAAATGGCCGCTCACACAGACGGCTTGCACACTCATCATGCATCTGTTGTCACGTCTCTTCACACACAAAGATACATTTATGATTATTTAGATGATTATTTAGATTTAAACTTAAAAAGTGATTTTGCGCTCCTACCTAAAAGTTCAACTAGTGAGATGGGAACACATTTGCTCCATGATAGCCGACTGGCCTAATGCACGTTGCTAGATATCACACTTTTCAGCCTAATGTTAAATATGATTTTCTTATAAAAACAATACATTAAGCATTTGAAATGGCTCTTATAATACACATAACGTTTTTAACAACCATGTTTGAACTGTGCCCAATTTTGACCGATTTCTAGGCATTTTCTTCTTTTTTTGACTAGTCTACTTGCTGTAAACAAAACATCCGGTTAACAGTGAAGGAAACCAGGAAGATCACTACTCAACAGAGTAGTGCTTTACAGACTTTAAATGGGATCTGCAGACACAGCCCAGCTGTAGGAGTAGCGAGGATAAGGAGGAGATATTAATCAGGAACCTCTCGGCCTTTTGGGATTGAATAGTTGAAAGATTTGAGAACTGGAACCCTCCAAATAATTGTATTGCAGATCTACGCAAATCACCTATTTTGAAATAGAAATGGTGAATTTTGCTAGGTAAGGGTTAGGGTTATATAGGTTATATAACATAGAAGTAGTCATGAGGAATAGCATGCCTCACCTATGGAGGAGGACTGGGGGCTGATGAGCAGCTCTTCCTGGACCTGCTCGCTGCCCGGCACCGTCTGCTGGTCGCTCAGCGAAGCGCCGACGGGCTGCGACGATCCCTCCTGAGCCTCCTCGTCACTCAGCCTCTCCACCTTCACCCTCACGTTCTCCTCTTCAGCCGCCATCGGCGAGGACCCCGCCTTGGAGCTCTCGCATGTCAGGAAGTCGCTAAGCCGCCGGCCAACCGCCACCGCCTCCACCGAGGACACGCCCCCCTCCGCGTGCTCCGGGCCCCGCGGGCTCTCCGGGAGCTCAGACTTGTCCGAGCGGAACCCGCGGTCCGTGCCGAAGGGGAAGGTCCAAGGGAAAACCAGGGACGACTCCGCGGGCCGGGCCGCGCTGTCCGAGAAGGACGGCGAGGGGTCGGGGATCCGAGGGGAGGCGGCCACGAGCCGAGCGGGGCATTTGAGCGGGCTCTCGGGCGAGGCCACGGCCACGCCGTAGCTCTTGCGTTTGCGCCGCGACTCCCGGCACACGGGCACGTTGCGCTCCATCAAGCTGCAGTCGGACGACACGGGCGACAGGCTGCCGTCCGGTGGCGTCAGGACGCGGTGCGAGGAGGCGCCCTCCGGCGCAGACTGGTGCAGTTTGTCCCCGGGGCTCCACAGTATGCTGGACCTCATGAACTCCGAACAGGCGCTCGCCACGGCGAACATCTGCATGTAACTGGCAGCCGCCAGGACATCGATGATGTTTTCAGTGCTGATGGAGAGAGTGGAGGTGTAGGCGTACTCCAGGAGGGGGGTGAAGCCGCTGACCGTGACATGGTGAAGGTCCAGCACAAACTTGTCCTCCTCTTCTGAGCGCCCCACCAGCTTGGAGCGGAAGAAGTCGCTACAGCAGGCCAGGACCACCTTGTGGGCCAGGAACAGTTTGTCCTGGACGCGGATGGTGACGTCACAGAGGTGGCCCTCGCTGCGCAGGGCGTTAAGCTTATCTAGCATCTCCTGGCTGTGGGAGGGTGAACAATGGGTGAAGGTCTTCACCCCCATCTTCTCAGCTGTGCAGTACTGGTTTATTGTATGATTGGGAGACGATGTCCTTCTGTAGAAGGAGGAACAACAATGTTAGAAAAACATCATCATGTCTAATAAAGGCATATCTGTAAGGCCTTCATCACAACTAGTATCAAAGGGCTTCACAGGTAGAAAGGGGAGCCTTTGCGAAATGCTGTCACAGACACCACTTCTTTGGTGGATACTAGCAGTGCAACATGTAGGCAGAATGTCACAGGAAATAATAAATGTTAACAAATTGAACAATGAAACTTTAAGTTCCTGTAAAGCCCCCCTATTTAGTGTGGCTCTGCCCCTCACACATAACTAGAGAGCATTAGTGGGACACTGGCTCTCCCGCTCAATCGTGAGGTTTTACTACATGGCTTTTAATACACAAATGGTGGCAGTATAGCTCAGGAGGTAGAGCGGTAGCCTCACAACCGGAAGGTTGCTGGTTCGATCCCCGGCTCCTCCTAGCAAAAACTGTCCTTGCATCTCCTAGCGCAAGACTGTTGTCTTGCATGGCTGACTCCGCCCTCAGTGGATGAATGTGTGGGTGAATGGGTGAATGTGAGACATGACTTGTAAAGTGCTTTGGATAAAAGCACTATATAAAAGCATCCATTACCATCACAGACAAGTACTAAGTTACTTCTACAGCTAGCTGGTGGTGGATGGGGCTGAACCCCCTGGGTTCTAATCTCAGCATCTACGCCAGTTTGCCGTCACTGTGCGCTTATAAAGGTGGTGTTGCAAATCATGGCATGAAAGCAGAGTGTGTATAAAACTATGTTGTTTTCATATTTGAAAAAGTTATATAAACTGAGCAATAATGTAAACAGACAAAGGCAACCCTAGGACAAACGGAACAATAAACTACTTCTGAAAGTTGTCAATCGATTCCGACTCATAGAAGATAAGAATTGTGATTTTTACGTGAATCCCTGGGAGGGGTGGTTGGTGCTCTTGTTTTAGAGGGCAGACTAATATAAAAATGAGGTGGGGGGGCTGAGTTGACAGCAGGCTAGACGGCACCAAAATCCAAACGGCAAGTTACATAACAACAATCAAAGCAGATGCGCAGTGATGGGAGCCAGACCCATGCAGAGGCCAGCAGCGCGGGATGCTGAGCAGCTGGAAGGCATGTGCACTCTCTGAGGCATGAGATTTTCCATCAAACAAAGGGCTCAGGCTGGAGGGGCTCTCTCAGGGAGAGAGAGGGAAGGACCAGGACAACATACTAGAAGGGTTCTTCAGCCACAGGATTCAAAGACTGGAGACAATAGAGATGAGAAGTATCCACACAGAGCCCATTTACACCTGGTGTTACAGTAGTGCACAACTGAATATCTTCTTTGAACAAGGAAAATAAAACGTCATGGCAATGGCTGGAATGCAGTCAGCCAGACTGCCTCTGGTGGTGTTTGCCAAACTCTGGTCAGGTATTGATCCAGCCCCTGAAGGGTGTGCTACCCTAGTTTTTTTTGTACCGTTGTGCAAAGCTGGATTCAATAATATGGCATGATAAATGAGGCAACTCTTCTTTTAACAGAGTAACCACATACTAAAACATACAGCAGGGAAAGCAACGTGGCTCCTAAACCACTGATTCTTTGTGACACAATACATCACAAGGAATTATAACTTTTGTTTTCCTATTATTATTAAGTCTACTGACTATAATAAGACTAATGAAAAAGACACTGGTTATACCTAAAGCAATGCAACTATATTATTTAAATCGTATTCCTGAAAGGTTGATGTTTAAGTTTTAATAACCATAATTCATATCAATTATTGGAAGTCTTTACTTGATCACCTTTAAGCTAATACGCGTGTGTACAGTATTGTTATAGTATAGTGTCGTAAAGTATAAGTATAGTGTTGTTGTAGGAATTCCTACTGCGGGAGGGAATAGGGAGAAAGCAAGCATTCCATTGTACTTGTTGCAATTGGCCCATTAAGCATGTTGAACGTTGAACTAGATGTGTCTGTATCCATTACTGCACTTTACTGCAACATTTGCACTCTGGTTAGATTTGATGTACAATACATTAATTACATTATGTATTAACAAAATATATTAATACATCATCTAATCTGTATCCATTACCTAATCATCCTATCAACATGCCTCTGTCGGTGCGGTGTCTGCGGTCCTGTTTCTCTGAGCCTCAGCATATTACATCATATTACATCAGGTAGCAACAGGAGCCAAGCAGCGGACTGAGCTATAACCATAACCAATGCCTCTAATTGCGATGTGAATATGTTCATTCTCTTTTCTTTTTTTTGTGCTATTTGACAAAATAGACCAAATAGAGAACGAAAAGGTATCCCCCAAAAACCTAGAGAAGACCCTACAACAGAAGACCCTACAACAGAAGACCCTAGAACAGAATACCCTAGAACAGTTCTAATCTGTAAAGATGAAGGGGGCGTGGCCCGCCGTCGAGTGCTCTGTTTACACCAAGGCGCTAGGTAGCTAGCAGCTAGCTAGGGACAACACGTACACAACTCCAGAAATCACACTTGTCAGTCAATTGTAACCCCCCAGTAAAAGCTAATATTTTGGTATTAATGAATTTGGTCCATAATTCGTATCTAAAACAAGATGATACGACGTTTAACAATGACCGCGCCACGAAACGCGGTTTAGGCTCGCTGATGTTATTGTGCTTAGTGAGCTAACAGTTAGCTCCGAGTGCTAGGCTAGCCGACTCAACACACACAACGACCCACCGATGCTAAGCACTGTAATGGGGCTTTAGAGCACCATGTCGATGTAGGGATCGATCGGTTAGACAACAACACGGCGGCGGTGTTTACCTCCACTGAACCCGGGGGGAGGCCTGTGGTAGCGCCGGGGGGCCTCGGGGTCCCGTAGAGTCCGAAGCGGCCACTCGAAGCTCCTGACTGGGGCGAGAAGCGAGGAACCAGCGGCGGCGGCGCTGCTGCTCCGACCCGCTCCCCTCGTCCCTCTCCCCGCTTCACTCCATCAGAACGGCCTCCTCCCGGCTCCTTTCATCCGCATAAGGCATGGAGATATTCCACTTAACTTAACAGTAAAAGTTCGCCATCAGGTGCCGTTATCGCTTCTCTTTGTGCTTCCTAAATGCGCTTTATTGATGTCCCAGAATGCATCGCTGCGTCCTTAACTGTTACTGTTACTGTAACTGACCTGTCTGTCTGCTCAGGGCCGCGCAGTGAGACATGTGGTTACTAATGGGTTACACCTCGTCACGGGGTAATCGATACGTTCGTGGGTCGTGTGCTTATCAAACACATTGATTGCATTTTAACAACCCCAAACAATGGATTAAAGTTAATTTCAAAAGAGACATTAACATATATATATATATTTTTTTTATATATATATACATATATATATATATATATATATATATATATATATATATAAAATCATAAACACTACTGCATTTGGTTTGGAGAAGTTTATTTGACCATTTTATTAGAGATTAAAACCTCAAATACAGCAGCATCTGAAATGTAAATAACACATCCAAGGTAAAAACTTTACAAAAATAAATAGCATGAAGGAAGCTGATATAATGACATAGTGTGGTCCTTCACTGAAGGGATAAAGCCTGATCCTCTGTCTCTTATAGCATACGGTGGTTTACCAAACTGGAATGAAGAATCATCAGTAAACAGTGAGCTTTTGAATAGTCTGAAAGGGAATACATATTATTATGATCATAAATACAGGTACATAATATGCTTATGCTTAACCTAACCGTAACACCGCTGAAGAAAAGTGGTATTACAGTTGTATGACAATTCACAGAGCAAAGACAATTCTGAATGACAACAGATCAGAAAAGGGTTAGGTTAGGGTTAGGACACATAATAACCTATGCCAAAAACTAGTTTGATCTTAAGAGTTTACACACTATTTATTTCAAGAGGAAGTGTATGTTCAAGGTCGGTGAATATTGACCTGCCTAAAAAACCTCTCTAATAGTCTTCATTAGATCTTTATATTGGACTGAGTTCTGTGGATATCAACCGGAGGTACATTGACACTAGGCTGGTGTTTGACAGCAGATGTCTTGCTTACATTCTTGCCCCAATAAATCAAGGCTAATTAGAAGTATTTGAAAAAACAACAAACGTGTACAATAGATTATAGCGATGGCCCGAAAGCAACAACACAATCAATTAATAAAATGACTATCCATTTAGAATGGGCTAGAAACACAACCCTTTCTGGAGAAAAGCAAAGACACACAGTACCATTTACACACATAACATATACATCCTGAGGTAGATTTAAATGGAACATTTCAATAGTGGTTCTAGAATGTCAACAAAGTTTGACAGTAATCAGGCGGAAGCTTCTAATGCCACTAGATGGTAACCATGGTCACAATACACCTCCTCTTTAGGAGGGCCTCGGCCAAAATGTTTCAGTTTCACAAAGTTCACTCATATTCTTTATACACATTCTGGGTTGAGGCATTCCCCGGACAGCGGCTCGGGCGTCTTGTTGGGGTCACACTTGAGGGGCTCCACGATGTGTCCGCTGTAGTCCGTGCAGAAGACACTGCGCCGGCGCTCGCCTTGGCCACACGTGGGTGAGCAAGCGGACCAAGGCCCCATCTGCCACATGGGGCAGGGCGCGTCCCCGCAGGGACGGATGTCAATTGGCTTCAGGTCCCGGTCGCACTGGCCCGAGTGGAACCCGGCGCTGTCCAGGCAGTCCACGTTCCTCCTGGACCATCCCGAGCCGCAGCTCTTGGAGCACTCGGACCACTCTCCCAGCAGCCACTGGGGCACGCCGAACGGGTGGATCATGTGCGGGGAGAGAGCGGCGCCCGGACCGTCCTTGGCTGCCTTGCTGCTGAAGAGGGTGTCCTTGGGGATGAAGAAGGTGTACTTGACCTTCGGAGGGTTGGAGTCGCCCGCCAGGACCAGGAGTTGGATGGTGATGGCCTCCCTGAGCCGCCTGAAGCTCTGGATCCTCTCCAAGGTGGTGGAGGAGCCGCTGTACTTGAGCGTAGCACCCTGAACGGGGATGTCCTGCTCCAGCGTGGACACGGAGAAGTTCCCGTTAAGGACGTAGCTGCCCTTTGCTCTCTTGATGGCCAGGTAGTGTCCGTCATGTCTGATCCTGTGGTGGCTGCGCTGTTTGATGTCGATGTTGGTGGCACCCACTGGAATAGTCACAATGTCACTGTATCCATATCTGGGTGGAAGAAGAAGCATGAATATATAAATATCTCTGTCTCGGATCACTTACTTCTTACATGTCTTTGTTTCCTGTGGGCATTTATTTAGGCTGCACTTGTTTCATGCATAAAGATTAGTATTTTAACTTATTTCACACTGACTTTGCTTTATGGCAATTGGCATGCAATGAAAATTACATTTGCAGTGTGGTGAGGGAGAGAGAGAGAGAGAGAGAGAGAGAGAGAGAGAGAGAGAGAGAGAGAGAGATAGAGAGAAAGAGAGAGAGAGAGAGAGAGAGAGAGAGAGAGAGATAGAGAGATACACACACATACACTTGTTTGTTTAAGTGAAGGCTAATGGAAACGGCTATCCATCATTTCTCTTATTCAATTTACCAGCCAAACTGCTTACTTGGTTTTGCTGTAGGAGCCTGTGATCTTCCTGCAGGTAAGCGGGTGGGTGGAGGTTTCTCTGCACACCCCGCACTTATCTAACTTCTTGTTGGATCCAATCAACTGGTCACAGCCAGCCTTCACACACTGGCCTTGCACACACACCGAGGTGGTGTCAGGGCCACAGGTGGTACCATCAATTACCTGTCAAGTCACACCAAACAATTGAACATAAGGAATATGTAGTGGGTATTTTTGTTAAGAGGCCATAATTCAAATCTCTAAATTGCTGTAGTAATAACTGTAGTTATATATATGGTTATGTTTCCCTTTTGCACTAATCTAATCTAATCCTAAAGGTCAACATAACATCCTGTCTGCATTTTTCCTCCTCATATGGGCTGAAATACGTCACCATAAGAAAGTAAGATGCCCTCTGAAGGTCTGTAAAGGATGGAGCTGCCGGAGCACCAGCTGAGCTATGGGCTGTATAGGTTACGGTTAGCCTGCAGAGCAGACATACCTTCGTTTGGAACACCTTGAACTCGCTGCTGTCTCGGGTGTTGCAGAAGAGTTTACAGCGGTCCCGAGGGGACACGCCGGCATACTTGGGGATCCACTGTTTCATGTTTCCATTGAAATCCAGATGGTTTGGGCTGTTGTACTTCTCACACTGTTGCTCCCTGAAACTCTTTCCTGAGAGAAAGAAGGAAATTCATTTATTTTGGATTATAATTTATGGATAGAGGGTCTAATTCCACCCCCCCCCCCACACACACACACCATAAGATGAAGATCTAAAGTTTTGTCTACGACAGGCAGGCAGTCAGCAGCCCTTCTCATCAGTGCTCTGTATGTGTCTCACCATCGGTGTCCTCACAGGCGTGTATGTTACAGGACCGGTACTGGACCCTCTGGCCCTCACAGTACCTCCCCCCGTTCTGTGGGACAGGGTCCTGGCACTCTCTATGGGAGAACTCCACCCCACCGCCGCATGTTCTTGAACACTGTTGCCATGGTCCCCATGAAGCCCAGCCACCGTCCACAACCACCTGTGGTAAAACAAGAAGGAAAATGAAAATAAAGAAAAGCTTTGACAGTAGTTGGTTAGAGCTCAGTGCCAGAAAGCAATCTGAGCTGAGCACTTGAAACCACAGTCTGGGTTTCAGGCTTGTTTTCCGGCTGCCCAGTAGGTTGGTGTGGCCACCGCTGTGGGATGAAGCTGTTCTGAAGTTTGGCGCGTGCCTGCTGTCTCACTAGCTCTCCTCCTCCTCCTCCTCATTCCCTCCCTCTCTCTCTGCTCTCCTCCTCCTCCTCCTCATTCCCTCCCTCCCTCTCTGCTCTCCTCCTCCTCCTCATTCCCTCCCTCCCTCCCCCCTCTCTCTCTGCTCTCCTCCTCCTCCTCATTCCCTCCCTCTCTCTCTGCTCTCCTCCTCCTCCTCCTCATTCCCTCCCTCTCTGCTCTCCTCTTCCTCCTCATTCCCTCCCTCCCTCCCCCCTCTCTCTCTGCTCTCCTCCTCCTCCTCCTCATTCCCTCCCTCCCTCCCCCCTCTCTCTCTGCTCTCAGATTCCTGACACATGCACTCACTCACCACTAACCACTCACCACTCACCACTAACCACTCACCATTAACCACTCACCACTAACCACTCACCACTCACCACTCACCACTAACCACTAACCACTCACCACTCACCACTAACCACTAACCACTAACCACTAACCACTCACCACTCACCACTCATCACTAACCACTCACCACTAACCACTCATCATTAACCACTCACCACTAACCACTAACCACTCACCACTAACCACTCACCACTCACCCACTCACCACTCACCCACTCACCACTCACCACTCACCATTCACCCACTAACCATTCACCACTCACCCACTCACCATTCACCACTCACCACTAACCACTCACCACTCACCACTAACCACTAACCACTAACCACTCACCACTCATCCACTCACCCACTCACCATTCACCACTCACCCACTCACCACTCACCCACTCACCCACTAACCACTCACCACTCACCCACTCACACACTCACCCACTCACCATTCACCACTCACCCACTAACCACTCATCCACTCACCATTCACCACTCACCCACTCATCCACTCACCCACTCACACACTCACACACTCACCCACTCACCCACTCACCCACTCACCATTCACCACTCACCCACTCACCCACTAACCACTCATCCACTCACCATTCACCACTCACCCACTCACCCACTCACCCACTCACCCACTCACCCACTCACCCACTCACCAGGCATGGTCACCTAGTTTAGGACTTCATTCATGAGAAAGAAGTCCAAATGCGTTGCTTGTATATGCTGTCTATGTCAACATCCATTTACTGTGTGTGTGTGTGTGGTGTGTGTGTGTGTGTGTGTGTGTGTGTGTGTGTTTTCCAGAAGTTTTTTATGTTTGGAGCAGCTATTTGCCTCACTGCCAGGAGGTCTGGGCCCATGAACAGATGTGGAGATCATCACACACAGACCAGATATCCGGGTAACTGTAAATACAAATTCTAGAAGAAAAAGCAGAAACTAAAAAAATCTAAAAAAGACCAGATTGGAAAGAGTCAGAGAGGATGTTTGAATCAAATGACTAATGTCCCGTAGAAAACATTCATTTCCTTTTTTGTGCGAGGGCTTTTCTCGGTATTCATCCCCTGCACGGCCAGTGACCGTCATTCCTGCAACTGCAACCGTTATTGGGACATCATTTAAACTCTACCTCTGCCACTTTACTTTTATTTTTCTATTCCTTTTTGATTCTTAGATGAGACACATTCATAGAGCATGTATACCATTTTTTGGGGTATTTTCTTTTTTTATCTACGTATTGGACCTTCTGGGTCCAAGAGGCAGTTCTGTCCAGCTATGGACCAGGATTCAGACATGTTCATCCATTAGCGTGGCAGGGCTGACCGTTTAAGGTTGACCACAAATGATAGCGCCCCCTATGGGTGACGTGGTACCAATTATTTTTGGGGACCTATTGACCAGGGATACAAATATGTGTGACAAATTGCAAAACTTTATGGTAAGGAGATATTTCAAAATAAAAATAATAGGTAATAACAATAATTGTCCACAGATACTCTGTGCCTAAATACAACTATATATAAAATATACAATTATGTGACCAATCTGATGCATTTAAGATGATGAATATAATAAAATAGTGCAGTGCTCAATGCTTGTATTCATTATAAGGATTTGTCTCTTTAAAAGCACTCCTCACCAGTGGCTGCATCACCTCCTGGGTGGCCATGCACAGCCCGTAGAGACAGGTCCTGTTTGGGCTGCTGCAGGGGGTGCCGTCGGCCCATGGCAAGCTGCCGTTCTTGGTGGTGCAGTGCTGCTTGCCATCCTCGTGGCACCAGAGCTGAGCGCAGGTGTCGCTGTCCGACGCGTTGGGGCAGTGGAGGAACTCCTCCCCGAAGATCTGCTGGCACTGGCGGTCCAGGCTGTAGGTCACGCCCGGCAGCTCTTGGGGCAGCGGCATGGCGGTCTCCGGTGGGTCCAGCAGACAGTCTCCTGAGAGCAAGTCACCAGGTCACCGCTGGTTACGCCGTGTGAAGGCTGAATCAAATATTGGTCAAAGAAGGGTAGCATGGTGGCTGTGGCAGTTGCTTCTGTCTGTATGTGTGTGTGTTTGCTGGGCTCCAGGACGGATAGATGTTTAACGTCTATTTGTTGGCAAGTTGGAAAACCTCTGAACGGTGTGCACTGTTTTGCTACGGTTTCCGGGTTGAACGACATGCTTCATCAGAGCGGTGTGTAGCGGTGTGTAACAGGCTTTGAGGTAGGTTTTCTCTTCTTGTTGGGTGGGTGTCTTAGTGGTGTTAACCAAGCTAACCAACCCTAACCAACCCTAACCTAACCAGTCTTTGGCTGACGGAGCGTACAGCAGGAACAGGTCGGTGGTCTGACTCAGAGGGGACCCCCGTCCCCAGCCCTCTCCTCTGTGGTATGACTCAGAGGGGACCCCCCGTCCCCAGCCCTCTCCTCTGTGGTATGACTCAGAGGGGACCCCCCGTCCCCAGCCCTCTCCTCGGTGGTCTGACTCAGAGGGGACCCCCCGTCCCCAGCCCTCTCCTCGGTGGTCTGACTCAGAGGGGACCCCCGTCCCCAGCCCTCTCCTCGGTGGTCTGACTCAGAGGGGACCCCCGTCCCCAGCCCTCTCCTCGGTGGTCTGACTCAGAGGGGACCCCCCGTCCCCAGCCCTCTCCTCGGTGGTATGACTCAGAGGGGACCCCCGTCCCCAGCCCTCTCCTCGGTGGTATGACTCAGAGGGGACCCCCGTCCCCAGCCCTCTCCTCCACTTACACACACACCCTGACACTGGGCTTAACCCTGAAAGAGAAGGAGAGCGACTAGACTGGATAGCTTAAAACCAAAGGAGCGAAATCTGAGTCAAGGTATACTACTATCCCAACCTGTCATTTTGTGGTTGGCAAAACATGTTTAAACAGGAGAGACTGAGTAGTGAGTGAGTTTAGGGGAGAGATGGTGTGAGAACCAACAGAGTGTTGATCCCTGGAGCACTAACCCCGGCCCAGCCTGAATATCACAGCACAAACCACAGAGTGTTGATCCCTGGAGCACTAACCCCGGCCCAGCCTGAATATCACAGCACAAACCACAGAGTGTTGATCCCTGGAGCACTAACCCCGGCCCAGCCTGAATATCACAGCACAAACCACAGAGTGTTGATCCCTGGAGCACTAACCCCGGCCCAGCCTGAATATCACAGCACAAACCACTGTAACCCCACACTGCCTTGTGTTGAACTGCTTGTGACGTGCAGAGACTTAGATTTTCCACAATACACTCGGCTGGACTTGTATAATCTACTTCAGTTCTTGATTATGATTGGGATACACCCCACTATTTTCTCTCTTATTTTGTCATTTAGTCTTTCAGAGACAATGCAATGACTTCAAATTGTGCAAACAACTTCACAGCCCAACAACACAGTTGCATCGACTGGATCTACTGTAACGCTGTACTCATTTCAGTCTGATTCATCTTAGTCTTGACAGTCTGATTCAACAACTTACAAAACCCAACTAAAAACCCATCTGTTTAAACTGGCATATCCCTTATAAACTGTAGCATGTGTTTCTAGTAAGTTTACTTCCTGTTGTTTGTCTTGTTTTAAACCCTGCGGACCCTTCCTGAAGTCCACTGTTTTTTTTGTTTTTTTTAATTTAAATTTTACTGTAGCATATATGCTCTGTAAGGTGTCCTTGGGTGTCTTGAAAGGCGCCCCACAAATAAAATGTATTATTATTATTATTATTATTATTATTTGAAGTCATTTCTCCACTCAGTCCACTGTTTAATGTGTCATATGTTCTTTGGGCCACTCTGGTGTCTCAGTAGGGGGCGGGGCTTCACCTACCGTGTCCATTGTTGAAGAACTCTGTGACGTACAGGGAGCTGCAGGGGGACCAGGGCGCATGGCGGCTGAGCTTGACCATCACCGGGGCCATGAGGTGGCCTCCGCCCAGGTCCCCGAACAGCCTCTGGCAGGTCTTGGAGTCATCGTGGGGCATGCTCAACACATGGCCTGCAGGAGAACATCACGGAGGATTTAAAAGACCTTCCATCAACAATCATTGGATGAAAAGATTCCCAATTCCCATTCCCAATAATGTTAAAGTCATTCCCCAGCTGTTTGTCTCACAAGCAGCAGATAATTACAAGCAGACCATTTGTGTTAAGCCCTGGTGAGGGCCCCAACAGTGTCCCCTAACCTAACAGTGTCCCCTACCCTAACCGTGTCCCCTACCCTAACAGTGTCCCCTACCCCAACTGTGTCCCCTACCCTAACAGTGTCCCCTACCCTAACAGTGTCCCCTACCCTAACAGTGTCCCCTACCCTAACAGTGTCCCCTACCCTAACAGTGTCCCCTACCCTCACAGTGTCCCCTACCCTAACAGTGTCCCCTACCCTAACAGTGTCCCCTACCCTAACAGTGTCCCCTACCCTAACAGTGTCCCCTACCCCAACAGTGTCCCCTACCCTAACAGTGTCCCCTACCCTAACAGTGTCCCCTACCCTAACAGTGTCCCCTACCCTAACAGTGTCCCCTACCCTCACAGTGTCCCCTACCCTAACAGTGTCCCCTACCCTAACAGTGTCCCCTACCCTAACAGTGTCCCCTACCCTAACAGTGTCCCCTACCCTAACAGTGTCCCCTACCCCAACAGTGTCCCCTACCCTAACAGTGTCCCCTACCCTAACAGTGTCCCCTACCCTAACAGTGTCCCCTACCCTCACAGTGTCCCCTACCCTAACAGTGTCCCCTACCCTAACAGTGTCCCCTACCCTCACAGTGTCCCCTACCCTAACAGTGTCCCCTACCCTAACAGTGTCCCCTACCCTCACAGTGTCCCCTACCCTAACAGTGTCCCCTACCCTAACAGTGTCCCCTACCCTAACAGTGTCCCCTACCCTCACAGTGTCCCCTACCCTAACAGTGTCCCCTACCCTAACAGTGTCCCCTACCCTAACAGTGTCCCCTACCCTCACAGTGTCCCCTACCCTAACAGTGTCCCCTACCCTAACAGTGTCCCCTACCCTAACAGTGTCCCCTACCCTAACAGTGTCCCCTACCCTAACAGTGTCCCCTACCCCAACAGTGTCCCCTACCCTAACAGTGTCCCCTACCCTAACAGTGTCCCCTACCCTAACAGTGTCCCCTACCCCAACTGTGTCCCCTACCCTAACAGTGTCCCCTACCCTCACAGTGTCCCCTACCCTAACAGTGTCCCCTACCCTAACAGTGTCCCCTACCCTAACAGTGTCCCTCTACCGATAACCTACCATCAAACCTTCTTGAAACAAAATGGAACTAACCAAGTTCGTGTGCAGCGGTGAACGCAGCTTGCAAGCCGCCGTCCTCGACGACAAAACAACTTCTTTTGGGGTCACACATGGTGCCCACGTCTGCCATGCCCACCGTCAGGCAGCTCTGGTATCCACAGATGTCCTGAGACACAAACAACAACCAAAATCAAGACAGGTCAAGTGTCTCTCTAGAGAAACAGCTCGGTAACAGAGTCGCTAAACACCTGTTCCTTCCGTTAATATGAACACACATTCACGGTACTCTGTTAAAAATGATAAAGTTGTCTCCTTTTTTAAACCTGGCAGCCTTCATTTTTCCAAAGCATTTTAAAACATGTCTAATGTTTCCGTCATAAAATGTGAGTGAATAAATATTCTTGGCCCAGGGGCCGTGATGTGGTGAAATGAACAGCATGTTTGTATCAGACGTTGGGCCTGTAAACAGGACCAAGCGTTCAATCCTTCCTTCAGGTCTGTGGGATTGAAATGCATGAATACTGGACCAGGGCCACAAGCTGGCCTTTAAAAACGACCCTCCTTGATTTAGAACACATCTGGATCTGCCCTCAGCTGCACCGTCTGTGCACCTTACTCTGAGGCTGTATCATCAGTGACCATGTGCAAAACACAAACAGAAATACTGATATGGAGATACATAAAGAATGAAATATGTGTTTTGGTGCAGAACATAAAAAGCACTTGTAAACAGACCCTAACACACACATGTATACACACACACACACACACACACACACACACACACACACACACACACACACACACACACACACACACACAAACACACAATACACACATACACACACACAAACACACACACACACACACACACAAATACACACATACACTCACACACCCACGCACACCCACCAAGTAAACACTTGGTTGGTATTGCATTTCAAACAGCCGTGGGCATGGTGGTCAGCTGGGAGCTATGGAGGGCATACCTTGAAGGGTCAAGTCTGGATCAAGTGGGAGTTTAAAAAACCTTGGGCGTTTCAGTCGTGTCGTCATGTCAGGTTTGATTTGTGGTCGGCGCTAAAGTTAGTT
>CM050999.1:34388569-34404236 GCA_027704905.1 Muraenolepis orangiensis
CAGCACCGCTACAGCACCACTACAGCACCGCTACACCACCGCTACAACACCGCTATAGCACCGCTACAGCAGCAGCGCTACAACACCACTACAGCACCACACCACCACTACAACACCGCTACAACACCGCTAAAACAACGCAACAACACCGCTACAGCAGCAGCGCTACAACACCACTACAGCACCACACCACCACTACAACACCTCTACAACATCGCTACAACACCACTACAACACAGCTACAGCAACGCTACAGCATCGCTACAACACCGCTACAACACCGCTACAACACTGCTACAACACCGCTACAACACCTCTACAACATCGCTACAACACCGCTACAACATCGCTACAACACCGCTACAACCCCGCTACAACACCGCTACAGCACCTCTACAGAACCGCTACAACACCGCTACAGCACCGCTACAGCACCGCTACAACACCGCTACAGCAGCGCTACAGCACCTCTACAGCACCGCTACACCACCGCTACAACACCGCTACAGCACCGCTACAGCACCTCTACAGCACCGCTACAACACCGCTACAACACCGCTACAGCACCGCTACAACACCGCTACAACACCGCTACAGCACCGCTACAACACCGCTACAACACCGCTACAACACCGCTACAGCACCGCTACAACACCGCTACAACACCGCTACAACACCGCTACAGCACCGCTACAACACCGCTACAACACCGCTATAGCACCGCTACAACACCGCTACAGCACCGCTATAGCACCGCTACAACACCGCTACAACACCGCTACACCACCGCTACAACACCGCTACACCACCGCTACACCACCGCTACAACACCGCTACAACACTGCCACAACACCGCTACAACACCTTTACAACATTGCTACAATACCGCTACAGCACCGCTACAGCACCGCTACACCACCGCTACAACATCGCTACAACACCACTACAACATCGCTACAACACCACTACAACACCGCTACAACATCGCTACAACACCGCTACAACACCGCTACAACATCACTACAACACCACTACAACAACGCTACAACACCGCTACAACACTGCTACAGCACCACCGCTATAACACCGCTACAACACCACTACAACACCTCTACAACATCGCTACAACACCACTACAACACAGCTACAGCAACGCTACAGCATCGCTACAACACCGCTACAACACCGCTACAACACTGCTACAACACCGCTACAACACCTCTACAACATCGCTACAACACCGCTACAACATCGCTACAACACCGCTACAACCCCGCTACAACACCGCTACAGCACCTCTACAGAACCGCTACAACACCGCTACAGCACCGCTACAGCACCGCTACAACACCGCTACAGCAGCGCTACAGCACCTCTACAGCACCGCTACACCACCGCTACAACACCGCTACAGCACCGCTACAGCACCTCTACAGCACCGCTACAACACCGCTACAACACCGCTACAGCACCGCTACAACACCGCTACAACACCGCTACAGCACCGCTACAACACCGCTACAACACCGCTACAACACCGCTACAGCACCGCTACAACACCGCTACAACACCGCTACAACACCGCTACAGCACCGCTACAACACCGCTACAACACCGCTATAGCACAGCTACAACACCGCTACAGCACCGCTATAGCACCGCTACAACACCGCTACAACCCCGCTACACCACCGCTACAACACCGCTACACCACCGCTACACCACCGCTACAACACCGCTACAACACTGCCACAACACCGCTACAACACCTTTACACCATTGCTACAATACCGCTACAGCACCGCTACAGCACCGCTACACCACCGCTACAACACCGCTACAACATCGCTACAACACCGCTACAACATTGCTACAACACTGCTACAACATCGCTACAACACCGCTACAACATCGCTACAACATCGCTACAACACCACTACAACACCGCTACAACACTGCCACAACACCGCTACAACACCTTTACAACATTGCTACAATACCGCTACAGCACAGCTACAGCACCGCTACAACACCGCTACAACATCGCTACAACACCGCTACAACATTGCTACAACACTGCTACAACATCGCTACAACACCGCTACAACATCGCTACAACACCACTACAACACCGCTACAACATCGCTACAACACCGCTACAACACCGCTACAACATCGCTACAACACCGCTACAATACTGCTACAGCACCACCGCTATAACACCGCTACAACACCACTACAACACCTCTACAACATCGCTACAACACCGCTACAGCACCTCTACAGCACCGCTACAGAACCGCTACAGCACCGCTACAACACCGCTACAACACCGCTACAGCACCGCTACAACACCGCTACAACACCGCTACAGCACCGCTACAGCACCGCTACAACACCACTACAGCACCGCTACACCACCGCTACAACACCCCTACAGCAGCAGCGCTACAACACCACTACAGCACCACTACACCACCGCTACATCACCGCTACAACACCGCTACACCACCGCTACAACACCGCTACAGCACCGCTACAGCACCACTACAGCACCGCTACACCACCGCTACAACACCGCTATAGCACCGCTACAGCAGCAGCGCTACAACACCACTACAGCACCACACCACCACTACAACACCGCTACAACACCGCTAAAACAACGCAACAACACCGCTACAGCAGCAGCGCTACAACACCACTACAGCACCACACCACCACTACAACACCGCTACAACACCACTACAACACCGCTACAGCAGCAGCGCTACAACACCACTACAACACCGCCACAACACCGCTACAGCATCGCTAAAACACCGCTACAACATGGTTTCACCTTTACAACATCGCTACAACACCACTACAGCACCTCTACAACACCGCTACAACACCTCTACAACACCGCTACAACACCTCTACAACATCACTAAAACACCGCTACATCACAGCTACAACACCTCTACAACATCGCTACAACACGCTACAACATTGCTACAACACCACTACAACACCGCTACAGTACCGGTACAACACCGCTACAGCACCGCTACATCACAGCTACATCACAGCTACAACACCTCTACAACATCGCTACAACACCACTACAACATCGCTACAACACCACTACAACACCGCTACAGTACCGGTACAACACCGCTACAGCACCGCTACAGCACCGCTACAACATCGCTACAACACTGCTACAACACCCCTACATCACAGCTACAACACCTCTACAACACCGCTACAACACCGCTACAACATCGCTACAACACCGATACAACACCACTACAACACCACTACAACACCGCTACAGCACCGCTACAACACCGCTACAGCACCGCTCCAACTTCGCTACAACACCGCTACAACACCGCTACAACACCGCTACAACACCGCTACAACACCGCTACATCCCAGCTACAACACCTCTACAACACCTCTACAACACCACTACAACATTGCTACAACACCGCTACAACACCGCTACAACACCGCAACAACACCGCTACAGCATCGCTACAACACCTTTACAACATCGCTACAACACCACTACAGCAGCAGCGCTACAACACCGCTACAACACCGCTACAGCACCGCTACAACACCGCTACAACACCGCTACAGCACCGCTACAGCACCGCTACACCACCGCTACAACACCACTACAGCACCGCTACACCACCGCTACAACACCCCTACAGCAGCAGCGCTACAACACCACTACAGCACCGCTACACCACCGCTACATCACCGCTACAACACCGCTACACCACCGCTACAACACCGCTACAGCACCGCTACAGCACCACTACAGCACCGCTACACCACCGCTACAACACCGCTATAGCACCGCTACAACACCGCTACAACACCACTAAGACACCACTACAACACCGCTACACCACCGCTACAACACCACTACAGCACCGCTACACCACCGCTACAACACCCCTACAGCAGCAGCGCTACAACACCACTACAGCACCGCTACACCACCGCTACATCACCGCTACAACACCACTACACCACCGCTACAACACCGCTACAGCACCGCTACAGCACCTCTACAGCACCGCTACAGCTCCGCTACAACACCGCTACAACACCGCAACAACACCGCTACAGCAGCAGCGCTACAACACCACTACAGCACCACACCACCACTACAACACCGCTACAACACCGCTAAAACAACGCAACAACACCGCTACAGCAGCAGCGCTACAACACCACTACAGCACCACACCACCACTACAACACCGCTACAACACCACTACAACACCGCTACAGCAGCAGCGCTACAACACCACTACAACACCGCCACAACACCGCTACAGCATCGCTAAAACACCGCTACAACATGGTTTCACCTTTACAACATCGCTACAACACCACTACAGCACCTCTACAACACCGCTACAACACCTCTACAACACCGCTACAACACCTCTACAACATCACTAAAACACCGCTACATCACAGCTACAACACCTCTACAACATCGCTACAACACCGCTACAACATTGCTACAACACCGCTACATCACAGCTACATCACAGCTACAACACCTCTACAACATTGCTACAACACCGCTACAACACCGCTACATCACAGCTACATCACAGCTACAACACCTCTACAACATCGCTACAACACCACTACAACATCGCTACAACACCGCTACAACACCGCTACAACACCGCTACAGTACCGGTACAACACCGCTACAGCACCGCTACAGCACCGCTACAACATCGCTACAACACTGCTACAACACCCCTACATCACAGCTACAACACCTCTACAACACCGCTACAACACCGCTACAACACCACTACAGCACCGCTACACCACCGCTACAACACCCCTACAGCAGCAGCGCTACAACACCACTACAGCACCGCTACACCACCGCTACATCACCGCTACAACACCGCTACACCACCGCTACAACACCGCTACAGCACCGCTACAGCACCGCTACAGCACCGCTACAACATCGCTACAACACTGCTACAACACCCCTACATCACAGCTACAACACCTCTACAACACCGCTACAACACCGCTACAACATCACTACAACACCGATACAACACCACTACAACACCACTACAACACCGCTACAGCACCGCTACAACACCGCTACAGCACCGCTCCAACTTCGCTACAACACCGCTACAACACCGCTACAACACCGCTACAACACCGCTACAACACCGCTACATCCCAGCTACAACACCTCTACAACACCTCTACAACACCACTACAACATTGCTACAACACCGCTACAACACCGCTACAACACCGCAACAACACCGCTACAGCATCGCTACAACACCTTTACAACATCGCTACAACACCACTACAGCAGCAGCGCTACAACACCGCTACAACACCGCTACAGCACCGCTACAACACCGCTACAACACCGCTACAGCACCGCTACAGCACCGTTACACCACCGCTACAACACCACTACAGCACCGCTACACCACCGCTACAACACCCCTACAGCAGCAGCGCTACAACACCACTACAGCACCGCTACACCACCGCTACATCACCGCTACAACACCGCTACACCACCGCTACAACACCGCTACAGCACCGCTACAGCACCACTACAGCACCGCTACACCACCGCTACAACACCGCTATAGCACCGCTACAACACCGCTACAACACCACTAAGACACCACTACAACACCGCTACACCACCGCTACAACACCACTACAGCACCGCTACACCACCGCTACAACACCCCTACAGCAGCAGCGCTACAACACCACTACAGCACCGCTACACCACCGCTACATCACCGCTACAACACCACTACACCACCGCTACAACACCCCTACAGCAGCAGCGCTACAACACCACTACAGCACCGCTACACCACCGCTACATCACCGCTACAACACCACTACACCACCGCTACAACACCGCTACAGCACCGCTACAGCACCTCTACAGCACCGCTACAGCTCCGCTACAACACCGCTACAACACCGCTACAGCAGCAGCGCTACAACACCACTACAGCACCACACCACCACTACAACACCGCTACAACACCGCTAAAACAACGCAACAACACCGCTACAGCAGCAGCGCTACAACACCACTACAGCACCACACCACCACTACAACACCGCTACAACACCACTACAACACCGCTACAGCAGCAGCGCTACAACACCACTACAACACCGCCACAACACCGCTACAGCATCGCTAAAACACCGCTACAACATGGTTTCACCTTTACAACATCGCTACAACACCACTACAGCACCTCTACAACACCGCTACAACACCTCTACAACACCGCTACAACACCTCTACAACATCACTAAAACACCGCTACATCACAGCTACAACACCTCTACAACATCGCTACAACACCGCTACAACACCGCTACATCACAGCTACATCACAGCTACAACACCTCTACAACATCGCTACAACACCACTACAACATCGCTACAACACCGCTACAACACCGCTACAACACCGCTACAATACCGCTACAGCACCGCTACAGCACCGCTACACCACCGCTACAACATCGCTACAACACCACTACAACATCGCTACAACACCACTACAACACCGCTACAACATCGCTACAACACCGCTACAACACCGCTACAACATCACTACAACACCACTACAACAACGCTACAACACCGCTACAACACTGCTACAGCACCACCGCTATAACACCGCTACAACACCACTACAACACCTCTACAACATCGCTACAACACCACTACAACACAGCTACAGCAACGCTACAGCATCGCTACAACACCGCTACAACACCGCTACAACACTGCTACAACACCGCTACAACACCTCTACAACATCGCTACAACACCGCTACAACATCGCTACAACACCGCTACAACCCCGCTACAACACCGCTACAGCACCTCTACAGAACCGCTACAACACCGCTACAGCACCGCTACAGCACCGCTACAACACCGCTACAGCAGCGCTACAGCACCTCTACAGCACCGCTACACCACCGCTACAACACCGCTACAGCACCGCTACAGCACCTCTACAGCACCGCTACAACACCGCTACAACACCGCTACAGCACCGCTACAACACCGCTACAACACCGCTACAGCACCGCTACAACACCGCTACAACACCGCTACAACACCGCTACAGCACCGCTACAACACCGCTACAACACCGCTACAACACCGCTACAGCACCGCTACAACACCGCTACAACACCGCTATAGCACCGCTACAACACCGCTACAGCACCGCTATAGCACCGCTACAACACCGCTACAACACCGCTACACCACCGCTACAACACCGCTACACCACCGCTACACCACCGCTACAACACCGCTACAACACCTTTACAACATTGCTACAATACCGCTACAGCACCGCTACAGCACCGCTACACCACCGCTACAACACCGCTACAACATCGCTACAACACCGCTACAACATTGCTACAACACTGCTACAACATCGCTACATCACCGCTACAACATCGCTACAACATCGCTACAACACCACTACAACACCGCTACAACACTGCCACAACACCGCTACAACATCACTACAACACCACTACAACACCGCTACAGCACCATTACACCACCGCTACAACACCTCTACAGCACCGCTGCACCACCGCTACAACACCGCTACAACACCGCTACAGCACCTCTACAGCACCGCTACAGAACCGCTACAACACCGCTACAACACCGCTACAGCACCGCTACAACACGCTACAGCACCTCTACAACATCGCTACAACACCGCTACAGCACTGCTACAACATCGCTACGACACCTTTACAACATCGCTACAACACCGCTACAACACCGCTACAACACCGCTACAGCACCGTTACAACACCGCTACAGCACCAATACAACATTGCTACAACACCGCTACAACATCGCTACAACATCGCTACAACACCGCTACAACATCGCTACAACACCACTACAACACCGCTACAACATCGCTACAACACCACTACAACACCGCTACAACATCGCTACAACACCGCTACAACACCGCTACAACATCACTACAACACCACTACAACACCGCTACAACACCGCTACAACACTGCTACAACATCGCTACAACACCACTACAACATCACTACAACACCGCTACAACACCGCTACAACACCGCTACAACATCACTACAACACCACTACAACACCGCTACAACACCGCTACAACACTGCTACAACATCGCTACAACACCACTACAACACCGCTACAACATCGCTACAACACCACTACAACACCGCTACAACATCGCTACAACACCGCTACAACACCGCTACAACATCACTACAACACCACTACAACACCGCTACAACACCGCTACAACACTGCTACAGCACCACCGCTATAACACCGCTACAACACCACTACAACACCACTACAACATCGCTACAACACCACTACAACACCGCTACAACATCGCTACAACACCGCTACAACACCGCTACAACATCACTACAACACCACTACAACACCGCTACAACACCGCTACAACACTGCTACAGCACCACCGCTATAACACCGCTATAACACCACTACAACACCTCTACAACATCGCTACAACACCACTACAACACAGCTACAGCAACGCTACAGCATCGCTACAACACCGCTACAACACCGCTACAACACTGCTACAGCACCACCGCTATAACACCGCTACAACACCACTACAACACCTCTACAACATCGCTACAACACCACTAAAACACAGCTACAGCAACGCTACAGCATCGCTACAACACCGCTACAACACCTCTACAACATCGATACAACACCGCTACAACATCGCTACAACACCGCTACAACACCTCTACAACATCGCTACAACACCGCTACAGCACTGCTACAACATCGCTACGACACCTTTACAACATCGCTACAACACCGCTACAACACCGCTACAACACCGCTACAGCACCGTTACAACACCGCTACAGCACCAATACAACATTGCTACAACACCGCTACAACATCGCTACAACACCGCTACAACATCGCTACAACACCGCTACAACATCGCTACAACACCACTACAACACCGCTACAACATCGCTACAACACCGCTACAACATCGCTACAACACCACTACAACATCGCTACAACACCACTACAACACCGCTACAACATCGCTACAACACCGCTACAACACCTTTACAACATTGCTACAATACCGCTACAGCACCGCTACAGCACCGCTACACCACCGCTACAACATCGCTACAACACCACTACAACATCGCTACAACACCACTACAACACCGCTACAACATCGCTACAACACCGCTACAACACCGCTACAACATCACTACAACACCACTACAACAACGCTACAACACCGCTACAACACTGCTACAGCACCACCGCTATAACACCGCTACAACACCACTACAACACCTCTACAACATCGCTACAACACCACTACAACACAGCTACAGCAACGCTACAGCATCGCTACAACACCGCTACAACACCGCTACAACACTGCTACAACACCGCTACAACACCTCTACAACATCGCTACAACACCGCTACAACATCGCTACAACACCGCTACAACCCCGCTACAACACAGCTACAGCACCTCTACAGAACCGCTACAACACCGCTACAGCACCGCTACAGCACCGCTACAACACCGCTACAGCAGCGCTACAGCACCTCTACAGCACCGCTACACCACCGCTACAACACCGCTACAGCACCGCTACAGCACCTCTACAGCACCGCTACAACACCGCTACAACACCGCTACAGCACCGCTACAACACCGCTACAACACCGCTACAGCACCGCTACAACACCGCTACAACACCGCTACAACACCGCTACAGCACCGCTACAACACCGCTACAACACCGCTACAACACCGCTACAGCACCGCTACAACACCGCTACAACACCGCTCTAGCACCGCTACAACACCGCTACAGCACCGCTATAGCACCGCTACAACACCGCTACAACACCGCTACACCACCGCTACAACACCGCTACACCACCGCTACACCACCGCTACAACACCGCTACAACACCTTTACAACATTGCTACAATACCGCTACAGCACCGCTACAGCACCGCTACACCACCGCTACAACACCGCTACAACATCGCTACAACACCGCTACAACATTGCTACAACACTGCTACAACATCGCTACATCACCGCTACAACATCGCTACAACATCGCTACAACACCACTACAACACCGCTACAACACTGCCACAACACCGCTACAACACCTTTACAACATTGCTACAATACCGCTACAGCACAGCTACAGCACCGCTACAACACCGCTACAACATCGCTACAACACCGCTACAACATTGCTACAACACTGCTACAACATCGCTACAACACCGCTACAACATCGCTACAACACCACTACAACACCGCTACAACATCGCTACAACACCGCTACAACACCGCTACAACATCGCTACAACACCGCTACAATACTGCTACAGCACCACCGCTATAACACCGCTACAACACCACTACAACACCTCTACAACATCGCTACAACACCGCTACAACACAGCTACAGCAACGCTACAGCATCGCTACAACACCGCTACAACACCGCTACAACACCGCTACAACACCTCTACAACATCGCTACAACACCGCTACAACACCGCTACAACACCGCTACAACCCCGCTACAACACCGCTACAACATCACTACAACACCACTACAACACCGCTACAACACCGCTACAACACTGCTACAACATCGCTACAACACCACTACAACATCACTACAACACCGCTACAACACCGCTACAACATCACTACAACACCACTACAACACCGCTACAACACCGCTACAACACTGCTACAACATCGCTACAACACCACTACAACACCGCTACAACATCGCTACAACACCACTACAACACCGCTACAACACCGCTACAACACCGCTACAACATCACTACAACACCACTACAACACCGCTACAACACCGCTACAACACTGCTACAGCACCACCGCTATAACACCGCTACAACACCACTACACCACCGCTACAACATCGCTACAACACCACTACAACACCGCTACAACATCGCTACAACACCGCTACAACACCGCTACAACATCACTACAACACCACTACAACACCGCTACAACACCGCTACAACACTGCTACAGCACCACCGCTATAACACCGCTACAACACCACTACAACACCTCTACAACATCGCTACAACACCGCTACAACATCGCTACAACACCGCTACAACCCCGCTACAACACCGCTACAGCACCTCTACAGAACCGCTACAACACCGCTACAGCACCGCTACAGCACCGCTACAACACCGCTACAGCAGCGCTACAGCACCTCTACAGCACCGCTACACCACCGCTACAACACCGCTACAGCACCGCTACAGCACCTCTACAGCACCGCTACAACACCGCTACAACACCGCTACAGCACCGCTACAACACCGCTACAACACCGCTACAGCACCGCTACAACACCGCTACAACACCGCTACAACACCGCTACAGCACCGCTACAACACCGCTACAACACCGCTACAACACCGCTACAGCACCGCTACAACACCGCTACAACACCGCTATAGCACCGCTACAACACCGCTACAGCACCGCTATAGCACCGCTACAACACCGCTACAACACCGCTACACCACCGCTACAACACCGCTACACCACCGCTACACCACCGCTACAACACCGCTACAACACCTTTACAACATTGCTACAATACCGCTACAGCACCGCTACAGCACCGCTACACCACCGCTACAACACCGCTACAACATCGCTACAACACCGCTACAACATTGCTACAACACTGCTACAACATCGCTACATCACCGCTACAACATCGCTACAACATCGCTACAACACCACTACAACACCGCTACAACACTGCCACAACACCGCTACAACACCTTTACAACATTGCTACAATACCGCTACAGCACAGCTACAGCACCGCTACAACACCGCTACAACATCGCTACAACACCGCTACAACATTGCTACAACACTGCTACAACATCGCTACAACACCGCTACAACATCGCTACAACACCACTACAACACCGCTACAACATCGCTACAACACCGCTACAACACCGCTACAACATCGCTACAACACCGCTACAATACTGCTACAGCACCACCGCTATAACACCGCTACAACACCACTACAACACCTCTACAACATCGCTACAACACCGCTACAACACAGCTACAGCAACGCTACAGCATCGCTACAACACCGCTACAACACCGCTACAACACCGCTACAACATCACTACAACACCACTACAACACCGCTACAACACCGCTACAACACTGCTACAACATCGCTACAACACCACTACAACATCACTACAACACCGCTACAACACCGCTACAACACCGCTACAACATCACTACAACACCACAACACCGCTACAACACCGCTACAACACTGCTACAACATCGCTACAACACCACTACAACACCGCTACAACATCGCTACAACACCACTACAACACCGCTACAACATCGCTACAACACCGCTACAACACCGCTACAACATCACTACAACACCACTACAACACCGCTACAACACCGCTACAACACTGCTACAGCACCACCGCTATAACACCGCTACAACACCACTACACCACCGCTACAACATCGCTACAACACCACTACAACACCGCTACAACATCGCTACAACACCGCTACAACACCGCTACAACATCACTACAACACCACTACAACACCGCTACAACACCGCTACAACACTGCTACAGCACCACCGCTATAACACCGCTATAACACCACTACAACACCTCTACAACATCGCTACAACACCACTACAACACAGCTACAGCAACGCTACAGCATCGCTACAACACCGCTACAACACCGCTACAACACTGCTACAGCACCACCGCTATAACACCGCTACAACACCACTACAACACCTCTACAACATCGCTACAACACCACTAAAACACAGCTACAGCAACGCTACAGCATCGCTACAACACCGCTACAACACCTCTACAACATCGATACAACACCGCTACAACATCGCTACAACACCGCTACAACACCTCTACAACATCGCTACAACACCGCTACAGCACTGCTACAACATCGCTACGACACCTTTACAACATCGCTACAACACCGCTACAACACCGCTACAACACCGCTACAGCACCGTTACAACACCGCTACAGCACCAATACAACATTGCTACAACACCGCTACAACATCGCTACAACACCGCTACAACATCGCTACAACACCGCTACAACATCGCTACAACACCACTACAACACCGCTACAACATCGCTACAACACCGCTACAACATCGCTACAACACCACTACAACATCGCTACAACACCACTACAACACCGCTACAACATCGCTACAACACCGCTACAACACCTTTACAACATTGCTACAATACCGCTACAGCACCGCTACAGCACCGCTACACCACCGCTACAACATCGCTACAACACCACTACAACATCGCTACAACACCACTACAACACCGCTACAACATCGCTACAACACCGCTACAACACCGCTACAACATCACTACAACACCACTACAACAACGCTACAACACCGCTACAACACTGCTACAGCACCACCGCTATAACACCGCTACAACACCACTACAACACCTCTACAACATCGCTACAACACCACTACAACACAGCTACAGCAACGCTACAGCATCGCTACAACACCGCTACAACACCGCTACAACACCGCTACAACACTGCTACAACACCGCTACAACACCTCTACAACATCGCTACAACACCGCTACAACATCGCTACAACACCGCTACAACCCCGCTACAACACCGCTACAGCACCTCTACAGAACCGCTACAACACCGCTACAGCACCGCTACAGCACCGCTACAACACCGCTACAGCAGCGCTACAGCACCTCTACAGCACCGCTACACCACCGCTACAACACCGCTACAGCACCGCTACAGCACCTCTACAGCACCGCTACAACACCGCTACAACACCGCTACAGCACCGCTACAACACCGCTACAACACCGCTACAGCACCGCTACAACACCGCTACAACACCGCTACAACACCGCTACAGCACCGCTACAACACCGCTACAACACCGCTACAACACCGCTACAGCACCGCTACAACACCGCTACAACACCGCTATAGCACCGCTACAACACCGCTACAGCACCGCTATAGCACCGCTACAACACCGCTACAACACCGCTACACCACCGCTACACCACCGCTACAACATCGCTACAACACCGCTACAACATTGCTACAACACTGCTACAACATCGCTACAACACCGCTACAACATCGCTACAACACCACTACAACACCGCTACAACACTGCCACAACACCGCTACAACACCTTTACAACATTGCTACAATACCGCTACAGCACAGCTACAGCACCGCTACAACACCGCTACAACATCGCTACAACACCGCTACAACATTGCTACAACACTGCTACAACATCGCTACAACACCGCTACAACATCGCTACAACACCACTACAACACCGCTACAACATCGCTACAACACCGCTACAACACCGCTACAACATCGCTACAACACCGCTACAATACTGCTACAGCACCACCGCTATAACACCGCTACAACACCACTACAACACCTCTACAACATCGCTACAACACCGCTACAACACAGCTACAGCAACGCTACAGCATCGCTACAACACCGCTACAACACCGCTACAACACCGCTACAACACCTCTACAACATCGCTACAACACCGCTACAACACCGCTACAACACCGCTACAACCCCGCTACAAGACCTCTACAACATCGCTACAACACCGCTACAACACCGCTACAACACCTCTACAACATCGCTACAACATTGCTACAACACCGCTACAACATCGCTACAACACCGCTACAACATCGCTACAACACCGCTACAACACCGCTACAACATCGCTACAACACCACTACAACACTGCTACAGCACCACCGCTATAACACCGCTACAACACCACTACAACACCGCTAAAACACCGCTACAACACCGCTACAACACCGCTACAACACCGCTACAACACCGCTACACCACCGCTACATCACAGCTACAAGACCGCTACAAGACCTTTACAACATCGCTACAACACCGCTACAGCACCGCTACAACATCGCTACAACACCTCTACAACATCGCTACAACACCTTTACAACATTGCTACAACACTGCTACAGCATCGCTACAACACCGCTACAACACCGCTACACCACCGCTACAACACCGCTACAACACCGCTACAACACCTCTACAGCACCGCTACACCACCGCTACACCACCGCTACAACACCGCTACAACCCCGCTACAAGACCTCTACAACATCGCTACAACACCGCTACAACACCGCTACAACACCTCTACAACATCGCTACAACATTGCTACAACACCGCTACAACATCGCTACAACACCGCTACAACATCGCTACAACACCGCTACAACACCGCTACAACATCGCTACAACACCACTACAACACTGCTACAGCACC
>CM050999.1:34405236-34477736 GCA_027704905.1 Muraenolepis orangiensis
TTACGATGACCTGGCGACCCGTGTCACCCTACCAGCACTTGTTGTGACACCACGTCTGCCTGATCTCTACTGCGGCCCTGTGACCCCCACATCGCCACCGGTACTCACGTTGGCGAGCCAACCCCGGCGTGGGACGCCGCCCGATTCGCACACGATCCTTCGGGCGTCACCACCGGCCCCTTTGGACCCGGGAGCCGATCCCCCATCGGGGCCCAATGCGTCGCCCCCTGCACCGAGGGCGGAATTACGCCGATCCACCAGGGCAACCAGAGCGCCTGCCTGGCACAGGGACTATTCCATGGGCTAGTCACATAATGGACACATGATTTACAATCACATAATCTGGGGGTGGGTTATACAGGCATTTATTCACATTTTTGTGTGTTTGGTTATTTATATTTTTCTCAGCCTTTATACATTGGTATGTTAAAGACTCTGGGGGAGATAGAGAATATGCTATACAGCGCCTCTATAAGAGACGGCCCTGCACAGTAGCGCAACGACCGGAACAGGAAGCTGAGACGCTATTTGTAAATACACCCGCGGTAAATACACCTACTGTCCTGGTTATACTAGGCCTGTACTACTGTCCTAGTTATACTAGGCCTGTTCTACTGTCCTGGTTATACTAGGCCTGTACTACTGTCCTAGTTATACTAGGCCTGTACTACTGTCCTAGTTATACTAGGCCTGTACTACTGTCCTAGTTATTATACTAGGCCTGTACTACTGTCCTAGTTATACTAGGCCTATACTACTGTCCTGGTTATACTAGGCCTGTACTACTGTCCTAGTTATACTAAGCCTGTACTACTGTCCTAGTTATACTAGGCCTGTACTACTGTCCTAGTTATACTATGCCTATACTACTGTCCTGGTTATACTAGGCCTGTACTACTGTCCTAGTTATACTAGGTCTGTACTACTGTCCTAGTTATACTAGGTCTATACTACTGTCCTGGTTATACTAGGCCTGTTCTACTGTCCTAGTTATACTAGGCCTATACTACTGTCCTGGTTATACTAGGCCTGTACTACTGTCCTAGTTATACTAGGCCTGTACTACTGTCCTGGTTATACTAGGTCTATACTACTGTCCTAGTTATACTAGGCCTATACTACTGTCCTGGTTATACTAGGCCTGTACTACTGTCCTAGTTATACTAGGCCTGTTCTACTGTCCTGGTTATACTAGGCCTGTACTACTGTCCTAGTTATACTAGGCCTGTACTACTGTCCTAGTTATACTAGGCCTGTACTACTGTCCTGGTTATACTAGGCCTGTACTACTGTCCTGGTTATACTAGGCCTGTACTACTGTCCTAGTTATACTAGGCCTGTACTACTGTCCTAGTTATACTAGGCCTATACTACTGCCCTAGTTATACTAGGCCTATACTACTGTCCTAGTTATACTAGGTCTATACTACTGTCCTAGTTATACTAGGCCTGTACTACTGTCCTAGTTATACTAGGTCTATACTACTGTCCTGGTTATACTAGGTCTGTACTACTGTCCTGGTTATACTAGGTCTGTACTACTGTCCTAGTTATAGGACAGTAGTACAGGATTGGTAATCTGGCCTACCGGACGCTTTCCCACTGGGCGGATTCCAACTTGGGGCCGATATAATTAGATAATTATATCAGAAAAATTAATATTACAATAATAACATTTTGATGCCAACAATGGTGCTATCATTATACATTTATATGAAACAACGAATAATAAAAAATCAGGCAGTTAGAACTGTAGAGAACAGTACTATGTATGACACAGAGAAGAACACACTCTTTTTATTTTTTTATTTTTTTGTATATTATAACCTATTGTCAAATTTGATTGATTCATTTAAGAGACATACATTTATATATGGTTTGTTTCAGACAGACGGAACACATAATGTTAATATTTTATTATTATTATCTCTCCTTTAACTGCAATGATGAATTCCGTTCATACGTTTGATATTGGCCTTTTTGTGCTTCCTAATTTCAATATCTCATTGAAAAGAGCCAATTTAATTTCAGATTAGTCTTGATTTAAAGATTACACAGCCTAGTTCCTCGAGTGTTACACACAATGTCCTTGACATTAGGAAAAAACGTGTTGAATATCAATATCAGCAATCTGATATTGTTAAATATTGTCCAATGTCCAGTCTTTATATATCCTTTTTCAACAAGCTGTTTTGTTTTGCAAGCGAATATCGTCAAATAAAATCACCAAATAGCTTTTCTATCTGCGTCTCGGTGACATTATCCGTCGTGTGGGTGTGCGGGTGAACCATCGAACCATCGGCAGTCGCACAGTTGAAAGCTTACATATTTTATCCCGCAAAACGTTTTTCACACATTGGGGTGTATCCCCTCGAGGCTGATCCACTGTTCCAGTCCAATGGCATAAAGTCAAGTGTAGACAATCTACCACAAGTCTGTCTAGAAATGTATTGCTGCCACTGCCACTGCTGTGAGTGTGGCAGTGATACAGGAGCCGCTCCCCAGGGATGTTTTACCTCTGAAAATAACGGTGACCCATTCTGGACTCATCTTCCAAACTGTTCTCTTTATCTTCTGCTCCCCTCCCTCTTGAGTGCCTGTCTCTGGCAGGCGGCAGGCAGGCCTTCATTACCCTCTTCATCAATCTCCCCAAGTCTCAGACGCACATGGCTTGAGGGGGAGGGGTTACGGTCGGCTGCCCCAAACCTATGGTTGCTTTGGTGTTTTGCAGCGTTGCAGATGATTGGGTGCTTTTGTATGTCCTTGTGTTTGTATGACTATGTGCTATCTTTGTATGTGTCTGTGAATATACACTTGTGAATGCATCTGTTGCAGCCACCACATGTTGAGAATGATCCGTGAAGTGGGAACATATGGTTAAATAATGATTGACTGAGTAACCAGTTGAAAAGTCGGCAGTTTAGTAATAAAAGGTTTAGTGGTGCTATGTTACCTCTTATTTTACTCCTTGATAGTTTTCAAGCTTTTTTGTCAGTTTAAAAGGAATACTTTTAGTTTGAAATGATGGCATTTCTGCTTCACGTCCCCTTTTATTATCGCTCACACTATCTCTCAGTACCAACTCCCTCATCCCACACCATTCAAAATATGGAAATGGAAATAAATGTATGGAAATACATTTCTAAGGAGAAGCTGCTGGTGTCCTTCTACCGCTGCTCCATGGAGAGTGTGCTGGCGTACTGTATCTCTGTGTGTGGTACGTACTGTATCTCTGTGTGTGGTACGTACTGTATCTCTGTGTGTGGTACGTACTGTATCTCTGTGTGTGGTACGTACTGTATCTCTGTGTGTGGTACGTACTGTATCTCTGTGTGTGGTACGTACTGTATCTCTGTGTGTGGTACGTACAGTATCTCTGTGTGTGGTATGTACTGTATCTCTGTGTGTGGTATGTACAGTATCTCTGTGTGTGGTACGTACTGTATCTCTGTGTGTGGTACGTACTGTATCTCTGTGTGTGGTACGTACTGTATCTCTGTGTGTGGTACGTACTGTATCTCTGTGTGTGGTATGTACTGTATCTCTGTGTGTGGTATGTACTGTATCTCTGTGTGTGGTACGTACTGTATCTCTGTGTGTGGTACGTACTGTATCTCTGTGTGTGGTACGTACTGTATCTCTGTGTGTGGTACGTACTGTATCTCTGTGTGTGGTACGTACTGTATCTCTGTGTGTGGTCCCATCCACCTCAAAACCCTACTGCTTCTTTATCATCAGCTCTGCGGCAACATCCTTTTCTGGTGAGTAATGAGATCTGTGTTACAGTTTGAACATCTTCACGTGAGCCCGTCTTATGCCCTATTTAAAAGACTTTCAAATTAGATTGTTTGTTGGTTAACGAGAACAAAAAATTGTCTTAGCACATATTACTACGCAACATCTATATGTATGATATTTTTTATTGTTAGTATTATGATTATTAATATATTATATTCTATTAATATTATAATTGTTGGGTTTGTTATGTGTGCATAGTCTGAGGAGTGAACCACACAGGACCTGACTGGACCGGCTGGAAGACATGGTCACAGACTATGACTGACACTCTTTTTTTCTGACACTCTAGAGATTTTAGGGCCAAGTTTGTTTACATCCCAAACACACACACACACATACACACACACACACACACACACACACACACACACACACACACACACACACACACACCACACACACACACACACACACACACACACACACACACACACACACACACACACACACACACACACACACACACACACACACACACACACACACACACCAGTTAAAACCACAATTGAATTTACATTGTTATATGTTAGGCGACTATAGAAGGCCAACATGGTCAATAGCAAACAGTAATTGATAATGGACAATGGATTGCATTTATAAAACACTTTCATCCAAAGCGCTCTACAATTTTTGCCTCACATTCATCCATTCATACAAACATTCCTCCAGCAATGGTGGTGTCAGCCATGCAAGGCACCAGTCTCCTGGCCAGGAGCAGGTAGGGTTAGGTGCTCTTAGCTAGCTTAGATCGTTTATTTGAAGTATCATCAATCCAAAGCCTGTCCTCAGCCTTTGTCCTGATTGTTATCCCTTCCACCTGCCATGCCTGCATGGGTATAGTTATATAGTTATATAGTTATATATATATACATATATATGTATAGTTATATACTGTAGTATCGTTTAGATTAGATTAGATATTCAATTTAAAAAAAGTACAGTACAGCGAAAATAATTAGACATCTAACCAGTGCAAATATTACAGTAAATTGATAATATACAATTTACACTGGTTAAATAAGATGTAAAGATAGTCTACTTGGTATAAAAACAGGTATAAAATAGCTTATAGAGTATGTATGAGATATTTGATATTTGAAGAATTAAAGGTATATATATACAGGTAAGTGTACAAGTATCAACTGGAAGTGATACTTGTATGCAGTACCAGTATCAACAGTTGTAGATTAATAACTGTATAACTGTACGTTAAGTACAGTAAAAATGTACATGGCTATCATACAGATATGTTATCAATACATATGTACACTACAGGTAGAAGTAGGGAGTTATGATGACAGGTGAACGGGTGTGTCAGCTGTAGCTGTAGCTTCTCCTGGAGTCTGTCAGCAGGGAGCAGGTGAGTCAAACACCACGCCTTACCCAGTCTTATTTCGGAAATGTTTCTTTGCTCTTTAAATAGGAACCAGGCCGCTGCTTGGATTGCATTCGCGCTATTTCTGACAACCCCCGTCTGGCGGTGGCGTGTTTGACGCAGACAGGCTTTTTATAAAGGAGTGAAATTAAAATAAGAAGCAGCCACAATGAAGCAGGCCTCCTCTCTGGTGGCTGAGTTGACGGCCTCTCCCACCCAGCTCTAATCACATTAAGCTCCTTGCAGAACACGTCCATGACGCTCGCCTCTGGCTCAGGAATTCACTTTCAGGCGACTGCTGGCCTATTCTGTTTGAAGCCCTGCTTGACGGGTTCATTTGTGAAGTGTCTCAATTTGGAGGAATATTTTTTGTCTCGCCCGACATAACAGCCCAGCCTCTAAGGAAGTTATCACACCCCTCGACAGAACACACACACACACACACACACACACACACACACACACACACACACACACACACACACACACACACACACACACACACACACACACACACAGATGAACACACACACACACACACATACACACACACACACACACGAACACACACACACACAGATGAACACACACACACACACACACACGTACATTAACACATTCAGAATGACTTAACGCTGGTTAATGCAGCCCCGGCCCAGACAGTTGGATTTGCATATCTTTAGTGTGATTTCTTTTTCTCTCTCTGCGTACGGCTTCTTTTCACGTTCATTTCTCTCTTTTCTTGCCCTTTGTATCGGTGAGAAGCGCTCTGAGCTCCTATGGGAGTTCTCCTCAGGGCTTACAGTGCATGTTGGGTGGGAGGTTCTTTGTATCAAGCATATAAAAAAAGACCCGAAAAGAGTTGGACAATCGTGTTAATTAGAGATTTTGGCAAGACCCCCTGCTTGATACCCCTCCACCTTTGGTATGTTTTCCTCCCTCCCTACCCCTCTCTCTCTCTCTCTCTCTCTCTCTCTCTCTCTCTCTCTCTCTCTCTCTCTCTCTCTCTCTCTCTCCCTACCCCTCTCTCTCTCTCTCTCTCTCTCTCTCTCTCTCTCTCTCTCTCTCTCTCTCTCTCTCTCTCTCTCTCTCTCTCTCTGGTCTCTTTTTCAAAGGCTTTTCAGGTCTTTTGGCCGATGTAACAGTCTCTGTTTGGTCTGGCGGTGCGATGCAGTTCTTTTCACTCTTTATTCTTGCCATCTGGGCCGATCCCACTCTCTGAATTCCCTTCTCAGGTTTCCCTGACTGACCCGTACCGAGTCAGCCAAGCAACCGGCTGGCTGCCTTCTCTCCCATGTTGTCCAACAAAAATTCATTTGAAAATGTATTGGCTGAAAACAAATTGATCATTGTGATCATTGTTCAAAAAAATGTCAATCAATTTAGTATAATTGTTGTGATTCCAGCATCACACCACTCTCCTCTCCAGCCACGCTCCTCTGGCTCCCCCTCTCTGCCACCTGGGGTTACTACACCCAGGAGAACATTCCGTCACAGAAGACCGTAGTCACGTCAGCGCTCCTGTTCCCTATTCCCAATCAGGCCCCCTATTTAGACTCCGCTCCCCTGTCACTCGTTGCCAGAACTTTCCCGTTGTTCAACCATAGACTCTCTGGCAATACTCTGGCAATACTCCTCCGTGATCCCCGTGATCCCCGTGAAGACCCTGTGGCGATCTCCCGTGGATTCATGGTATTTCCTCTTTAGACAATTTTTCTTGTTTGTTCCTTTGTTGGATTTTTACCCCTGGATGTTTTTGTGAGTTCCTCGGCCACATCGTGGAGAAGGGGAACACCAGAGCCGACCCCAGAAAGATCCAGGCCGTGGAGGAGTGGTCCCGACCCGAAGACAGAAAGCAACTGTGCCGCTTTCTGGGGTTCGCAAATTTCTAAATTTATTTTGGGGATTCAGCCGTGTGGCCGCTCCTCTCACAGCTCTCACCTCCACTCTCCGCTCCTTCTCCTGGTCCCTAGAGGCTGAATCGGCCTTCTCTGCCTTGAAGAGCCTGTTCACCGCAGCCCCAGTACTAGCCCAACCCGATCCTTCCCCGCAATTCATCGTGGAGGTGGACGCCTCTGATGAGGGAATCGGGGAAATCCTCGGCATCTCCCAGATGCCGGCAGAGGACGAGAAGCTCCATCCCTGCACCTATTTCTCTCGACGCTTTAGCCCTGCTGAGAGGAATTATGACATAGGCGACAGGGAACTGCTGGCGGTTCAAGCAGCACTTAGTGAGTGGCTACACTCTGGCTGGAAGGGACTCGGCAACCTTTTGTGGTTTGGTTGGACCACAAAAACCTCACCTACCTCCATACAGCCAAGCGGCTGAATTCATGTCAGGCACGCTGGTCCCTGTTCTTCAGCCGTTTCGACTTCTCCCTCACCTTTCGCATGGGTTCCCACAATACCAAGGTTGACGGAGGGGATTACCGACCTAGCTATTGAGCTGACAGGATTTTCCGTCCACCGGGCGGACAGAACAAAGGCTCTCTCCGGTAAAGATCGCAGAGTCTCGTAGAGAGATCGTATGTCTCATGATAAATAGATCTTGGTGCAACCAAAGTCATGTACATCCCCTCAAGTCTTTCTGTTCCCCGGACCTGGAGTACCTGATGCTTATGTGCCGTCCATTCTGGCTACCTCGGGAGTTTACAGCGGTAACCGTGACTGCTGTTTACATTCCCCCACAAGCCAACACGGACACAGCGCTGAAGGAACTGTGTGGGGCTATCAGCGAACAGGAGTCGGCACACCCCGAGGCTGCTCTCATCATGGCGGGGGACTTCAACAAGGCAAACCTGAAGAAGGCTCTCCCGAAGTTCTACCAACACATAACCCCCCACATAACAGACCAAACCCCCTTCCGTGATGGCTACAAGGCCCTCCTCCGCACACCGTTCGGCAAATCAGACCACCGCTCTATCCAGCTACTCCCTGCCTATCGGCAGAGACTGAAGCAGCAACCAAGGTCCAATGCTGGTTGGACCAATCGGACTCTATGCTGCAGGATTGTTTTGATCAACTTCTTTTTCCGGTCAGGTGTACTTGTCGGGTGTAAATAGTTTTTGTCGGAAAGCCACTTAACCACAGTATAGGGGCCAGCAAAGCGGGCCTGAAAAGTACTGCTAATGATGGGCAGCACAGCTAACACCTGATCTCCTGTCTCATAGCACCGAGCCACAGCTTTTCGATCGTACAGTTGCACCTTACACTAAGACTTTGTTAGAGTCTTTATTAGAGGAATTCGGAGAAGCCATGGAGAAGGACTTTCAGTCGGCAACAAAGAGGTTTTGGCAAACTGTCTGGCACCTTAGGAGGGGACACGTGGATCCATTGAAGCTGTGTACAGTAAGGGTGGGACACTGCTGACCTCCACTGAGGAGGTGAATGATGGTGGAAGCCTACTCCTTAACCCAACTAACCCACCCTCTACGGTAGAGGCAGAGCTGGAGGATGATGGATGGCAAACATAAATCGTCCGGGAGGAAGTCACTGCAGTAGTCAAACATCTCCACAGTGGCAAAGCCCCAGGGATTCATAAGATCCGTCCAGAAATGCTGAAGGCTCTGGGTGTTGAGGGGCTGTCATGGATGACACGTCTTTTCAACATTGCGTGGAAGTCTGGGACAGTGCCAGAGGAGTGGCAAACGGGGGTGGTGGTACCCCTGTTAAAAAAATGGGGGACCAGAGGGTGTGTGCCAATTCCAGGGGCATCACATTACTCAGCCTCCCTTGGAAAGTATATTCCAAGGTGCTGGAAAGGAGGGTTTGGCCGATAGTCAAACTTCAGATTGAAGAGGAACAATGCAGATTCTGCCCTGGTCGTGGAACGATTGCAAGGATCCTGGAGGGGGCTTGGGGCCCATCCGGTCTACATGTGCTTTGTGGATTTGGAGAACGCATATGACCGGGTCCCCCGGGAAATACTGTGGGGGGTGCTGCGGGAAGTCAAGTCAAGTCAAGTTTATTGTCACTTCACAGTTTACACAAGTATAAAGTAGTGAGTGAAAATCTTATGTGCAAAACCCGACGACAGACAGCAGTTATAAAAATAAGATAAAATAGAATAAAATGAGTATGGGGTGTGGAGGTAACTACCAAGGGCTATCCAATCTCTTACTCAAAGGGGTTTTAATAGCCTTTAACGGTGACCCTTTTGTTTTCTTGTCTAGACTACAAAGCTCAGCAAGAGCTGTGTCCGGATTCTTAGAGAATTTCCGGATTCTCGGTAGTAAGTCAGGGTTTGGCATGCACACTCTTACACAATCTAGTACCTAACTATCATCTAACACCCACAGTAAAGAAAATGATGTCATTCAAGCTACCAGAGACTACATAAACCTCTAGCAGCAGTTAGCCTCAAAGATTCAAAATCCCCCTCCCTGATGTGGACGAGGTGGTAGGTGTTGTGATGTCTAGTTTTGTAAAAATGGTGCCGTGGGTCAATGGCTGGAACATGGAGCTCATCAGTGGTAAGGGCTAAAGGTTCTTTACTGTGATGTCATTCAGGGCCCGAAGGTCTATGAGGTCTAAGGTCTATGAGGTCTAAGGTCTATGAGGTCTAAGGTCTATGAGGTCTCCGCCCTTCTTCTTAACAAAAAAAACCCCGCTGCCACCGGAGAAGAAGAAGGGCGGATGATTCCGGATGCCAGGGACTCATTGATGTCATTTTTCATGACAATCTTTTCAGGAAGGGAGAGTTGTACAGCCGCCCGGAGGGAAGGGGGCGCCAGGGAGGAGGTCTATGGGCCAGTCATAGGGACGATGAGGTGGAAGGGCAAGGGAGCGCTCTTTACTGAAAGCCAGGTCGTGGTAAAAAGAGGGAACTCCGGAGAGATCAGTTCACAGTGGAAATCACATTTAACCACGGAATAAATCAAAATTCCCCTCAAAGGGTCTGGGGCTTGCCAACGAGGGTTCCGTCAGGGGAAGAGAAGGGGAGCGGGAGGTCAAAGCAGAGATCTCTCCCGAAGGAGGGAACGACGGGGTAGGCTGTGGATCGACAGCCGGTGGGGAGGCGAGGAGAGGGCTAGCAGCCGAGAGCGTCCGAATCAACGCCACTAGGTCCTTTGAAAAATCGGACCCGTCTGCTGTACTACCGGGTTCCATGTTGGCCAGAACTTTCTGTTGTGCCACACACAGATTGAAGCTGGCGGAACCCCTTGGTAGTACAGACAGAGTTGAAGGCAAAAATGAGTTTAAAACCTGTAGGCGTTTATATTGTCTCGGGTAGAAAACAGTGTGTATGGCAGTGGCAAAGCGTGTCTATCACAACTGGACCTTCTGTAGACCAGGGGTTCCCCAACTCTTCAGCCCGCGACCCCCAACATAACAGACCCCCCCCCCCCCCACTATCACCGGAGGGACTGGAACACTACAAATAACGTGTGCACAGATCTTCACCATCGCGAACATCGTGAAGTCCAAGGGGACTTGGACTTTCGCGATCGCGAAAATTGTGTGTGGCTTTTTTTCAGCTGCAAATGATACTGTCGTGAATCTGTCGGAATCAGAATTCCTTTATTCGTCACCCTTACATATTAAACGGACTTATATAATAAAAATATCTATGCACACGTTATTATTAACAATAATAATAATAATAATAATAATTACCTCAATAATAAAACCTCATGGTCACATCAAGAGGATTCTGAAATCATCTCGCGACCCCCCCCCCCCCCTCGGGGTCCCGCGACCCCCACTTTGGGAACCCCTGCTGTAGACCACCATCCCCACCACCACCATTCGAAAATTCCGTGGTTCTAGTCAGACGGACGTCACGGAAGAGTCACTTTATGCCTTATCTCATTTAGGAAGATCAGATTGTCGCAGCCAATTTCCAAGTTGACCATAGTAGTAAAGCAGTGTCCATGTAGTGGACGAAGTAACAGCCCACCACAGACCACCACACACAGGCCATCGGTTAAAGGGACGGTCTAACACGCTTCACGTGAAAAGGCTTAACATAACTTAAAGTTCCAAAATAGCGATCAATAATCACCAAATGTCTCTGGCATATGTCTTGTCATTAGCACTTTCACCTCTCAAAATGAAAGTGAAAAGGTGAAAGTGCTAATGACAAGACATATGCAAATTAGGTGATTTTTGATCGCGGTTTTGTAAATCTTAGTTACGTTAAGTCTTTTCACGTTAAGCGATGCAAAGAAAGATCAAGTCAAAACTCTCAATTCAAATGCACAACAATGCTTAACAAACCCAAGACAGCCATTAACTAATCAGTCTACAAGTGTGTGGAAACAAAATGCAACAACCAGCTCAACGAGACGCAACACTGAGACTAAACCAGCAAAGACAAATGAGTCTCACTCACCAATGATGTTCACTTAAAGACCAAATCCATTCTCCTGTCCTTCTGGATCAATTGTTCGACCACCCGGTCATAAAGCTGATCGCTTTTCAGATCCTAAATAAGTTTCCTTTCCAATTCCATGCCCTCTTGTCGGTCCCAAATAGCAATACTCCCATCAGTAGAGCCTCTTGTGGCTAGTAGAGCCCGTTAGCCACGGGTATCTTTCCCAGTTGCTAGCCTGAAAATGGCGAACATAGCCTGCTTTAACAACTTGATTCAGCTCAAGATTGTCAGGCGTTGGACGACCTTTTTAATAATGTCCATCTTTACATTGAATGGTCGTCTTGAAAATGGTTCCGACAATAAATCCGCAACAACATCATCTTCGCCTGTTGCCATTTTGACGTAAAAAAACAACGTAGAAACAACGTAGCACTACGCTTGATCCACTCTCGCTCCAGCCAGTATACCTTCTAGCTCCCTATTGAGCTGTGGGGAAATCTGAAAGAATACGCCCATTGGCTACAAATCACTATATGATTGGTTGATCAAATTGTCAATCCAAACGTACGCTCTCATTCAGTCTAAGGGCCAAAGCAATCGGGAATACTTTGGTTGAAGGATATTCTTCCCAGCAACCTAGAAAAATATCTGATTGGTTGCATTGTTTTTCCAACACAAAACCACTCAAATGCATCGTGCATGGACCGAGAAAGACAAACAAATCAACGTAACACTGAAATATAACAGATAACAACACAGATACCATTCTCATTTATTCATTTTATTAAAATTTTATTAAATTGTATTACATTTTATTAAATTGTATTACTTTATTAATACAATTAATTAGATGTTTTTGGTTTCATCTGAGAGTTCCAGGGTCTTCTCTGAATACCTTGAAGGCCCTGACGCTTCACCACTGGTGTGTGGTGCACCAAGGAATAATATGACATGAGGTGTGAACTATCAACTATGTGTGTGAAAATTAAGGAAGTAATAATGCCATTAGTGAAGCGACTTACGTTTGTGCGAAACTGAAATCCAACCAGGAGCTGTTGTCTAATGTCTAATGTCTAATGTCTAATGTCTAATGTCTAATGTCTAATGTCTAATGTCTAATGTCTAATGTCTAATGCGCTGCGGGGAAAAGGCAAAAATTCAACAAAAGTAACAAACAAGAAAAATCGGGGGAAAACAAACCCGGAGAAAAACAAAGAGTTCTCAGAGATTGATATTCACCGGAGTCTCGGGCTGGAGAGAATGAGAAAGTTCTGGCAACGAGTGAACAGGAGAGCGGAGTATAAGTAGGGAGGTAATTCATAGGGCGCTGACTATGATAGGGAACAGGTGGGGCTGAAGCGTGGTCATGGTCTACCGTGACGGCGTGTCCTCCTGGGTGGAGGAACCCCAGATGGACGCCAGGTGAAGGCAGAGGAGCGTTGCTGGAGAGTGAAGTGTTGTGATGCTGGCATCACAACACTTCAGTTGCCATGATTATGGTACATTTTGTGTCTATAGCTGTCTATATATATAACAGTTCTATTATTTTAGGTTTAAGTTAGCTGTACATATATGTCTTTCTTTCTTCAACATTAGACACCAGCCTTTTTAAGGTGGGGGTTAGTTCATAGTTAATTGTTTGCTGTAGGAGAAAGTTATGTATTGAGAATAGTGAGAATAAACACACACATATACATTTACATATACACATATATATATATCTATATATCTATATATCTATATATCTATATATCTATATATCTATATATCTATAGATATGTATATACAGTATGTATATAGACTCTGTTGTTTCACTACTGCTTCCTCACAGGGAAAATGCCTTCCGCATATTTGGACCAGCCGGTATCGAGGCTGAAGGGAACATACACTCTAGGGCAGTGATTCCCAACCGGGGGTACGCGGACCCCTAGGGGTACGTGATGGGATTGCAGGGGGTACGTAGAAAGATTAGGGATTGCAATTTATTTAAAATATATATTATTATTTTAAAAAATGTAACACATTTTAGCAATGCTTAGCAACCTAAGACCCATGTAATGAAACCGCAAAATTAAACCCACAAAATTAAACCTGCGATGCGGTCTGTGAGACGGCTGGTGGCACTCGTGCTCATAACTCTGGTAAATGGACGCCTGGTTGGGCCGCATTAACGCACTGATACCGACCCGGTACCGCCGCTGAGGAACCGGTGAGCCCAGTGAAAAGGAAAAAAAAGTGGACAAGACCAAACACCGGCAGTTCAGTAACAAATCCATTGTTTATGGATTGACTTGACATCTGAGGATCCACCGCAGCCACAGTGGGGTTTTTTTGCGGCAAAGTGCTGGCAAATAATCGAATGAAGCCAGCAGCCCACCTGCAGCGGCACCAGAGCTCCACACACGCCGGGAATGTCGGTAAAACAGAGGACTTTTTGAAACGAAAACTGTCCGAATTCAAGTCATGTCAGACTACATTAAAGAAAGCGGCAAGTGTGTCGAGCAAAGCAATGGAGGCATCCTATGCTGTGGCAAACTACGCTGGACCAGAAAGCAGCAGCTGAAATCTGTTCCATTATCGAACAACACAATGTGCCGCAGGATCGATGACATGTCCACTAATATTGTTGGACAGGTGGTGAATAAAATTAAAAGAGCCGGTCAGTTCGCTCTACAGTTGGATGAAATGACGGATGTGAGTGGGGAGGCTCAGCTCCTGGCCTTTGCGCGTTATGCTGAAGAGTCTGACATACATATTTTGTTTTGCAAGAAGCTAACAGGACAGACAACTGGCGAAGAAATATTTCAGGTGATTGACAGCTTTTTCAAAGAAAACAATCTTGAGTGGAAATCCTGCAGTCACATCTGTACCGACGGCGCAGCTGCGATGACGGGGAAAGTGCGTGGGTTGCATGGATGTGTGATGAAGGTAAAACCCGAAATTAAGTGGAATCACTGCATTATCCACCGGGAGGCTCTCGCCAGTAAAAGGATGAGCCCCGAGTTAAGTGCTGTCATGGATGACGCAGTTAAGGTGATTCATTTCATTCAGTCCAGACCTACAAATCACCGACTATTTCAAACTCTGTGTCAAGACAGCAGGGCAGAGCATGGGCAGCTACTGCTTCACACAGACGTCCGCTGGTTGTCTCGTGGCAAAACACTATCCAGGCAGTTTGAACTTCGCACTGAGGTGTCTGCTTTCCTCATCCAGCTCTCATCCTCTCGCAGTGGTTTTTCAGGATGTAGGGTGGGTTGCACGGCTGGCATATCTTGCCGATGTCTTCTCCAAGCTTTATGAGCTTAACCTCTCACTTCAAGGCAAGGACTCGCATATCCTTAACATGTATGACAGAGTGAATGGATTCATAAATAAAGTCAACTTATGGGAGACGAAATGTGACAAAGGGGATATAAGCTACCTTCATGGCTGGCGGCAATTTAAACTTACTGAAACCGGATTGATGACCTTGTCCACTGTGTATGGTCCCACGTAACAAGGAGCCAACTTCTGGGACTGTACCTGTAGTGGGCAGGTCACGGGAGGAGAGCCATACCTGTTGTCCAGGTCGATAGACGGGTGCCTGAACCCTCCGACGGTCTGCCAAACGGTGGTTCCGGTCAGCCGTACGAAGGAGCACCGACCATGCAGTCCTCCAAATCCGGCGGCAGCACTGGAGGTGGGCCTGTACCGACCGCACCGCAATCTCCTCCTCCTGGACGGGAAACAGAGGTGGTTGATAGCCCAGTGATGCTGGAACGGCGACATCCCCGTGGCGTCGCTGATCAGGGAGTTGTGGGCGTACTCCACCCAATGGGAGGAGGGAACTCCATGAAGATGGATGGCGCGCGGTGACGCAGCGGAGAGCCGCTTCCAGGTCCTGGTTGGCTCTCTCCATTTGTCCATTGGACTGAGGATGGTATCCGGAGGAGAGGCTGGCGGTGGCACCCAGAGCCTGGCAGAACGCCTTCCACAACTGCGACACGAACTGTGGCCCCCGGTCGGACACTATGTCCAGAGGAATCCCGTGCAGACGAAATACCTGCAGAACCAGGAGGTCCGCTGTCTCCCTGGCCGAGGGAAGCTTGGGCAATGGCAAAAAATGGACCGCTTTCGAGAACCGGTCAACGATGGTAAGGATGGTGGAGTTACCAGACGACGGCGGAAGACCGGTGACGAAATCCACCACGATGTGCGACTTAGGCCGGCGAGGGATAGGCAGCGGCTGCAGCAACCCCGCAGGAGGTCGATGTGAGGCCTTGCTGCGTGCACAGACGGTGCAGGCCGTGACAAAGGCCTGGGTGTCCTGGGAGATGGAAGGCCACCAGAAACTCCATCTGAGGAAGGACAGGGTCCGCGCAAAGCCGGGATGGCAGGTCAGGCGGGAGTCCACTGCAGCACCCGGGACCTAACTGGATCGGGTACAAACAGCCGGTTAGCGGGACCATTACCTGGATCTGGATGAGCATGCTGAGCCGACCGGACGAGACCCTCGATCTCCCATGTGACTGCCCCAATCACGCACACCGGAGGCAGGGTGGTCTCTGGCTCGACGAGATCCCTCTCCGCTTCCCACTGGCGAGAGAGAGAATCGGGTTTGACATTCCGACATCCAGGCCGGTAGGTGAGCGTGAAGTTGAACCTCCCCAGGAACAACGCCCACCGCTCCTGTCGAGAGTTGAGCCGTCTGGCTGTGCGGAGGTAGGCCAAGTTCTTGTGGTCTGTCCAGACCACGAACGGTTGTTCCGCCCCCTCAAGCTAATGCCTCCACTCCTCCAAGGAAGACCAAGGAACCGCTGGAGTTGTCTCCGGGACGTAGGCGTCGGCCACTCCGCCACTGCCTTGATCTTAACTGGATCCGACCGAACCTGTCCAGGCTCGATTATGTATCCCAAGAAGGCCACCGACTTGACGTGGAACTCACACTTCTCCGCCTTGACGAACAGCTTGTTCTCCAATAGCCGCTGAAGTACCAACCGGATGTGTTGAACGTGCTCCTTCTGACTCCCTGAAAAAGATAAACACGAAGAGATTCAGCATGTCTCGGAGGACGTCGTTCACCAGAGCTTAGAAAACTGCCGGAGAAGAAGACGACAGCCTCCACGCGGCCTCCTCTGCAAGTAACGAGAGATGGTGAAAGACCAACTCGTGAAACCAATGTCGCCACCCAATCATCGTCAAGCTGACAGACCAAGGCGTAAAAAGTCGGGGGGATGCAAGTCCACGCCAGGACGGGTATCCATCCCGACGGTCGACCACCAAGGTCTGGCAGTGCTCCAGCTAAACGTAGAGGGCCTCACCAACGCCAAACTCGAGATCATAAGTCACCTCGCCGACTCCCACAAGGTTGCAGCTGTCCTCCTACAGGAAACCCACTGTATGGTTGAAGACACCCTCAAGCTGCCCGGGTTCCACCTAGCTGGTTCCATCCTCAGCAGACATCACGGTATTGCGACCTTTGTGAGGTCTGATCTGGGGTGGACAGCCACTGGCCAATCTCCACCAAGTGCCAGCGTTGAGTGGCTGTCCACCAAGATACAGGCAACAACTGTTGTAAATGTGTACAAGCCTCCACCATCTACACTGACCGTGTCGGCCCTCCCGCTTGCCCAGGCACCCGCCATCTATGCAGGGGACTTTAACTGCCAGCACACTGACTGGGGATACTCCCACACTACACCAGACGGAGAGACGCTGTGTGAGTGGGCCTCCAACGCCAATGCTCAGCTCCTGTTCGACCCCAAAGAGCCACCAAGTTTCCACTCTTCAAGATGGAACACCTTCACCAACCCAGACCTCGCATTTGCTGTATGCCACAACAGCGACCCAATTCCGGAGAGACAGGTCATCGATAGGTTCCCCCGGTCACACCACCGACCGTCTGTCATCAAAGCCCCCTCACTGGTGCAGCCGGTAGAGGGTAAACCTGTCCGTAGGTGGAACTTCCGGAAGGCCAACTGGCAGGCATTCACCACGGAGACAGAGAGAACATCAGCCTGTCTCCCGGACCCAGACATTGCTGATGTGGACTCAGCATATGCAGCCTACTGCGAAGTTCTCCTAAGTGCAGCAAAGAAGACGATCCCTCGCGGCTACAATGCGAGCTACATCCCGGGCTGGGACGAAGAGTGCAACCACCTACTGCGTGAACATCAGCAGGCTGGCTCAAGGGAGGATGTGGAAGCGACTGCAACGGCACTACTCCACAAGCTGGACGCCACCCGAAGGGCCAGATGGACTGAAACCGTTGAGTCAATCGATTTCACCCATTCCAGCCGTAAGGCGTGGCAGACCATCAACCAGCTCACTGGCAGGAAAACAACACCCCCCAAGTGCCCTGTGACAGCAGATGCCATTGCAGCCCAGCTCCTGAAGAACAGCCAATTCCAAGGTTCAGATAAGAACTTCGCCCGCTCTACACTGTGCGAGATATCTTCCCTCTCTAGGGCATCCAGTGTCGATGTTGACATGTCCGGACAGTTTTCAACAGCTGAACTTAGGGCGGCCATCGGCAACCTTAGGCAAGGCAAGTCCCCGGGGCATGACAACATCCACCCAGAGTTCGTGACCCACCAGAGTGAGACAACATCTGCCTGGCTGTGCTCTTTTTTCTCATCCTGCTTCCAGAGGTCCAAACTGCCGAAGACCTGGCGCCGTGCTGCTGTTATTGCCCTGCTGAAACCAGGCAAAACTGCGGAAGACCCTAAGGCCTACAGACCCATCTCGCTGCTCTGCGTCCCATTCAAGATACTGGAGAGGATGATCCTCAGCCGCATAGAGCCAGTAGTGGACCCACAGCTTCCAAGGGAACAGGCTGGTTTCCGGCGGGGCAGGTCAACAGTAGATCAGGTAACCCTGCTCACCCAGGACATCGAGGACAGCTTTCAGGCCAAAGAGAAAGTTGGGGTTGTGTTGCTTGACCTAACAGCCGCATATGACACCGTCTGGCACCGTGGACTTCACCTGAAGCTGCTGAGGACTATCCCAGACCGGCATATGGTGAAGTTCATAATGGAGATGCTGTCCAACCGCAGCTTCATCCTCCGAACCAGCGATGGCCAGCGAAGCAGACTGAGGAGATTGAGAAACGGGGTGCCACAGGGGTCTGTCCTCTCACCACTGCTGTTCAATATTTACATCCACGACCTCCCGGAGACAACATCCAGACAATATGGTTACGCGGATGATCTGGCCATCATGTTGCGTCGAACAACATGGTCAGCGGTGGAACAGGGTCTCAACCAGGACATGAGCATCTTGGCTGCCTACCTGCGCAAGTGGCGTCTGCAGCTCAGTACTGGGAAGACTGTGTCGGCCGCATACCACCTGTGCAACGGAGAGGCCAAAAGGGAACTGTCGGTGTCCGTCGACAACAAGCGTCTGGAGCACCAACTAGCCCCCAAGTACCTCGGTGTTCGGCTGGACAGGACACTGTCCTACAAACGGCACCTTGAGGAAGTGAGAGCCAAAGTGACAGCAAGGGTCTCGCTTATCCGCCGCCTTGCTGGCACAACCTGGGGTGCCTCCGCCAGGACACTACGAATCTCCACACAAGCCCTGGTGTTCTCTGCTGCCGAATACTGCGCCCCAGTCTGGAGTAGAAGCCCACATGTGAAGAAGGTTGATCCTATCATCAACAATGCCCTTCGGATCATAACCGGTTGCCTAAAGCCCACCCCCGTGTCCTACCTGCCAGTCCTAGCGGGAATTGCCCCGGCCGGTCTCCGACGAGAGGCCGCTATCCTCGCACTTGCAAGGAAAGCCCAAGAACATGACTGGCATATCCTGCATGAAACAACAACAAAGGCAGCGCCCCCAAGCAGACTCAAGTCCCGTCACCCCTACAACAGGACAGCACAAGAGATGCTTGGTTCCATCCCTGAGGACCTGTCTACAAGGGCATGGCTAGCAACTTCCTGGAAGCAGGAATGGGAGTCGGCTGAGCCCACACGTCTGCACCATCACATCCAAGATCCGGGAGATGGAGTCGAAGGAGAACATCTACCACGCCGGCATTGGACCCTGCTGAACCGCCTCCGTACTGGGGTTGGTCGCTTCAAAGCGTCCATGAAGGAGTGGGGCCTGGCAGACAGCGCAGTATGTGAGTGTGGCGAGCCTGAGCAGACTGCCGACCACATAATCACCACCTGTCCTCTGTACAGACCTCCTTCAGAGGCTGGCCTCTTCCATGTGGGACCAGAGACGAGAGCGTGGCTTTGTGACACTGAGCTGGACATATGATGATGATACACGAAAGAAGAAGAAGAAAACTGCCGGGGCGTTGGTGTGACCGAAGGGCATGACCCGGTACTCAAAATGACCCAATGCTGTGTTGAACGCCGTCTTCCACTCGTCCCCCTCCCGGATCCGGACGAGATGGTAGGCGTTGCGGAGGTCCAACTTGGAGAACACCGTCGCATGACGGAGCGGCTCGAAGGCTGGGTCGATGAGTGGCAAGGGGTACTTGTTCTTCACTGTGATATCGCTTAGACCCCGGAAATCGATACACAGCCTCAACGAGATATCCTTCTTTGTAATAAAGAAAAACCCAGAACCAACAGGCGACGACGAAGGTCTGATCAGGCCTGCTGCCAGTGAGTCGTGAATGTAGGTCTCCATGGTCTGTCTCTCGGGCCGGGACAGGTTGTAGAGTCGCCTAACCGGCAAAGACGTGCCGGGGAGGAGATTGATGGTGCAGTCATATGGTCTGTGAGGAGGTAAGGAGATGGCCCGTTGTTTAGGGAACACCTCCCCGAGGGCGTGGTAAACATGGGGGACAGATGAGAGATCGGGAGGGCTCGGGACCGGGCGGGTGGGTGGGTTGCGTGGTGCTACAGCGGACCGGAGACAGTTCGAATGGCAGAACATGCTCCAACTTATCACGGAACCCGCCAACCAAACGATGTGTGGATTGTGGATAGCCAACCACGGTCTACCCAATACCACAGGGGTGTGGGGGGAGGAGATGACGTGTAACTGGATGGTCTCCCGGTGATTCCCTGACAGAACCAGAGTGAGAAGAACCGACCGTTGGGTGATCCGGGCCAACGGCTTGCCATCCAGCGAGTTCACCTCCAACTGTAGCTGTATCCGCTCGGTGGGAATACCGCCCCGTACGACCAGAGCGGCATCAATAAAACTGGCATCAGCTCCGGAGTCCACCAACACCTTAACCGGAAGCCTCTCCTTCGCCCAAAGGAGATGTGCGTGAAAATGGGAGCCTGCCAATGCAGCTGGAGATCGGGTCGCATTCTGGCACCTCAGGGACCCCGCTGTCACTGAGGGGCCTGATCTTTTGGCCGATGATGACAGTCGCGAAGGGAGTGTCCCATTCCTCCGCAGTAGAGACAAGCTCCCGTGTCCAACCTCCGCTTCCGTTCCTGCTGGGAGAGGACCACCCGATCCAGCTACTCCGCGAAAGAAGCAGCTGACCGAGGATATCTCCTTTCCTCCGCTGGGCGGAAGAAGCTTCTGGAAGGACCCGGAGCGTCCCCCCACTGCATCGCTAGGTCTGACACTTGAATGGCCCTCTGGATGGCCTCATCCACAGTGCCCGTCTCGCCCCGCAACGCCACCTCCTTGCCCAACTCCCGGTTGAGTCCGTTCTGGAACGCGGACAGGAGCGATTCCTCGTTCCAACCGGACTCCACCGCCAACCGGCGAAACCGGGCGATGTACTCCCGAAGGCTGAGCGTTCCCTGCTTAAGCCGCAGCAGGAGTTGTCCAGCCTGGGCGCCCCGTATGGGGTGGTCGTACATCCTCATCAGCTCCATTTCTAGAGCCACGAAGGTCTCCACGAGAGGAGATCCTTGCATCATACATAGCGAGGGGACCTCCCTCCAACAGGCTCACTATGTAAGCAATTCTCCCCGCTTCCCTCGTAAAGCGGGACGGCTGTGCGCCAAAGATATTCTTGCACTGGCGCCAAAGATATTCTTGCACTGGCCCAAGAAGCTCCGGCAGGTGTCCGGATCCCCAGAGTACCTCGGCGGGGGCGGGATATGTGGCTCCGCGGGACCAGCGAAAGCCGGAGCTTGTGAAATCACCGCCTCGAGGTGCGCTATGCGTGCGCCCTGGGACTCCGTGATGTCCACCAGCCGGGTAATTGACGCATGGGCTTCCGCAAGAAGCTTCTCCCACTGCTCTGCGTAAAGTTGGATCTCGCGCCTCCACCGATCTCCGTCGCCGGGTTCCATTATGGCTCGTTCGTTCTGTCACAAGGGAGTGGTTAGGTTGGACCCCGAATGCAGACAGAGACCAGAGAGGGGAGAACAGGGGTTTTATTTGGCACAGAACACAAGCGCATGTAACCTCCAAAACATAGGATGGATCTGGTGCCGGGAGGTCGAGGTGCGTCGTACCGACAGGTAGTAGGCGAATGGATCGTTGGGGACAGGCGATGGGGCGGGTTACCGGGTGGTCGAGGTGCGTCGTGCCGACAGGTCGTAGGCGAATGGATCGTTGGGGACAGGCGATGGGTCGGGTTACCGGGTGGTCGAGGTGCGTCGTGCCGACAGGTAGTAGGCGAATGGAACTCCGGGACCGATGAGGGGCTGGAACAGCAGACGGGCGGGCTATCTCTCCGATAGTCCGTAGCAGGATGAACAGAACCAGGGAAGAGTGGTGGGGACTGGTAGCGTACAGGTTACACACAGTAGGAACGAGCGACGTCTCAAACTGATGCCGCGGTATAAATAGCCCCCAGGTGAGATCATTGGCAATCAGCCACGGTAATGGTTGGCAGGTGCGTGTGTGTGCGCCTCCAGTGCACCCGGCCTGGCCACGCCCCCTGTCAACCACCGTAACCGTGACAGCAAAGGAGTATCCAGAGCTGGGGAAATGTGCATTGAATAAACTGTTGTCTTTTGTATCTACCTATATGTGTGAAGTTACCTTCTCTGCCCTGACTCACATCAAAACCAAGCAGAGGAACAGACTGGATGTGGAGAGCAGCCTAGTGACGGCTGTGGCCACACTGCCCCCACAACTATCAAAGCTTATGAAAGAGAAGCTCAAGTGTCTCATTAAAAGCTCTAGTGACTTAATAAAAGATGTTAATATATATATACACCTGATTCATGTGCATATGACAATAAAACCTTTGAATCTTTGAAATTGCTAGAAGTGAGTATTATTTTCATTAACAATAAGTGTCAATGTCAAATTTCAATTAATTTGTATTAAGGGTGAGTTATAAAAGTGATTTGCATTTATTTAAGGAGTAGTTTGGTTAAATACAATTACAAAATGTTTAATATAAGAGAAAATGTACGGCGAATCATCCAAATGAGTGAGGGGTACTTCTAGAATGACTACCAGCTCAAGGGGTACACAAGACAAAAGAGGTTGGGAACCACTGCTCTAGGGGAACATGCACAAGCACACACACACACACACACACGAATAAGAATAACTTATTGTTCATCCATTGATTACGTAAGTCATTCATTTAATTAAACTAAACTAAGAGTTAATTGCAGTTTTTCTTACAATATAAGCCAAAGTGTCTTTTCCATTGCCAGTGGATTATTCTCTAATCTAATCGCTGCTCCTTCGCGTAGAAAGGAGCCAGTTGAGGTGGTTCGGGCATCTAGTGAGGATGCTTCCTGGTCGCCTCCCGAGGGAGGTTTTCCAGGCACATCCAACTGGGAAGAGACCACGGGGCAGACCGAGGTACAGGTGCGGTGATTACATCTCCACACTGGCCTGGGAACGCCTCGGGATCCCCCAGTCAGAGCTAGTCGATGTTGCCAGGGAGAGGGAAGTTTGGAGTCCCCTGCTGAAGCTGCTACCTCCGCGACCCGATTACGGATAAGCGGGAGAAGATGGATGGATGGACAAGAATATTAAGATACATGTATTTTTGGTTCAGAAACTTAAAAATTTGACGTATCCGTATCACAAACGTACATATTCTTGTATTCTGCCGACTGGGTTGTGTTTATTGCCTGAAGCAGCTGAGATGGCCCCATATCCCCTGCATTATGTAAGGACAACCCCTTAAAAATCGTGTTAAAAAAACCCATACGTCATTAATTAGAAAAAGGGTACATTTTGTGTAATCTGTCATACCAACATACATGCTGTGTAAAATATATATATATTTTTATATTTGAAAGTTCAAACTATATGCAGTTTCTTGCACACCTGAGATGTCTGTAGCTAGCCAGCTAGCGGGATGCTAATAAGCAGAGCTACACAGCAGCAGATACGGTTCATTGTGAATGACGTGAGTGATTCATGATTGACGTGATGTGTCACAATAATGTCAGAGTTTCTATTGGCCCAAAGCTAACATAGGCGGGACTACTGGACACAATATACTTCGCAAGTATATGGCGCAAATGGTCCCCGTCTGTAGATTTTCTGTATTTCTAATGCATGTATTTTAATTATTATTATTTTTTATTTTTTATTTATTTATTAGTTATTTCACGGACCCCCCTGGCTATGGGTCCACGTTTGAGAAGTGCTGATGGTTGGGGTTCTGGGTTGTGGTGAAACAGAGTGTGAATACTGGAGAGAACCGTGAGAGCATCCAACTGCCAAATCATGAAGTGCAGGCGGTGACAGATGCATCATGGGTAGCGTTTATGGCGCGCTGAGAGCAGGAGCCTCAGCAGAGGCTGTGTGTGTGTAATGCACACTAGAGACCAGGGACATGGACTACAGCAGAGTAATGAGATGGCAGTGTGCCAGGTTGTCATGGAGCTCAGAGTGGGTCCCAGTTCAATTAAAAACGGCAGAGATGGTGGGAGAGAGAGAGAGAGAGAGAGAGAGAGAGAGAGAGAGAGAGAGAGAGAGAGAGAGAGAGAGAGAGAGAGAGAGAGAGAGAGAGAGAGAGAGAGAGAGAGAGAGAGAGAGAGAGGGGGAGAGAGGGGGAGAGAGAGAGAGAGAGAGAGAGAGAGAACCAAAGGGATGAGAAAGCTTTCCCCGTAACTAAGAAGCAAGAGAGGACATTCTGATGGACCACAGGGGAGGAGAAATCTCACCTTCAAAGGAGGTCTGAGTCCACCTCACTGCCAACTGATTTAAAAATACACAACAAATATTATAGTATTAATATTATTTATTACATTTATTCAAATCATTTCTAAGATTTTTTTTTTTTATATAAATTGTGCAAAAATGTACTTATATCCAATAATGAATGCAAAAGCAGATGATGGCTTGTGGCTTACGTCTGTGTTGTGTAGTCCCAGCGTCTGTGTTGTGTAGTCCCAGCGTCTGTGTTGTGTAGTCCCAGCGTCCGTGTTGTGTAGTCCCAGTGTCTGTGTTGTGTAGTCCCAGCGTCCGTGTTGTGTAGTCCCAGTGTCTGTGTTGTGTAGTCCCAGCGTCTGTGTTGTGTAGTCCCAGCGTCCGTGTTGTGTAGTCCCAGTGTCTGTGTTGTGTAGTCCCAGCGTCTGTGTTGTGTAGTCCCAGTGTCTGTGTTGTGTAGTCCCAGCATCTGTGTTGTGTAGTCCCAGCGTCTGTGTTGTGTAGTCCCAGCGTCTGTGTTGTGTAGTCCCAGCGTCTGTGGTGCCTGGTAGTCGTCATGGTGAATGAAGTCGTGTTTGATGGGTCTAGCTCTCTTCCTAACTGGGGTTTATGTTTTAATTGGAGACATTCTGGAAATGGCCAAATGGTTGTTGATCTGTCGTCCACATAATAGCCGACATTATATACTATATTGTTTATTATAACTGACTTCTTAGTGTCATTGCTCAAGCTTTTTTTACTGGCTCAAAGCCATTGTTTCAACCAGCATCCAATTCAAGATCTCCACTATGGGACATGACCAGGGTTTAGCGCTAGCCACAGCAGCGCTAGCCACAGCAGCGCTGCTCCCGGCAGGCATCAACACTCGCTCAGACCAGGTCAGATAAGGACAACGAGGGGAGAGAGAGAGAGAGAGAGAGAGAGAGAGAGAGAGAGAGAGAGAGAGAGAGAGAGAGAGAGAGAGAGAGAGAGAGAGAGAGAGAGAGAGGGAGAGAAAGGGCAGCGTGAGGCGATCTCCACCAACCACGCTGCAGTCCGACCACGCTGATGAGCTGGCCGTGTTTCGACCCCTAATCAGACCCCTAATCAGACCCCTGATCAGACCCCTAATCAGACCCCGAATCAGACCCCTAATCAGACCCCTAATCAGACCCCTAATCAGACCCCTAATCAGACTCCGAATCAGACCCCGAATCAGACCCCTAATCAGACCCCTAATCAGACCCCGAATCAGACCCCTAATCAGACCCCTAATCAGACCCCGAATCAGACCCCTAATCAGACCCCTAATCAGACCCCTAATCAGACCCCTAATCAGACTCCGAATCAGACCCCGAATCAGACCCCTAATCAGACCCCTAATCAGACCCCTAATCAGACCCCTAATCAGACCCCTAATCAGACCCCTGATCAGACCCCTAATCAGACCCATGATCAGACCCCTAATCAGACCCCGAATCAGACCCCTAATCAGACCCCGAATCAGACCCCTAATCAGACCCCTAATCAGACCCCTGATCAGACCCCTAATCAGACCCCTAATCAGTTACTGGAAACTATCAAATATATAAGAATCTGTAGCTCTTTCCAATCCTCTTAGTTCTGGCTCTCCATCGTCCCTCCAAGTCAGCTATCAGATATGTACTGTTACTCTCTGTACTGTTACTCTCTGTACTGTTACTCTATGTACTGTTACTCTATGTACTGTTACTCTCTGTACTGTTACTCTATGTACTGTTACTCTATGTACTGTTACTCTCTGTACTGTTACTCTATGTACTGTTACTCTATGTACTGTTACTCTCTGTACTGTTACTCTATGTACTGTTACTCTCTGTACTGTTACTCTATGTACTGTTACTCTATGTACTGTTACTCTCTGTACTGATACTCTATGTACTGTTACTCTCTGTACTGTTACTCTCTGTACTGTTACTCTATGTACTGTTACTCTCAGTACTGTTACTCTCTGTACTGTTACTCTATGTACTGTTACTCTCTGTACTGTTACTCTATGTACTGTTACTCTATGTACTGTTACTCTCTGTACTGTTACTCTATGTACTGTTACTCTCTGTACTGATACTCTATGTACTGTTACTCTCTGTACTGTTACTCTCTGTACTGTTACTCTCTGTACTGTTAATCTATGTACTGTTACTCTATGTACTGTTACTCTCTGTACTGTTACTCTCTGTACTGTTACTCTATGTACTGTTACTCTCTGTACTGTTACTCTCTGTACTGTTACTCTATGTACTGTTACTCTATGTACTGTTACTCTATGTACTGTTACTCTCTGTACTGTTACTCTATGTACTGTACATTTACACTCAGGTGAGATGCCAAATTATTTTCGCTGTACTGTACTTGACAATGACAATAAATTACATTTCAATCAAATCCATGGTGAATATGGTGGCCAGCAGGCTGGGGGGCTGGACAGACAGACAGACAGACAGACAGACAGACAGACAGACAGAACATATGCTGCAGCACAGACTGGAGCCACAAGGGATCACAGATAAGCGTTACTCATGGATTATTTTGGTTTCAACACAATACACATTCAGTCATTTAATATACATTAAAATAAATATAAACACCTGAACACAAACACCGATAAGAAGCTTGTTGCGTTCAGAGATTGTAAAATATGGGAAGAAATATTGATTGATCAATTCCGCAATTGACTAGAAGAGAGGCAGGGAGGGAGAGGGCCAAATGTGTCTGGGAAAGTGTTTTGGGGGAACTGAGGTGTATTTCGGGAGAGCAGACGTCTGGGGGGTCTGAGGTGAGAATTAATGCCAGCCATTGGTGGAAGGCTGCCGCAGCTGTGCGTGAGCAGAATATCAGACAAGGGAAGAAAGAGTGAGAGGAGAGAGAGAGAGGTAGAGAGAGAGGTAGAGAGAGAGGGGAGAGAGAGAGAGGTAGGTGGGGGGGGAGAGAGAGAGAGAGAGAGAGAGAGGGGGGAGAGAGAGAAAGAGGGGGGAGAGGGAGAGAGAGTGGGGGGGGGAGAGAGAGAGGAGGAGCCATCAAGGAGACAGCCAGCAGGTCAGGAGCAGTTAAGGTTAAGGGGGTCTTGCTCAAGGACACCTCCACAGGTTTTGCTAGGAGGAACTGGGGGATCGAACCAGCAACCTTACGCTGTGAGGCGACCACTCTACCTCCTGAGCTATACAGCCGCCTGGCATGTGTGTGTGTGTGTGTGTGTGTGTGTGTGTGTGTGGTGTGTGTGTGAGTGTGTGTGTGTGGTGTGTGTGTGTGTGTGTGTGTGGTGTCTGTGTGTGTGGTGTGTGTGTGTGTGTGTGTGGTGTGTGTGTGGTGTGTGTGTGTGTGTGTGGTGTCTGTGTGTTTGAGTGTGTGCGTGTGTGCTGTGTGTGTGTGTGTGTGTGGTGTCTGTGTGAGTATGTGTGTGTGTGTGTGTGTGTGTGTGTGTGTGTGTGGTGTCTGTGTGTTTGAGTATGTGCGTGTGTGTGTGTGTGTGTGTGTGTGTGTGTGTGTGTGTCTGTGTGTTTGAGTGTGTGCATGTGTGCATGTGTGTGTGTGTGTGTGTGTGTGTGTGTGTGTGTGTGTGTGTGTGTGTGTGAGTGTGTGTGTGTGTGTGTGTGTGTGTGTGGTGTCTGTGTGTTTGAGTGTGTGTGTGTGTGCATGTGTGTGTGTGTGTGTGTGTGTGTGTGTGTGTGTGTGTGTGTGTGTGTGTGTGTGTGTGTGTGTGTGTGTGTGTATGAGTCAATAAATCACAGCCCGGCTAAATATACTGACTCATGATGTTGTGGTCCTGTACTGAGAATTGTTTCTATATTTTGAGTTGGTGTGTTGTTATGAGTGACGATTACACACAGCAGCTCTACAGTGAAGGTTAACACAGAACATTGTACGTTAATTGAAGTGTTTTCTCTCCATGATGAACTAGGAGGTTTTCTGCTGAATGTGGGGGCATCACTACCTGCTGTTTATACATTTATATATATTCATATTTTGATACAACTGCATACCCCTGCTCACTACCTGTTTATACTTGTATACTTACCTTGTATATATATATATATATATATTATATATATATATATATACCTATAATTCTGCACATATCTCATACCTTCTCTAGAAGTTATTTTATACCTGTTTTTTTTAGTAGTAGTTTTTTTAGTGTGTTTACATATTATCCAACTGTACGTTGTATATTACCACCACATCTACTGCAACATTTGCTCTCTGGTCCTTTCGATCTACTGTACTTGTGCTGTGCACTGACAATACATTAGACTCTAATCTAATCTAATCTAATCTAGTCTAATCTAATCTAATCTAATCTAATCTAATCTAATCTAATTCTCTCAGCCCTGTGAGTTTGAGCGTGATGAGAGGATAGCAGCTCTACGACGTGCGGACCAGTAGAACAGGACCAGTAGAACAGGGTCTGTCGTATGGACCAGGAGAACAGGACCAGTAGAACAGGACCAGTAGAACAGGACCAGTAGAACAGGGTCTGTCGTATGGACCAGGAGAACAGGACCAGTAGAACAGGACCAGTAGAACAGGACCAGTAGAACAGGGTCTGTCGTACGGACCAGTAGTACAGGACCAGTAGAACAGGACCAGTAGAACAGGGCCCTGTCGTACGGACCAGTAGAACAGGACCAGTAGAACAGGACCAGTAGAACAGGACCAGTAGAACAGGGCCTGTAGAACAGGACCAGTAGAACAGGACCAGTAGAACAGGGCCTGTAGAACAGGACCAGTAGAACAGGGTCTGTCGTACGGACCAGTAGAACAGGACCAGTAGAACAGGACCAGTAGAACAGGGCCTGTTGTACGGACCAGTAGAACAGGACCAGTAGAACAGGACCAGTAGAACAGGGCCTGTAGAACAGGGCCTGTCGTACGGACCAGTAGAACAGGACCAGTAGAACAGGACCAGTTGAACAGGGGCAGTAGAACAGGGCCTGTAGAACAGGACCAGTAGAACAGGACCTGTAGAACAGGACCTGTACAACAGGACCAGTAGAACAGGGCCTGTAGAACAGGGCCTGTAGAACAGGACCTGTAGAACAGGACCAGTAGAACAGGGCCATCTCACCACATCTGTGCCCCGGTGAGACCCCGAGCCAGGTCCCTGAATGACTCCTGGCTCCTATTCACAGCCTGGGCTAACTAAAGATCGCTATTTGGTTTTGGCACAGAAGAGCCATCCAAGAAGAGTCTGCGTGTGTGTGTCTGTATATGTACTTGTGCGTGTGTGCTTGTGTGCATGCGTGTGCATGTGTGTGTGTGTCTTGGTGTATTTCATCTGTAGAAGCACTTGGGTTTCTTTGTGCACGTGAACACACGCGTGTGCGTGAACACACGCGTGTGTGTGAACCAGGCCGGCTCAGCCTGCTGCTGGCTGATGGGATTGAGCAAGGAACTGTGGGTTGAAGAGGAGGGCACAGACGTATGTCTCTTAATGTGTGTGCGTGTGTGTGTGTGTGTGTGCATGTGTGTGCGTGTGTGTGTGTGTGTGCGTGTGCGTGTGTGTGGATGTGTGTTAGTAAGTTAGTAAGTGTGTTTAAATGCGTATGTTTGTGTGGTCGTGGGGGGTTTGGTTGAGAAGAAAAGGGTAAGTGTGTTTCACTGGGAGAGAGAGGGCAGTGGAAGGATAGAAGAGACCAGAACAAAGAGGACTTCAGACGACTATAAGGGGTGACGGGAGGACACTTTCAAGGCTTATTTCTCTCTCTCTCTCTCTCTCTCTCTCTCTCTCTCTCTCTCTCTCTCTCTCTCTCTCTCTCTCTCTCTCTCTCTCTCTCTCTCTCTCTCTCTCTCTCTCTCTCTCTCTCTCTCTCTCTCTCTCTCTCTCTCTTTCAAACTTTGCCTTATTCAATAGGAGTTAGAGAGCAAGTAGGCAGAGCGGGGAGAGGGGGGGGAGAGAGGGGGGGAGAGGGGGGGGAGAGAGGGGGGGCAACCCTTTGTGCAATATACCTCTTTCAGCAAGATGTTGCTTATCATTTGGTGATTAAGCAGGAAAAGGGCAAAGATACCCTAACCCTAACCCTAACCCTAACCCTAACCCTAACCCTGGCCTTCTGCCATCAACAACAGCCTCTCCAGACTCCAGACAACACACAGGTGAGTCCTTCACTCCAGTCTCTTGGTTCTAACTGTGGCTCTTCATATCCACTCCCTCCTCTTATTACATATTCAATTGGATGACAAACCTCTTCCTGGAGGTGGTGGTTGTGGTTTGTTTAGAGTAGAAAGTCAGCAGGACCCCCGCTGTGCTATGCTAGGCTATGTTTTATCTGATTAGACTTTAAGGTCACTTCCTCGACTCTCCTCACACCACGCTGCTGCTGCTGCTGTAGTGGTGGATAAGAGAGGGTGGAAGGGTCCGCCGGGGTCATTTGGTTGGTTGCCATGGCTATGAGCATTCAGGCTGTAGCGCTGCTGCTGCTGTAGCGGTGTTGTAGCGGTGTTGTAGCGGTGTTGTAGCGGTGTGTAGCAGTGCTGTAGCGATGTTGTAGCGGTGTTGTAGCGATGTTGTAAAGGTGTTGTAGCGGTGTTGTAGCGGTGGTGTAGCGGTGCTGTAGCGGTGTTGTAGTGGTGTGTAGCGGTGTTGTAGCGGTGTTGTATCGGTGTTGTAGCGGTGGTGTAGCGGTGGTGTAGCGGTGGTGTAGCGGTGCTGTAGCGGTGTTGTAGCGGTGTTGTAGCGGTGTGTAGCAGTGCTGTAGCGATGTTGTAGCGATGTTGTAAAGGTGTTGTAGCGGTGTTGTAGCGGTGGTGTAGCGGTGCTGTAGCGGTGTTGTAGTGGTGTGTAGCGGTGTTGTAGCGGTGTTGTAGCGGTGTTGTAGCGGTGGTGTAGCGGTGGTGTAGAGGTGGTGTAGCGGTGCTGTAGAGGTGTTGTAGCGGTGTTGTAGCGGTGGTGTAGCGGTGGTGTAGCGGTGCTGTAGAGGTGTTGTAGCGGTGTTGTAGCGGTGTTGTAGCGGTGCTGTAGCGGTGTTGTAGTGGTGTGTAGCGGTGTTGTAGCGGTGTTGTAGCGGTGGTGTAGCGGTGGTGTAGCGGTGGTGTAGCGGTGCTGTAGAGGTGTTGTAGCGGTGTTGTAGCGGTGGTGTAGCGGTGGTGTAGCGGTGGTGTAGCGGTGCTGTAGAGGTGTTGTAGCGGTGTTGTAGCGGTGTTGTAGCGGTGGTGTAGCGGTGGTGTAGCGGTGCTGTAGAGGTGTTGTAGCGGTGTTGTAGCGGTGTTGTAGCAGTGGTGTAGCGGTGTTGTAGCGGTGTTGTAGCGATGCTGTAGCAGTGTTGTAGCAATGTTGTAAAGGTGTTGTAGCGATGTTGTAGAGGTGTTGTAGCGATGTTGTAGCGGTGCTGTAGCGGTGTTGTAGCGATGTTGTAAAGGTCTTGTAGCGGTCTTGTAGCTGTGATGTAGCGGTGGTGTAGCGGTGTTGTAGCGGTGTTGTAGCGGTGTTGTAGCGGTGTTTTAGCGGTGTTGTAGTGGTGTTCTAGCGGTGTTATAGCGGTGGTGCTGTAGCAGTGTTGTAGCGGTGTTGTAGCGATGTTGTAGCGGTGTTGTAGCGGTGTTGTAGCGGTGTTGTAGCGGTGTTGTAGCGATGTTGTAGCGGTGTTGTAGCGATGTTGTAGCGGTGTTGTAGCAATGTTGTAGCGATGTTGTAGAGGTGTTGTAGCGGTGTTGTAGCGGTGTTGTAGCGATGTTGTAGAGGTCTTGTAGCGGGGTTGTAGCGGTGTTGTAGCGGTGTTGTAGCGGTGTTGTAGCGATGTTGTAGAGGTGTTGTAGCGGTGTTGTAGCGGTGTTGTAGCGGTGTTGTAGCGATGCTGTAGCGTTGCTGTAGCGGTGTTGTAGCGATGTTGTAGAGGTGTTGTAGTGGTGTTGTAGCGGTGTTATAGCGGTGGTGCTGTAGCAGTATTGTAGCGGTGTTGTAGCGATGTTGTAGCGGTGTTGTAGCGGTGTTGTAGCGATGTTGTAGCGGTGTTGTAGTGGTGTTGTAGCGATGTTGTAGCGGTGTTGTAGCGATGTTGTAGCAGTGTTGTAGCAATGTTGTAGCGGTGTTGTAGCGATGTTGTAGCGGTGTTGTAGCGGTGCTGTAGCTGTGCTGTAGCGGTATTGTAGCAATGTTGTAAAGGTGTTGTAGCGGTGTTGTGGCAGTGTTGTAGCGGTGTTGTAGTGGTGTTGTAGCGATGTTGTAGCGATGTTGTAGCGGTGTTGTAGCGATGTTGTAGCAGTGTTGTAGCAATGTTGTAGCGGTGTTGTAGCGATGTTGTAGCGGTGTTGTAGCGGTGGTGTAGCGGTGCTGTATCGGTGCTGTAGCGGTATTGTAGCAATGTTGTAAAAGTGTTGTAGCGGTGTTGTGGCAGTGTTGTAGCGGTGTTGTAGCGGTGGTGTAGCGGTGGTGTAGCGGTGTTGTAGCGGTGGTGTAGCGGTGTTGTAGCGGTGTTGTAGCGGTGCTATAGCGGTGCTGTAGCGGTGTTGTAGCGGTGCTGTAGCGGTGTTGTAGCGGTGTTGTAGCGGTGCTGTAGCGGTGTTGTAGCGGTGTTGTAGCGGTGTTGTAGCGGTGCTGTAGCGGTGTTGTAGCGGTGTTGTAGCGGTGTTGTAGCGGTGTTGTAGCGGTGCTGTAGCGGTGTTGTAGCGGTGTTGTAGCGGTGCTGTAGCGGTGTTGTAGCGGTGTTGTAGCGGTGCTGTAGAGGTGCTGTAGCGGTGCTGTAGCGGTGTTGTAGCGGTGTTGTAGCGGTGGTGTAGCGGTGCTGTAGAGGTGCTGTAGCGCTGCTGTAGCGGTGTTGTAGCGGTGCTGTAGCGGTGCTGTAGCGGTGTTGTAGCGGTTCTGTAGAGGTGCTGTAGCGGTGTTGTAGCGGGGTTGTAGCGGTGTTGTAGCGATGTTGTAGCGGTGTTGTAGCGATGTTGTAGAGGTGTTGTAGCGGTGTTGTAGCAGTGTTGTAGCGGTGTTGTAGCGGTGTTGTAGCGATGCTGTAGCGTTGCTGTAGCTGTGTTGTAGTGGTGTTGTAGCGATGTTGTAGAGGTGTTGTAGTGGTGTTGTAGCGGTGTTATAGCGGTGGTGCTGTAGCAGTGTTGTAGCGGTGTTGTAGCGTTGTTGTAGTGGTGTTGTAGTGGTGTTGTAGCGGTGTTATAGCGGTGGTGCTGTAGCAGTGTTGTAGCAGTGTTGTAGCGTTGTTGTAGTGGTGTTGTAGTGATGTTGTAGCGGTGTTGTAGCGGTGTTGTAGCGATGTTGTAGCGGTGTTGTAGTGGTGTTGTAGCGATGTTGTAGTGGTGTTGTAGCGATGTTGTAGCGGTGTTGTAGCGATGTTGTAGCGGTGTTGTAGCGATGTTGTAGCGGTGTTGTAGTGGTGTTGTAGCGATGTTGTAGCGGTGTTGTAGCGATGTTGTAGCGATGTTGTAGAGGTGCTGTAGCGGTGTTGTAGCGGTGCTGTAGCGGTGTTGTAGCGGTGCTGTAGCGGTGTTGTAGCGGTGCTGTAGCGGTGTTGTAGCGTGTTGTAGCGGTTCTGTAGCGGTGCTGTAGAGGTGCTGTAGCGGTGTTGTAGCGGTGTTGTAGCGGTGGTGCAGCGGTGCTGTAGAGGTGTTGTAGCGGTGGTGTAATGGTGCTGTAGCGGTGTTGTAGTGGTGTTGTAGTGATGTTGTAGCGGTGTTGTAGCGGTGTTGTAGCGATGTTGTAGCGGTGTTGTAGTGGTGTTGTAGCGATGTTGTAGTGGTGTTGTAGCGATGTTGTAGCGGTGTTGTAGCGGTGTTGTAGCGATGTTGTAGGGTGTTGTAGTGGTGTTGTAGCGGTGTTGTAGTGGTGTTGTAGCGATGTTGTAGCGGTGTTGTAGCGATGTTGTAGCGGTGTTGTAGCGATGTTGTAGCGGTGTTGTAGCAATGTTGTATTGGTGCTGTAGCGGTGTTGTAACGGTGCTGTAGCGGTGTTGTTGCGGTGTTGTAGCGGTGTTGTAGCGATGTTGTAAAGGTGTCGTAGCGATGTTGTAGCAGTGCTGTAGCGGTGTTGTAGCGATGTTGTAGAGGTGTTGTAGCGGTGTTGTAGCGATGTTGTAGCGGTGTTGTATCGATGTTGTAGAGGTGTTGTAGCGGTGTTGTAGCGATGCTGTAGCGTTGCTGTAGCTGTGTTGTAGTGGTGTTGTAGCGATGTTGTAGAGGTGTTGTAGTGGTGTTGTAGCGGTGTTATAGCGGTGGTGCTGTAGCAGTGTTGTAGCGGTGTTGTAGCGGTGTTGTAGTGGTGTTGTAGTGATGTTGTAGCGGTGTTGTAGCGGTGTTGTAGCGATGTTGTAGCGGTGTTGTAGTGGTGTTGTAGCGATGTTGTAGCGGTGTTGTAGCGATGTTGTAGCGGTGTTGTAGCGGTGTTGTAGCGGTGTTGTAGCGATGTTGTAGCGGTGTTGTAGTGGTGTTGTAGCGATGTTGTAGCGGTGTTGTAGCGATGTTGTAGCGATGTTGTAGCGGTGTTGTAGCAATGTTGTATTGGTGCTGTAGCGGTGTTGTAACGGTGCTGTAGCGGTGTTGTAGCGGTGTTGTAGTGGTGTTGTAGCGGTGTTGTAGCAATGTTGTAGCGGTGTTATAGCGGTGGTGCTGTAGCAGTGTTGTAGCGGTGTTGTAGCGGTGTTGTAGTGGTGTTGTAGCGATGTTGTAGCGGTGTTGTAGCGGTGTTGTAGCGATGTTGTAGCGGTGTTGTAGCGGTGTTGTAGCAATGTTGTAGCGGTGTTGTAGCGATGTTGTAGCGGTGGTGTAGCGGTGTTGTAGCGGTGTTGTAGTGGTGTTGTAGCGGTGTTGTAGCGGTGTTGTAGCGCTGCTGCTGTAGGGGTGTTGTAGCGGTGGTGTAGCGGTGCTATAGAGGTGTTGTAGCGGTGTTGTAGCGGTGTTGTCTTCTTCTTATCGTGTCCACAAGACAGTCAGTTACAAGGCTTGGCTAGATGTGGTTCAGCCACAGCTGAACACAATGCTGTCCCTTCTCATTAAACTCTGCCAAGTCCGATGCTGTGCAGGGTTGCTCCAGCAGGGGGCATATCAGGAGGTGCTGCATGGTTTGTGGTTCGATGCCGCAGTCACACACAACGTCCCCGTCATTTAGGTATCCCCATTTGGCGAGAGTGGCTTTTGCACGTCCAACACCAGATCTTATTCTGTTTAGGCATTTCCACACTGCGTAGTTGGTGTCTGCTCCAGGGGGCAGTGCCTCGCTCGCCTTTAGCTCCATTGTTGTTGCTGATGGGAGGTTGTCAAGTCTTTCTTCCCACCGAGTGACTCTTTCACTGCTTGTGCTCGGTGTTCCGAGGGGTGGGACGCTCTTCAGGAAACTTTTCCTGGATTTAAGGCGGCTTTTGGCTGGCACATGGCCGAAGAGAGGATGTCTTTGGTCAGTAGACTGTTGTTGGCGCTCTTTCTTGCTTGCTGCATTTCGTCGTATCTCTGGTGGGGCTATGCCTGCCAGGATGTACAGACGGTCTGTAGGTGTTGATTTCAGGCAGCCTGTGATAAGGCGGCAGCTAGCATTGAGGGCGGGATCCAACTTCTTGGCATGGGCAGCTCGCTCCCATACTGGGCAGGCATACTCGGCAGCTGAGTAGCAGAGGGCTAGTGCGGTTGACTTCAGAGTCTGTGGGTTAGCACCCCAGGTTGTGCCAGTGAGCTTGCGGATGATGTTGTTCCTCGCACTCACTTTGCACTTGGTCTTCTCAGTGTGGGTCTTAAAAGAGAGGCATCTGTCCAGGGTTACCCCTAGATAGACTGGGTGCTCACAGTGTTCAAGGGAGGTTCCTGACCAGCTGACCTTCAGTTGGCGCTTGGCTTCACGGTTTCTCAGGTGGAAGGCACACACCTGTGTCTTAGATGGGTTTGCACGTAGGTGGTTCTCTTCATAGTAAGGTGTTAGCTCTGCCAGAGCGTTGGAGAGTCTGTCTTCCACAACTTTGAAATCAGTGGCTTGTGCACCTATGCCAAGATCATCTGCATAGATGAAGCGGCGGGTGTCTGCACTTTTTGGTTGGTCGTTGGTGTAGATGTTAAAGAGAAGTGGTGCAAGCACACTTCCCTGTGGGAGGCCATTCCTGAGTCTTCGCCACCTGCTTTTCTTTCCTCCTAGTTCAACGAAGAAGTGCCTATTTTCAAGCATGCTTTCAATCAACTCTGTCAGACGGGTGTCTCTTGTGGTCTCCAGGATCTTGCTGAGGAGACGTCTGTGGTTGACTGTGTCATAGGCAGCTGAGAGGTCGACAAACACCACACCAGTTACCATCCCTTCCTCATATCCGTCTTCGATGTACTGGGTGAGGTTGAGTACTTGGCTAGTTGTCGACTTGCCAGGGCGGAAACCTGCTTGTTCAGGGATGAGGTGTTCGTCAACAAAGGTACCAATTCTGTTGAGGATCAGACGTTCAAAGAGCTTGTAGGTGTGGCTCAAAAGTGAGATTGGTCTGAAGTTCTTGGGAGCGGATGGATCTTTCCCAGGTTTCAGCAGTGCTATAATGTGGGCTTTCTTCCAGATGTTAGGGAGCTTGTGTGTTGTTAAGCACTCATTGTAGAGCTGTAGAAGCCACGTCTTTGCCTTGTGACCGAAGTGCTTGATCTGTTCCGTTGCGATATTATCCAGTCCAATTGCCTTTCCTGGTTTGAGGATAGAGATTCCCCCTTCCAGCTCTTCCATAGTAAGCTGTCTTGTAAAAGCAGGGTCCTCGATGTATTTCTTGCGGTTCAGCTTGGTCTTTTTCCCTCTCTTTCTACTCTTTCCATTTTCGAGCAATTGGTTGGCAACTTGGTTGGCAGTGACTTTTGGGTGCTGAGGAGCTGCTTTAGGATCACCCCGTAGCTTGTGAATAAGTGCCCATGCTTTCTTGCTGTTTTTTGACATGTCTGTGGACTCTATAAGAGCATTCCAGGTCTTGCTTCGCTCTTGGGCAATGCTTTCCATCACCTTCTCGCCTTGGGCAGTTGTTTCATCTGAGAAGGGATCTGCTTCAAACATGCTGACGTAGTTGTCATAGAGTCCTGCACAGTCCTTTGAAAGTCCTGGTATATATTCAACTCTACAGCCTCGTGGGATATGTTTCCGAGCAGTTTTCAGCACCAGGTTAGCAAATTGGTCGTAGTTCTTGCTAACTGGTATTATATTTTTGATCTTTTCTTCCAGCTCGTTGGTGAAACCTTTCCAGTCTGCTTTCTTGTAGTTGAAGCGCCTTTTAAAGGGCACGATGGTTGGGACTACAGCCGCATTGATTAGGATCCCAATGGGACGGTGTTGGCTTGATGGAATAGGGTCCAGCACAGTCTTTTTACACAGTCCAGCGATGTTACTTGTGACCATGGTGAGATCTGGGTTGTAGCCACGTTTCCAGCGAGCACTGAAAAACGAGTGTGGTAGCTTGGGGTCATGGATCAGACTTAGTTGGTTAGTATCCATCCAGTCCTCTACTGCTTCTCCATCCTTGTTCATTTCAGGGTAGCCCCACTGGGTACTGTGGCTGTTGAAGTCACCAATAATGATCTGTGGTTTGCCGTCTACTTTGGGGATTGGCTGGGAAAATACAAAGTCTACAGGTGGTGGTTTATAGACAGATGTTACTACAACACTGCTTAGCTCAACAGATAGGACTTCGATATTATGGTCATCTGACATATCTGTATCTTCTATAGCTGAGCCTGTTTTTACATATATAGCACTGCCGTACTGCCGGTGAGGTCGCTCAATGGCCAGGACCATTCCTGGTATGGTGGGGCGGTTGTTTTCACTCCCTCTGTGCGTCTCTTGCAAGCAGAGGACGTCACAGTGTTGCTTGCTGCATAAGTCGGCTAAGATGGTTTGTTTTGCAGAGGAGAACCCTTCAATGTTCACAGATATGACTGTCAATGCCGGTCTTGAGGAGGTCCCTCGTTTACGACATCGACCTTTGTGTCTATCTCCAGGCATGATGTTTTCTCTTGGTGTTCTGTGGCTTGCTTGCAGCTTTCAGCGTAGCTTGTAGCGTAGCTTGTGGCTTGTTTTGTAGCTTGTAACTGTTGCTTGTAGTGGTGATAGGATTAGCAGTATCTAGTTGATCTTGTCGATCTCGTCAATACTCCCAGGGCCGCGACGTGGACGCTCCTTTCATGACCCCCGCGGTGTTGTAGCAATGTTGTAGCGGTGTTGTAGCGATGTTGTAGCGGTGGTGTAGCGGTGTTGTAGCGGTGTTGTAGTGGTGTTGTAGCGGTGTTGTAGCGGTGTTGTAGCGCTGCTGCTGTAGGGGTGTTGTAGCGGTGGTGTAGCGGTGCTGTAGAGGTGTTGTAGCGGTGTTGTAGCGGTGTTGTAGCGGTGTTGTAGCGGTGCTATAGCGGTGCTGTAGCGGTGTTGTAGCGGTGCTATAGCGGTGTTGTAGCGGTGGTGTAGAGGTGCTGTAGAGGTGCTGTAGCGGTGCTGTAGCGGTGCTGTAGCGGTGTTGTAGCGGTGCTGTAGCGGTGTTGTAGCGGTGTTGTAGAGGTTCTGTAGCGGTGCTGTAGATGTGCTGTAGCGGTGTTGTAGCGGTGTTGTAGCGGTGGTGTAGCGGTGCTGTAGAGGTGTTGTAGCGGTGTTGTAATGGTGCTGTAGCGGTGTTGTAGCGGTGTTGTAGCAGTGTTGTTGCGGTGCTGTAGCGGTGTTGTAGCGGTATTGTAGCGATGTTGTAGCGCTGCTGCTGTAGTGGTGTTGTAGCGATGTTGTAAAGGTGTTGTAGCGATGCTGTAGCGGTGTTGTAGCGGTGTTGTAGCGGTGTTGTAGCGGTGTTGTAGCAATGTTGTAGCGGTGTTGTAGAGGTGTTGTAGAGGTGTTGTAGCTGGGATGTAGTGGTGTTGTAGCGGTGTTGTAGCGGTGTTGTAGCGGTGTTGTAGCGGTGTTGTAGCGAAGTTGGAGCGGTGCTGTAGCGGTGTTGTAGCGATGCTGTAGCGGTGTTGTAGTGGTGTTGTAGTGGTGTTGTATCGGTGTTGTAGCGATGTTGTAGCGGTGTTGTAGCGGTGTTGTAGCGGTGTTGTAGAGGTGTTGTAGCTGTGATGTAGGGGTGTTGTAGCAGTGTTGTAGCGATGTTGTAGCGGTGCTGTAGCGGTGCTGTAGCGGTGTTGTACCGGTACTGTAGCGGTGTTGTAGCGGTGTTGTAGCGGTGTTGTAGCGATGTTGTAGTGGTGTTGTAGCGATGTTGTAGAGGTGTTGTAGCTGTGATGTAGCTGTGATGTAGCGGTGTTGTAGCGGTGTTGTAGCAATGTTGTAGCGGTGTTGGAGCGATGTTGTAGAGGTGTTGTAGCTGTGATGTAGTGGTGTTTTAGTGATGTTGTAGAGGTGTTGTAGCGGTGTTGTAGAGGTGTTGTAGCGGTGTTGTAGAGGTGCTGTAGTGGTGTTGTAGCGATGTTGTAAAGGTGAAACCATGTTGTAGCGGTGTTTTAGCGATGCTGTAGCGGTGTTGTGGCGGTGTTGTAGTGGTGTTGTAGCGCTGCTGCTGTAGCGGTGTTGTAGTGGTGTTGTAGCGGTGTTGTAGTGGTGGTGTGGTGCTGTAGTGGTGTTGTAGCGCTGCTGCTGTAGCGGTGTTGTTGCGTTGTTTTAGCGGTGTTGTAGCGGTGTTGTAGTGGTGGTGTGGTGCTGTAGTGGTGTTGTAGCGCTGCTGCTGTAGCGGTGTTGTTGCGGTGTTGTAGCGGTGTTGTAGCGGAGCTGTAGCGGTGCTGTAGAGGTGCTGTAGCGGTGCTGTAGCGGTGTTGTAGCGGTGGTGTAGTGGTGTTGTAGCGGTGATGTAGCGGTGGTGTAGCGGTGCTGTAGTGGTGTTGTAGCGCTGCTGCTGTAGGGGTGTTGTAGCGGTGGTGTAGCGGTGCTGTAGTGGTGTTGTAGCGGTGGTGTAGCGGTGTTGTAGTGGTGTCTTAGTGGTGTTGTAGCGGTGTTGTAGCGGTGCTATAGCGGTGTTGTAGCGGTGGTGTAGCGGTGCTGTAGTGGTGCTTTAGCGGTGCTGTAGCGGTGTTGTAGCGGTGGTGTAGCGGTGTTGTAGCGGTGATGTAGCGGTGGTGTAGCGGTGCTGTAGTGGTGTTGTAGCGCTGCTGCTGTAGGGGTGTTGTAGCGGTGGTGTAGCGGTGCTGTAGTGGTGTTGTAGCGGTGGTGTAGCGGTGCTGTAGCGGTGCTGTAGCGGTGTTGTAGCGGTGTTGTAGCGGTGCTGTAGCGGTGTTGTAGCGGTGTTGTAGCGCTGCTGCTGTCGTGGTGTTGTAGCGATGTTGTAAAGGTGTTGTAGCGATGCTGTAGCGGTGTTGTTGCGGTGTTGTAGCGGTGTTGTAGCAATGTTGTAGTGGTGTTGTAGAGGTGTTGTAGAGGTGTTGTAGCTGGGATGTAGCGGTGTTGTAGCGGTGTTGTAGCGGTGTTGTAGCGGTGTTGTAGCGGTGTTGTAGCGGTGTTGTAGCGAAGTTGGAGCGGTGCTGTAGCGGTGTTGTAGCGGTGCTGTAGCGGTGTTGTAGTGGTGTTGTAGTGGTGTTGTATCGGTGTTGTAGCGATGTTGTAGCGGTGTTGTAGCGGTGTTGTAGAGGTGTTGTAGCTGTGATGTAGGGGTGTTGTAGCAGTGTTGTAGCGATGTTGTAGCGGTGCTGTAGCGGTGCTGTAGCGGTGTTGTACCGGTACTGTAGCGGTGTTGTAGCGGTGTTGTAGCGGTGTTGTAGCGATGTTGTAGTGGTGTTGTAGCGATGTTGTAGAGGTGTTGTAGCTGTGATGTAGCTGTGATGTAGCGGTGTTGTAGCAATGTTGTAGCGGTGTTGTAGCGATGTTGTAGAGGTGTTGTAGCTGTGATGTAGCGGTGTTTTAGTGATGTTGTAGAGGTGTTGTAGCGGTGTTGTAGAGGTGTTGTAGCGGTGTTGTAGAGGTGCTGTAGTGGTGTTGTAGCGATGTTGTAAAGGTGAAACCATGTTGTAGCGGTGTTTTAGCGATGCTGTAGCGGTGTTGTGGCGGTGTTGTAGTGGTGTTGTAGCGCTGCTGCTGTAGCGGTGTTGTAGTGGTGTTGTAGCGGTGTTGTAGTGGTGGTGTGGTGCTGTAGTGGTGTTGTAGCGCTGCTGCTGTAGCGGTGTTGTTGCGTTGTTTTAGCGGTGTTGTAGCGGTGTTGTAGTGGTGGTGTGGTGCTGTAGTGGTGTTGTAGCGCTGCTGCTGTAGCGGTGTTGTTGCAGTGTTGTAGCGGTGTTGTAGCGGTGCTATAGCGGTGTTGTAGCGGTGGTGTAGCGGTGCTGTAGTGGTGCTGTAGCGGTGCTGTAGCGGTGTTGTAGCGGTGGTGTAGCGGTGTTGTAGCGGTGATGTAGCGGTGGTGTAGCGGTGCTGTAGTGGTGTTGTAGCGCTGCTGCTGTAGGGGTGTTGTAGCGGTGGTGTAGCGGTGCTGTAGTGGTGTTGTAGCGGTGCTGTAGCGGTGCTGTAGCGGTGTTGTAGCGGTGTTGTAGCGGTGCTGTAGCGGTGTTGTAGCGGTGTTGTAGCGGTGCTGTAGAGGTGCTGTAGCGGTGCTGTAGCGGTGTTGTAGCGGTGGTGTAGCGGTGCTGTAGAGGTGCTGTAGCGGTGCTGTAGCGGTGTTGTAGCGGTGCTATAGCGGTGTTGTAGCGGTGGTGTAGCGGTTCTGTAGAGGTGCTGTAGCGGTGCTGTAGCGGTGTTGTAGCGGGGTTGTAGCGGTGTTGTAGCGGTGTTGTAGCGATGTTGTAGCGGTGTTGTAGCGATGTTGTAGCGGTGTTGTAGCGATGTTGTAGAGGTGTTGTAGCGGTGTTGTAGCGGTGTTGTAGCAGTGTTGTAGCGATGTTGTAGCGGTGTTGTAGTGGTGTTGTAGCGATGTTGTAGCGGTGTTGTAGCGATGTTGTAGTGGTGTTGTAGCGATGTTGTAGCGGTGTTGTAGCGATGTTGTAGCGGTGTTGTAGCGATGTTGTAGCGGTGTTGTAGTGGTGTTGTAGCGATGTTGTAGCGGTGTTGTAGCGATGTTGTAGCGATGTTGTAGCGGTGTTGTAGCAATGTTGTATTGGTGCTGTAGCGGTGTTGTAACGGTGCTGTAGCGGTGTTGTAGCCGTGTTGTAGCGGTGTTGTAGCGATGTTGTAAAGGTGTCGTAGCGATGTTGTAGCAGTGCTGTAGCGGTGTTGTAGCGATGTTGTAGCGGTGTTGTATCGATGTTGTAGAGGTGTTGTAGCGGTGTTGTAGCGATGCTGTAGCGTTGCTGTAGCTGTGTTTTAGTGGTGTTGTAGCGATGTTGTAGAGGTGTTGTAGTGGTGTTGTAGCGGTGTTATAGCGGTGGTGCTGTAGCAGTGTTGTAGCGGTGTTGTAGCGGTGTTGTAGTGGTGTTGTAGCGATGTTGTAGCGGTGTTGTAGCGGTGCTGTAGTGGTATTGTAGCAATGTTGTGGCAGTGTTGTAGGGGTGTTGTGGCAGTGTTGTAGCGGTGTTGTAGCGGTGGTGTAGCGGTGGTGTAGCGGTGTTGTAGCGGTGTTGTAGCGGTGTTGTAGCGGTGTTGTAGCGGTGTTGTAGCGCTGCTGCTGTAGGGGTGTTGTAGTGGTGGTGTAGCGGTGCTGTAGAGGTGTTGTAGCGGTGTTGTAGCGGTGGTGTGGCAGTGTTGTAGCGGTGTTGTAGCGGTGGTGTAGCGGTGGTGTAGCGGTGTTGTAGCGGTGTTGTAGTGGTGTTGTAGCGGTGTTGTAGCGGTGTTGTAGCGCTGCTGCAGTAGGGGTGTTGTAGCGGTGGTGTAGCGGTGTTGTAGCGGTGTTGTAGCAATGTTGTAGCGGTGTTGTAGCGATGTTGTAGCGGTGGTGTAGCGGTGGTGTAGCGGTGCTGTAGCGGTATTGTAGCAATGTTGTGGCAGTGTTGTAGCGGTGTTGTGGCAGTGTTGTAGCGGTGTTGTAGCGGTGTTGTAGCAGTGTTGTAGTGGTGTTGTAGCGGTGTTGTAGCGGTGTTGTAGCGCTGCTGCTGTAGGGGTGTTGTAGCGGTGGTGTAGCGGTGCTGTAGAGGTGTTGTAGCGGTGTTGTAGCGGTGTTGTAGCGGTGTTGTAGCGGTGCTATAGCGGTGCTGTAGCGGTGTTGTAGCGGTGCTATAGCGGTGTTGTAGCGGTGGTGTAGAGGTGCTGTAGAGGTGCTGTAGCGGTGCTGTAGCGGTGTTGTAGCGGTGTTGTAGCGGTGCTGTAGCGGTGTTGTAGCGATGTTGTAAAGGTGTTGTAGCGATGCTGTAGCGGTGTTGTAGCGGTGTTGTAGCGGTGTTGTAGCGGTGTTGTAGCAATGTTGTAGCGGTGTTGTAGAGGTGTTGTAGCTGGGATGTAGCGGTGTTGTAGCGGTGTTGTAAAGGTGTTTTAGCGATGTTGTAGCTGTGATGTAGCGGTGCTGTAGCGGTGTTGTAACGGTGCTGTAGCGGTGTTGTAGCGGTGTTGTAGCGGTGTTGTAGCGATGTTGTAAAGGTGTTGTAGCGATGTTGTAGCGGTGCTGTAGCGGTGTTGTAGCGATGTTGTAAAGGTCTTGTAGCGGTGTTGTAGCTGTGATGTAGCGGTGGTGTAGCGGTGTTGTAGCGGTGTTGTAGCGGTGTTGTAGCGGTGTTGTAGCGGTGTTGTAGCGATGTTGTAGCGATGCTGTAGCGTTGCTGTAGCTGTGTTGTAGTGGTGTTGTAGAGATGTTGTAGAGGTGTTGTAGTGGTGTTGTAGCGGTGTTGTAGCGGTGTTGTAGCGCTGCTGCTGTAGGGGTGTTGTAGCGGTGGTGTAGCGGTGCTGTAGAGGTGTTGTAGCGGTGGTGTAGCGGTGCTGTAGAGGTGTTGTAGCGGTGTTGTAATGGTGCTGTAGCGGTGTTGTAGCGGTGTTGTAGCAGTGTTGTTGCGGTGCTGTAGCGGTGTTGTAGCGGTATTGTAGCGATGTTGTAGCGCTGCTGCTGTAGTGGTGTTGTAGCGATGTTGTAAAGGTGTTGTAGCGATGCTGTAGCGGTGTTGTAGCGGTGTTGTAGCGGTGTTGTAGCGGTGTTGTAGCAATGTTGTAGCGGTGTTGTAGAGGTGTTGTAGAGGTGTTGTAGCTGGGATGTAGTGGTGTTGTAGCGGTGTTGTAGCGGTGTTGTAGCGGTGTTGTAGCGGTGTTGTAGCGAAGTTGGAGCGGTGCTGTAGCGGTGTTGTAGCGGTGCTGTAGCGGTGTTGTAGTGGTGTTGTAGTGGTGTTGTATCGGTGTTGTAGCGATGTTGTAGCGGTGTTGTAGCGGTGTTGTAGCGGTGTTGTAGCGGTGTTGTAGAGGTGTTGTAGCTGTGATGTAGGGGTGTTGTAGCAGTGTTGTAGCGATGTTGTAGCGGTGCTGTAGCGGTGCTGTAGCGGTGTTGTACCGGTACTGTAGCGGTGTTGTAGCGGTGTTGTAGCGGTGTTGTAGCGATGTTGTAGTGGTGTTGTAGCGATGTTGTAGAGGTGTTGTAGCTGTGATGTAGCTGTGATGTAGCGGTGTTGTAGCGGTGTTGTAGCAATGTTGTAGCGGTGTTGTAGCGATGTTGTAGAGGTGTTGTAGCTGTGATGTAGCGGTGTTTTAGTGATGTTGTAGAGGTGTTGTAGCGGTGTTGTAGAGGTGTTGTAGCGGTGTTGTAGAGGTGCTGTAGTGGTGTTGTAGCGATGTTGTAAAGGTGAAACCATGTTGTAGCGGTGTTTTAGCGATGCTGTAGCGGTGTTGTGGCGGTGTTGTAGTGGTGTTGTAGCGCTGCTGCTGTAGCGGTGTTGTAGTGGTGTTGTAGCGGTGTTGTAGTGGTGGTGTGGTGCTGTAGTGGTGTTGTAGCGCTGCTGCTGTAGCGGTGTTGTTGCGTTGTTTTAGCGGTGTTGTAGCGGTGTTGTAGTGGTGGTGTGGTGCTGTAGTGGTGTTGTAGCGCTGCTGCTGTAGCGGTGTTGTTGCGGTGTTGTAGCGGTGTTGTAGCGGAGCTGTAGCGGTGCTGTAGAGGTGCTGTAGCGGTGCTGTAGCGGTGTTGTAGCGGTGGTGTAGTGGTGTTGTAGCGGTGATGTAGCGGTGGTGTAGCGGTGCTGTAGTGGTGTTGTAGCACTGCTGCTGTAGGGGTGTTGTAGCGGTGGTGTAGCGGTGCTGTAGTGGTGTTGTAGCGGTGGTGTAGCGGTGTTGTAGTGGTGTCTTAGTGGTGTTGTAGCGGTGTTGTAGCGGTGCTATAGCGGTGTTGTAGCGGTGGTGTAGCGGTGCTGTAGTGGTGCTTTAGCGGTGCTGTAGCGGTGTTGTAGCGGTGGTGTAGCGGTGTTGTAGCGGTGATGTAGCGGTGGTGTAGCGGTGCTGTAGTGGTGTTGTAGCGCTGCTGCTGTAGGGGTGTTGTAGCGGTGGTGTAGCGGTGCTGTAGTGGTGTTGTAGCGGTGGTGTAGCGGTGCTGTAGCGGTGCTGTAGCGGTGTTGTAGCGGTGTTGTAGCGGTGCTGTAGCGGTGTTGTAGCGGTGTTGTAGCGCTGCTGCTGTCGTGGTGTTGTAGCGATGTTGTAAAGGTGTTGTAGCGATGCTGTAGCGGTGTTGTTGCGGTGTTGTAGCGGTGTTGTAGCGGTGTTGTAGCAATGTTGTAGTGGTGTTGTAGAGGTGTTGTAGAGGTGTTGTAGCTGGGATGTAGCGGTGTTGTAGCGGTGTTGTAGCGGTGTTGTAGCGGTGTTGTAGCGGTGTTGTAGCGAAGTTGGAGCGGTGCTGTAGCGGTGTTGTAGCGGTGCTGTAGCGGTGTTGTAGTGGTGTTGTAGTGGTGTTGTATCGGTGTTGTAGCGATGTTGTAGCAGTGTTGTAGTGGTGTTGTAGAGGTGTTGTAGCTGTGATGTAGGGGTGTTGTAGCAGTGTTGTAGCGATGTTGTAGCGGTGCTGTAGCGGTGCTGTAGCGGTGCTGTAGCGGTGTTGTACCGGTACTGTAGCGGTGTTGTAGCGGTGTTGTAGCGGTGTTGTAGCGATGTTGTAGTGGTGTTGTAGCGATGTTGTAGAGGTGTTGTAGCTGTGATGTAGCTGTGATGTAGCGGTGTTGTAGCAATGTTGTAGCGGTGTTGTAGCGATGTTGTAGAGGTGTTGTAGCTGTGATGTAGCGGTGTTTTAGTGATGTTGTAGAGGTGTTGTAGCGGTGTTGTAGAGGTGTTGTAGCGGTGTTGTAGAGGTGCTGTAGTGGTGTTGTAGCGATGTTGTAAAGGTGAAACCATGTTGTAGCGGTGTTTTAGCGATGCTGTAGCGGTGTTGTGGCGGTGTTGTAGTGGTGTTGTAGCGCTGCTGCTGTAGCGGTGTTGTAGTGGTGTTGTAGCGGTGTTGTAGTGGTGGTGTGGTGCTGTAGTGGTGTTGTAGCGCTGCTGCTGTAGCGGTGTTGTTGCGTTGTTTTAGCGGTGTTGTAGCGGTGTTGTAGTGGTGGTGTGGTGCTGTAGTGGTGTTGTAGCGCTGCTGCTGTAGCGGTGTTGTTGCAGTGTTGTAGCGGTGTTGTAGCGGTGCTATAGCGGTGTTGTAGCGGTGGTGTAGCGGTGCTGTAGTGGTGCTGTAGCGGTGCTGTAGCGGTGTTGTAGCGGTGGTGTAGCGGTGTTGTAGCGGTGATGTAGCGGTGGTGTAGCGGTGCTGTAGTGGTGTTGTAGCGCTGCTGCTGTAGGGGTGTTGTAGCGGTGGTGTAGCGGTGCTGTAGTGGTGTTGTAGCGGTGCTGTAGCGGTGCTGTAGCGGTGTTGTAGCGGTGTTGTAGCGGTGCTGTAGCGGTGTTGTAGCGGTGTTGTAGCGGTGCTGTAGAGGTGCTGTAGCGGTGCTGTAGCGGTGTTGTAGCGGTGGTGTAGCGGTGCTGTAGAGGTGCTGTAGCGGTGCTGTAGCGGTGTTGTAGCGGTGCTATAGCGGTGTTGTAGCGGTGGTGTAGCGGTTCTGTAGAGGTGCTGTAGCGGTGCTGTAGCGGTGTTGTAGCGGTGGTGTAGCGGTGCTGTAGTGGTGCTTTAGCGGTGCTGTAGCGGTGTTGTAGCGGTGGTGTAGCGGTGTTGTAGCGGTGATGTAGCGGTGGTGTAGCGGTGCTGTTGTGGTGTTGTAGCGCTGCTGCTGTAGGGGTGTTGTAGCGGTGGTGTAGCGGTGCTGTAGTGGTGTTGTAGCGGTGGTGTAGCGGTGCTGTAGCGGTGCTGTAGCGGTGTTGTAGCGGTGTTGTAGCGGTGCTGTAGCGGTGTTGTAGCGGTGTTGTAGCGCTGCTGCTGTCGTGGTGTTGTAGCGATGTTGTAAAGGTGTTGTAGCGATGCTGTAGCGGTGTTGTTGCGGTGTTGTAGCGGTGTTGTAGCGGTGTTGTAGCAATGTTGTAGTGGTGTTGTAGAGGTGTTGTAGAGGTGTTGTAGCTGGGATGTAGCGGTGTTGTAGCGGTGTTGTAGCGGTGTTGTAGCGGTGTTGTAGCGGTGTTGTAGCGAAGTTGGAGCGGTGCTGTAGCGGTGTTGTAGCGGTGCTGTAGCGGTGTTGTAGTGGTGTTGTAGTGGTGTTGTATCGGTGTTGTAGCGATGTTGTAGCGGTGTTGTAGTGGTGTTGTAGAGGTGTTGTAGCTGTGATGTAGGGGTGTTGTAGCAGTGTTGTAGCGATGTTGTAGCGGTGCTGTAGCGGTGCTGTAGCGGTGTTGTACCGGTACTGTAGCGGTGTTGTAGCGGTGTTGTAGCGGTGTTGTAGCGATGTTGTAGTGGTGTTGTAGCGATGTTGTAGAGGTGTTGTAGCTGTGATGTAGCTGTGATGTAGCGGTGTTGTAGCAATGTTGTAGCGGTGTTGTAGCGATGTTGTAGAGGTGTTGTAGCTGTGATGTAGCGGTGTTTTAGTGATGTTGTAGAGGTGTTGTAGCGGTGTTGTAGAGGTGTTGTAGCGGTGTTGTAGAGGTGCTGTAGTGGTGTTGTAGCGATGTTGTAAAGGTGAAACCATGTTGTAGCGGTGTTTTAGCGATGCTGTAGCGGTGTTGTGGCGGTGTTGTAGTGGTGTTGTAGCGCTGCTGCTGTAGCGGTGTTGTAGTGGTGTTGTAGCGGTGTTGTAGTGGTGGTGTGGTGCTGTAGTGGTGTTGTAGCGCTGCTGCTGTAGCGGTGTTGTTGCGTTGTTTTAGCGGTGTTGTAGCGGTGTTGTAGTGGTGGTGTGGTGCTGTAGTGGTGTTGTAGCGCTGCTGCTGTAGCGGTGTTGTTGCAGTGTTGTAGCGGTGTTGTAGCGGTGCTATAGCGGTGTTGTAGCGGTGGTGTAGCGGTGCTGTAGTGGTGCTGTAGCGGTGCTGTAGCGGTGTTGTAGCGGTGGTGTAGCGGTGTTGTAGCGGTGATGTAGCGGTGGTGTAGCGGTGCTGTAGTGGTGTTGTAGCGCTGCTGCTGTAGGGGTGTTGTAGCGGTGGTGTAGCGGTGCTGTAGTGGTGTTGTAGCGGTGCTGTAGCGGTGCTGTAGCGGTGTTGTAGCGGTGTTGTAGCGGTGCTGTAGCGGTGTTGTAGCGGTGTTGTAGCGGTGCTGTAGAGGTGCTGTAGCGGTGCTGTAGCGGTGTTGTAGCGGTGGTGTAGCGGTGCTGTAGAGGTGCTGTAGCGGTGCTGTAGCGGTGTTGTAGCGGTGCTATAGCGGTGTTGTAGCGGTGGTGTAGCGGTTCTGTAGAGGTGCTGTAGCGGTGCTGTAGCGGTGTTGTAGCGGGGTTGTAGCGGTGTTGTAGCGGTGTTGTAGCGATGTTGTAGCGGTGTTGTAGCGATGTTGTAGCGGTGTTGTAGCGATGTTGTAGAGGTGTTGTAGCGGTGTTGTAGCGGTGTTGTAGCAGTGTTGTAGCGATGTTGTAGCGGTGTTGTAGTGGTGTTGTAGCGGTGTTGTAGTGGTGTTGTAGCGCTGCTGCTGTAGCGGTGTTGTTGCGTTGTTTTAGCGGTGTTGTAGCGGTGTTGTAGTGGTGGTGTGGTGCTGTAGTGGTGTTGTAGCGCTGCTGCTGTAGCGGTGTTGTTGCGGTGTTGTTGCGGTGTTGTAGCGGTGTTGTAGCGGAGCTGTAGCGGTGCTGTAGAGGTGCTGTAGCGGTGATGTAGCGGTGTTGTAGCGGTGGTGTAGTGGTGTTGTAGCGGTGATGTAGCGGTGGTGTAGCGGTGCTGTAGTGGTGTTGTAGCGCTGCTGCTGTAGGGGTGTTGTAGCAGTGGTGTAGCGGTGCTGTAGTGGTGTTGTAGCGCTGCTGCTGTAGGGGTGTTGTAGCGGTGGTGTAGCGGTGCTGTAGTGGTGTTGTAGCGGTGGTGTAGCGGTGTTGTAGTGGTGTCTTAGTGGTGTTGTAGCGGTGTTGTAGCGGTGCTATAGCGGTGTTGTAGCGGTGGTGTAGCGGTGCTGTAGTGGTGCTTTAGCGGTGCTGTAGCGGTGTTGTAGCGGTGGTGTAGCGGTGTTGTAGCGGTGATGTAGCGGTGGTGTAGCGGTGCTGTAGTGGTGTTGTAGCGCTGCTGCTGTAGGGGTGTTGTAGCGGTGGTGTAGCGGTGCTGTAGTGGTGTTGTAGCGGTGGTGTAGCGGTGCTGTAGCGGTGCTGTAGCGGTGTTGTAGCGGTGTTGTAGCGGTGCTGTAGCGGTGTTGTAGCGGTGTTGTAGCGCTGCTGCTGTCGTGGTGTTGTAGCGATGTTGTAAAGGTGTTGTAGCGATGCTGTAGCGGTGTTGTAAAGGTGTTGTAGCGGTGTTGTAGCGGTGTTGTAGCAATGTTGTAGTGGTGTTGTAGAGGTGTTGTAGAGGTGTTGTAGCTGGGATGTAGCGGTGTTGTAGCGGTGTTGTAGCGGTGTTGTAGCGGTGTTGTAGCGGTGTTGTAGCGAAGTTGGAGCGGTGCTGTAGCGGTGTTGTAGCGGTGCTGTAGCGGTGTTGTAGTGGTGTTGTAGTGGTGTTGTATCGGTGTTGTAGCGATGTTGTAGCGGTGTTGTAGCGGTGTTGTAGAGGTGTTGTAGCTGTGATGTAGGGGTGTTGTAGCAGTGTTGTAGCGATGTTGTAGCGGTGCTGTAGCGGTGCTGTAGCGGTGTTGTACCGGTACTGTAGCGGTGTTGTAGCGGTGTTGTAGCGGTGTTGTAGCGATGTTGTAGTGGTGTTGTAGCGATGTTGTAGAGGTGTTGTAGCTGTGATGTAGCTGTGATGTAGCGGTGTTGTAGCAATGTTGTAGCGGTGTTGTAGCGATGTTGTAGAGGTGTTGTAGCTGTGATGTAGCGGTGTTTTAGTGATGTTGTAGAGGTGTTGTAGCGGTGTTGTAGAGGTGTTGTAGCGGTGTTGTAGAGGTGCTGTAGTGGTGTTGTAGCGATGTTGTAAAGGTGAAACCATGTTGTAGCGGTGTTTTAGCGATGCTGTAGCGGTGTTGTGGCGGTGTTGTAGTGGTGTTGTAGCGCTGCTGCTGTAGCGGTGTTGTAGTGGTGTTGTAGCGGTGTTGTAGTGGTGGTGTGGTGCTGTAGTGGTGTTGTAGCGCTGCTGCTGTAGCGGTGTTGTTGCGTTGTTTTAGCGGTGTTGTAGCGGTGTTGTAGTGGTGGTGTGGTGCTGTAGCGGTGTTGTTGCAGTGTTGTAGCGGTGTTGTAGCGGTGCTATAGCGGTGTTGTAGCGGTGGTGTAGCGGTGCTGTAGTGGTGCTGTAGCGGTGCTGTAGCGGTGTTGTAGCGGTGGTGTAGCGGTGTTGTAGCGGTGATGTAGCGGTGGTGTAGCGGTGCTGTAGTGGTGTTGTAGCGCTGCTGCTGTAGGGGTGTTGTAGCGGTGGTGTAGCGGTGCTGTAGTGGTGTTGTAGCGGTGCTGTAGCGGTGCTGTAGCGGTGTTGTAGCGGTGTTGTAGCGGTGTTGTAGCGGTGCTGTAGCGGTGTTGTAGCGGTGTTGTAGCGGTGCTGTAGAGGTGCTGTAGCGGTGCTGTAGCGGTGTTGTAGCGGTGGTGTAGCGGTGCTGTAGAGGTGCTGTAGCGGTGCTGTAGCGGTGTTGTAGCGGTGCTATAGCGGTGTTGTAGCGGTGGTGTAGCGGTTCTGTAGAGGTGCTGTAGCGGTGCTGTAGCGGTGTTGTAGCGGGGTTGTAGCGGTGTTGTAGCGGTGTTGTAGCGATGTTGTAGCGGTGTTGTAGCGATGTTGTAGCGGTGTTGTAGCGATGTTGTAGAGGTGTTGTAGCGGTGTTGTAGCGGTGTTGTAGCAGTGTTGTAGCGATGTTGTAGCGGTGTTGTAGTGGTGTTGTAGCGATGTTGTAGCGGTGTTGTAGCGATGTTGTAGTGGTGTTGTAGCGATGTTGTAGCGGTGTTGTAGCGATGTTGTAGCGGTGTTGTAGCGATGTTGTAGCGGTGTTGTAGTGGTGTTGTAGCGATGTTGTAGCGGTGTTGTAGCGATGTTGTAGCGATGTTGTAGCAGTGTTGTAGCAATGTTGTATTGGTGCTGTAGCGGTGTTGTAACGGTGCTGTAGCGGTGTTGTAGCCGTGTTGTAGCGGTGTTGTAGCGATGTTGTAAAGGTGTCGTAGCGATGTTGTAGCAGTGCTGTAGCGGTGTTGTAGCGATGTTGTAGAGGTGTTGTAGCGGTGTTGTAGCGGTGTTGTAGCGATGTTGTAGCGGTGTTGTATCGATGTTGTAGAGGTGTTGTAGCGGTGTTGTAGCGATGCTGTAGCGTTGCTGTAGCTGTGTTTTAGTGGTGTTGTAGCGATGTTGTAGAGGTGTTGTAGTGGTGTTGTAGCGGTGTTATAGCGGTGGTGCTGTAGCAGTGTTGTAGAGGTGTTGTAGCGGTGTTGTAGTGGTGTTGTAGCGATGTTGTAGCGGTGTTGTAGCGATGTTGTAGCGGTGTTGTAGCGGTGTTGTAGCAATGTTGTAGCGGTGTTGTAGCGGTGGTGTAGCGGTGGTGTAGCGGTGCTGTAGTGGTATTGTAGCAATGTTGTGGCAGTGTTGTAGGGGTGTTGTGGCAGTGTTGTAGCGGTGTTGTAGCGGTGGTGTAGCGGTGGTGTAGCGGTGTTGTAGCGGTGTTGTAGCGGTGTTGTAGCGCTGCTGCTGTAGGGGTGTTGTAGTGGTGGTGTAGCGGTGCTGTAGAGGTGTTGTAGCGGTGTTGTAGCGGTGTTGTAGCGGTGGTGTGGCAGTGTTGTAGCGGTGTTGTAGCGGTGGTGTAGCGGTGGTGTAGCGGTGTTGTAGCGGTGTTGTAGTGGTGTTGTAGCGGTGTTGTAGCGGTGTTGTAGCGCTGCTGCAGTAGGGGTGTTGTAGCGGTGGTGTAGCGGTGTTGTAGCGGTGTTGTAGCGATGCTGTAGCGTTGCTGTAGCTGTGTTGTAGTGGTGTTGTAGCGATGTTGTAGAGGTGTTGTAGTGGTGTTGTAGCGGTGTTATAGCGGTGGTGCTATAGCAGTGCTGTAGCGGTGTTGTAGCGGTGTTGTAGCAATGTTGTAGCGGTGTTGTAGCGATGTTGTAGCGGTGGTGTAGCGGTGGTGTAGCGGTGCTGTAGCGGTATTGTAGCAATGTTGTGGCAGTGTTGTAGCGGTGTTGTGGCAGTGTTGTAGCGGTGTTGTAGCGGTGTTGTAGCAGTGTTGTAGTGGTGTTGTAGCGGTGTTGTAGCGGTGTTGTAGCGCTGCTGCTGTAGGGGTGTTGTAGCGGTGGTGTAGCGGTGCTGTAGAGGTGTTGTAGCGGTGTTGTAGCGGTGTTGTAGCGGTGCTATAGCGGTGCTGTAGCGGTGTTGTAGCGGTGCTATAGCGGTGTTGTAGCGGTGGTGTAGAGGTGCTGTAGAGGTGCTGTAGCGGTGCTGTAGCGGTGCTGTAGCGGTGTTGTAGCGGTGTTGTAGCGGTGCTGTAGCGGTGTTGTAGCGATGTTGTAAAGGTGTTGTAGCGATGCTGTAGCGGTGTTGTAGCGGTGTTGTAGCGGTGTTGTAGCGGTGTTGTAGCAATGTTGTAGCGGTGTTGTAGAGGTGTTGTAGCTGGGATGTAGCGGTGTTGTAGCGGTGTTGTAAAGGTGTTTTAGCGATGTTGTAGCTGTGATGTAGCGATGTTGTAGCGGTGTTGTAGCGGTGTTGTAGAGGTGTTGTAGCTGGGATGTAGCGGTGTTGTAGCGGTGTTGTAAAGGTGTTTTAGCGATGTTGTAGCTGTGATGTAGCGATGTTGTAGCGGTGCTGTAGCGGTGTTGTAACGGTGCTGTAGCGGTGTTGTAGCGGTGTTGTAGCGGTGTTGTAAAGGTGTTGTAGCGATGTTGTAGCGGTGCTGTAGCGGTGTTGTAGCGATGTTGTAAAGGTCTTGTAGCGGTGTTGTAGCTGTGATGTAGCGGTGGTGTAGCGGTGTTGTAGCGGTGTTGTAGCGGTGTTGTAGCGGTGTTGTAGCGGTGTTGTAGCGATGTTGTAGCGATGCTGTAGCGTTGCTGTAGCTGTGTTGTAGTGGTGTTGTAGAGGTGTTGTAGTGGTGTTGTAGCGGTGTTATAGCGGTGGTGCTGTAGCAGTGTTGTAGCGGTGTTGTAGCGGTGTTGTAGTGGTGTTGTAGTGATGTTGTAGAGGTGTTGTAGCGGTGTTGTAGCGATGTTGTAGCGATGTTGTAGTGGTGTTGTAGCGATGTTGTAGTGGTGTTGTAGCGATGTTGTAGCGGTGTTGTAGCGATGTTGTAGCGGTGTTGTAGTGGTGTTGTAGCGATGTTGTAGTGGTGTTGTAGCGATGTTGTAGCGGTGTTGTAGCGATGTTGTAGCGGTGTTGTAGCGATGTTGTAGCGGTGTTGTAGTGGTGTTGTAGCGGTGTTGTAGCGGTGTTGTAGCGGTGTTGTAGCGATGTTGTAGCGGTGGTGTAGCGGTGTTGTAGCGGTGTTGTAGTGGTGTTGTAGCGGTGTTGTAGCGATGCTGTAGCGTTGCTGTAGCTGTGTTGTAGTGGTGTTGTAGCGATGTTGTAGAGGTGTTGTAGTGGTGTTGTAGCGGTGTTATAGCGGTGGTGCTATAGCAGTGCTGTAGCGGTGTTGTAGCGGTGTTGTAGCAATGTTGTAGCGGTGTTGTAGCGATGTTGTAGCGGTGGTGTAGCGGTGGTGTAGCGGTGCTGTAGCGGTATTGTAGCAATGTTGTGGCAGTGTTGTAGCGGTGTTGTGGCAGTGTTGTAGCGGTGTTGTAGCGGTGTTGTAGCAGTGTTGTAGTGGTGTTGTAGCGGTGTTGTAGCGGTGTTGTAGCGCTGCTGCTGTAGGGGTGTTGTAGCGGTGGTGTAGCGGTGCTGTAGAGGTGTTGTAGCGGTGTTGTAGCGGTGTTGTAGCGGTGCTATAGCGGTGCTGTAGCGGTGTTGTAGCGGTGCTATAGCGGTGTTGTAGCGGTGGTGTAGAGGTGCTGTAGAGGTGCTGTAGCGGTGCTGTAGCGGTGCTGTAGCGGTGTTGTAGCGGTGTTGTAGCGGTGCTGTAGCGGTGTTGTAGCGATGTTGTAAAGGTGTTGTAGCGATGCTGTAGCGGTGTTGTAGCGGTGTTGTAGCGGTGTTGTAGCGGTGTTGTAGCAATGTTGTAGCGGTGTTGTAGAGGTGTTGTAGCTGGGATGTAGCGGTGTTGTAGCGGTGTTGTAAAGGTGTTTTAGCGATGTTGTAGCTGTGATGTAGCGATGTTGTAGCGGTGTTGTAGCGGTGTTGTAGAGGTGTTGTAGCTGGGATGTAGCGGTGTTGTAGCGGTGTTGTAAAGGTGTTTTAGCGATGTTGTAGCTGTGATGTAGCGATGTTGTAGCGGTGCTGTAGCGGTGTTGTAACGGTGCTGTAGCGGTGTTGTAGCGGTGTTGTAGCGGTGTTGTAGCGATGTTGTAAAGGTGTTGTAGCGATGTTGTAGCGGTGCTGTAGCGGTGTTGTAGCGATGTTGTAAAGGTCTTGTAGCGGTGTTGTAGCTGTGATGTAGCGGTGTTGTAGCGGTGTTGTAGCGGTGTTGTAGCGGTGTTGTAGCGGTGTTGTAGCGATGTTGTAGCGATGCTGTAGCGTTGCTGTAGCTGTGTTGTAGTGGTGTTGTAGAGGTGTTGTAGTGGTGTTGTAGCGGTGTTATAGCGGTGGTGCTGTAGCAGTGTTGTAGCGGTGTTGTAGCGGTGTTGTAGTGGTGTTGTAGTGATGTTGTAGAGGTGTTGTAGCGGTGTTGTAGCGATGTTGTAGCGGTGTTGTAGTGGTGTTGTAGCGATGTTGTAGTGGTGTTGTAGCGATGTTGTAGCGGTGTTGTAGCGATGTTGTAGCGGTGTTGTAGCGATGTTGTAGCGGTGTTGTAGTGGTGTTGTAGCGATGTTGTAGCGGTGTTGTAGCGGTGTTGTAGCGATGTTGTAGCGGTGGTGTAGCGGTGTTGTAGCGGTGTTGTAGTGGTGTTGTAGCGGTGTTGTAGCGGTGTTGTAGGGGTGTTGTAGCGGTGGTGTAGCGGTGCTGTAGAGGTGTTGTAGCGGTGTTGTAGCGGTGTTGTAGCGGTGTTGTAGCGGTGCTATAGCGGTGCTGTAGCGGTGTTGTAGCGGTGCTATAGCGGTGTTGTAGCGGTGGTGTAGAGGTGCTGTAGAGGTGCTGTAGCGGTGCTGTAGCGGTGCTGTAGCGGTGTTGTAGCGGTGCTGTAGCGGTGTTGTAGCGGTGTTGTAGAGGTTCTGTAGCGGTGCTGTAGATGTGCTGTAGCGGTGTTGTAGCGGTGTTGTAGCGGTGGTGTAGCGGTGCTGTAGAGGTGTTGTAGCGGTGTTGTAATGGTGCTGTAGCGGTGTTGTAGCGGTGTTGTAGCAGTGTTGTTGCGGTGCTGTAGCGGTGTTGTAGCGGTATTGTAGCGATGTTGTAGCGCTGCTGCTGTAGTGGTGTTGTAGCGATGTTGTAAAGGTGTTGTAGCGATGCTGTAGCGGTGTTGTAGCGGTGTTGTAGCGGTGTTGTAGCGGTGTTGTAGCAATGTTGTAGCGGTGTTGTAGAGGTGTTGTAGAGGTGTTGTAGCTGGGATGTAGCGGTGTTGTAGCGGTGTTGTAGCGGTGTTGTAGCGGTGTTGTAGCGGTGTTGTAGCGAAGTTGGAGCGGTGCTGTAGCGGTGTTGTAGCGGTGCTGTAGCGGTGTTGTAGTGGTGTTGTAGTGGTGTTGTATCGGTGTTGTAGCGATGTTGTAGCGGTGTTGTAGCGGTGTTGTAGAGGTGTTGTAGCTGTGATGTAGGGTGTTGTAGCAGTGTTGTAGCGATGTTGTAGCGGTGCTGTAGCGGTGCTGTAGCGGTGTTGTAGCGGTGGTGTAGCGGTGCTGTAGAGGTGTTGTAGCGGTGTTGTAATGGTGCTGTAGCGGTGTTGTAGCGGTGTTGTAGCAGTGTTGTTGCGGTGCTGTAGCGGTGTTGTAGCGGTATTGTAGCGATGTTGTAGCGCTGCTGCTGTAGTGGTGTTGTAGCGATGTTGTAAAGGTGTTGTAGCGATGCTGTAGCGGTGTTGTAGCGGTGTTGTAGCGGTGTTGTAGCGGTGTTGTAGCAATGTTGTAGCGGTGTTGTAGAGGTGTTGTAGAGGTGTTGTAGCTGGGATGTAGCGGTGTTGTAGCGGTGTTGTAGCGGTGTTGTAGCGGTGTTGTAGCGGTGTTGTAGCGAAGTTGGAGCGGTGCTGTAGCGGTGTTGTAGCGGTGCTGTAGCGGTGTTGTAGTGGTGTTGTAGTGGTGTTGTATCGGTGTTGTAGCGATGTTGTAGCGGTGTTGTAGCGGTGTTGTAGAGGTGTTGTAGCTGTGATGTAGGGGTGTTGTAGCAGTGTTGTAGCGATGTTGTAGCGGTGCTGTAGCGGTGCTGTAGCGGTGTTGTACCGGTACTGTAGCGGTGTTGTAGCGGTGTTGTAGCGGTGTTGTAGCGATGTTGTAGTGGTGTTGTAGCGATGTTGTAGAGGTGTTGTAGCTGTGATGTAGCTGTGATGTAGCGGTGTTGTAGCGGTGTTGTAGCAATGTTGTAGCGGTGTTGTAGCGATGTTGTAGAGGTGTTGTAGCTGTGATGTAGCGGTGTTTTAGTGATGTTGTAGAGGTGTTGTAGCGGTGTTGTAGAGGTGTTGTAGCGGTGTTGTAGAGGTGCTGTAGTGGTGTTGTAGCGATGTTGTAAAGGTGAAACCATGTTGTAGCGGTGTTTTAGCGATGCTGTAGCGGTGTTGTGGCGGTGTTGTAGTGGTGTTGTAGCGCTGCTGCTGTAGCGGTGTTGTAGTGGTGTTGTAGCGGTGTTGTAGTGGTGGTGTGGTGCTGTAGTGGTGTTGTAGCGCTGCTGCTGTAGCGGTGTTGTTGCGTTGTTTTAGCGGTGTTGTAGCGGTGTTGTAGTGGTGGTGTGGTGCTGTAGTGGTGTTGTAGCGCTGCTGCTGTAGCGGTGTTGTTGCGGTGTTGTAGCGGTGTTGTAGCGGAGCTGTAGCGGTGCTGTAGAGGTGCTGTAGCGGTGCTGTAGCGGTGTTGTAGCGGTGGTGTAGTGGTGTTGTAGCGGTGATGTAGCGGTGGTGTAGCGGTGCTGTAGTGGTGTTGTAGCGCTGCTGCTGTAGGGGTGTTGTAGCGGTGGTGTAGCGGTGCTGTAGTGGTGTTGTAGCGGTGGTGTAGCGGTGTTGTAGTGGTGTCTTAGTGGTGTTGTAGCGGTGTTGTAGCGGTGCTATAGCGGTGTTGTAGCGGTGGTGTAGCGGTGCTGTAGTGGTGCTGTAGCGGTGCTGTAGCGGTGTTGTAGCGGTGGTGTAGCGGTGTTGTAGCGGTGATGTAGCGGTGGTGTAGCGGTGTGGAGTGGTGTTGTAGCGCTGCTGCTGTAGGGGTGTTGTAGCGGTGGTGTAGCGGTGCTGTAGTGGTGTTGTAGCGGTGGTGTAGCGGTGCTGTAGCGGTGCTGTAGCGGTGTTGTAGCGGTGTTGTAGCGGTGCTGTATCGGTGTTGTAGCGGTGTTGTAGCGCTGCTGCTGTAGTGGTGTTGTAGCGATGTTGTAAAGGTGTTGTAGCGATGCTGTAGCGGTGTTGTTGCGGTGTTGTAGCGGTGTTGTAGCGGTGTTGTAGCAATGTTGTAGTGGTGTTGTAGAGGTGTTGTAGAGGTGTTGTAGCTGGGATGTAGCGGTGTTGTAGCGGTGTTGTAGCGGTGTTGTAGCGAAGTTGGAGCGGTGCTGTAGCGGTGTTGTAGCGGTGCTGTAGCGGTGTTGTAGTGGTGTTGTAGTGGTGTTGTATCGGTGTTGTAGCGATGTTGTAGCGGTGTTGTAGCGGTGTTGTAGAGGTGTTGTAGCTGTGATGTAGGGGTGTTGTAGCAGTGTTGTAGCGATGTTGTAGCGGTGCTGTAGCGGTGCTGTAGCGGTGTTGTACCGGTACTGTAGCGGTGTTGTAGCGGTGTTGTAGTGGTGTTGTAGCGATGTTGTAGTGGTGTTGTAGCGATGTTGTAGAGGTGTTGTAGCTGTGATGTAGCTGTGATGTAGCGGTGTTGTAGCAATGTTGTAGCGGTGTTGTAGCGATGTTGTAGAGGTGTTGTAGCTGTGATGTAGCGGTGTTTTAGTGATGTTGTAGAGGTGTTGTAGCGGTGTTGTAGAGGTGTTGTAGCGGTGTTGTAGAGGTGCTGTAGTGGTGTTGTAGCGATGTTGTAAAGGTGAAACCATGTTGTAGCGGTGTTTTAGCGATGCTGTAGCGGTGTTGTGGCGGTGTTGTAGTGGTGTTGTAGCGCTGCTGCTGTAGCGGTGTTGTAGTGGTGTTGTAGCGGTGTTGTAGTGGTGGTGTGGTGCTGTAGTGGTGTTGTAGCGCTGCTGCTGTAGCGGTGTTGTTGCGTTGTTTTAGCGGTGTTGTAGCGGTGTTGTAGTGGTGGTGCTGTAGTGGTGTTGTCGCGCTGCTGCTGTAGCGGTGTTGTTGCAGTGTTGTAGCGGTGTTGTAGCGGTGCTATAGCGGTGTTGTAGCGGTGGTGTAGCGGTGCTGTAGTGGTGCTGTAGCGGTGCTGTAGCGGTGTTGTAGCGGTGGTGTAGCAGTGTTGTAGCGGTGATGTAGCGGTGGTGTAGCGGTGCTGTAGTGGTGTTGTAGCGCTGCTGCTGTAGGGGTGTTGTAGCGGTGGTGTAGCGGTGCTGTAGTGGTGTTGTAGCGGTGCTGTAGCGGTGCTGTAGCGGTGTTGTAGCGGTGTTGTAGCGGTGCTGTAGCGGTGTTGTAGCGGTGGTGTAGCGGTGCTGTAGAGGTGCTGTAGCGGTGCTGTAGCGGTGTTGTAGCGGTGCTATAGCGGTGTTGTAGCGGTGGTGTAGCGGTTCTGTAGAGGTGCTGTAGCGGTGCTGTAGCGGTGTTGTAGCGGGGTTGTAGCGGTGTTGTAGCGGTGTTGTAGCGATGTTGTAGCGGTGTTGTAGCGATGTTGTAGCGGTGTTGTAGCGATGTTGTAGAGGTGTTGTAGCGGTCTTGTAGCGGTGTTGTAGTGGTGTTGTAGCGATGTTGTAGCGGTGTTGTAGCGATGTTGTAGCGGTGTTGTAGCGATGTTGTAGCGGTGTTGTAGCGATGTTGTAGCGGTGTTGTAGTGGTGTTGTAGCGATGTTGTAGCGGTGTTGTAGCGATGTTGTAGCGATGTTGTAGCGGTGTTGTAGCAATGTTGTATTGGTGCTGTAGCGGTGTTGTAACGGTGCTGTAGCGGTGTTGTAGCCGTGTTGTAGCGGTGTTGTAGCGATGTTGTAAAGGTGTCGTAGCGATGTTGTAGCAGTGCTGTAGCGGTGTTGTAGCGATGTTGTAGAGGTGTTGTAGCGGTGTTGTAGCGGTGTTGTAGCGATGTTGTAGCGGTGTTGTATCGATGTTGTAGAGGTGTTGTAGCGGTGTTGTAGCGATGCTGTAGCGTTGCTGTAGCTGTGTTTTAGTGGTGTTGTAGCGATGTTGTAGAGGTGTTGTAGTGGTGTTGTAGCGGTGTTATAGCGGTGGTGCTGTAGCAGTGTTGTAGCGGTGTTGTAGCGGTGTTGTAGTGGTGTTGTAGCGATGTTGTAGCGGTGTTGTAGCGGTGTTGTAGCGATGTTGTAGCGGTGTTGTAGCGGTGTTGTAGCAATGTTGTAGCGGTGTTGTAGCGGTGGTGTAGCGGTGGTGTAGCGGTGCTGTAGTGGTATTGTAGCAATGTTGTGGCAGTGTTGTAGGGGTGTTGTGGCAGTGTTGTAGCGGTGTTGTAGCGGTGGTGTAGCGGTGGTGTAGCGGTGTTGTAGCGGTGTTGTAGCGGTGTTGTAGCGGTGTTGTAGCGCTGCTGCTGTAGGGGTGTTGTAGTGGTGGTGTAGCGGTGCTGTAGAGGTGTTGTAGCGGTGTTGTAGCGGTGGTGTGGCAGTGTTGTAGCGGTGTTGTAGCGGTGGTGTAGCGGTGGTGTAGCGGTGTTGTAGTGGTGTTGTAGCGGTGTTGTAGCGGTGTTGTAGCGCTGCTGCTGTAGGGGTGTTGTAGCGGTGGTGTAGCGGTGTTGTAGCGGTGTTGTAGCGATGCTGTAGCGTTGCTGTAGCTGTGTTGTAGTGGTGTTGTAGCGATGTTGTAGAGGTGTTGTAGTGGTGTTGTAGCGGTGTTATAGCGGTGGTGCTATAGCAGTGCTGTAGCGGTGTTGTAGCGGTGTTGTAGCAATGTTGTAGCGGTGTTGTAGCGATGTTGTAGCGGTGGTGTAGCGGTGGTGTAGCGGTGCTGTAGCGGTATTGTAGCAATGTTGTGGCAGTGTTGTAGCGGTGTTGTGGCAGTGTTGTAGCGGTGTTGTAGCGGTGGTGTAGCGGTGGTGTAGCGGTGTTGTAGCAGTGTTGTAGTGGTGTTGTAGCGGTGTTGTAGCGGTGTTGTAGCGCTGCTGCTGTAGGGGTGTTGTAGCGGTGGTGTAGCGGTGCTGTAGAGGTGTTGTAGCGGTGTTGTAGCGGTGTTGTAGCGGTGCTATAGCGGTGCTGTAGCGGTGTTGTAGCGGTGCTATAGCGGTGTTGTAGCGGTGGTGTAGAGGTGCTGTAGAGGTGCTGTAGCGGTGCTGTAGCGGTGCTGTAGCGGTGTTGTAGCGGTGTTGTAGCGGTGCTGTAGCGGTGTTGTAGCGATGTTGTAAAGGTGTTGTAGCGATGCTGTAGCGGTGTTGTAGCGGTGTTGTAGCGGTGTTGTAGCGGTGTTGTAACGGTGCTGTAGCGGTGTTGTAGCGGTGTTGTAGCGGTGTTGTAGCGATGTTGTAAAGGTGCTGTAGCGGTGTTGTAGCGATGTTGTAAAGGTATTGTAGCGGTGTTGTAGCTGTGATGTAGCGGTGGTGTAGCGGTGTTGTAGCGGTGTTGTAGCGGTGTTGTAGCGGTGTTGTAGCGGTGTTGTAGCGATGTTGTAGAGGTGTTGTAGCGGTGTTGTAGCGGTGTTGTAGCGATGTTGTAGAGGTGTTGTAGCGGTGTTGTAGCGGTGTTGTAGCGATGCTGTAGCGTTGCTGTAGCTGTGTTGTAGTGGTGTTGTAGCGATGTTGTAGAGGTGTTGTAGTGGTGTTGTAGCGGTGTTATAGCGGTGGTGCTGTAGCAGTGTTGTAGCGGTGTTGTAGCGGTGTTGTAGTGGTGTTGTAGTGATGTTGTAGCGGTGTTGTAGCGGTGTTGTAGCGATGTTGTAGCGGTGTTGTAGTGGTGTTGTAGCGATGTTGTAGTGGTGTTGTAGCGATGTTGTAGCAGTGTTGTAGCGATGTTGTAGCGGTGTTGTAGCGATGTTGTAGCGGTGTTGTAGTGGTGTTGTAGCGATGTTGTAGCGGTGTTGTAGCGGTGTTGTAGCGGTGCTGTAGCGGTGTTGTAGCGGTGTTGTAGCGGTGTTGTAGCGGTGTTGTAGCGGTGTTGTAGCGATGTTGTAGCGGTGTTGTAGCGGTGTTGTAGCGGTGTTGTAGCGTGTTGTAGCGGTGTTGTAGCGGTGTTGTAGCGGTGTTGTAGCGGTGTTGTAGCGGTGTTGTAGCGGTGTTGTAGCGATGTTGTAGCGGTGTTGTAGCGGTGTTGTAGCAGTGTTGTAGCGGTGTTGTAGCGGTGTTGTAGCGGTGGTGTAGCGGTGTTGTAGCGGTGTTGTAGTGGTGTTGTAGCGGTGTTGTAGCGGTGTTGTAGCGCTGCTGCTGTAGGGTGTTGTAGCGGTGGTGTAGCGGTGCTGTAGAGGTGTTGTAGCGGTGTTGTAGCGGTGTTGTAGCGGTGTTGTAGCGGTGTTGTAGCGGTGTTGTAGCGGTGCTGTAGCGGTGTTGTAGCGGTGTTGTAGCGGTGGTGTAGCGGTGTTGTAGCGGTGTTGTAGCGGTGTTGTAGCGGTGCTGTAGCGGTGTTGTAGCGGTGTTGTAGCGGTGTTGTAGCGGTGTTGTAGCGGTGCTGTAGCGGTGTTGTAGCGGTGTTGTAGCGGTGTTGTAGCGGTGCTGTAGCGGTGTTGTAGCGGTGTTGTAGCGGTGCTGTAGCGGTGTTGTAGCGGTGTTGTAGCGGTGTTGTAGCGGTGCTGTAGCGGTGTTGTAGCGGTGTTGTAGCGGTGCTGTAGCGGTGTTGTAGCGGTGTTGTAGCGGTGTCTGTAGCGGTGTTGTAGCGATGTTGTAGCGGTGTTGTAGCGGTGTTGTAGCGGTGTTGTAGCGATGTTGTAGCGGTGTTGTAGCGGTGTTGTAGCGGTGTTGTAGCGGTGTTGTAGCGGTGTTGTAGCGGTGTTGTAGCGGTGTTGTAGCGGTGTTGTAGCGATGTTGTAGCGGTGTTGTAGCGGTGCTGTAGCGGTGTTGTAGCGGTGCTGTAGCGGTGTTGTAGCGGTGTTGTAGCGGTGTTGTAGCGGTGTTGTAGCGGTGTGTAGCGTGTTGTAGCGGTGTCTGTAGCGGTGTTGTAGCGGTGCTGTAGCGGTGTTGTAGCGATGTTGTAGCGTGTGCTGTAGTGGTGTTGTAGCGATGTTGTAGCGGTGTTGTAGCGGTGTTGTAGCGGTGTTGTAGCGATGTTGTAGCGGTGTTGTAGCGGTGTTGTAGCGGTGTTGTAGCGGTGTTGTAGCGGTGCTGTAGCGGTGTTGTAGCGATGTTGTAGCGTGTGTAGCGTGTTGTAGCGGTGTTGTAGCGGTGTTGTAGCGGTGTTGTAGCGGTGCTGTAGCGGTGTTGTAGCGGTGTTGTAGCGGTGTTGTAGCGGTGTTGTAGCGGTGTTGTAGCGGTGGTGTAGCGGTGCTGTAGCGGTGTTGTAGCGGTGTTGTAGCGGTGTTGTAGCGGTGTTGTAGCGTGTGTAGCGGTGTGTAGCGGTGTTGTAGCGGTGTTGTAGCGATGTTGTAGCGGTGCTGTAGCGGTGTTGTAGCGGTGTTGTAGCGGTGTTGTAGCGGTGTTGTAGCGGTGTTGTAGCGGTGTGTTGTAGCGATGTTGTAGAGGTGTTGTAGCGATGTTGTAGCGGTGCTGTAGCGGTGTTGTAGCGGTGTTGTAGCGATGTTGTAATAATAATAATAATAATAAATTAGATTTATAATGCACTTTTAATTTGCATGGGCAAAACTCAAAGTGCTACAGAGTAAAAATGGTTTAAATAAAACAGAATAAAAGCAGCGACGTTTACGCCGGCATGGCAACCAGTGGGGTTTTAAAGATCTAGTGAAAAGCTATTCTAAAAAGGTGTGTTTGTGTGAAAATGGATGTTTTTCTTAATAATGACTTATGATTGATGATTCTTGGGTGACTTTAACATCCACATCGACGACCCATCGAATGGTCTTGCAAATGATTTCATCTCACTCCTGGACTGCCTCGGTATCACACAGCATGTCAACCCTCCAACTCATAACAAAGGTCACATACTGGACTTACTCTGCTGCACTGGCAACCAGTCCCACTAACCTTGCTGAGTTCCCCATTTCTGACCATAAAGCTGTAATTTTTTAAATCCATGCCCCCCTTTCTAAAGCCAAAGAACAACGGTCCATCACCTTCAGAAACATTAAACATATTAACCCCACAGATCTCACCACCCTGATTAACTCCTACCCCAATCCTCCCCCATCCTCCCACACTGCTGACCTGGTGAATCACTATAATAACTGTCTATCCTCTTCCCTCACTGCCCTGGCTCCCTTAAAAACTCGCAAAGTTTCATTCACCCACTCCGCCCCCTGGTTTACCTCTGAGCTCCGTCAGCTCAAAACCGACTGGAGCGGCTGTGCAAAAACACCGGACTCTCAGTTCACACCCAAATGTACTCAGATCACCTTCATCACTATAAAAACGCGCTTTCCAATGCCAAATCCTCCAACAATCCTAACAACAGAGTTCTCTTCTCCACAGTCAGACACCTACTTCAGCCTCCTCAAACCCTCCCCCCAGACATCTCCACAGATCGATTTCTGCAATTTTTTCATTCTAAAATTAACACCATTCACCTACAGCTGGCCTCATCATGCACCTCCTCAAGTGATCCACCCTGGATGGTTACCATGGCCAATGGTAGTGGTTGGCCAACCACTCATCAGCTCCCTCTCCAACTTCACCCCAGCATCGGAATACACCATCTCAGAGCTCATCCGTAAAGCCAAAACCACCACCTGTCAGCTTGATCCTCTTCCCACCACCCTGGTCAAGGCTTGTCTACCAGCCATATCACCCATGGTCACTGACATAATTAACTCCTCCCTCACCTCTGGAATTGTACCCCCCACCCTCAAACTGGCTGCAATCACTCCCATCCTCAAGAAACCCGGTACTGACCCAGCCGATCTGAACCACTACAGGCCCATCTCCAACCTACCCTTCATCTCCAAGACCCTTGAGAAGGTGGTTGCCGCACAGCTTCAGTCCCATCTGGAAATAAATAACCTCCATGAACCCTTTCAATCCGGTTTCTGCCAAAAACACAGCACTGAAACGGCCCTGCTTAAAATCACTAATGACCCCCTCCGTGCAGCTGACTTCTCACCATCCTCATCCTCCTCGACCTCAGCGCTGCAGTTTGTACAACTCGGGAACCAAAAGTCAGGGTGTTCTGTTGTACTGGGTGTCCCCCAGGGGTCAGTACTGGGTCCACTCCTATTCATCACATATCTCCTCCCCCTGGGCAAAATCCTCCGTCACCATGGGGTTCACTTTCACTGCTACGCCGACGACACACAGGTCTACATTTCCTCCAAACCCTCCACTGCCCTGCCCCCCACCTCCCTCACCACCTGCCTAGAGGACATCAGGAGCTGGATGAGCAGGAACGTCCTCAAGCTCAACGCTAGCAAAACTGAGGCCCTGCTCATTGGCTCCAAATCCACTCTCACCAAGTCACAAAACAACCCAGCTCCAAATATCATCATCGACGGCTTCCCCATACCATTTTCTTCCCAAAAAGCCTCGGTGTCATTCTGGACGGCTCCCTCTCATTTGTACCACACATTAAAAACATCACTCGCACTGCCTTCTTCCATCTTCGGAACATTTCCAGAGTCCGCTCATCTCTGTCCCAATCCAGCACTGAAATCCTGGTCCACTCATTTGTCACGTCCCGGATTGATTACTGCAATGCACTTCTGACTGGCCTTCCCATCAAACTCCTCAACAGACTGCAAATAATTCAGAACTCTGCTGCCCGGATCATCACCCGCACTAACTCATCTGACCACATCACCCCCGTTCTCATTCAACTACACTGGCTTCCTGTGCGCTACCGGATTGACTATAAAAACCTCTTACTCACCTACAAAGCTCTCCACAATCTAACCCCCATCTACATCACTGACCTCCTTCAGGAGTACACCCCCTCCCGCACCCTCCGCTCTTCCTCCGTTGGACTTCTCACCGTCCCCAGCTCACGCCTCAGCACCCTGGGGGCTCCAGCTTTCAGTTGCTCGGCTCCCAGACTCTGGAACTCCCTGCCACTACACATCCCACAGTCTGACTCTATAACAACTTACAAAACCCAACTAAAAACCCATCTGTTTAAACTGGCATATCCCTTATAAAGTGTACCATATTTCTTCCTTTCTTCATTTTACTTCCTGTTGTTTGTCTTGTTTTAAACCCTGCGGACACTTTGTGAAGTCCACTGTTTACTTTTTTATATTTTTATAATTTTAATTTTACTGTAGCATATATGCTCTGTAAGGTGTCCTTGGGTGTCTTGAAAGGCGCCCTACAAATAAAATGTATTATTATTATTATTATTATATATATAATATCAGCTCTCGATCAGCCGCCAGTCAATCAATATCCAAATACCCCTACAAATTTTGCTTTGTGCATATACTGTAAGCATGCAGTATTTAAATGTACATTTAAATAAATGAATAAATGATTCCTGATCATAGTTCTAAAAGAAGATCAAAGGATGTCATTGACATTTAACGTTTTGGTTAAAGTTGTTAAAATGTCATAGTTGGATGAATGTATAGATCTAGTAATAGTGGTAATAATGAAAAAAATATGATATATATATATATATATATATATATATATCATATATTTTTTAATTTTTGTTATTTGTTATTCCTAACCCAGAAGATGGAATGATATTCAGATGGGTGAACAACAGCCTTATTAATATTCCCAATGAGTTGTGGTCCTGTTGATTGGCTGAGTGGAGCCTTGTGCTCACGGACCCCAACCCGTACATCCAGACTTGTGTTGACCTGGAAACCACAAGCTTGTGTCTACTGGTGAGCCTCTGTGCTGCCCAAACAACTCACACAGCACTCGCAGAATTAGCTATTTCTGTCTCTCTCTCTTGTCTCTCTATCTCTCTTGTCTCTCTTTCTGTCTCTCTCTATCCTGTCTCTCTCTGTCTCTCTCTCTTCTCTCTCTCTCTGTCTCTCTCTCTCTTGTCTCTCTCTCTGTCTCTCTCTCTCTTGTCTCTCTCTCTGTCTCTCTCTCTCTTGTCTGTCTCTCTCTTGTCTCTCTCTCTCTGTCTTTCTCTAGCCTGTCTCTCTCTCTGTCTCACTCACTTGTCTCTCTGTCTCTCTCTCTCTCTCTCTCTCTCTCTCTCTCTCTCTCTCTCTCTTCTCTCTCTCTCTCTCTCTCTCTCTCTCTCTCTCTCTCTCTCTCTCTCTCTCTCTCTCTCTCTCTCTCTCTCTCTCTCTCTCTTGTCTCTCTCTCTTGTCTCTCTCTCTCTTGTCTCTCTCTCTCTCTTGTCTCTCTCTCTCTCTCTCTCTCTCTCTCTCTCTCTCTCTCTCTCTCTCTCTCTCTCTCTCTCTCTCTCTCTCTCTCTCTCTCTCTCTCTCTCTCTCTCTCTTGTCTCTCTCTCTTGTCTCTCTCTCTCTTCTCTCTCTCTCTCTCTTGTCTCTCTCTCTCTCTCTCTCTCTCTCTCTCTCTCTCTCTCTCTCTCTCTCTCTCTCTCTCTCTCTCTCTCTCTCTCTCTCTCTCTCTCTCTCTCTCTCTCTCTTGTCTCTCTCTCTTGTCTCTCTCTCTCTTCTCTCTCTCTCTCTCTCTTGTCTCTCTCTCTCTTCTCTCTCTCTCTCTCTCTTGTCTCTCTCTCTTGTCTGTCTCTCTCTTGTCTCTCTCTCTCTGTCTTTCTCTAGCCTGTCTCTCTCTCTGTCTCACTCACTTGTCTCTCTGTCTCTCTCTCTCTCTCTCTCTCTCTTGTCTCTCTCTCTCTCTCTCTCTCCTCTCTCTCTCTCTCTCTCTCTCTCTCTCTCTCTCTCTCTCTCTCTCTCCTCTCTCTCTCTCTCTCTCTCTCTCTCTCTCTCTCTCTCTCTCTCTCTTGTCTCTCTCTCTTGTCTCTCTCTCTCTTCTCTCTCTCTCTCTCTGTCTCTCTCTCTCTCTTGCCCTCTCGGTCTGCCCCAGTGTTTCTCTCTGAAGAGTATTGCTGTCCACATGGCTCAACATGTTGAGCCATGTGGCCCAGGCTCAACATGTTGAGCCTCTGTGGCCCAGGCTCAGGGAGCCTCTGGCTCAGGGAGCCTCTGGCTCAGGGAGCCTCAGGCTCAGGGAGCCTCTGGCTCAGGGAGCCTCTGGCTCAGGGAGCCTCAGGCTCAGGGAGCCTCTGGCTCAGGGAGCCTCAGGCTCAGGGAGCCTCTGGCTCAGGGAGCCTCAGGCTCAGGGAGCCTCTGGCTCAGGGAGCCTCAGGCTCAGGGAGCCTCTGGCTCAGGAGAGCCTCTGGCTCAGGAGCCTCAGGCTCAGGGAGCCTCAGGCTCAGGGAGCCTCTGGCTCAGGGAGCCTCAGGCTCAGGGAGCCTCTGGCTCAGGGAGCCTCTGGCTCTGGTAATAGATGGAGATCCATGGGGAACACTGTAAGCTCACCTGTGTTTGAATGCGTGTCCTGATGCCAACACGGCGGAGCTAAACATGAACTAAACATGGTTGTTTTTGCTATGCCACACTTTCTGTTTTTCTTCAAAACCACACACATGCTCTGTTCCATCCTCTCAGTGAACTTTGAACTTTGCCCCCTCCTCTCTCCGGAATGGTTTGCTCCCAGGTTGAGGTAGTAGGTTGTATAGTTGAGAATTTCACCACAGGCGATAACTGTACAACCTTCTAGCTTTCCCTGGGGCTCGCCCCCCCGCCCTCATCTGCTCCGTGTGTCTGCAGTAAGTTCCCATAGAAGGTGGGCAACACTGCTGTAGGTTGAGTCTCCTGCACACTTCAGTGGTCTGAAGAGGGCATCACTATGTACCCACAGTGGGTCTGAAGAGGGCATCGCTATGTACCCACAGTGGGTCTGAAGAGGGCATCGCTATGTACCCACAGTGGGTCTGAAGAGGGCATCACTATGTACCCACAGTGGGTCTGAAGAGGGCATCACTATGTTCCCACAGTGGGTCTGAAGAGGGCATCACTATGTACCCACAGTGGGTCTGAAGAGGGCATCACTATGTACCCACAGTGGGTCTGAAGAGGGCATCACTATGTACCCACAGTGGTCTGAAGAGGGCATCACTATGTACCCACAGTGGGTCTGAAGAGGGCATCACTATGTACCCACAGTGGGTCTGTGTTCACACTGTGGGTGTGTGTGTGTGTGTGTGGTAAGGAGCACATTAGCCCATCCTGATGGCCTGCAGGACACACACACCCCCACATACACACACACACACACACACACACACACACACACACACATGCACACACACCCCCACACACACACACACACAAGTCAAGTCAAGTCAAGTCAAGTTTATTGTCACTTCACAGTTTAAAGTATAAAGCAGTGATGTGAAAATCTTATGTGCAATACCCGACGACAGACAGCAGCACACACACACACACACGCACACCCCCACACACACACACATACACACACACACACACACCCATACACACACACACACACACACACACACACACACACACACACACACACACACACACACACACACACACACACACACACACACACACACACACACACACACACACACACACACACACACACACACACACCACACACACACACATGCGAATAGCCACCAGCTAATTATTGATTGATGGCCCGTCATGTCGCTGGTTGTCGTCCAGGTGTAGCAGAGCTGAAGGCTGCCCCCTGTTGGCCAACTCTGTCTAGGGCCCAGCGCTGAGGAGCTGGTGGGTAGAGAACTGTTTCCTAGGCACAAGATGGAGGGTAAAGTGAGTACCTGGGGGTTGGAAGTGATTGTGTGTGGCGTGTGTGCTTGTAGTCCTGTGTGTTTGAGCGTCCAGCAGTAATCCAAACCAGAGCCGAGCGGCTCCACAACGGACCCAGCGCCCATCTCTCCTCCTTGTGTGTGTATACTGAATATACATATATATACTGTATATATTTATATATATATATATATATTCTTCTTCCCCCCCCTCTCTTCCAAGTTATTTGTGGTGTGTTGCCATAGCGATAACCTCTGCCGTCTCTGCTGCTGTTAGATCATGACCCCCCTCCCTCCCTCCCTCCCTCCCTCCCTCCCTCCCTCCCTCCCTCCCCCTCCTATCCCATCATCAGTAACTGTCAACCACACCGTGACAGGTGTCAGTCATGCAGGCTGACTGAGGGAGGGCTGTTTCACAGAAACACACACACACACACACACACAAACACACACACACACTTGTTTGTCTTTTGCACATCTCTATTGGCTTCGTCTGGCTCTACGCTGTCATGCATGCAGTATGTTAAGTGCTAGGTTACACCCCCTGGACCCCAGCCTGAGCCCTCGGGCCCCCCCCCCCCCCGGACCCCGCTGGACCCCAGCCTGAGCCCTCGGGCCCCCCCCCCCCCCCCTGGACCCCGCTGGACCCCAGCCTGAGCCCTCGGGCCCCCCCCCCCTGGACCCCGCTGGACCCCAGCCTGAGCCCTCGGCACCCCCCCCCCCCCCCCCGGACCCCGCTGGACCCCAGCCTGAGCCCTCAGGGCCCCCCCCCCTGGACCCCGCTGGACCCCAGCCTGAGCCCTCGGGGCCCCCCCCCCCTGGACCCCGCTGGACCCCAGCCTGAGCCCTCGGGCCCCCCCCCCCCTGGACCCCGCTGGACCCCAGCCTGAGCCCTCGGGCCCCCCCCCCCTGGACCCCGCTGGACCCCAGCCTGAGCCCTCGGGCCCCCCCCCCCCCTGGACCCCGCTGGACCCCAGCCTGAGCCCTCCCCCCCCCCCCCCCCTGGACCCCGCTGTACCCCAGCCTGAGCCCTCCCCCCCCCCCCCCCCCCTGGACCCCGCTGGACCCCAGCCTGAGCTCTCCCCCCCCCCCCCCCCTGGACCCCGCTGGACCCCAGCCCTCCCCCTCCCCCCCCCCCCCTGGACCCCGCTGGACGTACGAGATGCCGTACGAGATGGCTGCCGTGTCGCGAGCTCCCGCACGACGACGCAGTTTTTTGTTATTTATTCTTTTTATCGCAACTATTTTAGTTCAGGATGTTAGCAGCAAGTTCACTTATAACTTTTGCACACTTTGGGAGATCAGATCGACAGTCGCTCGCCGCCTACCGGAGTTTTTTCATTCTTTCGGCTCGGACGTCCCGCCCGAAGTCACAGCTGGATTATCTCCGTCCATTTTGGGCACGATTACGCGCAAGCGTCGCCGGAGGAAGCGAGGGAAGCGAGCCGGCGTGCTAGTCAGGCTGAGATGTCGATCCGATCGCCCCCCACTACCCACCATTCTACTGGCTAATGTACAGTCTCTGGACAATAAGTTAAGCGAACTACAGGCTCGTATTCAATTCCACCGGGAAACTAGGGACAATTGTATTATCTGCCTTACGGAGACATGGATGTCGGAGGGGGTTACCGACGCAGCTATCGAGCCGACGGGATTTTCCGTACACCGGGCGGACAGAACAAAGGCTCTCTCCGGTAAAGATCGCGGAGGGGGGGTATGTCTCATGATAAACAGATCTTGGTGCAACCAAAGTCATGTACATCCCCTCAAGTCTTTCTGTTCCCCGGACCTGGAGTACCTGATGCTTATGTGCCGTCCATACTGGCTACCTCGGGAGTTTACAGCGGTAACCGTGACCGCTGTTTACATTCCCCCACAAGCCAACACGGACACAGCGCTGAAGGAACTGTACGGGGCTATCAGCGAACAGGAGTCGGCCCACCCCGAGGCTGCTCTCATCGTGGCGGGGGACTTCAACAAGGCGAACCTGAAGAAGGTTCTCCCGAAGTTCTACCAACACATAAAGAGCAACACACGGGGCGAGCGGATCCTCGACCACTGCTACACTCCCTTCCGTGATGGCTACAAGGCCCTCCTCCGCCCACCGTTCGGCAAATCAGATCACCGCTCTATCCAGCTACTCCCCGCCTATAGGCAGAGACTGAAGCAGCAACCGATCGCTGTGAGGGAGGTCCAATGCTGGTCGGACCAATCAGATTCTACGCTGCAGGATTGTTTTGATCACGCTGACTGGCACATGTTCCGCGTTGCCTCGGACAATAACATCAACGAGTACGCGTCGTCGGTCACCGGGTTCATCAAGAAGTGCATAGATGACGTTGTTCCGACCAAGTCGGTTCGGATATATCCCAACCAGAAACCGTGGATTAACGGCGATGTTCGCGCTGCCCTACATGCGCGTAACGCCGCCTTTGGTTCCGGGAATACGGAGGAATATACGAGAGCCCGTTACGACCTCCGTAAGACCATCGTCACTGCCAAGCGGGAGTATAAGGACAGAGTGGAAGATAAATTCAAGAAACACGATGCGAGGGGTATGTGGCAGGGGCTGCAGAAGATAACGAACTTCAGAGGGAGAACCAGTTGTGTAGAGAACTCCTCTACCTCCCTCCCAGGAGAGCTAAATACATTTTTTGCTCGGTTCGACGTAAACGGCAGCCCGCCGAAGCCAGCACCGACTGGGGAGACCAGCCAGCTGCGCATCTCGGAGGCGGATGTGCGCCGCACCTTTAAGCGGCTGAACATCCGTAAGGCGGCAGGCCCCGACGACATCCCGGGCCGCGTCCTCAGAGCATGCGCAGACCAGTTGGCAGGAGTCTTTGCAGACATCTTCAACCTCTCCCTGTCCCAGGCTGTTGTCCCCGCGGTCTTCAAGATATCCACCATCGTGCCTGTCCCTAAACAAACCAAGGTAACATGCCTGAATGACTACAGACCTGTGGCCCTCACCTCGATCG
>CM050999.1:34482736-34487736 GCA_027704905.1 Muraenolepis orangiensis
AGAGAGAGAGAGAGAGAGAGAGAGAGAGAGAGAGAGAGAGAGGGGGGGGAGAGAGAGAGAGGGGAGAGAGAGAGAGAGAGAGAGAGAGAGGAGAGAGAGCGAGAGAGAGAGATAGAAAAGGACTGAATGAACAAACGGTGAGGGGACAGAGAGTGGTGGGGCGGGGGGGTGGCTGCGCTAAGGTTCTTCTCTCTCTCTCTCTCTCTCTCTCTCTCTCTCTCTCTCTCTCTCTCTCTCTCTCCTCTCTCTCTCTCTCTCTTGCTCGCTCCTTTTCTCATTGTGCTCGGGGTCTGAGCAGGGAAACGAGAAGCAGTGGAGACAGAATCCATTAGCAGGGAAGACTGGAGGATGGGGAGAAAAGGAGAGAAAATTACAGAGTGTGTGAGAGAGAGACAGGAAGAGAGACAGGAAGAGAGACAGGAAGAGAGACAGGGAGAGAGACAGGAAGAGAGACGGGAAGAGAGACAGGAAGAGAGACAGGGAGAGAGACAGGGAGAGAGACAGGGAGAGAGACAGGGAGAGAGACAGGAAGACACTAATCCAAGTGGACTGCACAAGCCTATTTTTCCCGTCTGTTTGTCCCCGTCGGCTGTTGACCTGCTTTATGTTTTGGGCTCTTTTTGGAACGTGTTTTCTACCAGCTGAAGCCGGTCTGTTCTGGAGCGGGACTCGGAGGTAAGAGGAGGCACAGCCTCCAGAGGACACGTCGGAACCGCCTCCTAGAGGAGGACACAGCGTCCTAGAGGAAGACACAGCCTCCTAGAGGAGGACACAGCGTCCTAGAGGAAGACACAGCCTCCTAGAGGAGGACACAGCCTCCTAGAGGAGGACACAGCGTCCTAGAGGAAGACACAGCCTCCTAGAGGAGGACACAGCCTCCTAGAGGTGGACACAGCCTCATAGAGGAGGACACAGCCTCATAGAGGATGACACAGCCTCATAGAGGAGGACACAGCCTCATAGAGGAGGACACAGCCTCATAGAGGAGGACACAGCCTCCTAGAGGTGGACACAGCCTCCTAGAGGAGGACACAGCGTCCTAGAGGAAGACACAGCCTCCTAGAGGAGGACACAGCCTCCTAGAGGTGGACACAGCCTCATAGAGGAGGACACAGCCTCATAGAGGATGACACAGCCTCATAGAGGAGGACACAGCCTCATAGAGGAGGACACAGCCTCATAGAGGAGGACACAGCCTTCTAGAGGAGGACACCTCATAGAGGGGCAAAGTGCATCGGGTACTGTGTGTGTGTGTGTCTGATGTTTGTTACTCTTATGCAGTGTGTGTGTGTGTGTGTGTGTGTGTGTGTGTGTGTGTGTGTGTGTGTGTGTGAGTGTGTGTGAGTGTGTGTGTGTGTGCGCTCCTTTCTCTCTCCTCTGCACGTCGGCTAGCGTTGCATGCTCCACTGGTGCTGCTGCCCTGGCTTCAACGGTTCTCTCTCTCTCTCTCTCTCTCTCTCTCTCTCTCTCTCTCTCTCTCTCTCTCTCTCTCTCTCTCTCTCTCTCTCTCTCTCTCTGAGGGGTAGATCAGTTTACTTCACTTTCACTTTTCTTCCTGACCCACTTGATTGACAGCTAACCAGACGTGTGATGATGATGGTGATGATGGTGATGGTGATGGTGATGATGATGATGATGATGATGGTGATGGTGATGATGATGATGATGATGATGGTGATGATGATGGTGATGGTGATGATGATGATGGTGATGATGGTGGTGATGATGATGATGATGATGATGATGGTGATGATGATGATGATGATGGTGATGATGGTGATGATGATGGTGATGATGGTGATGATGATGGTGATGGTGATGATGATGATGGTGGTGATGATGATGGTGATGATGGTGATGATGATGATGATGATGATGATGATGGTGATGATGATGATGATGATGGTGATGATGGTGATGATGATGGTGATGATGATGATGATGATGATGATGATGATGATGATGATGGTGATGATGGTGATGATGATGATGATGGTGGTGATGATGGTGATGATGGTGATGATGGTGATGATGATGATGATGATGATGATGATGATGATGATGGTGATGATGGTGATGGTGATGATGGTGATGATGATGATGATGATGGTGATGATGGTGATGATGATGATGGTGATGATGATGATGATGGTGATGATGGTGATGGTGATGATGGTGATGATGATGATGATGGTGGTGATGATGGTGATGATGATGATGGTGATGATGTATGGTGATATGATGATGTATGATGATGATCGATATGATGATGATGTATGATGATGTATGATGATGATGATATGTATGATATATGATGATGATATGATGATGTATGATGATGATATGATATGATGATATGTCGATATATCTCTGTATAGATATCTATATATATATATATATATATAGATATATATATATCTATATATATATATAGATATATATATATATATATATATATACGACCTACAAGCTGTTTAATAACCAAAACATATCTACGCTCCCATTTTACTCAACATGTTATTTAAAGACTTTATTTTTTTCTAAGAGTATGAGTGGGAGCCCAGAGTCTATAGGAGTGTGTTCTAGTCGCCTGTCCACAAACACACAAGGAGACGGCCATCGCTCAACTCTGTTGGTGTGTGTGTGTGTGTGTGTGTGTGTGTGTGTGTGTGTGTGTGTGTGTGTGTGTGTGTGTGTGTGTGTGGTGGTGGAGGTGGAGGTGGTGGAGATGGTGGTGGAGGTGGTGGTGGTGGTGGAGGTGGAGGTGGAGGTGGAGGTGGAGGTGGAGGTGGGTGGAGTGGAGTGGAGTGTTGGTGGAGGTGTGGTGGTGGTGGAGATGGAGTGGTGGAGGTGAGTGGAGGAGGTGGTGTGGTGGTGGAGATGTGTGGTGGAGGTGGTGGTGGAGAGGTGTGTGGTGGAGGTGGAGTGGTGATGATGATGATGATGATGATGATGATGATGATGATGATGGTGATGATGAGATGATGATGATGATGATGATGATGATGATGAGGTGTGATGGTGGTGGAGGTGGTGAGGTGGTGGTGGTGGAGATGGTGGTGGTGGTGGAGGTGGAGGTGTTGGTGGTGATGATGATGATGATGGTGATGATGATGATGGTGATGATGATGATGGTGATGATGATGATGGTGAGGATGATGGTGGTGATGATGGATGATGATGATGATGATGATGATGATGATGATGATGATGATGAGGATGTGTCTCTCCCGGTCCCTGAGACCCTAACTTGTGACGCTGTCATGTCCACGGGTTAGCTTCTCGGGAGCTGAGAGAGGCGCACGGCCGGCCTTGGGACTACACTCCCCTCTCCAAGCAACGGGACGCCGACTGCTGCCCCGCCCACCGGGCCCAACATACCACCGCTCTTCCTCCTCAGACCCTGCATTAAGGAGACTCCAGGGTGTGCTGTAGGACCACATGCTTCCCATGTGCGCCTGCACCACGGTGAACGACGGCCGCCCCGGCAGTCCTGACCGGTTCTAGCAGCCGGCTCTGTCCGGGAGGAGGGGTTCAGTCACAACCAGAGATATGGTTTGAGGGGTCATTTCAAAAGGGAAGGAAGAAAGGAATTGATTTTCCATCATTTTATTCCATCAAGGAGGAGGAAGGTGTCAAGGTGATGGGAGGAGCAGCAGTATATGGACTCTCTGCTCAGTTACAGCTGTGCTGTTTTCAGCTGCGTTGACTTGTCTTACAAGTCAAAACTAATCATTGCAATACTTCTTATGTGTATATCTATAAAGATATACACGTATATATCTATATCTATATGTCTTATATACGTGTTCATAGTTCCGTACCTGGGTTAGGGGATAGTCTTTCTGCCAACACACCTGTTGAATCTCTACCGATTTTGAGAGCAGCACAAAGTACTGTGAAGAGCGTGCGATTGATAGCTCTGTACATTTGTGGTTGACCTCATTGCACTGTCGACGACATGACCCCTCATCTTCACCCTCCATGGGTCTGAGCCCAAAGTGGCCAGCCTTAGTTTCATAAGGTGAGATGCTCAGTGATGGTTTGAGCTAAACAGATGGGAGGATTACTACCAGGTGATCTTTTAGTTTGGTACCACTAGGTTGGCTAGTATGATGTCTTCCTACATTAAGTCAGGCATGAATATACCTGATCTAATCCTGCAGGGTTGTGTTACTTCTGTTGATCCGAGCCGCGACGGTCCCCCACCCCCCGGAGATCCCTCCTCCCTGCGAGGCTCAGTCTCGGTTTAGTCAGTACATCTTTGATAGATCTTTGAAGTTCTCTTTGTTACAAATCTTTCCCCAGATCCAAATCCGCTTTGTATGTCTTCAGGACATTCAGCAGATTTCTGGACATTTTTAAGATTAGTTAGATGAGTTAGAGTTGGGACTGGACAGGATATTAATATGGTGATTGGAGATTAGATCATCTGGGACAGGATATTAATATGGTGACATGATCAATAATCTTGGATTGGCTTATCATGGTATTGTGATGATTGTGCATGTTGCCTTTTAGAGGATTCATTACAGTTCAATTATCTGATTTCCTGATTCCTGATTTTGAGCAGTCAAGCATTGAAAACACATGATGCTATATTACTGATGAACGAAGCAGTCACATTATCAATATAAATGTCAAAGCATTGTGATATTTTGTTGTGTCCATAGTAGCACGGCCCGTCTCTACCGGATAACACCGGGCCGTAGGGTCACTCCAATTGAAATAACAATCCTTCCTTCATGAAAAGAGAAGCTTTTTCCTGAGGGAAAGGTCTGGATTCCAGAGCATTCCTCTGGTGTGGCGGTGGAATGTCTCTCTCCCCACGGCGGTAAGGCGGTCCAGGGCCAGCGGGTCGAGGGGCCGCTCAGGGCGGCTTGGCTTCTGTTCTGTGGATAAAAGCGGCAGGAGAAACATGTCTACGTGTACGCTCCGAGAATAGGATGTTTCTGTACTGTGCTGCGCGTTGTGTGTTAGCTAACACACACGTGTGGGCT
>CM050999.1:34490236-34507736 GCA_027704905.1 Muraenolepis orangiensis
CACACAAACACTCCCAAAAACACACACACACACACACACACCTACACACACACCTACACACACACACACACACACACTCACGCACACACACACACAACACACACACTCCCAAACACACACGCACGCACACTCCCAAACACACACTCCCCAACACACACACACACACACACACACCCTCCCAAACACACACACACACACTCCAAACACACACACACTCCCAAACACACACACACAAACTCCCAAACACACACACACACACACACACACACTCCCAAACACACACACACACACACAGACACACCACTTTTAGGGCAATGCTAGACAATGCATGGAGAGTGTGTTTTTCTTACTTCCTTCCAGTTTCCAGCTGTTAACTTTGAACCCTGCAGCCCACCTGGCTCACATCCACACGAGGGGGGACTCCCAGGACCTCCACAGCTCCATCACTGGAGGCCTTCCTGAGCTTCCATGGTTTCAACTGTCTGGTCCATGTGTGTGTGTGTGTATCTGGTTCATGTGTGTCCGGTCCATGTGTGTGTGTGTGTGTGTGTGTGTGTGTGTGTGTGTGTGTGTGTGTGTGTGTGTGTGTGTGTGTGTGAATTATTTCCAGACATGGTGGCACCAATTTCAAGGTGTCCATTTTGTGGAGGGTGGAGGAAGGGAACAGCGTTAGGTCTTAGGTCTTAGGTCTTAGGTTTTAGGTATTAGGTCTTAGGTCTCAGGTCTTAGGTCTCAGGTCTCAGGTCTTAGGTCTCAGGTCTTAGGTCTTATGTCTCAGGTCTCAGGTCTCGGGTCTCGGGTCTTGGGTCTCGGGTCTCGGGTCTTAGGTCTTAGGTCTCAGGTCACAGGTCTTAGGTCTCAGGTCTCAGGTCTCAGGTCTCGGGTCTCAGGTCTCAGGTCTTAGGTCTTAGGTCTCAGGTCTTAGGTCTTAGGTCTGTTCACAGGTAACCTTGGTCCTGAGAAGGTTCAGAGATCACATAATGACATGTGACACATAGACATACACTGTGTCTATAGTGTTCTAGTGTTACATTCAATTGAGTTATACCACATTTAAGAAGCAACTCATTGCTATTTTCACTGTTGCTTGTTTTGTTGTATCTGTAAAGCTTTAATGGAGAACGCTCCCTTCTGCCTCTGGCTCTGAACTGACCCATGTTTGCAATTAAACTTAAATTGCAATTAAATGTGTTTAATTGAAATCCCTGTAAAAAAAATAGAAATTATGAAGATGTTCAAATGTATATATTGTAATGAATGTATGATATGAATACATGTCAAGCAGATACATCACACACACACACACACACACACACACACACATACACACACATACACACACACACACACACACACACACACACACACGCACACACACACACACATTCCCACCTACACACACACACACACACACACACACACACACACACACACACACACACACACACACACACACACACACACACACACACACACACACACACACACAATGTGTTGTATGGTTACTGTATCTTCTACAATGTTGTCTGTTATGTGTTTAAGAAAATATTCCTTCATTCTCTTTGCTTGCTTACCACGGTTTACCACACATTTATAATTTATGCATAGACTTTTATATCAGAAATGCAGATTTATTTTTAATATCGTTTTTGCAACAAATATATTGCTGTGGTTCATGTTGTAACAGTGGTTACTATTATTATTATTATTATTATTATTATTTTTAAATTGTATACTATATACATTATACTACACACATTTCATACATTAGGTATTTACCAGTGGTGAAGCGTCACCTTCAAGGTATTCAGAGAAGACCCTGAAACTTTCAGATGAAACCAAAAAAATCTAATTAATTGTATTAATAAAATGTAATACAATTTAATCTAATTTAATCTAATTTGAATAAACTGAATAAATGAGAATGGTATCTGTGTTGTTATGTTGATATTACAGTGTTACGTTGATTTGTTTGTCTTTCTCGGTCCATGCACGACGCATTTGAGTGGTTTTGTGTTGGAAAAACAATGCAACCAATCAGATCTTTTTCTGGGTTGCTGGGAAGAATATCCTTCAACCAAAGTATTCCCGATGACTTTGGCCCTTAGACTGAATGAGAGCGTACGTTTGGATTGACAATTTGATCAACCAATCTTATAGTGATTTGTAGCCAATGGGCGTATTCTTTCAGATTTCCCCACAGCTCAATAGGGAGCTAGAAGGTCTACTGGCTGGAGCGAGAGGGGATCAAGCGTAGTGCCATGTTTTTTCTACGTAGGATTTTACGTCGAAATGGCGAAGGTGAGGATGATGGGCTGTTACTTCACTACATGGACACTGCTTTACCAACTATGGTACACTTGGAAATTGGCTGCGACAATCTGATCTGCCTAAATGCGATAATGCGAGATAAAGTGACTCCTCCGTGACGTCAGTCTGACGGAATTTAAGGTGAGTGACAAATAAAGGAATTCTGATTCCCACAGATTCACCATCGCGATTACCCCCCCCCCCCCAGTTGGACTTCACGATGTTCGCGATCTCGACATACACCCCCCCCCCCCCCCCCGGACGGTGATAGTGGGGGGGGGGGGGGGTCTGTTATGTTGGGGGTTGCGGGCTGAAAAGTTGGGGAACCCCTGGTCTACAGAAGGTCCAGTTGTGATAGACACGCTTCGCCACTGGTATTTACACTTATTATCAAATAAAAATGGAATCCCTTTGATCTGCTGTATATGGCTCTGGTCTTTTCTTCTCTCTTTTAAAAAAAATTCCTTGCTCTTTAATAAGAATGTTTTTCATGAATTACTTGTTGGTCCAAACCCCAGGGCAGCTCTGTTCTATCTCATTTGTTTTACATTATCCGCTCATTTTCAGTTTGTTGTGATTTTGCCGTTTCCAATGTGACGCCAACGGTCCCAGGAAGGTCCCTCTGACCTCACATGAGAGGTGACCTCACATGAGAGGTGACCTCACATGAGAGGTGATCTCACATGAGAGGTGACCTCACAGCCTTTAAAACTTCTCCTGCCTGCTGGAGTTAAACCAATCGGCGTGGAGCTCCGTTCTTCAGGGTCGGGCAGAAGAACCATAACACAGGGGTTCTCAAACTGGGGGTCCACGACCCATAGCCAGGGGGTCCGCAAAATAATTAGTCAAATAAAAAAATGAAAACTATTTAAATTAAAATATATTTTTTATAAAATTGCTTAGTTTCGTTAAAAAATGCATACTACAGAAGGGGACCATTCACGCCAATGAAACAAGCATATCGTGTCCATTAGTCTCGCCCATGTTAGCTTTGGACAAATAGAAACTCATTCACAACGAACCGTATCTGCTGCTGTGTAGCTCTGCTTATTAGCATCCCGCTAGCTGGCTAGCTACATCCGGATCAACATGTCGGTCCACATCAAGTCCACATCAAGTCACGATAAACACAAACAAGGCAAGTGGAGAAAAAATAGGACGGACATGATGTCCAGTTTGGTTTGATTGTGTCTTCAGGTGCGAACAAAGCCATGAAGCCATGAAGCCATGAAGCCACGAAGCCATGAAGCCACAAAGCCACAAAGCCACGAAGCCACGAAGCCGCCAAGCAGAAGCAACATGTGATAACAAAGCACCCGGAATATAATTCTATAAAATATATAAGGAAAAAACGAAATAATTTTTTCATTGTAAGAGCAACGAATCCATCCGCAAAAAAACACGGGCATGGGCTTAATAACCATGATGTGTTCTGTAACGAAGTTATGATAACAGAAGTTATCCTAACAGAAGTTATCCACTTCTGTCATGATAACTTCTGTTATGATAACTATGAAGCACTTATTGAAAGGACTTCTTTCGTCCCGTAAAGTTTTCCGAAAAAAGGTCCGACAGGAGAAGTTCCTGGAGTCGGAAAGCGCTTGGGGAGTTTGAAGCCGAGTTCACAACGAGTTCCGTAAGGAATACTGCGTGAAAGCTTAATTTCTACATGGGCAAGCATAGCATTACAACCATAAATCACATTGATATGACATCCAGCATTCAGTCAAACCTGATCCAGCGTTCAGTCAAACCTGATCCAGTGCTCAGTCAAACCTGATCCAGCGTTCAGTCAAACCTGATCCAGCGCTCAGTCAAACCTGATCCAGCGCTCAGTCAAACCTGATCCAGCGCTCAGTCCCAATATGCTGCTTTGTCTTGTCACAGAAGAGAGATTCAGCCTCTCTGTGTTAAAACAGAGCAACGGGGCTTCAGTCATTATTAGAAACCACACAACGCAATAAGAAGTTATACTAATTGGTATAATCATGTTATGCAGAAATAGTAGGTCACATTTACATTCTTTGTTGTTATTCCATGAGTGTGTAAGAATATGTCAAATTAAATGTCATGATAATTGTGTCTTATAATGTGCTGTTTCTGGCAGGGGATACTGAGGTGAGACGAGGTCTTTCTTCCTGGTAATAGGAAGGTTTTCATGGATCAAAGGGATGATGAGTTCCTCCTCTAACATGAGGTCTACAGGTCTATTTTTCTTTCTTTCTTTCTTTCTTTCTTTCTTTCTTTCTTTCTTTCTTTCTTTCTTTCTTTCTTTCTTTCTTTCTTTCTTTCTTTCTTTCTAAATAAATAAATAAATAAATAAAGTTGTTGTTGCCACTTGAAGTTAAAGTTAATCATATAAAATCCATTAAATCTATCTATACACTTAGATTTCATTTAGAGTTAATTTAGTTATATTTTGTTTATACTAGTTTTGTTTAGTTAGTTGTTGTTATTTAGTTTTTAGTTTTTAGGTATTAGTATATTTTGTGTGCATTTATTCCCCCTGTTTCAACTGTTGCACCTTAATTTCCCTCGGGATAAATAAAGTTATCTTGAATCTTGAAAATTGATTGGTTGAATACATTACAGTGTGTGTATATGTTATGTATATATACATAAACTTGTCATATATATTGTATATAATATATTAGAACTCCAAAATAAATTCATTAGCAGTCAAATAGCATTATTCCATGATTGTTTTTGTAAGCAAAAAATAGTTATAAAAAACGCACAGCACACGCCCAACAACGCCTGGATTTCCTCAGGCGTCTGAGGACATCCAGCATGGGCCCCGCATCCTGAGAACATTCTATAACGGCACCATGGAGAGTGTTCTTACAGGGTGGATCACCGCCTGGTACGGGAACTGCACCGCACTCGAGCGCAGAGCGCTTCAAAGGGTGGTGCGGACGGCCCAGTATATGGTTGGAGGTGAGCTCCCCTCCCTCCTGGATATATACAACCAGCGGTGCGTGGCCAAGGCCAAACACATCATAAAGACATTGCCCACCAGCCACCAACTGTACTCACTGTTACCGTCAGGCAGGCGATACCGCAGTATCAAGTGGTATCAAATAGACTCGGAGATAGCTTCCAGTCAGGCCATCAGGCTGCTGAACAAGGGCGTATAGCATATAACAATGTATATTGTATTATATTGATTTATATATACATATTGCTCTTTTTCTGTGCCCCACTGCTTTATACTTGTGTAAACTGTGAAGTGACAATAAACTTGACTTGACTTGCCCTAGCATTCAGTTTTCAATTATAATATTAATTTGTAGTCGAATTACATTCAAGAATTACAGTTTAGAATACCGCAGGTAAGCGAGAAAAAAATTGCTTTTACACTAACTTTTGCTTGAACAAGCAGAGATATGTTAAATTATGAAGAAGCATGCTGCCTGCATGCTGCTGTCTCTTAGCCCACCTAACCCTTTGGCATACGCACACTAGAGATCTCAAATCTCTCTCTCTCTCTCTCTCTCGCTCTCTCTCTCTCGCTCTCTCTCTCTCTCTCTCTCTCTCTCTCTCTCTCTCTCTCTCTCTCTCTCTCTCTCTCTCTCTCTCTCTCTCTCTCTCTCTCTCTCTCTCTCTCTCTCTCTCTCTCAAGTCATTTTCAATAATAAATTTCCAGTTTAGTACCATTTTACATTTAAAAGATCTTCTTAACAAATATTAGTTCTGGCCTTGAGCTTTACTGTCCTATGACAGTTTAATCTACCTGAGGGTAAAGTGACCAAGAGTGTTGCGGAGGTCTGCCCTCTACTGAGGGTCCTCTAGTGTTGGGCTGTATTTCTCTCCAAAGCTACATATAATAACAGAACATGTCGTCCTTCTCCTCCTTATCAACCTTCTCCATAAACGTTCATTTAATTGCCGCTTTCCAATAGTTCCAGAGCCCTTATTGCTGGTCAACTCCTGCTCTCTGTTGGGAGTCCGTCTCTCTGGTTGTAATGTAACTAGTAGCGGTGATGGCCATTGGCTGACTGTGACTCTGAAGGTGAAGCCTCCTAACCCTAACCCCTCCACTCCTCCACAGGACGGCTGTTGGATTGCCCTCCAAAAACACAAACCCTTTTAAGAAGCATGCAAGGTGGTGAGATGTGTGTCCCATCCAGAGACAGAGAGGCTGGTTGACATGACAATGCTTTGGTAGAAACGCTAAACCCTTGATATAAAGCAGCTCTCCGGTGAGGCTGCTGAGCATCTGTTTCCTAAACACAACATTGGTCTAAGTGCCCTCTTTAGGAAACATAGTAAATCAACATGCATATCGTCATATAAATGTACACATTGAATATTTGATATTAACTGTTTGTGGGTGTAAAGTTGTTTGCAATTAGGTCATGCTGAATGGTTCAAACCCCGATATGAACCAATGAGACATGCAAATTGTTCATGATGGTGTGTTTATATTATGTGTTTCTAATATGTATGTATATTAAATATTTATGTATATTTCCATTCAATGCAAATGTGTGTGATTTTTCCAAAGAGCATCGTGTAGCATGGTCTCCATTTAGTATTTCTTCACAGTTAATGTAAAGTCATGTTTCTGGAAGCACATTTTTGCACATTTTTGACTTATGACATTTTTGACATTTTTGAAAATATTTCAATTGTATATATCAAGGTTAGTAGTCATTGTGTGTGTGTGTGCTTACATGTAGCTTCACCAATGCTTCCCTTTCAAGCCACTGAAAGTGCTTGCGGCCGTGGAGGGAGCGTTGTGGAGGGAGCGTTGTGGAGGGAGCGTTGTGGAGGGAGCGTTGTGGAGGGAGCGTTGTGGAGGGAGCGTTGTGGAGGGCGCTTTGTGGAGGGAGCGTTGTGGAGGGAGCGTTGTGGAGGGAGCGTTGTGGAGGGCGCTTTGTGGAGGGAGCGTTGTGGAGGGCGCTTTGTGGAGGGAGCGTTGTGGAGGGAGCGTTGTGGAGGGAGCGTTGTGGAGGGAGCGTTGTGGAGGGAGCGTTGTGGAGGGAGCGTTGTGGAGCGTTGTGGAGGGAGCGTTGTGGAGGGAGCGTTGTGGAGGGCGCTTTGTGGAGGGAGCGTTGTGGAGGGCGCTTTGTGGAGGGAGCGTTGTGGAGGGAGCGTTGTGGAGGGAGCGTTGTGGAGGGAGCGTTGTGGAGGGAGCGTTGTGGAGGGAGCGTTGTGGAGGGAGCTTTGTGGAGGGAGCTTTGTGGAGGGCGCTTTGTGGAGGGAGCGCTGTGGAGGGAGCGTTGTGGAGGGAGCGTTGTGGAGGGAGCGTTGTGGAGCGTTGTGGAGGGAGCGTTGTGGAGCGTTGTGGAGGGAGCGTTGTGGAGGGAGCGTTGTGGAGGGAGCGTTGTGGAGGGAGCGTTGTGGAGGGCGCTTTGTGGAGGGAGCGTTGTGGAGGGAGCGTTGTGGAGGGAGCGTTGTGGAGGGAGCGTTGTGGAGGGAGCGTTGTGGAGGGCGCTTTGTGGAGGGAGCGTTGTGGAGGGAGCGTTGTGGAGGGAGCGTTGTGGAGGGAGCGTTGTGGAGCGTTGTGGAGGGAGCGTTGTGGAGGGAGCGTTGTGGAGGGAGCGTTGTGGAGGGCGCTTTGTGGAGGGAGCGTTGTGGAGGGCGCTTTGTGGAGGGAGCGTTGTGGAGGGAGCGTTGTGGAGGGAGCGTTGTGGAGGGAGCGTTGTGGAGGGAGCGTTGTGGAGGGAGCTTTGTGGAGCGTGCGTTGTGGAGGGAGCGTTGTGGAGCGTTGTGGAGGGAGCGTTGTGGAGGGAGCGTTGTGGAGGGAGCGTTGTGGAGGGCGCTTTGTGGAGGGAGCGTTGTGGAGGGAGCGTTGTGGAGGGAGCGTTGTGGAGGGCGCTTTGTGGAGGGAGCGTTGTGGAGGGCGCTTTGTGGAGGGAGCGTTGTGGAGGGAGCGTTGTGGAGGGAGCGTTGTGGAGCGTTGTGGAGCGTTGTGGAGGGAGCGTTGTGGAGGGAGCGTTGTGGAGGGAGCGTTGTGGAGGGAGCGTTGTGGAGGGCGCTTTGTGGAGGGAGCGTTGTGGAGGGCGCTTTGTGGAGGGAGCGTTGTGGAGGGAGCGTTGTGGAGGGAGCGTTGTGGAGGGAGCGTTGTGGAGGGAGCGTTGTGGAGGGAGCGTTGTGGAGGGCGCTTTGTGGAGGGAGCGTTGTGGAGGGCGCTTTGTGGAGGGAGCGTTGTGGAGGGAGCGTTGTGGAGGGAGCGTTGTGGAGGGAGCGTTGTGGAGGGCGCTTTGTGGAGGGAGCGTTGTGGAGGGAGCGTTGTGGAGCGTTGTGGAGGGAGCGTTGTGGAGCGTTGTGGAGGGAGCGTTGTGGAGGGAGCGTTGTGGAGGGAGCTTTGTGGAGGGAGCGTTGTGGAGGGAGCTTTGTGGAGGGAGCGTTGTGGAGGGAGCGTTGTGGAGGGAGCTTTGTGGAGGGAGCGTTGTGGAGGGAGCGTTGTGGAGGGAGCGTTGTGGAGGGAGCTTTGTGGAGGGAGCGTTGTGGAGCGTTGTGGAGGGAGCGTTGTGGAGGGAGCGTTGTGGAGGGAGCTTTGTGGAGGGAGCGTTGTGGAGGGAGCGTTGTGGAGGGAGCTTTGTGGAGGGAGCGTTGTGGAGGGCGCTTTGTGGAGGGAGCGTTGTGGAGGGCGCTTTGTGGAGGGAGCGTTGTGGAGGGAGCGTTGTGGAGGGAGCTTTGTGGAGGGAGCGTTGTGGAGCGTTGTGGAGGGAGCGTTGTGGAGGGAGCGTTGTGGAGGGAGCTTTGTGGAGGGAGCGTTGTGGAGGGAGCGTTGTGGAGGGAGCTTTGTGGAGGGAGCGTTGTGGAGGGAGCTTTGTGGAGGGAGCGTTGTGGAGCGTTGTGGAGGGAGCGTTGTGGAGGGCGCTTTGTGGAGGGAGCGTTGTGGAGGGAGCTTTGTGGAGGGAGCGTTGTGGAGCGTTGTGGAGGGAGCGTTGTGGAGGGCGCTTTGTGGAGGGAGCGTTGTGGAGGGAGCGTTGTGGAGGGAGCGTTGTGGAGGGAGCGTTGTGGAGGGCGCTTTGTGGAGGGAGCGTTGTGGAGGGAGCGTTGTGGAGGGAGCTTTGTGGAGGGAGCGTTGTGGAGGGAGCGTTGTGGAGGGCGCTTTGTGGAGGGAGCGTTGTGGAGGGTGCTTTGTGGAGGGAGCGTTGTGGAGGGAGCGTTGTGGAGGGAGCGTTGTGGAGGGCGCTTTGTGGAGGGAGCGTTGTGGAGGGAGCGTTGTGGAGGGAGCGTTGTGGAGGGCGCTTTGTGGAGGGAGCGTTGTGGAGGGAGCGTTGTGGAGGGAGCTTTGTGGAGGGAGCGTTGTGGAGCGTTGTGGAGGGAGCGTTGTGGAGGGAGCGTTGTGGAGGGAGCTTTGTGGAGGGAGCGTTGTGGAGGGAGCGTTGTGGAGGGAGCTTTGTGGAGGGAGCGTTGTGGAGGGCGCTTTGTGGAGGGAGCGTTGTGGAGGGCGCTTTGTGGAGGGAGCGTTGTGGAGGGAGCGTTGTGGAGGGAGCTTTGTGGAGGGAGCGTTGTGGAGCGTTGTGGAGGGAGCGTTGTGGAGGGAGCGTTGTGGAGGGAGCTTTGTGGAGGGAGCGTTGTGGAGGGAGCGTTGTGGAGGGAGCTTTGTGGAGGGAGCGTTGTGGAGGGAGCTTTGTGGAGGGAGCGTTGTGGAGCGTTGTGGAGGGAGCGTTGTGGAGGGCGCTTTGTGGAGGGAGCGTTGTGGAGGGAGCTTTGTGGAGGGAGCGTTGTCGAGCGTTGTGGAGGGAGCGTTGTGGAGGGCGCTTTGTGGAGGGAGCGTTGTGGAGGGAGCGTTGTGGAGGGAGCGTTGTGGAGGGAGCGTTGTGGAGGGCGCTTTGTGGAGGGAGCGTTGTGGAGGGAGCGTTGTGGAGGGAGCTTTGTGGAGGGAGCGTTGTGGAGGGAGCGTTGTGGAGGGCGCTTTGTGGAGGGAGCGTTGTGGAGGGCGCTTTGTGGAGGGAGCGTTGTGGAGGGAGCGTTGTGGAGGGAGCGTTGTGGAGGGCGCTTTGTGGAGGGAGCGTTGTGGAGGGAGCGTTGTGGAGGGAGCGTTGTGGAGGGCGCTTTGTGGAGGGAGCGTTGTGGAGGGCGCTTTGTGGAGGGAGCGTTGTGGAGCGTTGTGGAGGGAGCGTTGTGGAGGGCGCTTTGTGGAGGGAGCGTTGTGGAGGGAGCTTTGTGGAGGGAGCGTTGTGGAGCGTTGTGGAGGGAGCGTTGTGGAGGGCGCTTTGTGGAGGGAGCGTTGTGGAGGGAGCGTTGTGGAGGGAGCGTTGTGGAGGGAGCGTTGTGGAGGGCGCTTTGTGGAGGGAGCGTTGTGGAGGGAGCGTTGTGGAGGGAGCTTTGTGGAGGGAGCGTTGTGGAGGGAGCGTTGTGGAGGGCGCTTTGTGGAGGGAGCGTTGTGGAGGGCGCTTTGTGGAGGGAGCGTTGTGGAGGGAGCGTTGTGGAGGGAGCGTTGTGGAGGGCGCTTTGTGGAGGGAGCGTTGTGGAGGGAGCGTTGTGGAGGGAGCGTTGTGGAGGGCGCTTTGTGGAGGGAGCGTTGTGGAGGGAGCGTTGTGGAGGGAGCTTTGTGGAGGGCGTTGGAGCGTTGTGGAGGGAGCTTTGTGGAGGGAGCGTTGTGGAGCGTTGTGGAGGGAGCGTTGTGGAGGGCGCTTTGTGGAGGGAGCGTTGTGGAGGGAGCTTTGTGGAGGGAGCGTTGTGGAGCGTTGTGGAGGGAGCGTTGTGGAGGGCGCTTTGTGGAGGGAGCGTTGTGGAGGGAGCGTTGTGGAGGGAGCGTTGTGGAGGGAGCGTTGTGGAGGGCGCTTTGTGGAGGGAGCGTTGTGGAGGGAGCGTTGTGGAGGGAGCTTTGTGGAGGGAGCGTTGTGGAGGGAGCGTTGTGGAGGGCGCTTTGTGGAGGGAGCGTTGTGGAGGGCGCTTTGTGGAGGGAGCGTTGTGGAGGGAGCGTTGTGGAGGGAGCGTTGTGGAGGGCGCTTTGTGGAGGGAGCGTTGTGGAGGGAGCGTTGTGGAGGGAGCGTTGTGGAGGGCGCTTGTGGAGGGAGCGTTGTGGAGGGAGCGTTGTGGAGGGAGCTTTGTGGAGGGAGCGTTGTGGAGGGCGCTTTGTGGAGGGAGCGTTGTGGAGGGAGCGTTGTGGAGGGAGCTTTGTGGAGGGAGCGTTGTGGAGGAGCGTTGTGGAGGGAGCGTTGTGGAGGGAGCGTTGTGGAGGGAGCGTTGTGGAGGGAGCGTTGTGGAGGGAGCGTTGTGGAGGGAGCGTTTGTGGAGGGAGCGTTGTGGAGGGAGCTTTGTGGAGGGAGCGTTGTGGAGGGAGCGTTGTGGAGGGCGCTTTGTGGAGGGAGCGTTGTGGAGGGAGCGTTGTGGAGGGAGCGTTGTGGAGGGAGCGTTGTGGAGGGCGCTTTGTGGAGGGAGCGTTGTGGAGGGAGCGTTGTGGAGGGAGCGTTGTGGAGGGAGCGTTGTGGAGGGCTTGTGGAGCGTTGTGGAGGGAGCGTTGTGGAGGAGCGTTGTGGAGGGAGCGTTGTGGAGGGCGCTTTGTGGAGGGAGCGTTGTGGAGGGAGCGTTGTGGAGGGAGCGTTGTGGAGGGCGCTTTGTGGAGGGAGCGTTGTGGAGGGAGCGTTGTGGAGGGAGCGTTGTGGAGGGAGCGTTGTGGAGGGCGCTTGTGGAGCGTTGTGGAGGGAGCGTTGTGGAGGGAGCTTTGTGGAGGGAGCGTTGTGGAGCGTTGTGGAGGGAGCGTTGTGGAGGGCGCTTGTGGAGGAGCGTTGTGGAGGGAGCGTTGTGGAGGGAGCGTTGTGGAGGGAGCTTTGTGGAGGGAGCGTTGTGGAGGGAGCTTTGTGGAGGGAGCGTTGTGGAGCGTTGTGGAGGGAGCGTTGTGGAGGGCGCTTTGTGGAGGGAGCGTTGTGGAGGGAGCTTTGTGGAGGGAGCGTTGTGGAGCGTTGTGGAGGGAGCGTTGTGGAGGGCGCTTTGTGGAGGGAGCGTTGTGGAGGGAGCGTTGTGGAGCTGTGGGGAGCGTTGTGGAGGGCGCTTTGTGGAGGGAGCGTTGTGGAGGGAGCGTTGTGGAGGGAGCTTTGTGGAGGGAGCGTTGTGGAGGGAGCGTTGTGGAGGGCGCTTTGTGGAGGGAGCGTTGTGGAGGGCGCTTTGTGGAGGGAGCGTTGTGGAGGGAGCGTTGTGGAGGGAGCGTTGTGGAGGGCGCTTGTGGAGGAGCGTTGTGGAGGGAGCGTTGTGGAGGGAGCGTTGTGGAGGGCGCTTTGTGGAGGGAGCGTTGTGGAGGGAGCTTTGTGGAGGGAGCGTTGTGGAGCGTTGTGGAGGAGCGTTGTGGAGGGCGCTTTGTGGAGGGAGCGTTGTGGAGGGAGCTTTGTGGAGGGAGCGTTGTGGAGCGTTGTGGAGGGAGCGTTGTGGAGGGCGCTTTGTGGAGGGAGCGTTGTGGAGGGAGCGTTGTGGAGGGAGCGTTGTGGAGGGAGCGTTGTGGAGGGAGCGTTGTGGAGGGAGCGTTGTGGAGGGAGCTTTGTGGAGGGAGCGTTGTGGAGGGAGCGTTGTGGAGGGCGCTTTGTGGAGGGAGCGTTGTGGAGGGCGCTTTGTGGAGGGAGCGTTGTGGAGGGAGCGTTGTGGAGGGAGCGTTGTGGAGGGCGCTTTGTGGAGGGAGCGTTGTGGAGGGAGCGTTGTGGAGGGAGCGTTGTGGAGGGCGCTTTGTGGAGGGAGCGTTGTGGAGGGAGCGTTGTGGAGGGAGCTTTGTGGAGGGAGCGTTGTGGAGCGTTGGAGGAGCGTTGTGGAGGGAGCGTTGTGGAGCGTTGTGGAGGGAGCGTTGTGGAGGGAGCTTTGTGGAGGGAGCGTTGTGGAGGGAGCGTTGTGGAGGGAGCGTTGTGGAGCGTTGTGGAGGGAGCGTTGTGGAGGGAGCGTTGTGGAGCGTTGTGGAGGGAGCGTTGTGGAGGGAGCGTTGTGGAGGGAGCGTTGTGGAGGGAGCTTTGTGGAGGGCGTTGTGGAGCGTTGTGGAGGGAGCGTTGTGGAGGGAGCGTTGTGGAGGGAGCGTTGTGGAGGGAGCGTTGTGGAGGGAGCGTTGTGGAGGGAGCGTTGTGGAGGGCGCTTTGTGGAGGGAGCGTTGTGGAGGGAGCGTTGTGGAGGGAGCGTTGTGGAGGGAGCGTTGTGGAGGGCGCTTTGTGGAGGGAGCGTTGTGGAGGGAGCGTTGTGGAGGGAGCGTTGTGGAGGGAGCGTTGTGGAGGGAGCGTTGTGGAGGGAGCGTTGTGGAGGGAGCGTTGTGGAGGGCGCTTGTGGAGGGAGCGTTGTGGAGGGAGCGTTGTGGAGGGAGCGTTGTGGAGGGAGCGTTGTGGAGGGAGCGTTGTGGAGGGAGCGTTGTGGAGGAGCGTTGTGGAGGAGCGTTGTGGAGGGAGCGTTGTGGAGGGAGCGTTGTGGAGGGAGCGTTGTGGAGGGCGCTTTGTGGAGGGAGCGTTGTGGAGGGAGCGTTGTGGAGGGAGCGTTGTGGAGGGAGCGTTGTGGAGGGAGCGTTGTGGAGGGAGCTTTGTGGAGGGAGCGTTGTGGAGGGAGCGTTGTGGAGGGAGCGTTGTGGAGGGCGCTTTGTGGAGGGAGCGTTGTGGGTCTTTCCATGTTCTCTGCCAGAGTATAGGGGGCTATCCATTTCAAATTGTACTAGTTGCTTCCTGTTCCATAATCATTTCCACCTTGGTGCTGGATACAGTCTTTGTACATGTTTGTGTATTTGTCCCGTGCTCGGGGCGGTATAAGGCCTTTTGTACAGTAGCACAGCATATGGGGAAATTACATTAATTCATATTTACCTAATCCAGCTCAGCAGGTTGATTGGCCACTGTGTAAGATGTAGACGGCCATGCTCATAATGGAGGGAGCGTTGTGGAGGGAGCGTTGTGGAGGGCGCTTTGTGGAGGGAGCGTTGTGGAGGGCGCTTTGTGGAGGGAGCGTTGTGGAGGGAGCGTTGTGGAGGGAGCTTTGTGGAGGGAGCGTTGTGGAGGGAGCTTTGTGGAGGGAGCGTTGTGGAGGGAGCGTTGTGGAGGGAGCGTTGTGGAGGGCGCTTTGTGGAGGGAGCGTTGTGGAGGGAGCGTTGTGGAGGGAGCGTTGTGGAGGGCGCTTTGTGGAGGGAGCGTTGTGGAGGGAGCGTTGTGGAGGGAGCTTTGTGGAGGGAGCGTTGTGGAGGGAGCGTTGTGGAGGGAGCGTTGTGGAGGGAGCTTTGTGGAGGGAGCGTTGTGGAGGGAGCGTTGTGGAGGGAGCTTTGTGGAGGGAGCGTTGTGGAGGGCGCTTTGTGGAGGGAGCGTTGTGGAGGGCGCTTTGTGGAGGGAGCGTTGTGGAGGGAGCGTTGTGGAGGGAGCTTTGTGGAGGGAGCGTTGTGGAGCGTTGTGGAGGGAGCGTTGTGGAGGGAGCGTTGTGGAGGGAGCTTTGTGGAGGGAGCGTTGTGGAGGGAGCGTTGTGGAGGGAGCTTTGTGGAGGGAGCGTTGTGGAGGGAGCTTTGTGGAGGGAGCGTTGTGGAGCGTTGTGGAGGGAGCGTTGTGGAGGGCGCTTTGTGGAGGGAGCGTTGTGGAGGGAGCTTTGTGGAGGGAGCGTTGTGGAGCGTTGTGGAGGGAGCGTTGTGGAGGGCGCTTTGTGGAGGGAGCGTTGTGGAGGGAGCGTTGTGGAGGGAGCGTTGTGGAGGGAGCGTTGTGGAGGGCGCTTTGTGGAGGGAGCGTTGTGGAGGGAGCGTTGTGGAGGGAGCTTTGTGGAGGGAGCGTTGTGGAGGGAGCGTTGTGGAGGGCGCTTTGTGGAGGGAGCGTTGTGGAGGGCGCTTTGTGGAGGGAGCGTTGTGGAGGGAGCGTTGTGGAGGGAGCGTTGTGGAGGGCGCTTTGTGGAGGGAGCGTTGTGGAGGGAGCGTTGTGGAGGGAGCGTTGTGGAGGGCGCTTTGTGGAGGGAGCGTTGTGGAGGAGCGTTGTGGAGGGAGCGTTGGAGGGAGCGTTGTGGAGGGAGCGTTGTGGGTCTTTCCATGTTCTCTGCCAGAGTATAGGGGGCTATCCATTTCAAATTGTACTAGTTGCTTCCTGTTCCATAATCATTTCCACCTTGGTGCTGGATACAGTCTTTGTACATGTTTGTGTATTTGTCCCGTGCTCGGGGCGGTATAAGGCCTTTTGTACAGTAGCACAGCATATGGGGAAATTACATTAATTCATATTTACCTAATCCAGCTCAGCAGGTTGATTGGCCACTGTGTAAGATGTAGACGGCCATGCTCATAATACTCAACGACTTCATGACTTCATGACAATATTACAATCTAAGTTAGCTCACAAACAGTTGATGACTCCAGGGTTCGTCTACTGCTGACATGTGCCAGTGAACCCATCAGGTCAGCATGTCTTCTATGATCTGGAACAAATAAATGTATGTTCTTCTGTTACTACTGTTGCCATAGAAACAACGATTACAATTTATACTATAGAGCGCCCACACACCTACCAATCCTTCCTTTGTTTACATCACACACTTTTACCTTAATGTCCCCTTCTTCTTCTTCTTCTTCTTCTTCTTCTTCTTCTTCTTCTTCTTCTTCTTCTTCCTCTCTCTCTCTCTCTCTCTCTCTCTCTCCTCTCTCTCTCTCTCTCTCTCTCTCTCTCTCTCTCTCTCTCTCTCTCTCTCTCTCTCTCTCTCTCTCTTCCTTTCTCTGTACGTCAGCACTAGGCTCCTCAGAGCTTAATCTCTGCTCTCTAAGCCTCTGAGTGTGTGTGTGTGTGTGTGTGTGTGTGTGTGTGGGGGGGGGGGGGTTACTGAGTGTGTGTGTGTGTGTGTGTGTGTGGGGGGGGGGGTTACCACCACCACACCAGAAGAGACAGAACAGGGTCTGGTCCTCAAAGTTGTGTGTAAATATGTGGCAAAAGAAGTGGTGGTATGAGAGAGAGGTGGTGGTGGTAAGGGTGAGGTGGTGGTGGTGGTGGTGGTGGTGAGGTGGTGGTGGTGGAGGTGAGGTGGTGGTGGTGGTGGTGGTGAGGTGGTGGTGGTGGAGGTGAGGTGGTGGTGGTGGTGGTGGTGGTGGAGGTGGTGAGGTGGAGGTGGAGGTGAGGTGGTGGTGGTGGAGGTGAGGTGGTGGTGGTGGTGGTAGGGGTGAGGTGGTGGTGGTGGTGGTGAGGTGAGGTGGTGGTGGTGGTGGTGGTGGTGGTGGTGGTGGTGGTGGAGGTGAGGTGAGGTGAGGTGAGGTGGTGGTGGTGGTGGTGGAGGTGGTGAGGTGGAGGTGGTGGTAGGGGTGAGGTGGTGGTGGTAGGGGTGAGGTGGTGGTGGTAGAGGTGAGGTGGTGGTGGATGGGGTGAGGTGGTGGTGGTAGGGGTGAGGTGGTGGTGGTAGGGGTGAGGTGGTGGTGGAGGTGGTGAGGTGGAGGTGGTGGTAGGGGTGAGGTGGTGGTGGAGGTGGTGAGGTGGAGGTGGTGGTGGAGGTGGTGAGGTGGTGGTGGTAGGGGTGAGGTGGTGGTGGTAGGGGTGAGGTGGTTGTGGTGGTGAGGTGGTGGTGGTAGAGGTGAGGTGGTGGTAGGGGTGAGGTGGTGGTGGTAGAGGTGAGGTGGTGGTGGTAGGGTGAGGTGGTGGTGGTAGGGGTGAGGTGGTGGTGGTGGTAGAGGTGAGGTGGTGGTGGTAGGGGTGAGGTGGTGGTGGTAGGAGTGATGTGGTGGTGGATGGGGTGAGGTGGTTGTGGTGGTGAGGTGGTGGTGGTAGAGGTGAGGTGGTGGATGGGGTGAGGTGGTGGTGGTAGGGGTGAGGTGGTGGTGGTGGTGGTAGGGGTGAGGTGGTGGTGGTGGTGGTAGGGGTGAGGTGGTGGTGGTAAGGTGGTGATGGTGATAGGGGTGAGGTGGTGGTAGGGGTGAGGTTGTCCATATTTTGAGTGTTATTCCCTCCAGAATGTAACGGATCATCAAAGCCAGGATTAAGAGGGGTTCTTTCCCCGGTCTTCTTTCGTAAAGCCAAAGCTTTGACTGCGGGAAAAGAAGAAGATTTAAGCTGACTAGCTTAAAGAGCAGGGAGGGAAGGATGGAAGGGAGTTTTCAACTGATGGCAGACTTCAAAGAAGGTTGAATGTGTTAGTACACATACCCCTGTACCTACGGTTTATACTGAGGGGAAAAAGAGGGGCATATTTCTTCCCAACACCTCCTGTCATATTGTGCCATATTGTCTTTTACTTCATGCTTACTGTTAACCTGTCTGGCTTATGATACAACATGCAAGATACTAGATATTTATTGGTCATTTGCGACAAGTAAAATGGAATGCTTACTTAA
>CM050999.1:34512736-34515236 GCA_027704905.1 Muraenolepis orangiensis
TTCCCTCCCATCTGTTTTGACGATATGCAAATTGCCATGGGTCCAGCGTGGCAGATAACACAGAGCAAATAAAGTCCTTGACCAACCTCTCGAAGCATTTGCTGACAATCGAGGTGAGGGCTACAGGTCTATAGTCATTCAGGCATGTTACCTTGGGTTGTTTAGGGACAGGCGCGATGGTGGACATCTTGAAGACCGCGGGAACAACAGCCTGGGACAGGGAGAGGTTGGAGATGTCTGTAAAGACTCCTGCCAACTGGTCTGCGCATGCTCTGAGGACGCGGCCCGGGATGTCGTCGGGGCCTGCCGCCTTACGGATGTTCAGCCGCTTGAAGGTGCGGCGCACATCCGCCTCCGAGATGCTCAGCAGGCTGGTCTCCTCAGGCGGCGCTGGCTTCGGCGGGCTGCCGTTCACGTTGAACCGAGCAAAAAAAGTATTTAGCTCTCCTGGGAGGGAGGTAGAGGAGTTCTCTACACAACTGGTTCTCCAGTCTGAAGTTTGTTATCGTCTGTAGCCCCTGCCACATACCCCTCGCGTCGTGGCTCTTGAATTTCTCCTCCATTCGGTCCTTATACTCCCGTTTGGCAGTGACGATGGTCTTGCGGAGGTCGTAACGGGCTCTCGTATATTCCTCCATATTCCCGGAGCCAACGGCGGCGTTATGCGCGTGTAGGGCAGCGCGAACATCGCCGTTAATTCACGGTTTCTGGTTGGGATATATCCGAACCGACTTGGTCGGAACAACGTCATCTATGCACTTCTTGATGAACCCGGTGACCGACGACGCGTACTCGTTGATGTTATTGTCCGAGGCAACGCGGAACATGTGCCAGTCAGCGCGATCAGAACAATCCTGCAGCATAGAGTCCGATTGGTCCGACCAGCATTGGACCTCCCTCACAGCGATCGGTTGCTGCTTCAGTCTCTGCCTATAGGCGGGGAGTAGCTGGATAGAGCGGTGGTCTGATTTGCCGAACGGTGGGCGGAGGAGGGCCTTGTAGCCATCATGGAAGGGGGTGTAGCATTGGTCGAGGATCCGCTCGCCCCGTGTGTTGCTCGTTATGTGTTGGTAGAACTTCGGAAGAACCTTCTTCAGGTTCGCCTTGTTGAAGTCCCCCGCCACAATGACAGCGGAGAGTGGAAAGTCATCAGCACTGAACACGGATACGGGAGTTCCTCCTATTTCTTGACTTATAACCAAATATTATATCTGACCACATGGCAGGAAAAGACAGTTTACAAGTGTCAAAGGAAAATAAATTCAATAAAAAACGAACCTTTGCCATCAGTTAAATGTCATGCTTTATTTTCTAAAATACTATTCAAAGCATCAGTGCACAATATAGGCCCTCTAGATTAAATTATATCGACATTTTCTCTGATCTAAAAGTGAGAGCAGGCCAAAGGAAAGGCTGGAGGGTGAGTCAGTTTAACAGTGAAGCTCTCTGAAATCAGATGCTAATGCTGACTGTGATGCTAACACTAGAGTTGAACTATTTTGCCAAAAGTCAAAGATTTGTTTATTTTCTTCTCACAATCCGGACCTTTCACTGCCACTGCCAATAGAATCAGCAGCGTTCGCCATGGCTTGAAAAACTTGACTGGTTATGTGCATACTGGATATTCTAATATGTGCAGACTGACGTAGACCAGGGCTGCCAAGTTTCAGGAAAAAGTAGGAGTGAGACTTTCGGGGGAAGATGCGATTTTTTTTTGGCCTTTTTTAACGTCGATTTAGAGGAATATCTCAATTTAAATTAACATTAAGACTGTTGTGACGTCTTCACCCCCATGCCATGCCCCATGCCATGCCCCATGCCATGCCCCATGCCATGCCCCATGCCATGCCCCATGCCATGCCCCATGCCATGCCCCATGCCATGCCCCATGCCCCATGCCATGCCCCATGCCATGCCCCATGCCATGCCCCATGCCATGCCCCATGCCATGCCCCATGCCATGCCCCATGCCCTATGCCATGCCCCATGCCATGCCCCATGCCATGCCCCATGCCATGCCCCATGCCATGCCCCATGCCATGCCCCATGCCATGCCCCATGCCATGCCCCATGCCATGCCCCATGCCATGCCCCATGCCATGCCCCATGCCATGCCCCATGCCATGCCCCATGCCATGCCCCATGCCCCATGCCATGCCCCATGCCATGCCCCATGCCATGCCCCATGCCATGCCCCATGCCATGCCCCATGCCATGCCCCATGCCATGCCCCATGCCATGCCCCATGCCATGCCCCATGCCATGCCCCATGCCCCATGCCATGCCCCATGCCATGCCCCATGCCATGCCCCATGCCATGCCCCATGCCATGCCCCATGCCATGCCCCATGCCATGCCCCATGCCATGCCCCATGCCATGCCCCATGCCATGCCCCATGCCCCATGCCATGCCCCATGCCCCATGCCATGCCCCATGCCATGCCCCATGCCCCATGCCATGCCCCATGCCATGCCCCATGCCATGCCCCATGCCATGCCC
>CM050999.1:34520236-34525236 GCA_027704905.1 Muraenolepis orangiensis
ATGTACACCTAGAATGACAAAGACCTCAAATAAATTTGACTATTTAATGAACAATAAAACGAACAAGAACGATTGAGCAAAACCTTGTTAGCCGCAAAAATCGAGGCTATTTCAAAACACCTGTAACATCTGTAGTCCGTTTTAACATAGGCTACATGGCATTCAGATTCAGATTCAGATTACTTTATTAATCCCGAGGGAAATTAAGGTGCAACAGTTGACACAGGGGGAATAAATGCACACACAAAAATACTAATACCTAAGCTAAAAAAACAACAACTAACTAAATACAACTAGTATAAACAAAAATATAGTTAAAATAATTCTAAATGAAATCTAAATGTATTGATAAATGAAGATAAATTTACAGTATTATTACAGTAATACGTAGGTATATACAATACACAACAATACGTATAGTGCAAATTGGCAGTAATAATATATTAATAAATAACTCAATTGAAAAGTGACATGTGAAAAGTCAAAAGTGAATTAGAATTTGAAATAGAATTTACAGTGCAAAGTTACAATGAGATGATTTACAGTGCGTTGACCAAAAAATAATAATAAGTACGTTGGCCTCAGGTCACTGAGTCTCCACTGTCCCTCTCACGACCTGAGGTAGATGAGTTAAAGAGTCTAATGGCCACAGGAAGAAAGGACTTCCTATGGCATTCTGTGGTGCACCTGGGTGGAATGAGTCTGTTGCTAAAGGTGCTTCTATATGAGGTCAGCACCTGATGGAGAGGGTGAGAGTTGTTGTCAAGGATACTACGCAGCTTGCGCAGCATCCTTCTCTCAGACACCACCAACAAGGAGTCCAGCTGGACCCCCAGGACAGCGCCAGCCTTCCTGACAATCCTGCTGATCTTGTTGGCGTCTGCTGATCTCAACCTGCTTCCCCAGCACACGACACCGGAGAAGATGGCACTGGCTACCACCGACTGGTAGAACACATTCAGCATCTTGTTGCAAACGTTGAAGGACCGGAGCCTCCGCAGGAAGTAGAGACGGCTCTGGCCCTTCTTGTAAACAGCCTCAGAGTTCTTGGCCCAGACCAGTTTGTTGTCCAGATGAACTCCCAGGTATTTATATTCCTGAACAACTTCAGCGGACACACCCTTGATGGAAATGGGTGTGGGTGTGGATTTCCTCCTGCGGAAGTCCACCACCATCTCCTTCGTCTTGTCAGTGGTGAGCTGCATATGGTTCAGCTCACACCACTCAACGAAGGAGTCCACGACGCCCCTGTACTCCTCATCGTTTCCCTCGCTGACACAACCAACAACTGCAGAGTCGTCCGAGAACTTCTGCAGATGGCAGGACACAGAGTTGTACTGGAAGTCTGAGGTGTAAAGGGTGAACAGGAATGGGGAAAGAACAGTTCCCTGTGGAGCACCAGTGCTGCTGACCACAGTGTCAGACACACAGTCCTGCAGTCTGACAAACTGTGGACGATGGTGTTGAACGCACTGGAGAAGTCGAAAAACATGATTCTCACAGTGCTCCCGGGTCTGTCCAAGTGGGCGTAGGCACGATGGAGCAGGAAGATGATGGCGTCCTCCACTCCCAGTTCGGGCTGGTAGGCAAACTGAAGAGGGTCCAGCGATGATCTGACTAGGGGCCGAAGAAGCGTCAGGACCAGCCTCTCAAAGGATTTCGCCACGTGGGACGTCAGCGCCACCGGTCTGTAGTCGTTTGAGGTGCTGGGACGTGCCTTCTTCGGAACCGGCACCAGGCAGGATGTCTTCCACAGCACAGGGACCCTCTCCAGTCTCATGCTCAGGTTGAAGATGTACTGCAGGACTCCACTCAGCTGGGCAGCACATGTTTTGAGGACCCTCGGGCTGACGCCGTCAGGACCTGCATCACATTTTCCCTGTAGGCTACCAGGCAACTTTTTGCTTTCTCCTTAATTTCATTGCGGCAAAGTCCTCTGCTGCCGAGCTGAAGGTGTCTAATGTGTCTTTGCAGCTTGCAATCCGCATAAGTCATCACTCTCTCCTCCTCCAGACGACTCCACAGTGATGTTTTCAAACCATTCTGCAGGGAGAAGCCCCTCTCTGCTGGTCGCTTGACACGCGCACAACACAGGCCCTTTAGCCCGAGTGGCCCAGTCGGGGTACAGCTCGCTGAACTCAGACATTAGCACTTGGCAAGCTGTCGCTAACATTAAAGCCCCATAGCCGTGGAGTGCTAACATTAAAGCCCCATAGCCGTGGAGTGGCCATCACTGCACCTGCATCTCGTCGGGCGGCTTGACGTCATGAGAGGAGCGGCAGCTGATTGGTCACTTCATTCGGTCACCCTTTCAGGGGGGAGGGGCAGTAATAAAACTGTCAAAACTCTAATGTCCAGGATCTAAGTTTAGTATGAGCATTATTACCGGACATTTTGACCGGCAGATTTGTTAATTGCGTTTTTTTTATAATTTTTACCCACTAAAAACCGGTAAATACCGGCTAACGGAAACCCTGACACACACACACACACACACACACACACACACACACACACACCCACATCCACACACACACACACACACACATCACACACACACATACACACACACACACACACACATATGCACACATCACACACACACACACACACACACATCACACACACACCCACACACACATACACACACGCACACATCACACACACACAAACACATAATACGCACACACACACACCCACACCCACACACACACACACACACGCGCACATCACACACACACATACACACACACACACACATGCACACATCGCACACACACACATGCACACATCACACACACACACCACACACCCACACACACACACACACACACACACACACACACACACACACGCACACACATCACACACACACACACACACACCACACACCACACACATACACACACATTTAAACGCATGCATTAACAAAGACAAAATGCCAAAACATGAATATGCCATCATACAGAAACACAGAAACACACACACACACACACACACACACACACACACAAACGTCATCATACAGAAACATACACACACACACAGACACACACACACACACACACACACACACACAGACACACATACACCCAAAGCATGTATTTTATTCTCGTTTCATAAGAGCATAAGCACATATATAACAGGTATACACATATATCAACATCTTCCAACCAAAACACTTCATTGACGATATCCAATGTCAAACAAAAGTGTTTTATTATTAATTAATTAACTTACTATTACCTAACTTTTATTTTGTGAGGTATATATTTTTCCAAAATCACAGACTATATGGTGGATGTTCTGTAGAGGAAGTTAAAGGAAGTTAACACAAAGGAAAGAGAAGATTGAAGTGGATGTATATGATACTTGGAGTATGGCATCGTACGAGATGGCTGCCATGTCGCGAGCTCCCGCACGGCGACACAGTTTTTTGTTATTTATTCTTTTTATCGCGACTATCTTTGTTCAGGAAGTTAGCAGCACGTTCATTTATGACTTTTGCACACTTCTGGAGATCAGATCGACAGTCGCTCGCCGCCTACCAGAGTTTTTTCATTCTTTCGACTCGGACGTCCCGCCCGAAGTCACAGCTGGATTATCTCCGACCATCTTGGGCACGATTACACGCAAGCGTCGCAGGAAGAAGCGAGGGAAGCGAGCCGGCGTGCTAGTCAGGCTGAGATGTCGATCGGAGGGGGTTACCGACGCAGCTATCGAGCCGATGGGATTTTCTGTCCAACGGGCGGACAGAACAAAGGCTCTCTCCGGTAAAGATCGCGGAGTATGGGGGTATGTCTCATGATAAATAGATCTTGGTGCAACCAAAGTCATGTACATCCCCTCAAGTCTTTCTGTTCCCCGGACCTGGAGTACCTGATGCTTATGTGCCGTCAATTCTGGCTACCTCGGGAGTTTACAGCGGTAACCGTGACCGCTGTTTACATTCCCCCTCAAGCCAACACGGACACAGCTCTGAAGGAACTGTATGGGGCTATTAGCGAACAGGAGTCGGCACACCCTGAGGCTGCTCTCATCATGGCGAGGGACTTCAAGGCAAACCTGAAGAAGGTTCTCCCGAAGTTCTACCAACACATAACGAGCAACACACGGGGCGAGGGGATCCTCGACCACTGCTACACCCCCTTCCGTGATGGCTACAAGGCCCACCGTTCGGCAAATCAGACCACCGCTCTATCCAGCTGCTCCCCGTCTATTGCCAGAGACTGAAGCAGCAACCGATCGCTGTGAGGGAGGTCCAATGCTGGTCGGACCAATCGGACTCTATGCGGCAGGATTGTTTTGATCGTGCTGACTGGCATATGTTCCTCGTTACCTCGGACAATAACATCAACGAGTGCGTCCTCGGTCACCGGGTTCATCAAGAAGTGCATAGATGACGTTGTTCCGACCAAGTCGGTTCGGATATATACCAACCAGAAACCGTGGATTAACGGCGATGTTTGCGCTGCCCTACACGCGCGTAATGCCGCCGTTGGCTCCGGGAATATGGAGGAATGTACGAGAGCCCGTTACGACCTCCGCAAGACCATCGTCACTGCCAAGTGGGAGTATAAGGACAGAGTGGAAGAGAAATTCAAGAGCCACCACGCAAGGGGTATGTGGCAGGGGCTACAGACGTTTACGAACTTCAGAGGGAGAACCAGTTGTGTAGAGAACTCCTCTACCTCCCTCCCAGGAGAGCTAAATACTTTTTTTGCTCGGTTCGACGTGAACGACAGCCCTGAGGAGACCAGCCTGCTGAGCATCTCGGAGGCGGATGTGCGCCACACCTTCAAGCGGCTGAACATCCGTAAGGCGGCAGGCCCCGACGACATCCCGGGCCGCGTCCTCAGAGCATGCGCAGACCAGTTGGCAGGAGTCTTTGCAGACGTCTTCAACCTCTCCCTGTCCCAGGCTGTTGTTCCCGCGGTCTTCAAGATGTCCACCATCGTGCCTGTCCCTAAACAACCCAAGGTAACATGCCTGAATGACTA
>CM050999.1:34530236-34547736 GCA_027704905.1 Muraenolepis orangiensis
TCTGACTCAGGCCAGGTGAGGCTGCTTCAACCAGCCACACACACACACACACACACACACACACACACACACACACACACACACACACACACACACACACACACACACACACTCCACAATGTACAACGCAAATCCAAAGCACTGAACAGATCAATGTATGGATCCCCTGTAAAGTCTCATTCAAGCCCTCATTTCTACATGTGTATTAGTTCCCTGTTCTCTTACTGTGCATGTGTATTAGTTCCCTCTTACTGTGCATGTGTATTAGTTCCCTGTTCTCTTACTGTGCATGTGTATTAGTTCCCTGTTCTCTTACTGTGCATGTGTATTAGTTCCCTGTTCTCTTACTGTGCATGTGTATTAGTTCCCTCTTACTGTGCATGTGTGCTGTAAAACAAAGTATGTTGTCAATGTTATCTACTATCTCTGTTTGATTGTATGCTTCATTATCAAAGTACAATTTTAAAAAGAGAAATAGCAGCCTGTTGAATTACAATTATACATAATCAAGGTCACCATTGATTGGGACACTGGAGGAATACAAGGAACTGTACATTTGGTACATGGTTTAGTTTCTACATGAATAGTTATTTGGCCTGATAGATGTTGAAATAATAATAATCAGAACTAACTCATAGACTCATCATTCGCGTAGAAAGGAGCCAGTTGAGGTGGTTCGGGCATCTAGTGAGGATGCTTCCTGGTCGCCTCCCGAGGGAGGTTTTCCAGGCACATCCAACTGGGAAGAGACCACGGGGCAGACCCAGGTACAGGTGGGGTGATTACATCTCCACACTGGCCTGGGAACGCCTCGGGATCCCCCAGTCAGAGCTAGTCGATGTTGCCAGGGAGAGGGAAGTTTGGAGTCCCCTGCTGGAGCTGCTGCCTCCGCGACCCGATTTCGGATAAGCGGGAGAAGATGGATGGAACTAACTCATTTGAGTCATATGTTATTGTACATCTTTCATTGTACATAAAAAAGGTTTCAAACCGTATGTGTCAATCTGGGTGGGGCGGTTGCCATAGGAACCCTCCCAAAAACAAACCAACACTGCATGATATTTCATGTTTTTTATCTTTTCTGTGTTTTAGTGTGTACTTATGGCCTTCTGTCTCTCTTTTCTGTGTTTTAGTGTGTACTTATGGCCTTCTGTCTCTCTTTTCTGTGTTTTAGTGTGTACTTATGGCCTTCTGTCTCTCTTTTCTGTCTCCCAGCGTGATCGGCTAGGACGGTGTGCTCAAACCAACCTGACCTTTTCATCTGGAGGAGTTCCTTGTTATCACATCCACTCATGTGCTTTACCTTGCGTCTCTAAAACTGGATTTTAAATACATGTTGAGATAAACTCCAGCAGATATTTTGTGAAAAATAACCCTTTTTCAATAGTTCCTATTTTGGGAGAATAGATTTGGCCACACAACATCTAGATAGCATTAGGGTTCCTCCTGCCCCTTAGCGGGAGGTGGGGTTGGCAGCTATTGAAGGTAGTTCTCTCAGACTACTAGGTACCCCACGTACCCTCACCCTAACTAGTAAAGGAAGCTCCCTCAGACTACTAGGTACCCCACGTACCCTCACCCTCACTAGTAAAGGAAGCTCCCTCAGACTACTAGGTACCCCACGTACCCTCACCCTAACTAGTAAAGGAAGCTCCCTCAGACTACTAGGTACCCCACGTACCCTCACCCTAACTAGTAAAGGAAGCTCCCTCAGACTACTAGGTACCCCACGTACACTCACCCTAACTAGTAAAGGAAGCTCCCTCAGACTACTAGGTACCCCACGTACCCTCACCCTAACTAGTAAAGGAAGCTCCCTCAGACTACTAGGTACCCCACGTACCCTCACCCTCACTAGTAAAGGAAGCTCCCTCAGACTACTAGGTACCCCACGTACCCTCACCCTCACTAGTAAAGGAAGCTCCCTCAGACTACTAGGTACCCCACGTACCCTCACCCTCACTAGTAAAGGAAGCTCCCTCAGACTACTAGGTACCCCACGTACCCTCACCCTAACTAGTAAAGGAAGCTCCCTCAGACTACTAGGTACCCCACGTACCCTCACCCTCACTAGTAAAGGAAGCTCCCTCAGACTACTAGGTACCCCACGTACCCTCACCCTCACTAGTAAAGGAAGCTCCCTCAGACTACTAGGTACCCCACGTACCCTCACCCTCACTAGTAAAGGAAGCTCCCTCAGACTACTAGGTACCCCACGTACCCTCACCCTCACTAGTAAAGGAAGCTCCCTCAGACTACTAGGTACCCCACGTACCCTCACCCTCACTAGTAAAGGAAGCTCCCTCAGCATGTGTGAACGGTTAATTTGGTGAGGGGAGAGATCTGCGTTGTAAGAGTGTACATAGGTAATAGCCAATGTCTTCAAATATATGTAAAACAAATCAAATATACATAAATAAACGTTATTTGTTCATTTATTGTGCTGCCCTCTGGTGTAGAAACCTGATATGTCAAAACGTTGAACAAAATAAACATTTCTTTACATGTAATGTGTATAATGTACTCATCATAATGTACTTATCTAATAATTATCGAATGATTTTGAGACAATTCATTAGTGATGGGGACAAGACTAAGATTTTGGTATTTTAGGGCCGTTACATTAACATTACACTATCATAACATGTCATTAACATTACACTATCATAACATGTCATTAACATTACACTATCATAACATGTCATTAACATTACACTATCATAACATGTCATTATCATTACTCTATCATAACATGTCATTATCATTACTCTATCATACTGAGCTGGACTTTCTGGACTCATCACAGTTACTGCTCTGTACTGCTCTGTATTCATGATGCTGCTGCACTACTGGCACTTTAAATGCTTTTAAAGATGTTTGCACAATTCAACACACATGCCCAACCCCTGCTGCCCCCCCCCCCGGCTGCACCTCCCTGCTGTCCTGTCCCCCCCCCCCCCCCCGGCTGCACCCCCCTGCTGTCCCGTCCCCCCCTGCTGCCCCCCCTGCTGTCCCCCCCCCCCCCCCCAGCTGCACCCCCCATCTGTCACTATATTGTTATTTTTATGTTCATTTTTATTGTGTACTTGTTGCAAATGGTAAATAAAACATCACGAGACCTAAAAAGCAAGTCCATTTTCAAGACCATGGATTTAATTTGACTTATCACCTCTGAATATTAAGATCTCCAGCTTCCTTACAAATGAATATGAATACAATTCATACATACCTGGAGGTCGAAAGGAGCTCAGCTGGGGTCAACATGAATATCTAATGAGGTTCAAATGTAAATCTGGAGGATTGAATCCTCATTACAATGTGAATTGACTACAGCTCGGCGTTCAACACCATCGTTCCCTCCAAGCTGGTCCTGAAACTGAGGGACCTAGGTCTGGACACCCCCATCTGTAACTGGATTATGGACTTCCTGACTGGCAGGCGGTGAAGATTGGGAACAACATCTCATCCACTCTGGTCTTCAACACCGGAGCACCCCAAGGCTGCTGCCTCGGTCCCCGGCTGTCAACAGCCTCAATCAAATGATCAAGTTTGCAGACGACATCACAGTCACGAAACAGAGAACAGAGATGAGGTGGTCCGGCTGACGCGATGGTGTGAGGACAACAGCCTCGCACTGAATGTCAGCAAGACTAAGGAGCTCATCGTGGACTTCAGGAGCCACCGGGGCCCCCACTCCACCATCAGCCTATCACCAACCATTAGTTCCTTGTCCAGCATTATGATGGATGATACAAATCTGCAAGATCTAATAAAAAGGAGCTGATTGGGCCTGATCACGGGTCAATTCAACTACATCATGGGTCATGGACAAGAAGCGGGGTCCCACAGAGCTGTGTCCTACATGGTGAAGCCAAGGGAGGCAATCTGCTTGGATAGCCAACGAGCCACATCCATGAAGCTGGACAACAGGAAATCGTTATTTTGTAATTCGCCCGAAAGCTGTTGGATCTTGTCCTTTAGGTTGGCTTTTATTTGAGTTCACTTTCTTTTGCAGATCCTCACAGGGCAGAGTTTTCATGATTCTTTTTGGTTAGCTTAGCCAACAAGCTCAAAACAAACCACCGTCAAGAAAGACCAAATAATCAGCTTAACTTAAAACATATCTACCAGTGGGCTCATCTGTATTATAAGAAAAATACAGATTTGAGAAAGTTAGCAATAGCAGAAGGAGGCACCACCAAACCGCTTAGTCAATTTCTATCTGGACTACCGGTTCATAATAAATACATCCCTTGGTATTCTGGTGTTTGTATTGGGGTGGCTCGGGAAATCCAAACCTGATCATTTAGTCGGCACTGGGCTTCGACATGTGCCGTTGTCGGCAGGATTTCCTTCCCATACCATGCAGCACAGGAGGTCAACTGCTGAGTGGTCGGGTGCAGCTGAGGATGTTACTAGCCATCAGTAAATCCATACATGTTATTATAACTCTAGTTATATGATTGTTAACTCTATGATATTTTCAGCAATGGAGGAGGTGGGAAACTAGACGACCACACCTACAATAATAGAACTAGAGTTATATGTGCTTTATAAGAAAGCATACCTTGGACAAGGAAGTTATAGCAAATGATCTCCAACCTCTCGTTCCTGTACAAGGTGTTAGATAAGGTAGTTGCTTCTCATCTCCAGGACCACCTCAAACACAACAACCTGTTTGAAAATGTTCAGTCAGGTCTTTCGTTCAGCCCACAGCTCTGCTCAGGGTGACCAAAGACCCGCTGAAGGCAGCTGATGCAGGATCACCAGAGGTTCTCATTGTCCTTGACCTGACGGTGGATCATACGTTCCTCCTAATGCGCCTCCACATTGGATCAGACTGACCTGGCTCTCACTGGGTGAATGACCTTACTATATTACTATATACTATATACTATATACTATATACTATATACTATATACTATTACTATAGGCCTTACTATTCAGTCGCTTTGGTCAAAACCGTCTGCTCAATGACTGTCATGTAATGTAATGTAATGTGATAATGTAATGTAATGTAATGTAATGTAATAATGTAATGTAATAATGTAATGTAATAATGTAATGTAATGTAATGTGATAATGTAATGTAATGTAATGTAATAATGTAATGTAATGTAATGTAATAATGTAATGTAATAATGTAATGTAATAATGTAATGTAATAATGTAATGTAATGTAATGTAATAATGTAATGTAATGTAATAATGTAATGTAATGTATGTAATAATGTAATGTAATGTAATGTAATGTAATGTAATGTAATGTAATGTGATAATGTAATGTAATGTAATAATGTAATAATGTAATGTAATGTAATGTAATGTAATGTAATGTAATGTGATAATGTAATGTAATAATGTAATGTAATGTAATAATGTAATGAAATAATGTAATGTAATGTAATAATGTAATGTAATTTAATGTAATGTGATAATGTAATGTAATGTAATGTAATAATGTAATGTAATAATGTAATGTAATGTAATAATGTAATGTAATTTAATGTAATGTGATAATGTAATGTAATGTAATAATGTAATGTAGTGTAATGTAATAATGTAATGTGATAGTGTAATGTAATAATGTAATGTAATAATGTAATGTAATGTAATGCAATAATGTAATGTAATGTAATGTAATAATGTAATGTGATGTAATGTAATGTAATAATGTAATGTAATAATGTAATGTAATGTAATGTAATGTAATAATGTAATGTAATAATGTAATAATGTAATGTAATGTAATAATGTAATGAAATAATGTAATGTAATGTAATAATGTAATGTAATAATGTAATGTGATAATGTAATGTAATGTAATGTAATAATGTAATGTAATAATGTAATGTGATAGTGTAATGTAATGTAATAATGTAATGTAATAATGTAATGTAATAATGTAATGTAATGTAATTATTTAATGTAATGTAATGTAATGTAATAATGTAATGTGATGTAATGTAATGTAATAATGTAATGTAATGTAATGTAATGTAATGATTTAATGTAATGTAATAATGTAATAATGTAATGTGATGTAATGTGATGTAATGTAATGTAATAATGTAATGTGATGTAATGTAATGTAATAATGTAATGTAATGTAATGATTTAATGTAATGTAATAATGTAATAATGTAATGTGATGTAATGTAATGTAATAATGTAATGTTGATCGCACTTATCAGGTCACATGGAACGGTTCCCTGTCCAGACCCTGCACCCTGGACACCGGAGTCCCCCAAGGCTCAGTATTGGGACCCCTTCTGTTTTCTCTTTACACTGAATCGCTAGACTCTGTAATCACATCTCATGGCTTCTCCTATCACTGCTATGCAGATGACACTCAACTGTTTCTCTCCTTTCCCCCCTCAGAAACCCAAATCGCAACACGCATCTCTAAATGCCTGGCCGACATCAGCAGATGGACAGCCGCCAACCACCTGAAGCTCAACCTTGACAAGACTGAGCTCCTCTTCATACCGGGGAAAGACTGCCCTCAGATGGACCTACTGGTCACCATCGAGAACACCCAAGTCTCCCCCTCAACCACAACAAGAGACCTTGGTGTGGTGCTAGATGACCAGCTGTCCTGCAATGCCAACATCACCGCGGTGGCCCGATCTTGCAGAATTGCCCTCTACAACATCCGCAGGATCCGGCCCTTCCTCACACGTGAAGCGGCGCAGATCCTGGTCCAAGCGCTCGTCATCACCCGCCTCGACTACTGCAACTCTCTCCTGGCGGGACTCCCCGCCTCTGCAACCAAGCCCCTCCAATGCATCCAGAACGCAGCAGCACGCCTGGTATTCAACCTACCTAAATTCTCCCACGTGACCCCTCTCTTCCGCGATCTCCACTGGCTTCCGGTAAATGCTCGCATCAAATTCAAGACTCTGGTGCTGACCTTTAGGGCAGTCAATGGAACTGCCCCAGCCTACCTCCAGGCGTTGGTCAAACCCTACATCCCAGCCAGAGCGCTCCGCTCAACTTCTGCCAGGCGACTTGTTCGACCTTCACTGATGACAACCAAACATCGCTCGTCCAAGACCCAGCTCTTCACGGCTCTGGCTCCACAGTGGTGGAATGAACTCCCGTCTCATGTCAGGACGGCAGAGTCCCTCGCCAGCTTCCGCAAGAGACTCAAGACCCACCTGTTCAGAGTCCACCTGGACTCTCCTTGAACCCCCCTTCTCCTTTGTGAAACCCCTAAACTTGCTTAAGTCCTGACATTAATAGCTCTTAGCATGTTGTATATGTTAGCAAGTGTATATCCTTAATGTTGATAACACGCTCTTATCACAGCTACTTAAGCAGGTGACCTAGCAGTACGAAATTGTGTTATTCATCTTGTTAATATGAATGCTTGTGAACTGCTGTATTTTTATGTTTCGTACCTCAGCGTTATGCTATTGTCTGCTTCAACTAATGTACACCTTGTAAGTCGCTTTGGATAAAAGCGTCTGCCAAATGCCCTAAATGTAAATGTAAATGTAATGTAATAATGTAATGAAATGTAATGTAATGTAATAATGTAATGAAATGTAATGTAATGTAATAATGTAATAATGTAATGTAATGTAATAATGTAATGTGATGTGATGTAATGTAATAATGTAATGTAATGTAATAATGTAATGTAATGTAATAATGTAATGTAATAATGTAATGTAATATAATGTAATGTAATGTATAATGTAATGTAATGTAATAATGTAATGTAATGTAATGTAATGTAATAATGTAATGTATAATGTAATGTAATGTAATGTAATGTAATAATGTAATGTAATAATGTAATGTAATGTAATGATTTAATGTAATGTAGTGTAATGTAATGTAATGTAATGTGATGTAATGTAATGTAATAATGTAGTGTAATGTAATGTAGTGTAATGTAATGTAATAATGTAATGTAATAATGTAATGTAATGTAATGTAATGATTTAATGTAATGTAATGTAGTGTAATGTAATGTAATGTGATGTAATGTAATGTAATGTAATAATGTAATGTAATGTAATGTAGTGTAATGTAATGTAATGTAATGTAATAATGTAATGTAATGTAATAATGTAATGAAATAATGTAATGTAATGCAATAATGTAATGTAATGTAATGTAATGTAATAATGTAATGTAATGTAATAATGTAATGTGATAATGTAATGTAATAATGTAATGTAATAATGTAATGTAATGTAATGTAATAATGTAATGAAATGATTTAATGTAATGTAGTGTAATATAATGTAATGTAATAATGTAATGTGATAATGTAATGAAATGTAATGTAATAATGTAATGTAATGTAATGTAATAATGTAATGTAATGTAATGTAATAATGTAAAGCAATGTAATGTAATAATGTAATGTCATGTGATAATGTAATGCAATAATGTTATTTAATAATGTAATGTACATTATTACATTACATTACATAATTACATTACATTACATAACATCACATTACATTATTACATTACATTGCTTTACGTTATTACATTACATTACATTACATTATTACATTACATTATTACATTATCACATGACATTACATTACATTATTACATTACATTACATTATTACATTACATTACATTATTACATTATAATGTAATGTAATGTAATAATGTAATGTAATAATGTAATGTAATGTAATGTAATAATGTAATGTAATAATGTAATGTAATAATGTAATGTAATGTAATGTAATGTGATAATGTAATGTAATGTGATGTAATGTAATAATGTAATGTAATGTAATGTAATAATGTAATGTAATAATGTAATGTAATGTAATGTAATGTAATTTAATAATGTAATGTAATAATGTAATGTAATGTAATGTAATGTAATGTAATGTAATAATGTAATAATGTAATGTAATGTAATTTAATGTAATGTGATGTAATGTAATTATGTAATGTAATGTAATAATGTAATGTAATGTAATAATGTAATGTAATAATGTAATTTGATAATGTAATGTGATAATATGTAATGTAATAATGTAATGTAATGTAATGTAATAATGTAATGTAATGTAATAATGTAATGTAATAATGTAATGTAATAATGTAATGTAATGTGATAATGTAATGTAATGTGATGTGATGTAATTTAATAATGTAATGTAATGTAATAATGTAATGTAATGTAATGTAATAATGTAATGTAATAATGTAATGTAATGTAATGTAATAATGTAATGAAATAATGTAATATAATGTAATGTAATGTAATAATGTAATGTAATGTAATAATGTAATGTGATAATGTAATGTAATGTAATAATGTAATGTAATAATGTAATGTAATGTAATAATGTAATGTAATGTCATGTGATAATGTAATAATGTAATGTAATGTAATGTAATATGTAATGTAATAATGTAATGTAATGTAATGTAATGTAATGTAATAATGTAATGTAATGTAATGTGATGTAATTTAATAATGTAATGTAATGTAATTATGTAATGTAATAATGTAATAATGTAATGTAATAATGTAATGTAATAATGTAATGTAATGTAATGTAATAATGTAATGTAATGTAATAATGTAATGTAATGTAATAATGTAATGTAATTATGTAATGTAATGTAATAATGTAATAATGTAATGTAATAATGTAATGTAATAATGTAATGTAATGTAATAATGTAATGTAATGTAATGTAATGTAATAATGTAATGTAATAATGTAAAGTAATGTAATTATGTAATGTAATGTAATAATGTAATGTAATAATGTAATGTAATGTAATGTAATAATGTAATGTAATAATGTAAAGTAATGTAATAATGTAATGTAATGTAATGTAATAATTTAATGTAATTATGTAATGTAATGTAATAATGTAATGTAATAATGTAATGTAATGTAATGTAATGTAATAATGTAATAATGTAATGTAATAATGTAAAGTAATGTAATAATGTAGTGTAATAATTTAATGTAATGTAATGTAATGTAGTGTAATGTAATGTAATAATGTAATGTAATTATGTAATGTAATAATGTAATGTAATGTAATGTAATGTAATAATTTAATGTAATTATGTAATGTAATGTAATAATGTAATGTAATAATGTAATGTAATGTAATAATGTAATAATGTAAAATAATGTAATAATGTAATGTAATGTAATAATTTAATGTAATGTAATGTAATGTAGTGTAATGTAATGTAATGTAATAATGTAATGTAATTATGTAATGTAATAATGTAATGTAATAATGTAAAGTAATGTAATAATGTAATGTAATGTAATGTAATGTAATGTAATAATGTAATGTAATTATGTAATGTAATGTAATGTAGTGTAATGTAATGTAATGTAATAATGTAATGTAATTATGTAATGTAATGTAATAATGTAATGTAATAATGTAATTATTCTCCCCTGTTCACAAACAGCTGTACTTTAAACCGGCCCCCAGCTCCTCTGCAGTCATGTTATGCCTCACCACTTGTCTTTAGGAGATAAACACATGGATTAACTTCCTTTAATTAATGAGTAACAAAACTAAAGCTTTCCTTGTTGGTACCCCACATCATGTTCAGTCATCCCCCATATCTCATCTCACCTTCAACGGTCAGCTCATCCCCCCTCTCCTCGTCAGTCTGTCAATCTGTGTAAAACCTCCTATCATCTTAAAAAACTCCACCTCCTCTGACCCTGTCAGAAGCAGAGAGGCTTGTTCATGCCCTTATCTCTCCTAGGCTAGACTACTGAAATGTGCTTTTTATTGGGATTCCTGGAAAGAACATCCAGAAGATGCAGTTCATTCTAAATGGTGCTGCCAGGATCCTGATGAAAATGTGTAAACATAAGCATATAACACAGACTGTTTTTATTAATCTCTCTTAATCCCGACGACCAGCCGAGTCAATACTAAGTGACAGGATAAATAGGTTTACGCAAGGAGCAATGTTACGAATTGTAACAGCTCCAAGAGAAAACCTAATTCCTACCCCTTGTAAAAAATGGAAGCAGTAACTCTGACTCCAACACAGAGTGGCTTAGAGAAGCCCTGGTCATTCCTGGTCATGCCTGGTCATGCCTGGGCATGTAGACCAAAGGGCCGGGGAAGACCATGACAGCGCTGTTGTGTGTTGGAAGAGGAGGAGGTGGCTAGGACCTGGGCCTGGGACCTCACTGCTCACCCCTACCCTATCAATGTCCCCTTGAAGAACGGTGCCCCTGCTTCAAGATTCAAGATTTTTACAAAGTAGAAAGTACAATGGAATGCTTACACCGTTCCCTCCTGCAGTATGAATTTCTAAAACTCAATATTATAAAAAATATTACACACAATAAAAATGAACATAAAAGTGACTGAAGGATTTGTGTAGAATTGTGCAAAACGCATTTAAAGCATTTAAAAGTGCCAGTAGTGAAGCAGCATCATGAATACAGTGCAGTACAGTGCATAACAGTGCAGTAACTTCAATGAGTCCAGAAAGTCTAGCAAAGTATGTAAGTGTAATGTTAATGACATGTTATGATAGTGGCAGCACTCCAAGTAGTTCAGTAGGTCACTGCCTTTGGATAAAAACTATCCTTAAACCTGGTAGTACTTGTACGAATGCTGCGGAACCGGTGACCGGACGGTAGGGGGAGAAGAGATGGAGCCCAGGGTGGTTGTGGTCCTTTATGATGGAGATGACCTTATTCCGCCATCTGGTCCTCAAGATCTCCTGAATGCATGGAAGTGCACACCCGATGATCTTTTCTGCCGTCCTCACGACCCTCTGGATTGCTTTTTAATTAAAAAATTAATTAATTGTGTTGTTAGTTAATTGTGATGCGATGCAGCTGCGGGTGAGAATTTAACTAGAGGCTGTGGCTATCTGGTAGTGTGTATGCATGCCACGGTAACTCATGATGGACATTCAACTACTCATTTGTAGGGTTAAGTCACTGCTCTTCTAGGGCTAGATTTACAGTACCAGGTACAACACCACAGTGCACCAGAGACTCAGTTATGGGAGGGATTGTGTGTGCAAAAGGATTTGTGCAAAAAATACAACTCAAGCCTGATGCTGCGGCAGTACAACAGAGACTGAGGAGGCTTCCGTTCTCTGTGAGGCAGGCCGTGACTGATGAGCTCAAAGATGTACAAGACAGAGGCTTTATATAGGGCATTGATGACCTCAGGGAACCAAACAAGGCAATCATCAGTGACTGTCATCCCTCACAGGGACGAGCTATTCACTGCCTCGGCCTCTACCACCAGATGTTACTAAATCCAGATAGTCATGATTTAACAGATTTTATCACAACACAGCCTTTTCCGTTTCTGCTGATTTAATTTTGCCTTGTTTCGGCTACATCAGTCTTTCAAAAATGACGATCATACTGGCAGGCGTACCGGGAGTACAGGCCTACCTTGATGATGTGATATGCTACGGCGCAACCCAGAAGGATCATGCTGACAACCTAAAGACAGTGCTGTATGCCTTGAATGAGGCAGGACTTAAACTGAACATGCATAAATGTATGTTCAACCAGACTTCTCTGCGTTTCCTAGGCCACACCTTATCCAAAGATGGACATCACCCAGACATCACCCAGACCAAGATCAGGTCAACGCAGTGGCCGATGCACCCGTCCCACATGACACATCCTCTCCACGATCCTTCCTGGGCCTTGCATCAGGGTACAGTAATATAGTACATTCCTGACTTCCACAGTTGTTGAACCGCTATGTGCAACACAATCTACAGAACTAAAGTTGAACTGGACTGCTGAGGCTGAGTCTTGTTTTACTGAGATCAAGAGACTGATAGCTGAGAGCTCTAACACGACCCTGAGTGGCCTACGTTTGTGACTACTGACACCTCTAACTATGACCTGAGGGGGACTCAACTCCACCCACACAACACTGAGACAATCTTAGCTTTTGCATCCAGAACAATTTCTCCTGCTGAAAGGAAGTATTCTTCTGTTGAACGTGAAGCACTTACATGTGTATGGGCAGTAGAAATATGGATAACCTATATGTGGCCACATGACTTTGTGCTAAGTACGGACGACCAAGAACTTACAACCCTGCTCACATCCAAAAGCACTGTTTGTGCAGGACTGTGAATTGCAAGATGGTCAGCACGACTACTTTGCTTTACACATGATGTTAATTATTATTTCTGGAAGCCTAAATGTGACTGCCTGCCACAGGAGATGGGGAAGAGGAACCGGACATAGTGGCTGCTGTCTTTATGGATCCCTTACATGGACTGAGCCAGAGTTCACCACCGCCTGTGAAACCTGTCCTGAACTGACACATCAGATACAGACAGGCTGGCCAAAATGCTAAAATAATTTGTCTGGCGTTTTCTTCTACTGTCACTACAGAAGTGATTCTAGCTATTTAGCTATCTACCTTCAGTGTTGAGTCAAGAAGGAAACCCTTCCTACCTGGTCTCTGACAGAGGATGTCAGTTCACCTGTTACCTTGAGCACCTGTGCTCAAGTGTCTACTATCTAAGAGCAAACGGAGCCAATGAGAGATTCAACAGGGTACTGAAAGATAACATACAGACTGCAAAAAAAAGCACAGACCAAGGAAACAAGCAGTGACAGGGCTCTCACAGAGGCTCTCACAGACTACTGGGCTCTCACAGACTACTGTTCTACACAGACAACAGGAGCTACTCCATTTGAGTTACTGAGCAATAGGAAGATGCGCACAAAGATGAATGTCCTTCCGGTTTCAAACTAAATCAAAACACACACGCAAGTTAAAGAGACTGTGAGACACAATCAACAGAGGAGTAAGGAGTACAGGACGGACAAAAGTGCCTATGTTGCAGGTGAATGATACTGTGGGGTCCGGAGACCTGAGCACATACAAAAAGGATCAACCAGACTCACCGAACCTCTGACAGTCGTTTAGAAAGTGCAGTGGTGAAGCGTCAGGGCCTTCAAGGTATTCAGAGAAGACCCTGGAACTCTCAGAAAAAAACAAAAAAATCGAATTAATTGTATTAATAAAATACAATTTAATAAAATGTAATACAATTTAAATAAAATGAATAAATGAGAATCGTATCTGTGTTGTTATCTGTTATATTACAGTTACGTTGATTTGTTTGTCTTTCTCGGTCCATGCACGACGCATTTGAGTGGTTTTGTGTTGGAAAAACAATGCAACCAATCAGATATTTTTCTGGGTTGCTGGGAAGAATATCCTTCAACCAAAGTACTCCCGCATACTTTGGCCCTTAGACTGAATGAGAGCGTACGTTTGGATTGACAATTTGATCAACCAATCATATAGTGATTTGTAGCCAATGGGCGTGTTCTTTCAGATTTCCCCGCAGCTCAATATGGAGCTAGAAGGTGCAAGGTGGTGGCTGGAGCGAGAGTGGATCTAGCGTAGTGCTACGTTTTTTCTACGTTTCTACGTCAAAATGGCAACAGGCGAAGATGATGTCGTTGCAGATTTATTGTCGGAACCATTTTCAAGACGACCATTCAATGTAAAGATGGACATTATTAAAAAAAGGCTGTCCAACGCCTGACAATCTTGAGCTGAATCAAGTTGTTAAAGCAGATACCCGTGATACCCGTGGCTAACGGGCTCTACTAGCCACAAGAGACTCTACTGCTGGGACCGACCAGAGTGCAGGGAATTGGAAAGGCAACTTATTTTGGATCTAAAAAGCGATCAGCTTTATGACCTGATGGTGGTCGCACCATTCATCCAGAAGGACAGGAGAATGGATTTGGTCTTTAAGTGAACATCATTGGTGAGTGAGACTCATTTGTCTTTGCTGGTTTTGTCGCAGTGTTGCATCTCGTTGAGCTGGTTGTTGCATTTAGTTTCCACACACTTGTTGACTGATTAGTTAATGGCTGACTTGGGTTTGTTAAGCATTGTTGTGCATTTAAATTGAGAGTTTGGACTTGATCTTTCTTTGCATCGCTTAACGTGAAAAGACTTAACGTAACTAAGAGTTACAAAACCGCGATCAATAATCACCTAATTTGCATATGTCTTGTCATTAGCACTTTCACCTTTTCACTTACATTTTGACAGGTGAAAGTGCCAATGACAAGTGGTCTACAGCAGGGGTTCCCAAAGTGGGGGTCGCAGGACCCCGAGGGGGGGGGGGGTCGCGAGATGATTTCAGAATCCTCTTGATGTGACCATGAGGTTTTTATTTAATATTTTTTATTATAATTTGTATTATTATTATTATTATTATTATTGTTAATAATAACGTGTGCATAGATATTTTTATTATGTAAGTCCGTTTAATATGTAAGGGTGACGAATAAAGGGATTCTGATTCCGACAGATTCACGACAGTATCATTTGCAGCTGAAAAAAAGCTACACAATTTTTTTCACACGCGATTACCCCCCCCCCCCCCCCTTGGACTTCACGTTGGACCCCCCCCCCCCCCCCCTTGGACTTCACGTTGGACCCCCCCCCCCCCCCCTTGGACTTCACGTTGGATCCCCCCCCCCCCCCTTGGACTTCACGATGTTCGCGATGGTGAAGATCTGTGCACACGTTGTTTTTAATGTTCCAGTCCCTCCGGTGATAGTGTGTGTGTGGGGGGGGGGGGGTGTTATGCGCTCTAGCGCTGTTATGTTGGGGGTCGCGGGCTAAAAAGTTGGGGAACCCCTGGTCTACAGAAGGTCCAGTTGTGATAGACACGCTTCGCCACTGAGAAAGTGGGACCGAGTACTTACCTGCTCAGTGATGGTCGGAATATGAGGAATATGTCAAAGCTGGCATGCTTCCCAAAAGAGGCTCTAGTCCAGGACTAGTCCAGCACCAGTAAGGACAATGAGACTGGGCTGGATGTTCTCACTGGGCTGGAGAAAGGGCTTCATAATGCACCTGAACCACACCAGAGACAAAGCCTGAGACAGAAACCCATCTCGGGACCTCAACGATTTTAACAAGGATATATGGACTGGAAATACTGTTCTAATTGAAACTGACATGGTTATGTGAAGAAAAAAGTTATATAGATATATAGTTAATATTATACTCTTCTGAGGACTGAATAACAACCTCATCCATTGTGAAAAAAAGGTGAATGTATAATTGTATGTTTCAATTATAGTAATTTCTAAGTAAAAGTTATTTTATACTGTGTTTAAATATATTAAAGTGATTAATACTAGTATAATACTAGTCTAATACTAGTCCCCAGCTCCAGTCCCCAGCTCCAGTCCCCAGCTCCCCCCAGCTCCATTCCCAAGCTCTAGTCCCCAGCTCCAGTCCCTTGCTCCAGTCCCCAGCTCCAGTCCCTAGCTCCAGTCCCCTAGCTCCAGTCCCCAGCTCCAGTCCCTAGCTCCAGTCCCTAGCTCCCCCCCCAGCTCCGGTCCCTAGCTCCAGTCCCTAGCTCCAGTCCCCTAGCTCCAGTCCCCAGCTCCAGTCCCTAGCTCCAGTCCCTAGCTCCAGTCCCAGCTCCAGTCCCTAGCTCCAGTCCCTATCTCCCGTCCCTAGCTCCAGTCCCTAGATCCAGTCCCTAGTTCCAGTCCCTAGCTCCAGTCCCTATCTCCCGTCCCTAGCTCCAGTCCCTAGATCCAGTCCCTAGTTCCAGTCCCTAGCTCCAGCTCCAGTCCCCAGCTCCAGTCCCTAGCTCCCCCCAGCTCCATTCCCCAGCTCCAGTCCCTAGCTCCAGTCCCCAGCTCCAGTCCCTAGCTCCAGTCCCCAGCTCCAGTCCCTAGCTCCCCCCCCCCCAGCTCCAGTCCCTAGCTCCAGTCCCCAGCTCCAGTCCCCAGCTCCAGTCCCTAGCTCCAGTCCCCAGCTCCAGTCCCCAGCTCCAGTCCCTAGCTCCCCCCAGCTCCATTCCCCAGCTCCAGTCCCTAGCTCCAGTCCCCAGCTCCAGTCCCTAGCTCCAGTCCCCAGCTCCAGTCCCCAGCTCCAGTCCCTAGCTCCAGTCCCAAGCTCCAGTCCCTAGCTCCCCCCAGCTCCAGTCCCCAGCTCCAGTCCCTAGCTCTAGTCCCTAGCTCCAGTCCCCAGCTCCAGTCCCCAGCTCCAGTCCCTAGCTCCAGTCCCCAGCTCCAGTCCCCAGCTCAAGTCCCTAGCTCCAGTCCCCAGCTCCAGTCCCTAGCTCCAGTCCCTAGCTCCATTCCCTAGCTCCAGTCCCCAGCTCCAGTCCCTAGCTCCCACCCAGCTCCAGTCCCCAGCTCTAGTCCACAGCTCCAGTCCCTAGCTCCAGTCCCCAGCTCCAGTCCCTAGCTCCCCCCCAGCTCCAGTCCCCAGCTCCAGTCCCTAGCTCCAGTCCCTACCTCCAGTCCCCAGCTCCAGTCCCTAGCTCCAGTCCCTACCTCCAGTCCCCAGCTCCAGTCCCTAGCTCCAGTCCCTAGCTCCAGTCCCTACCTCCAGTCCCCAGCTCCAGTCCCTAGCTCCAGTCCCTAGCTCCAGACCCTAGCTTCAGTCCCCAGCTCCAGTCCTCAGCTCCAGTCCCCAGCTCCAGTCCCTAGCTCCCCCCCAGCTCCATTCCCTAGCT
>CM050999.1:34557736-34633502 GCA_027704905.1 Muraenolepis orangiensis
GTAGTTGCAGATCAGACCTGCACAACGGGGGAGGGATTTTGGACCTGTTGCATCACCCATCTTCTGTTGAGCGTCAATTGGTAGACAGATGGCCTTATGTTCTCCTGCAAAATGTCTTGGTAAACTTTGGAATTCATTTTTCCGTCGATGATAGCAATCTGTCCAGGCCCTGAGGCAGCAAAGCAGCCCCAGACCACGATGCCCCCTTCACCGTACTTCACAGTTGGGATGAGGTTTTCATGTTGGCGTGCTGTGCCTTTTTTTCTCATGAACTCCATTCTTGTTCAGTGTTTTACGTATTGTAGATTCGTCAACAGAGATGTTGGCATGTGCCAGAGATTTTTGTAAGTCTTTAGCTGACACTCTAGGATTCTTCTACACCTCATTGAGCATTCTGCGCTGTGCTCTTGCAGTCATCTTTACAGGACGGCCACTCCTAGGGAGAGTAGCAACAGTGCTGAACTTTCTCCATTTCTAGACAATTTGTCTCACCGTGGACTGATGAACATCAAGGCTTTTAGAGATACTTTTGTAACCCTTTCCAGCTTTATGCATGTCAACAATTCTTAATCTTAGGTCTTCTGAGAGCTCTTTTGTGCGAGGCATGGTTCACACCAGGCAATGCTTCTTGAGAATAGCAAACTCAAAACTGGTGTTTTTTATAGGGCAGGGCAGCTTTAACCAACACCTCCAATCTGGTCTCATTGATTGGACTCCAGGTTGGCTGACTCCTGACTCCAATTAGCTCTTGGAGAAGTCATTAGCATAGGGGTTCACATACTTTTTCCACCCTGTACTGTGAATGTTTACATGGTGTGTTCAATAAAAACATGAAAACATATAATTGTTTGCGTGGTATTAGTTTAAGCAGACTGTGTTTGTCTATTGTTGTGACTTAGATGAAGATCAGAACACATGTTATGACCAATTTATGCAGAAATCCAGGTAATTCCAAAGAGTTCACATCATTGTATACTGTATATGTCATCTATGGTTCTATAGTTCATCTAGGTTATATATTTCATCTTGGTTCTATAATTCATCAAGGTTATATGGTTCACCTTGGTTCTATAGTTCATCAAGGGTCTATATTTCATCTAGGTTTTATAGTTTATCAAGGTTCTATAGTTCATCTTGGTTGTATAGTTTATCAAGGTTCTATAGTTCATCTAGGGCAGGGATGCCAGGGTTACGGCCCGCGGGCCGCATCCGGCCCGGATGTCCGTCACATCCGGCCCTCAGGTGATAAGGGGAGAATGTATTTTTTTATTTTATGTTTGTCTATTTTTTATTTTAATTTTATTTTCATCAATTTTTTTGATTTTTTAATTTTTTTAATGTTTTACATTTTCGGTGGAATCCGTCAGTTGGTCTGTTGCTGCTTCCCGCTTCAGCTGCAGCAGCGCCGGTAGTGCTGATTGAGATCAAAGATTAAGATGGCGTTATCAAAGAGGAGGAAGGTCGACACTGAAGGCCGAATCTTTCAGGAGAGATGGAAAAACAATTTTTTTTTTGGGAAGTAGGAGGCAAACCGGTGTGTCTTATTTGTTCGCAACAAGTGGCTGTAGCAAAGGAGTACAATATCAAACGACACTACGAGACCCACGCCGAGAAATACGGGGAGTACACAGGTCAACTTCGGACTCAAAAGCTTAACGAGCTAGCATCATCGCTACAGAAACAGCAAGCCGTATTCTCTAAATGTCGAGATACACACGAAGGTTAGTTTTATTTTTAAACATATATTTTAGGCCTACATATTGTCTTCAACTGAGTGTCTCAATTTCGTTATACCTATAATGACAATACATTTCATTTTATTTCAAGGGGCAGTGAAGGCAAGCTACATCATCGCTTGGGAAATTGCTAAGGCATCCAAGCCTTTCTCTGAGGGTGCATTTGTCAAGACCTGTATGCTGAAGGCAGCCGAGCTAGTTTGTCCTGACAAGCGACAAGCTTTAGTTAACATAAGCTTATCGAGGCCTACAGTGACGGAGAGAGTAGAAGAACTTTCTGGTGATTTGAAAAGTCAACTAAAAGACAAAGTGAAGTCCTTCATCGCATTCTCTATTGCTCTCGACGAGAGCACTGACGTGACTGATGTAGCCCAATTATCAATATTTATTCGCGGAGTGGATGCTTCCCTGAATGTCACTGAGGAGTTTGTGTCAGTCGTGCCAATGACAGACACCACCACAGCTAACGACGTGTTTCATAGCCTTGTCGGGGCCCTGGACGAGCTGGAGGTGGACTGGAGTCGCGCTGTCAGTGTGGCTACTGACGGTGCGCCTTCTATGATAGGAAGAAAGGCAGGAGTAGTTGTGAAGTTGAGAGAAAAGGTAAATGCGGCTAATCCAGAGCAAGTATTCTTGAACTTTCACTGTATACTGCACCAGGAGGCTTTGTGCTGCAAGAGTCTGAAAATGGACCATGTCATGCGTGTTGTTATTGACACTGTGAATTTTATCAGAGCCAGAGGACTTAACCACCGGCAATTTTCCGCTTTTTTATTGGAAAACGACATCCATCATGGCCTTCCCTATCACACCGATGTGCGTTGGTTGAGCCGAGGCGCAGTGCTGAAACATTTCTACAAGTTACGAACAGAGATAGCCGAGTTCATGCAGGGTAAAGGGAAGCCTGTGGTGCAATTGGACGACCCAGAATGGACCAGGGATCTTGCCTTTTTAGTGGACATTACGGAACACCTAAATGTGTTGAATGTTACTATGCAGGGCCGCAACAAACTCGTCACAGAGTATTATGATAGTGTTCGTGCTTTTCAAGGTAAACTGGTGTTATGGCAGACGCAGCTCTCCAAGCGCAATGCAGCTCACTTCCCCTGTCTAAAATCTCAGCCTGTTAATCATCAGAGTATGGACAAGTATGCAAACCTGCTTTCCGGACTCAGGCATGAGTTTGACAACCGATTCACGGTTTTTACGGAACTGGAAAAGGACTTTTCGCTTTTTCGCTCTCCATTCACCGTTGACGCTTCCGTGGTCCCAGAGGCGATGCAAATGGAACTGATAGAACTGCAGTGTTGCGCCCCGTTAAAAGATACCTACGCATCTGTTGCAATCGAAGTGTTCTATCAATCCTTGCCACCACAGTACCCAATGCTCACGGCCTTTGCAGGTAAAATACTTTGTATGTTTGGGACAACATATTTATGTGAGCAGGCCTTTTCCGTGATGAATATCAATAAATCTAAAGTGCGCAATCGCCTGACGCACGGACATTTAAATGATGTAATGAAAATAGCCACTGCCCAGCAACTGTCCCCCGATATGGACAAGCTGGTGAAAGTCAAAAGGTGTCTGGCTTCGACAAGTAAAATGTAGCTGAAGTGTGTGATATGGGTGGGAGGGAATAAAAGTGGTTGGGGTTGACTGATAGCCAGGCTAGTGCCATATATAGACATATGGGTGTGTGGAAATATGGGCTGGGGTTGACTGGCAAAGTTAATGTGCCTCATCTGTTGTCTATGTTTTTAGTTGGCTCATATTTGGCATATTTTTTCAAGAACCTTTTTGTTTTACTAATTCCTACTGGTTATTCAATCACATGACCTATTGTTGGACTATTTTATTCTGGCGCTTACTTTCTGTGACTGGTATAGGCCTACTTGGCCTGGCCTTCTTTCAATTGGCCTAATTATGCATTGGTGTTTTCATGTGCAAGCCTTCAATAAATACAATACAAGTAATTAACAGTTTACCATTGTGTTATTTATAGGAAATGTGTTTTGTTGGCACCTAGTCTATTTTGTTGCATTTCTATAAATGTATGCTACTTGCATGGATAGGACAATTTTACGTTTTTAGAGTAACTGTCTCCTGCTTTAGGCTATGTAATTGTGAGGATATTTTGGTGCCAATGCAATTTCTTATTGATGTATAGGCCTTCATGAATCATTTCAAATAGCCTACCTATCCATGTGTTGAGTCAGTGTTTGGTCTTCTCAGTCCGAAAGTGTAATTCGGCCCCCTGAGGTCTCACTTGAAAAAAATCTGGCCCCCTGTCTAATTTCACCCTGGCATCCCTGATCTAGGGTCTATAGTTTATTTTGGTTCTATATTTCATAGTCTAAAGTTCATCAAGGTTCTATAGTTCTATAGTTCATTCTAGGGTCTACCATTCATCTTGGTTCTATAGTTCATCTTGGTCCTATATTTCATCAAGGTTCTATAGTTCATCTTGGTTCTATAGTTCATCAAGGTTATTTTGTTAGTCGTGGTTCTATATTTCCTCTTGGTTCTATATTTCCTCTTGGTTCTATAGTTCATCTTGGTTCTATAGTTCATCTTGGTTCTATAGTTCATCTTGGTTCTATAGTTCATCTTGGGTCTATACATCTACTGTAGGTGTCACAAACAAACACTTTTGTGGATCAAGATGTACGTACATTAAAGAAGTATGCAACCAACTACACCAGTACATAATATAGACCTGTTTTAGCCTTGATGTTGTGAATTTAGTTTTGTAGAACACATTAAGGAACAATTACTTAGAACAGTACTAAGAGACACGCAACATTTCAACATGTTTATTTCAGTGGTTGTATTTTATTTAATTTTTTTAAATCACTTCACCCAATTTTTCCAAACAACTTAAGACACCTTGAGACCTTAAGGTAACCCAGGTAAGGATGTCTCCGGTCATATGGTCGGGTGTGAAGACATCACAGTAATGTGCAAAAGAACATTTTGAAGCGTACCATCTTACAAAAACACAACAAAAACTAAAGAAACAAAAGTGAGTTGACATCAGGACAACTGGGGGACAACTACAGTGAAACCCTGATGGAGACAAGAAGCATATGACTCATAGGATACGTGTGTGTGAAAGGTGGTGGCTGGGGACACTGGTTCCAGCTGGCCTTCTCTCAGTACTACCTGCCTTAGTAGCTCTCCACAGCCCCTTGCTGTAATGGTGTGTGTGTGTCTACTGTGTACTAATATACACACACCATACAGTACATGCAAGTCAAACGTATTTTTGTAAGGCATTAAGTGGCAAAAAAAACAGGCCAGCTCAACCAACAAACCATGTGGTTATTGGTTTCCGCTTAAGGCTAAGAAAATGCATTTAGGTGGAGTTATAACTGATAAACAAAGCTGAACCTTATCTTAAGAACCCAAGCACTGCCAGAATCACAGGGAAAAAATAGATCACAGTAGTATTAGACCGTACTTATTAGACAGTATTAGACCGTACACACACACACACAGTTCAGACATGGTAAAGAATATTTGACCATGCGTCCTTTGTTTTCAATCCCAAAATAATGAGGGGAACTGATGGAATTGACTTAAGATTAAAACCAACCTGCCCAAAAGCAGCGGTCCTGTGAGGAGTGGCGCTCACCCCATGAGCCGTCCACCACTTCCACTAACCGCCTCAAACACATCAAATAAGAAAATACATTCATGAATACATATCTACAATAACTATTTTAAAAGAATCAAATGAAAAACAAACAACCACATGTGTTGGTAGAGAAGATATGGACTATTTAAACGACTCCGTAGACAGAACATCCAAACATTAGAACCACTCACACAACCACTCAGAATCCAACATGGCCCGCAATGTCCACGTGCAAGAGACCAGTACCAAGGATGGGCTGAACCGGACCAGCTACCAGTGAGTGTGTGTGTGTGTGTGTGTGTGTGTGTGTGTTATAATCACTATCGTGTGTTGGGTGTCAGGGTGGTGCTGATCCAACACCTCGGTTCCTTGAGAATCGAGGTCACATGTTGCCCTCCATCCCTGCCTCACCGGGCCGGGAGACAACCCTCACATTTGACCTTTGACCCCTCCAACCATGCACAACACACATTCTACACACATGTACACAGCATGACACTTGGAGGAGATAGTAGCTCTTCTATCTCTCGCAAAGCTCATACGTACAACCCCATCATGTGTCAGGCGTCTCTTCTTCTCTTCCAGGAAGTCTTCAAGAGCAACGGTTCTAAAGGTGGAACTCCAACAAGAACACAGCAAAAACATGAACTAGAAGACGGAGAAGTGCCGATGGTGGACCGCCGCTGAGGGACGGACCGACGACCGGCCTGGACCAGAGGGGCTAACATTAGCTTCCTGCAAACAGCATTTACAACTGAATCCCTTGGTTGTTTTTTTATTAGCGATTTGAACAGTTTCAGAAGTGATCCTCCAGTGAAAATAAACCACAAGAAAAATAACAAGATTCTCTTTTAGGACGAGTGTTTTTTCCAACAAGCCAGAGATACAGAAGTTGGCATCGCAAGGCCGGGGCTGCACCTCCTTATGCCATATACACATAGACGTGTGGTTTCACTTTACATACGGGTTACAGTGCATGGCTAGGTTAATGGACATATTTTTAATGGTTTCTTAATGTGTCTGGTGTGACCATGTGCCAATACATGTCTTCTTTGTACCATTAAATGCTTTTGTTTGGTGGTACCTTTTCATCCAATGGATATTTAGGCTTAAAGCGAGAGGGAGAGAGCCCTATGGACGGGGCTTTGCATGAAGAGACCTTTTCCCTTTTCCTTTAACAAACTCCTATTCTTCACAGTTAGCCTTCAGTGTTCACCACCGTTCCTCTCAGATCGCGACGACCCCCATAAATATACATACATATATATATACATACATGTCGTTATATTCAAACATATCTCATGTTTTAAAAAAATAACTTATTGCGCATCCAAAAAAGTGCAATGTAAAATTTGAAAAATATCTCTTTCGCACCCCTCCCTGAAACCTCCCTTAAGAGGGGTGGGGGTCTGGGGATGTGTGTGTGTGTGTGTGTGTGTGTGTGTGTGTGTGTGTGTGTGTGTGTGTGTGTGTGTGTGTGTGTGTGTGTGTGTGTGTGTGTGTGTGTGTGTGTGTGTGTGTGTGTGTTCCCCCCGCTACGCGATCACCATGGGAACGTCATCAGAGAAGCCGCTGATCATCGGGGCGTCCTCGTCCTCATCTTCTTCATCGGGGAAACAAAACAAGAAGCACAGAGAGCCAATCAGAGGCAGCGTCAGGAGGGATGCAGCTTCATGATTGGTTCATCTCAGTACGTCAAATGGAACATGAAGCACCAAAGAGCCAATCATATCGTACGTTCCCCTAGTTGGCCGACAGCTGAGCTCTAGAACACAGAAGGGGCGTGTGGGTGGGGGCAGTGAGGATAGTCTAGTAAGGAGGATCAATCCCTTACTATATGACCTTCAACTAGAGGGCACTCAGGGCGCAGCTCCCCCAGAGAGCCACCTCTGAACCTCTTCAGTGCTCGGTTAAACCTCAAGTTCTTCATATCTGGATCTGCGCCCATAAGAAATCCACCCACCAAGTTTTCTCCAATTCCGTACATAACTTATCTTGCTAAGAGACAAACAAACATGCTAAAACATAAGCTCCTCCTACCTTGGATGGCAAAGTTAACCAGTTCAATGGAAGCGTGTGTGTGTGGTGTGAAGGGGGCGGGGCTTGAAGCAGCTGTGGGTGGTTAGCATCTTAGTTGGACTTTATTTAATTATTTTTACTCCTGCATTTTGCTCTCCCTCCCAGTGACCCCTGACCCCTGGTCCCCGGGGGAGGAGGCCTGGTCCCTCTGTATGGCTACGGAGTTGGTTTGTGTTACATGCCGGGAAGGCATGCTACACATTTCTGCATTCTATTATATCTTTGTTGTATGTATATATTTTCATTTCTAAATTGCTCCGGCAATGTAAATACTCTTCCCATGCAAATAAAGCCCCTTTGAATTTAACTGAAAGAGAGAATGAAAGATTCTTTTTTTCACAGGTTATTTTCTATCCCGCTAACCGCTGAGACCAGAGCGCTAAACGGACTTCCTCTCATGGACAGCTACGCTCCTTGCTGCTCCACCCTTCCACACAATCCACCACTGCATCGTCCTTGATCGTCTGCTACACTATGTTGGCATCAAAGGCTCGGCTCTTCTCTGGTTCAGATCTTATCTCACAAATAGAACACAATTTGTTCTTTGTGAAGATTACAAAATTCAAACCATAAGCTTTGTCTTTCCCAAGGGTCCATCCTCGGTCCACAGAGACAAAACAACCTGACCTGCTCTTTCCAATCTTCATGCTTCCTCTTGGTGATGTTATTCAGCTATCAGCTTTCACACTGCAATTTAAATATGGATGTCCCAAAACTACTAGCTTAACAATTTAAGCCACCAAAAAGCGTTCAGCTTGTGCAGAACGCCGCTGCAAGACAAGAAGACTTAACCACATGACTCCAACTCTCTCCTCCAGCCACTGGCTTCCAGTTAATGCCAGGTCAGATGTTATGGTAAATGTTGTTATGGTCGAATGTAATCTAATCTATGGTGCTTCTACTCTATATTAGAAGCACCACTAAAAAAAATTCGGATAAATTCCAAAAGTTTAAAAGAAAACTGATTGAGCTCTGGGGAACAGTCTTATTCAGGGAAGCCGATTGCTGCCAAATTTAAATCTACCCATCTTTTGGCTCCTAGGAGGGTCCCTCAGTTCTCATTACAGCTCAATCAACCTGTTAGCCAGCACTAGCCCAGCCAAGGTACTAGACTAGAGGTTCTCTACATGTTCCTTGTCCACCATAAGACCGTCTCTCTGTGGACCGTCTCTCTGTGGACCGTCTCTCTGTGGACCGTCTCTCTGTGGACCCCCCCCCCCAGCGGCTCCCAGCCAGCAGCTCAGAATCCTTTGGACTATTTCCATTTTTGTATCTTTTTTTCTTTTAATGTTTGCTTGTAGTGCCATTATGTAATGATGATGATGATGTGCTACACAGTTTAAAACATAGCAAGCACAATCAAATGACTATTGAATTAAACTGAGCACTAATATTAACATAAAAATACCTTCCTAAATAAAAAGGTTTTTAGGCCTGTCTTTTAGGCCAGGGTCTTGATGAGGACGGCTAAAGGTAATGATGTTGATAAGTGACCCATTGCCCTCTCCCCCCTCCCTGGAAGGAGGGATCCCCTGGAAGGAGGATCCCCCTCCCTGGAAGGAGGGACCCTCCCTCCCTGGAAGGAGGGACCACCCCTCCCTGGAAGGAGGGACCCCCCTCCCTGGAAGGAGGGACCTCCTCCCTGGAAGGAGGGACCCCCCTCCCTGGAAGGAGGGACCCCCTGTCTGTGGATGTTCCTGATAGTTCTTCTTCATTATTATATTATTATTTATTTTGGCTATGGTTAGGGGGTGTCATAAATCGATAAGCACTTGGTAAAGCTCTTTGAGACCTGTTCTTATAGAACTGTTCCTACTGTATTAAGGGCTATACTAATACAATGGATTTGACTGCAGCTTCACACACTTATCACAAACAATACAGTATATTAATCCAGAGAGACAATTAGAACCAAAACAGGAAAAGCAAACCACTTATCTGAGGAAATTTGTTTGTTTTTCAACAAACTTCCTCAAACAAGGGGGTTTGGTTTTAAGTAAATTATAAAGTACTATATATATATATATATATATATATATATATATAAAAAACCCTCACCTAGCTCGTCCCCAGAGGAGAAGATGGCCGAGCCCAGGCGGGAGTTGTAGTGGGAGTTGGCGAAGGTGGTGAAGTTGTTGTGGAGCCTCCGGTGTCTCATGTAGAGAGCCAGCAGCCCGCCGCACGCCGCCAGCAGGAGCAGGAAGAGAACCGGCACCACCACCACCGCCACGTCCTCCGGCTGGCCCTCAGCCCGCACCGCACCGCTGGCCCCTGGAGACACTCAGCGTTAAGGCTGAGCGGGAACACTGGGTAGAGCGGAGCGTCCTGCCTCCTCAGAGGCCTCCTTCTACCCTGATAACTCATGTGTGACATAAAGGTTTCCTCCGTGGCGCTGCATGGTGTTCATGGCGTGTTGCATGGCTTTTATTGCACGCTGGATCTCTTGTAAAAGTTTCATCTCAATGAGAACAACCTGGTTAAAAACACTAAATGCCAGGTTTACAACACGTGACTATATGTTATATATATGTTTGATATATAAGTTGAGTGGCAGGTTTCTATGACGTCATACGCGTGGGTGATCATGTGACCAACCCATGCTTGAATGAGTCAGCGACAGAAACTCGTTCCTTAAACAATGACCGGGTCACCAGTCTTCAAAGATACCTTCAACCTAAAGAATACCTTCAACCTAAGAATACCTTAAAGAATAACGATAATCAAAGATAGGTGATTCTATCAGGTTTCAAAGTACGGCTTGACCAATAGAACGGTTTCACTAGTTCATTGCATCTCTAATCAGCCAATCCAGAAGGCCGTCTCAAAATGCTATTTTCAGATTCTGCATTGGTTAACTACCCTTAACTACCCTGTCTACAGACACCAACGTCTTGAGAAAAAGTGTCTGTAACGCTTTGAAATCAAACAGTAGGCCTCTGTAGAAATACATTTGTTAAAATTGTCTTCTCAAACCTCCATCTTGCCACTCGCGAATGAGTTTATCTTCCGAAGAATATCTCAAAACAAAACAGGAAACACTAAGAGACTCTGCCCCTCCTTTCTGGTTTAGCTTTAGGATTAACCAACTCAGATTACAGAATATGGAATATAAATTGCTAAACTCTAAAGTGTTTGCAACTTATGTTGCTAAGCATAAGTTAAACACTTCGGTGATCACTCTTTTGACACTTAGACACTGCTTGTATGCATTAACCAGTCCCTCCAGGATTTCACAGATACACACCGGTGCAAAACTATGTCGAGGATGTTCAAAGAGTCAAAGAGTGATTTTGGGTGATGGTCGATTTTTTGCGATCACAATTGTCTAATTCCTGGAGGGACCGGTTAGCGCCCTGTGAAGGCCCCCAAGGTGCCTGTGGAGGTACCTGTCCCCAGCTGGTCATACAGGAGCACAGCCGGCTCCCCACAGAGCTGGCCCCCCAGCAGGCAGCGGGCCTGGACCCAGAAGCTGTAGTTGTGCCCGGCCAGCAAGCTGTTGATACGGAAGAACGTCTCTGTGGTGTTCCCCAGGAGGACGGTCTGGTTTACCACACTGTCATACATGTGAACCTCGTAGCCCTGGAGAGAGAGAGAGAGAGAGAGAGAGAGAGAGGAGAGAGAGAGAGAGAGAGAGAGAGAGAGAGAGGAGGAGAGAGGAGGAGAGAGAGAGAGAGAGAGAGAGAATAAATATACATAAAGAGTTAGAGGTAAAGAGAAAGAAAAGTAGAGGTAGAGAGAAAGAGAAAGAAATGTAAAGTGTCCATTCACATGGATGTATGACTCATTTGTGCTCCCAATTGGTTGCTTTGAAAATGGATCTATTTAAACAAAATGTCAATGTGGCCTGTAGTCCATCACAGTCCTGTGCAGTCCAGTTCTCAACAGGACCAGTCATGGTACCTTTGTTCGCTAACGATTTGGTATGGAGTGCTTTGCTATTGTACCCTATTGCTATGGCTTACAATCGTAAGCCATAGCAATAGGGTACAACAGCAAAGCACTCCAGTCTTTTGGGATCACTGCCCTTGAATGGATGGTGGACGGCTCGTGGAGGCTCTGTGAGCTCCTCACCCGGCTCTCGTTGAACCCTTCCTCCTTGACGGCCAGACTCTTCCACAGCAGGAAGACGTGGTCCTTCTCACTGATTATCTTCAGGGCTTCTGGAGCCGGCAGGGCCACTGGGGACAGAGGGAACAGGCTGGGAACAGGCTGGGAACCAGGGTGGACATCGCCAATATTATAAAGGGGGCTGTTTAACATTTATTTGATTGTAATTTCTTAGAAACGCCATAGCCCTCCGTCAGCTAATTGTGAGTAAAATGCACTGTGAGAATGTGTTTTGAGGTGACTCTCTATGAGCCTATTTAGATTTTAGACCACGCCCAGCTCATTCCTAACCAAACTTCACTGATTGGCTCGGGGGAATCCGTCTTGCCTGTCAATCACAGGTGTGTGTGTGTGAAACACAAGGAGGGAGGGAGCAGAGCGGGATGGGATGTATTTTGGTTGTTTCGTTTCAAAATAATGCTCTCTTCGGTTTTTACTAGTCTCTCTTACTATATAAAATATTACATGTTAATTAATAAAACATCAAATCTAGGCCTTAAATAGGCCACCATTTATTTCAGGCAAATACATTTTAGAAATTGTTTTTAGAAATACGTTTCTAAAAAAAAATCGGTATAACATCAATCGTCTGCAGCAATACCATTAGAGACTAGCAGATCACAATATTGCATTAATGCATATCGTCAACATGTGAACTATTATGTATGTGTACAACCACAGCACAAACCAGCTAACTGAGCAAACTGTGTTTTTGTAAAAAGTGTGGAAACATGTTTAGCCATCACCATGGATACCCATCCTTGGATGAGAGACCAGACGGTGTCGGTAGAGGTGTTGGGGGGCCACTAGGGGGCGCTCTTCATGTCATACGTCCAATGCCCCACGATGACCACATGTTGAAAGTCTCCACCCTCCCTAATAACTTGCATTATTCCTCCCCTCTCCACTGGGGGAGCCGGAGTGCGGTGGGTGTTGGTCCATAATGGCTGGCGTGTGTGTAAGGGCCAGCCGACGGTACCTGTGCTGATGGTGAGGCTGGCCTCCTTGCTCATGTTGCGCAGGCGGACCGAGGCGCTGTAGCGGCCCGCCGGCTCCAGGCCCTTCAGGAGGAACTCCACCGTGTTGTTACTGCTGCTCAGCTTGTAGTCCAGCTCCCACTTACGGATCACATCCCTCACGTGGATCACGTAGGTCTGGAGGCGCGCACACACACACACACACACACACACACACACACACACACACACACACACACACACACACACACACACACACACACACACACACACACACACACACACACACACACACACACACACACACACACACCATATGAATACACCATTAGGCTCTCTATATAGGCTCCAACCAGCAGTGTGCAGGACACACTGGGGTTAGCGATTAGTCTTTCTAGAGTCTTCACCTGAAGACTCTTCTCTCCGATTATCCAGACCTTCTCTGAAGACCAACTCCCCTCCAGATAGATAGATACTTTATTTGACACGGTGGGGTGATTGGTTTGCGGCCATCATCAGCTAATCATCAGGATACACTTTAAAGGTCAAGTAGGGATCGACTGTCTACAAAGAATGACTGTTATAAGACACTTCTACAACCAGACCATTAAGATCAGCCGGCAGACAAAAACAAACCATGAACTGGCCGTTCTGACTTCAAACTCCATTGGTCGTCGTTATTGATCTCAAATCTCATTGGCTGTTAATAATGGCCAATCTCACCCCAATAAGACTCTTCCTCACTCCACCCTCCCAATTTCCTCTGGTCAAGTTGTATTTGTCCTACTTCTTTAAGCAAAACCAAAATGACATCATCATTCTTTTTCTCTCTTTTGTATCAGAAGACAAAGTATGGAATAACTAAATTATCAATAAAAAAAAGGCAAACTTATGACTTTGTTATTCCACAATTATGATTTGCTCATCTCGTGACGGAAGTTGTTTTGGGGGCAATGTATTAGGAGCTCCGTCTGTTGAGACTTGGGAACAAAGAGGTCACTGCCTCAGTGTCCTTGAGCAAGGCACCAGACCCCTCCCCTGCCCCCCTGTATATCCAATAGCTGCCCACTGCTCCTCATACTAGGATGGGTTACATGCGTGTGTGTGTGTGTTGCGTACCAGGGGAGAGGCGGGGGCGTCGTAGGGGGGCTGCCACTTCAGGGTCACCCTGGTCTTCTCCACCTGGACCCGGTGCAGGTTCCTGGGGGGGAGTCTCTCGCTGGGGATCATCTTCACCACCGCAAAGTCCGACGGTGGACCCAGGTACGGGGAGATGGCACGGACCTGGGTCCACACACACACACATTAGGCAATAGAGGGAGAAGATTAGAGAGGGAGATGAGTTAGTGAGCGACTAGATGGTGCCGCAGCTCCACATTCTTCACATTACAAGAACAATAGTGTAGTCGTTAAAGGAACATTGAAGCGAGTGCATAATTAATTAAGTGGACTGACGAGGAAGAGGTACTGCTCATCGCTGTCCACCGTGACGATGGTCTGGCTGGAGGCGCTGGACACGCGGTGGGGGTTACGGTACAGGTCCAGGAACGATGTGGCATAGAATATACCATACACCTAACACGCACACACGCACACACACACACACACACACACACACACACACACACACCACACACACCCACACACCCACACCCCCACACCACACCCACACACACACACACACACAGACACAGGGACACACACACACACAGAAGAACACACACATCCACACACACCAAGCTCTTTATTTTAAAATACTTAAAAAACCAAGTCAGTCCCAAATATATTTATCAAACAGGGAAGCAAACATCTATATGATAATGATGAGTCAGTGTATCATATATCCTAGCTATATGATAATGATGAGTCAGTGTATCATATATCCTAGCTACATGATAATGATGAGTCAGTGTATCATATATCCTAGCTCTATGATAATGATGAGTCAGTGTATCATATATCCTAGCTCTATGATAATGATGAGTCAGTGTATCATATATCCTAGCTACATGATAATGATGAGTCAGTGTATCATATATCCTAGCTACATGATAATGATGAGTCAGTGTATCATATATCCTAGCTATATGATAATGATGAGTCAGTGTATCATATATCCTAGCTATATGATAATGATGAGTCAGTGTATCATATATCCTAGCTACATGATAATGATGAGTCAGTGTATCATATATCCTAGCTCTATGATAATGATGAGTCAGTGTATCATATATCCTAGCTCTGATAATGTTGAGTCAGTGTATAGGCCATATCCTCGCTATATGATAATGATGAGTCAGTGTATAGGCCATATCCTAGCTCTAAGATAATGATTGAGTCAGTGTATCATATATCCTAGCTCTAAGATAATGATGAGTCAGTGTATCATATATCCTAGCTATATGATAATGATGAGTCAGTGTATCATATATCCTAGCTATATGATAATGATGAGTCAGTGTATCATATATCCTAGCTACATGATAATGATGAGTCAGTGTATCATATATCCTAGCTCTAAGATAATGTGGAGTCAGTGTATCATATATCCTAGCTATATGATAATGATGAGTCAGTGTATCATATATCCTAGCTATATGATAATGATGAGTAAGTGTATCATATATCCTAGCTATATGATAATGATGAGTCAGTGTATCATATATCGTAGCTATATGATAATGATGAGTCAGTGTATCATATATCCTAGCTATATGATAATGATGAGTCAGTGAATAGGCCATATCCTAGCTATATGATAATGACGAGTCAGTGTATCATATATCCTAGCTATATGATAATGAGTCACTGTATAGGACATATCCTAGCTCTATGATAATGATGAGTCAGTGTATAGGCCATATCCTCGCTATATGATAATGATGAGTCAGTGTATAGGCCATATCCTAGCTCTATGATAATGAAGAGTCAGTGTATAGGCCATATCCTCGCTCTATGATAATGCTGAGTCAGTGTATCATATATCCTAGCTCTATGATAATGATGAGTCAGTGTATAGGCCATATCCTCGCTATATGATAATGATGAGTCAGTGTATCATATATCCTAGCTCTATGATAATGGTGAGTCAGTGTATCATATATCCTAGCTCTATGATAATGATGAGTCAGTGTATAGGCCATATCCTCGCTATATGATAATGAGTCAGTGTATCATATATCCTAGCTATATGATAATGATGAGTCAGTGAATAGGCCATATCCTAGCTATATGATAATGATGAGTCAGTGTATCATATATATCCTAGCTCTATGATAATGATGAGTCAGTGTATAGGCCATATCCTCGCTATATGATAATGATGAGTCAGTGAAATGGCCATATCCTAGCTCTATGATAATGATGAGTCAGTGTATAGGCCATATCCTAGCTCTATGATAATGATGAGTCAGTGTATCATATATCCTAGCTATATGATAATGATGAGTCAGTGTATCATATATCCTAGCTATATGATAATGATGAGTCAGTGTATCATATATCCTAGCTATATGATAATGATGAGTCAGTGTATCATATATCCTAGCTTTATGATGAGTCAGTGTATCATATATCCTAGCTCTATGATAATGATGAGTCAGTGTATCATATATCCTAGCTATATGATAATGATGAGACAGTGTATAGGCCATATCCTCGCTATATGATAATGAGTCAGTGTATAGGCCATATCCTAGCTCTATGATAATGATGAGTCAGTGTATCATATATTCTAGCTCTATGATAATGTGAGTCGGTGTATAGGCCATATCCTCGCTATATGATAATGATGAGTCAGTGTATTATATATCCTAGCTATATGATAATGATGAGTCAGTGTATCATATATCCTAGCGCTATGATAATGATGAGTCAGTGTATCATATATCCTAGCTATATGATAATGATGAGTCAGTGTATCATATATCCTAGCTCTATGATAATGATGAGTCAGTGCATCATATATCTAGCTATATATCTAGCTATATGATAATGATGAGTCTGTGTATCATATATCCTAGCTCTATGATAATGATGAGTCAGTGTATAGGCCATATCCTCGCTATATGATAATGATGAGTCAGTGTATAGGCCATATCCTAGCTCTATGATAATGATGAGTCAGTGTATCATATATCCTAGCTATATGATAATGATGAGTCAGTGTATCATATATCCTAGCTATATGATAATGATGAGTCAGTGTATCATATATCCTAGCTATATGATAATGAGTCAGTGTATCATATATCCTAGCTCTATGATAATGATGAGTCAGTGTATCATATATCCTAGCTCTATGATAATGATGAGTCAGTGTATCATATATCCTAGCTATATGATAATGATGAGACAGTGTATCATATATCCTAGCTACATGATAATGATGAGTCAGTGTATAGGCCATATCCTCGCTATATGATAATGAGTCAGTGTATAGGCCATATCCTAGCTCTATGATAATGGTGAGTCAGTGTATCATATATCCTAGCTCTATGATAATGATGAGTCGGTGTATATATAGGCCATATCCTCGCTATATGATAATGATGAGTCAGTGTATAGGCCATATCCTAGCTCTATGATAATGATGAGTCAGTGTATCATATATCCTAGCTATATGATAATGATGAGTCAGTGTATTATATATCCTAGCTATATGATAATGATGAGTCAGTGTATCATATATCCTAGCAATATGATAATGATGAGTCAGTGTATCTTATATCCTAGCGCTATGATAATGATGAGTCAGTGTATCATATATCCTAGCTATATGATAATGATGAGTCAGTGTATCATATATCCTAGTTCTATGATAATGTGAGTCAGTGTATCATATATACTAGCTCTATGATAATGCTGAGTCAGTGTATCATATATCCTAGCTCTATGATAATGATGAGTCAGTGTATCTTATATCCTAGCGCTATGATAATGATGAGTCAGTGTATCATATATCCTAGCTATATGATAATGATGAGTCAGTGTATCATATATCCTAGTTCTATGATAATGTGAGTCAGTGTATCATATATACTAGCTCTATGATAATGCTGAGTCAGTGTATCATATATCCTAGCTCTATGATAATGATGAGTCACCTGCGCGGGCTTGGTGTTGGTGGTCCAGCTGCAGTCCACGGCGGTCTGGTTCAGGGCGCGGGCTTTGAGCAGCGGGGCCTCGGGGGCGGGGCCACTGGTCTGCTGGCGAGAGAGGGAGGTGGGGCTGTCCCCCACGCTGGTGTGCGCCCACACCGCCACCTCGTACACCGTGCCCGCCGTCAGGTTAGCCGCTAGCGGAGCAACGGGCACAACAGGAGGTGAGAAACACACTCTGAAGAACCTTTTCAGTGATTCCATTCATATTTAATTGAGCTCAAACTGACTTTAGCTACGACTACAACAATTGATTTATATGCATAATACTAATCCCATTGGTTATGAGCAGGGCTTGACATTAACACCGGCCACTGGCCAAATGCCCGTAGAATTCCGCAGTGGCTTGTAACTCCGTCACTCTTAGCGGCCACTTCGCCTGGTGACTACAAGCGGTATACCACTTGCTACTTGTAGACTACAAGTGTGCTACAAGTGTAGGCTATTAAGCATACGCTACAAGTACCAGTTGTGGTAGCTACCAAGTGGGAGGCTACCACAAGTGCTATACCACAAGTAGCTACAAGTGCTATTCTAGGCTACGAGTGCTACAAGTGGTATACCACAAGTGGTAGGCTACAAGTCATAGGCTACAAGTACCAGCTGTGGTAGCTACCAAGTGGGAGGCTTCCACAAGACATCTTTACAAGCCACACCTTGTCCTGCGGTCCCCACCACTCGAGGTGTTCAGAGTAAAGCATCCCTACCCCGGAGTATCCCCTCCTGCACCGTGTAGTTCCTGCTCTCCTTCACGTGGGCGTCAAACACCCAGTACAACACCACCATGTAGTATTTGACCTGGAACCACAACAGAGAGACACATGAACACAGCACTCGGCCAGAAAGGACTCCCAGAAGGAGGGCTGGTGGGACGGCGGTTAGGAGGGTGACCCCCGGTCTCTGACCTCATACTGGGAGTTGAAGCTGAACGACAGGCTCATGGAGTCACTGGTGATGCTGTCGGCGATGACCGACGGTGGAGGCAGCGCTGCAGGAAGGAGGGATGGAAGAGACAGAAAGAGGATGGAGGGAGATGGAGAGGGACGAGAGAGAGCCAGATGGAGAGAGATAGAGCGTGATGGAGAGAGAGAGAGAGAGCGTAATGGAGAGAGAGAGATAGAGCGTGATGGAGAGAGAGAGATAGAGCGTAATGGAGAGAGAGAGAGAGAGAGAGAAAGATGGAGATAGAGAGATAGAGCAAGATGGAGAGAGAGAGAGAGATGTAGAGAAAGAGAAAATATTTAATATTTATCTTCTTTGTAGTTGTACGTACTACTCCTTAAAAATGTACTTGCTGCTGTGTCATCCAAATTTACACATTTTACAAATTCAATATAATACAAATGGAGAGAAATGTGTCAGTGCCACAGCCTCAGATAATAGTGGATAGTGGCGCTGGGAGGATATCTGTTTCCAGTAGACTGGGCGCCTGCCTCTCCAGCCTCTCTCCTGCCTCTGTAGCTCTCTCCTGCCTCTGTAGCCTCTCTCCTGCCTCTGTAGCCTCTCTCCAGCCTCTGTAGCCTCTCTCTATCCTCTGTAGCCTCTCTCCTGCCTCTGTCACCTCTCTTCAGCCTCTGTAGCCTCTCTCCTGCCTCTGTAGCCTCTCTACCCTCTGTAGCCTCTCTCCTGCCTCTGTAGCCTCGCTCCATCCTCTGTAGCCTCTCTCCTGCATCTGTAGCCTCTCTCCTGCCTCTGTAGCCTCGCTTCTGCCTCTGTAGCCTCTCCTGCCTCTGTAGCCTCTCTTCTGCCTCTGTAGCCTCTCTCCTGCCTCTGTAGCCTCTCTCCTGCCTCTGTAGCCTCGCTTCTGCCTCTGTAGCCTCTCCTGCCTCTGTAGCCTCTCTTCTGCCTCTGTAGCCTCTCTCCTGCCTCTGTAGCCACTCTCCTGCCTCTGTAGCCTCGCTCCATCCTCTGTAGCCTCTCTCCTGCCTCTGTCACCTCTCTTCAGCCTCTGTAGCCTCTCTCCTGCCTCTGTAGCCTCTCTACCCTCTGTAGCCTCTCTCCTGCATCTGTAGCCTCTCTCCTGCCTCTGTAGCCTCTCTCCTGCCTTTGTAGCCTCTCTCTATCCTCTGTAGCCTCTCTCCTGCCTCTGTAGCCTCGCTTCTGCCTCTGTAGCCTCTCCTGCCTCTGTAGCCTCTCTTCTGCCTCTGTAGCCTCTCTCCTGCCTCTGTAGCCGCTCTCCTGCCTCTGTAGCCTCGCTCCATCCTCTGTAGCCTCTCTTCTGCCTCTGTAGCCTCTCTCCTGCCTCTGTAGCCTCTCCTGCCTCTGTAGCCTCTCTCCTGCCTCTGTAGTCTCTATTCAGCCTCTGTAGCCTCTCTCCTGCCTCTGTAGCCTCTTGCCATCCTCTGTAGCCTCTCTCCTGCCTCTGTAGCCTCTCGCCATCCTCTGTAGCCTCTCTCCTGCCTCTGTAGCCTCTCCAGCCTCTGAGCCCATTTAGATTTTGGACGGCTCCTGGCTCAATTCTGACCAATCAGGGCATGTGTTCCCTGATTGTTTGGGGGGAGATGTTCAGAGATGTTCTCAATGTTGTAATGTTTCTCTCTTGTGGTATTTTTGGTTATTTAGCTTTTGTCCTACAGCAGCTTTAAACTAACAGGATCCAGTTAAAAACCCTGACCACCGTCTCACCTTTTTTGGGTGTGAGAGATTTGACCTCACTCCAGTTGCCCACACCGCGACTGGTCACCGCGGCAACCTGGGAGAGAAGATCATCCAAAAGGAGGTTTACCATCATATACAGACACAACAGATGTGTCTCAGGTTCCTGCATGCCTGTCTTCATATACTGTGTGTGTGTGTGTGTGTGTGTGTGTGTGTGTGTGTGTGTGTGTGTGTGTGTGTGTGTGTGTGTGTGTGTGTGTGTGTGTGAGAGAGACCACTCTTAACGCAGCTTCAGAGTTCCTCATGAAGAAATCTGTAGAGGTTATGTTAAGAAAAGAACACACAACACTCCAATATGCTCTCAGTGTAATCCTATTGGAGCTCCAGTGTGTCTTACCCTGAACATGTAGAGCGCATTGGGAAGCAGCTCCGTCACCTCGGCCCTGGTGGTCGGAGTTCTCTGGTACGTCCACTCGGGGGCACTCTTCTCTTTGAAATGCACCTACACGCACGCACACACACACACACACACACACACACTTGTGGACATTGCGCATAGCCACACATGCCACTGCTCCCACTGACTCATGCCCCTCCCACATCCAATAGGACTGCTATGCCCCTCCCACATCCAATAGGGCTGCTATGCCCCTCCCACATTCATAGGCTGCTATGCCCCTCCACATCAATAGGGCTGCTATGCCCCTCCCACATCCAATAGGGCTGCTATGCCCCTCCCACATCCAATAGGGCTGCTATGCCCCTCCCACATCCAATAGGGCTGACCTTGGTTCTCTACCTTCTACTGTCTATCCACATGGGATCCCTTAACTCCAAATACTGCCTCAACTGAAGCTACTTCAGAACGGGTTGTTTTGAATGTCTCTTGGTGTCATGTACTAATGCGTTAAAGTGAGCTGAAAGATGTGTATTATCAATGATGTATTATCAATGTATTAGCATTGTCTAAAGGCCATCGACCCAAACACATTAGATAGTATGACAGAGCGTCTGTAGAGGGGTTGTTGTTAGGAGATAAGGTAGGATATTATAATAATGGCAACCATGACATCTTTTAACCTTTTAAAATATATAATGATATGAAAGAACGAAGAATCACACACTTGAGAACTCTAGTCTCCACACAATTAGTTCACATGTTTCCCGAGCACCACATAATGTCCTCGATAATATGGACAGAAATAACATGTTGGATATCAACATCAGTGATCTTATAGTGTGAAATACTGTCTCATGTCCAGTCTTTAGAACAAGATAAATCCATTTTGTTTTGCACGCGGATATGGTCAACCTTAAATCACCGAGCGCTTCTATCTAAACCTTTTGAATTATAGTTATAGGAACAAACTAATAATAACCAACTGAGCTGTTCAGAACTCCTTAATCTGCATGCATGGATATAGTAATTAGGGTTAGGCATATATTGTACCATTTGAGACATTAGTTTGATATTTAATATGCATACTGAACAGCCCATATTGTATAGAACACATGTCAATTTGATACTGTTATATTTCAAATGTGTACTATCATTACTGATTTACTTCGCTTTTTCTAAAGCTAAAGTGTTTTTATCAGGCGAAGCAGGGTTTGGATGGCGGTTCTGCAGGGTTTGGATGGCGGTTCTGCAGGGTTTGGATGGCGGTTCTGCAGGGTTTGGATGGCGGTTCTGCAGGGTTTGGATGGCGGTTCTGCAGGGTTTGGATGGCGGTTCTGCAGGGTTTGGATGGCGGTTCTGCAGGGTTTGGATGGCGGTTCTGCAGGGTTTGGATGGCGGTTCTGCAGACCTCCGTTTGCAGGACCGCAGCCTTCGCTGTCTCACACTTGTTTTTAGCTAGCATGTCAAGCTTAGCCCACTGTCTAACGAGCTAGCTAGCTCCTTAGTCCACTGGCTAACGAGCTAGCTAGCAGTGGTGGTGGACACTCACGATGTACTCTCTGATGAGGCCATGGGCTTTGTCAGGGGGGGACCAGGACACGTCCACCCTGCCGTCCTCCCAGTTGTCACACGTCAGCTGCAGGTTCCTAGGAGGGTCAGGCACTAATGACACACACACACACACACACACACACACACACACACACACACACACACACACACACACACACACACACACACACACACACACACACACACACACACACACACACACACACACACACACACACACACACACTTTATTCTGACAATAATAAACCTTGTACACGGTTACCAGCCAGGCTCGTCCCTGGTCCTCTTCTGTTCTCCCTCTATACAACATATCTTCTATCTATGCCAATGATACCCAACTAATATTGTCCTATTCCAACTAGGCGCGCATTGCTGCGTCCACTTCGCTCTGCTTCGTCGGCCGTCTGCTTGCCCCCTCACTTAGGGGCCCCTGAGGGCCGATCTACACGGTCACAGCTCTTCTCTGTCCTGTGGCCCCACAGTGGAGGAACAAACTCCCCACGGATGTCAGGACTGCAGAGTCACTGCCCATCTTCCCCCGCAGGCTGAAAACCTTTCACCTCTTCAGGAAACACTACACTTTAATTGCTTGTAAGCTATATTGTTCTATTATACTTTTACTTTAGCACTGGTTCCCCTCTTGGAGGCTTGGTAGGAAGAAAATGCAATGCAATGAATTCTGGTGACAAGCTGTTCTCTTACCTACCTTTGCTGAACGCACTATTGTAAGTGGCTTTGGACAAAAGCGCCTGCTAAAAGCGCGCCTGTGTAAGGTGAGAATGTTCTTCCACCTCCTTCTGTGTAGAACCTACAGACACTGAATAGGGTCCATTGTTTACTCGGTCCGCTGGCTACCGGCTTAAGAAACGGACATAGTAACAGAGCCGGATCTACGTGTGTGTGAAGGGTGAACCGGTACTACAGGATAGGGATGCGTTGTGTGTGTGTGACCCGCCACCAGGGGGACTAAGAAGAACCAAGACCATGGAGTCATGGATGGACTGCTTGTGTTCTATACACATTCAGTAACCAACATCCATTCCACAGCCACAAGGTGCAGCCTCTCCCCGGCGGTACCCACCTCCCTCCGGCGTGCGGATGGTGATGAACTCGTTGGTCTTGTGCACCTTGCTGAGACACTGGGTCAACACCTTCAGCTGGTAGGTGGTGTCCGGCTGCAGCACCGTCAGCCTGTAGCTGCTCTTGTTGCTCTGCGTGTCCATGCTGCTCCACTGCTGGATGCCCACCGGCCTGGAGGAGGCCATGGAGGACGGAGCACGGTTCATTATTAGGAGGTTATTTTTTCCCGAATTACATTTTTATGTTTAATTAGTTTGTTTATATGCATGTTTACCATTTGGAGACAGAAAACAGAATACCAATGGCGGAACTCAAATAAATCACGTCCACCTTGAATTTCTCAACTTGAATCACACATAATGTTGGAATTGGCGGCAGAGATTTCAGCAAGTTGCAGAAATCTTGGAACGTTTGTTTGGTAAGGTGGGCGTTCTCTCCACAATCACTTTTCACTCAAAAAAATGTTGTTCTTGCGTGAAGAGCTGACCTGTAGTAGATGAGGAAGTCACAGTTCTCCGGGGGCATCCTCTTGGACGACGTCCAGGTCAGGGTGACCGCACCGGAGAAGTCTGCGGTCCACTGCATGTTCTGGACCTTGAACACCAGAGCATCCACTGGGAAGGAGGGAGGGAGGGAGGGGAAGAGAGAGGGTGAAGGGAAAGAGAGAAATACAATCCATGCCAAATCCTGTACACACTAGATGAATTCATTAATGTATACAGATTAATATTGCTATGAATTCTAGAACCTAACCCCACACAGCCCCTCAGCCCCATGAGATCAGGGCCAGAGTGGGGGACCCGAGGTGTGGACCTACGGGTGCAGTTGTCCTCGTCACTGCGGTCCGAGCAGTCCAGGAAGCCGTCACAGCGCTCGCTGTCCAGAACACACGCCTCGCCGTCCGCACAGCGGGTCCCGTTCAGGCAGAACAGAGGCCCGCGTGTGGCTGAGGAGAGAGACGGAAAGAAAATATCACAAAAACAGCATTTCATTCAACACGGAATATAACACAAGCTTGTGATATTGAAAGGCATGTTGATGCCATGTAGCAAGTATTAACCAGTATTAACCAGAATTAACCAGTTCAATGATGTGGTTTTGAGGCCACGGGGTCAAGAGACCACGTTATTGTTTAATATAAGTGACTCGTACAATTTGGGGACAGAATCCTCAATATAAGCAGAGCCTACAGGGAAAAATACTTTATTAAATGTTGGGGAAACATCGGACTGCGACGGAGTCAGCTCCACTCACGGCAGCGGGCCTCGTCCGAGCCGTCCTGGCAGTGCATGCGGCCGTCGCATCGCTGCCAGTCGGGGATGCAGCGGGGCGGCCGGCGACACGCAAACTGACCCCGGGAACAGTGACCTGGGGCGGGGGCGGGGGGGGGGCCCGGCGTGGGCCCCGGGGTCTGGGTGGCTGTGCCGTTGGTCCCTGAGGCGGGAAGAAGAACGGGTATGACGTCATGTCATAGAAGAAATGACATGCATTTGTAATGATTCATTAGGATTATCATCATAGTGAATTGGGATTTCATGAAACCCTTAAGACTGAGGTCAGGCACTCAGCCCTCACCGGTGGGACAGCCCAGCTCATCGCTGCCGTCCGGGCAGTCGGCGTACCCGTCACACACCCAGGAGTTGATGATGCAGGCCCCGGAGCCACAGTGGAAGCGGTTGGGGGCGCAGGTGGAGGGGCCCGGGGCCGCGGTGTGAGGGGTGACCCCTCCTGGAGAACAGGGGTCATGAGGTCAAAGACACTTTATACAGGGAGGGCTGACTGATGGCAGGAAGATGTGGGGAAAGAGTAGAATGATGTGTGTAGTGTAGTGTAGTGTAGTGTAGTGTAGTGTAGTGTAGTGTAGTGTAGTGTAGTGTGTGTTTGTGTGTGTATCCGTATGAATGTGTGCGTGTGTGTGTGTGTGTGTGTGAGTGTGTGTGTGTATAGAGTTTGTGTGTGAGTTTGTGTGCTGATGCACTATGGACACAAGATACCGCAGCTTTGATGAATGGATCCCGCTCACTGTGTGTGTGTGTATGGAGTGTGTGTGTGTGTGTGTACCTGTACACTGGGCCTCATCAGACCAGTCTCCACAGTCGTTCTCTCCGTCACACTTCCACCAGGTGGGGACGCAGCGCCCGTTCCCACACTCGTACTGGAAGTACCTGGAGCAGCCCGGCACCTCGGTGTAATCTGCAGATCCTATATAATACACCCATTCCATTCCATCTGTGATCATTTAATGTGTGTGTGTGTGTGTGTGTGTGTGTGTGTGTGTGTGTGTCTCTCAAACCCACCACAGTTGGCCTCGTCTGAATAGTCCCCACAGTCGTCCATGGCGTCACACTTCCACTCCAGGCTGACACACACACCGTTGGCGCACTGGAAGGTGTAGGCGTCACACGACTTGCCAGAATCCGTTGGCATGGCTGGAGATGAACAAACACAACTCAGAAAACACTGTGTGTGCGTGTGCGCGCGTGTGTGTGTGCATATGTGTGTGTGTGTGAATGTGAATGTGTGAATGCGTGTGCACACGTGCATGCTCACCACAGCCGGCATACGCAGGGTCCTCGTCAGAGCCGTCCTCGCAGTGCTTGGTCCCGTCGCAGACCAACGACTGGAAGAGACACTGGGCGCGGTTTTTGCAGACAAACTCCATGTAGCGCGTACACAGAGGGTCTACAGGGGGGGGGGGGGGGGGTAACACACAGGGGGGAACACAGCATGGTTATCATAGGACAGGTCACATATATACAGTATATATATATACATATATACAGTATATATATATATATATACGTATATATATATATGTATATGTATATATACACATATATATACATATATATAGTATATATATGTATATATATACACGTATATATACATATACGTATATATATATATATATACGTATATATATACGTATATGTATATATATATATATATATATACGTATATGTATATATATGTATACGTATATGCATATATATATATACACGTATACATATACGTATATATATATATATATATATATATATATATATCTATATATATATATATATATATATATATGTGTATGTATATATATGTATATATAGCACGCCAGTGTGTGCTGCATCGCACAGCAATTTTTTAACACTAGAAGCGTGGTGGATGGGTCAATTTGACCCACAGGAGAAGCTGGAAGAAAGTTAGTATCTTGGTATTGTTGTTACGTTTATTAAAACAAATACTTTATTGATCAGTCTACTGATTAACAATCATTTTACTAAACCATAGCTTTGTTTTATATTGTTTATTTCAGCTATCAAGAGACGACCGAAGATTCGTGCCACCCTCTAGTGGCCTATTGCTGTCACTACACCAAACAAAAAAACATATCGTGGGTCAAATTGACCTGGTGGTCAAATGCAGTTCAGCTTCTAGTGTTCAAGGAATTGTTGTGATCTGCTCAGAGAGTTTGTTGGAGTGATGTTTTGGTGCACCAGTTTCTGCGTGCTGAAAGACTAACCCCAAAGTATCAAAGTATGTTAACTACTCTCCCCATCGCTTACCACAGTTGTGTTCATCGGCTCCACTGGGACAGTCCTGGACTCCATTACAGTGGGCGGCGGCAGGGAGGCAGGTTCCGTTGGGACAGAGGAACCCGATACAACGCTCGCCCCCTGGAAAACACACCGCAGCAAAATAACATTGTTATACTTGCAGTACAGAACTTGTCCGTAATAGTGCGTGCGCGAGTGTGTTCTACCTACCGCAGTGACTCAGCCCGGGGTTCTCGTCTGAGCCGTCCTGACAGTCGTCATCTCCGTCACAGACCCAGCGCTGAGGGATGCAGTGGCCCGTGTGACACTGGAAACTGCTGGTCTCACAGGTGTGGTGACCCACTGTGCACCACAGAGAACCCAGTGTTATACAATGTCTGTATAACATTATATCTATTGTTATACAATATGTGTATAACATTATATACAATGTTATACAATATATGTATAACATTGGATATAATGTTATACACTGGGGGTACAAAACAAGTTCCAGTGTCTTTGTTCTTTTAGTTTGATCAACTGTTAAATACAATTACAGATGATCCGGTGACGACTGGATTCCACACGTCTTTGATAAATTATTGTGTTCCTTCAGGGCGTCTCAGTCGGTTTATTCATGTTTCCGTAACCTCTGCTGATTAGTAGAAATGGTGACACCGTCGTGTGTGCCGGCAGGGACTCGTTAAAACACAAAGCGCACCTGTGCAGTTGGCCTCGTCCGACCAATCCCGGCAGTCGTTGTCCCCATCGCATCGCCACGCCTCGCGGACGCACACGCCGCGCGCACACGTGAACTCTCCGGGGCCGCACTGGTGGGAGCCTGCTGGGACCAGGGAGAGACTTAGACCGGCACGCAGAGGAGAGAACACAGACCCTATGGAACACAGACCCTATGGAACACACTGCTGGGTTTTAACCAGGTTTGTACCATTACAATGTGGGTAGTTCATGAAAATGAACATTGATCAATTCCCTTCCATTTTACCAGCATTCAGTTTCGCTAATTTGTTCGCCAGCAAAAGTCTGCCGGGTGACACGTTTCACGTCTCTCATGTTTATTTTGCCGGCTTTTTGTTCCAACTGTTGTTCTCTGGTCACTTAGCACTAGTTCTCTAGGTCTGTTGTTTTAACTGTTGTTCTCTGGTCATGTAGCACTAATTCTCTAGGGCTGTTGTTCCAACTGCTGTTCTCTGGTCACCTTTCTTCTACATAGCCCTGTTTAATGAGAAGCCCTACTTTCTAGTGGAAAAATACTTCTTTAAGAGTCATCTAGAGAATACACAACACAAGCCATACAGTGCACACATAACTTCTGCACCATGTGCATATTATTGAACAATAAGGCACTACCAACATAATATATATGTATATATATTAGGGATGTGCAGCTCCCCACTGAGGGCGATGCGATACGTATCTCCATGCATTGCCAACGATCCCGATACTATTCTCCTAGTCCTGGGTGGTCGATTAAGAGCAGTGCAGTTTGCCTGCAAAACGTGTCCCGTGGGATCGGCACCTCATGTGACTCATGACTCATGACTTATGACTCATGACTCATGACTTATGACTCATGACTTATGACTCATGACTTATGACTCATGACTTATGCGACCGGAGGAAGTCTAATCATTTTGGTGATTTAGAAATTCCGGCCGGACACAAAAAGCGGTCATGTCCCACCACTAAGAGCAGCTCTCTAACCAGACCAGAATGCGCCATCGATAGCACTGGAGAGCGGCTTGAGAAACAGTTTAGAAAGGAATCCCACTAAATCTAAAATTATTGATCACATTTTTTTATAATAAAGGCTTATAATAACTATATATAAATGAATGATTTTAACGATGCAAAGAGTTTAGAAAGGATCGAGGATCTCGACTTCATCCCAAATAGCTGAATCTTACCATCCCCAATATATATATACATTACATATAAAGATGTTACATTTATTAATTAATTAAATAGTATATAAAATATTAAATATATATACAAATGTATGTTAAATATAAAATCGTATAAAATATACATTGTAAAAATGTTAACCTACAATATGTATGTTTTTTTCATTAGCAACTTCTAGTGGCTTGAGTTGTAACTATAACAGTCTTATGACACACTGTACTGAAAACTGTCCTTCAGTCAGGTAACGGCGGAATGTTCTTTACATTAACTTAACATTAAACCAGAAGAATATTGTCCTTGTTTGTCCAGGTGTCGTTATGAAAGTACAGGAAACACGTGTCAGATTTAACTGAACATCCTCTGAGACGAAGCTAGCGTGGAGATTAGCAACAGGCTAACGTCTTTACCGCAGTGTTCTTCATCACTGTTGTCGCCACAGTCATCCTCGTGGTCACACTTGAAGGCCAGCGGGATGCAGGAGCCCGAGGCCGCGCAGCGGAACTGGATGGCTGGGTCACATGACGTGGTGGCTGCAGCAGAACGCACCAGAGAGACACAAATCACACAGGTCAGGTTCTACAGCCCGGAACCACAGAGAGCCGACTAGAACCTTCATTACAGGCTCTGCTCCTTTTAATGGGAAAGGACCTACTGACAACAAGCAAGTACAGAAAACAAAGAAAACTTTTAATCTAGTTTCTGGCATGATAAAATTAAAAGTTATATATATTTATACTGTGCTTTTCTGGCAAACTAGAGCTTAACTAGCAAGACAACAAAACACCAAGACATGAGTTCAAAATAAGAACAAATCAGAGTCACAGAGACACATTTAGCAGTAGCAGCATTTCAGAGAACGTTAAACTAAAAAAGTTTGTTTTGAATGTTGGATCTTGAATAATAACTTCAGGACGTTAGACATGGATACTCACGGCACTCTTGTTCATCGCTCAGATCTCCACAGTCGTTGTCGCTGTCGCACTTCCAGATGCTGCTGATGCAGCGACCATTGGAGCAGTGGTACTGGTTGGGCAAGCAGCTGTGCTCTGATTGGACGAGAAGGGAAATAACAAATTAGCCAATCACACGCAACCAGGGGACACTGATGGGGACCAGCAGACATGCAGGGACCAGAGTGTTGGTCCTTCTATCCTCCTCACTGTGCTCTGAATGGACCAGAGTGTTGGTCCTTCTATCCTCCTCACTGTGCTCTGAATGGACCAGAGTGTGGGTCCTTCTATCCTCCTCACTGTGCTCTGAATGGACCAGAGTGTTGGTCCTTCTATCCTCCTCACTGTGCTCTGAATGGACCAGAGTGTTGGTCCTTCTATCCTCCTCACTGTGCTCTGAATGGACCAGAGTGTTGGTCCTTCTATCCTCCTCACTGTGCTCTGAATGGACCAGGGATTTACAAAGTTAGTTTTGCCAGTCAACAAAAAAAGATATATCTTTGTATTATATATTCTATATTATATACTATTTAATACTATATTGATAGTCATTATTAACTATATTCGGAGCAGAAGGTCAAAAGCTGGCTTGATCTTGATGTTCAGTATGAGTACAGACTGTGTGTTTGGGCTTTAAGCAGCAGCTGTGATAACTGGCTAGTGGCGACCAGGCGTTCATAGCGATGTCACGTTTTGATCCTCCATGTCGGCTCTTCCTCTCAACGTGAAGCAGAACTCACCAAGCGTTGTTCACCCAATAGGGTTCTCCCCCGCCTGGGGGCGGGAGCTGGGTTAGACCGCCGGGAGACAGATTTTGAGAAAACCGATGTGTTATTGCACATTAGTTTTGTCTTGAATGTTTGGTCAACTGATTAACTCAATTTATAACTTCAAAGTAAACCATAGCTTGGTTTTTATATTGTATATTCAGTAGACCGAACCAAACCAATTGTTCATTTTTAGTCAGGCTCAAAGCTAAACACACTTGGCTTTTTTTCTTTCTGACAATATTTGAATTGTGTCTGAACGGAACTATAAATCAAAACTATAGCACAGAGAACAATGATAACCACATTCTCTCTGAAGTATAGAGATGAGATACATATGACATACTGAAAGCACATATGTATCAATATGACCCATTGTAACTCATAACAGTTACAATCTACATGTTCTCACTTTATTTTCCGGACTATAGGTCTCACCTGAGTATATGTCGCTCTTATCAAAGAAAGGTTGGTTAAGAGGGTCTGATCGACCTGTGGGAAGAATAAACCTGGAAGAGGCGGTTTTCTCTGACAACCTTTCTGTTTTTAGAGCACTCCATGTGAAATGACTGACTGTTTCTGTGTGTGTGTGTGTGTGTGTGTGTGTGTGTGTGTGTGTGTGTGTGTGTGTGTGTGTGATCTACTCGCTCACTGACTGGTTGAGGTAGCATCACGTGAGATAATTTGATCTCTTGGCCATAGTTTGAACGCAGTCAGAAAAACAACCACAAATATAAGTCGCTTCGGAGTATAAGTCGCAGGACCACTCAAAGAAAAGGGCGACTTATAGTCCGGAAAATACGGTAACTATAAAAGCAGCAGAGAAGAGCCAGGCCCACCTGTCTTGACGCAGGTGGCGTTGTGGAGCAGGTAGCCAGGGGGGCACTGGCAGCGGAGCTCCCCGCTGTCGGTGGCTACGGTGGGGGTTCCGTCGGGGCAGATGCAGGTGTGGCGCTTTCCGGGCAGGGGGACACACAGCAGGCTGCAGGGCCGCTCAGAACAGGCATTATGGCCTCGGGAGGGGGGAGGAACACATATATATAACACACAGGATAATGACATACTTATACAGATCAATACATATGTATTAGGGATGTCAAAGTTAACGCCAGCGCACTTCTGTTACGATGACCCGTAGTTTAGGAATCAGGAAGCATTAACATTAAGTCGGATGGTGACAGCAAGCAGCAGTGGATAAAGAAAAAGGTAATGGTTTACCTCTCCCCCCTCTCTCCCCCCCCCCCCCCTGGTAATGGTTTACCTCTCCCCCCCCCCCCCTGGTAATGGTTTACCTCTCCCCCCTCTCTCCCCCCCCCCCCGGTAATGGTTTACCTCTACCCCCCCCCCCTGGTAATGGTTTACCTCTCCCCCTCTCCCCTGGTAATGGTTTACCTCTCCCCCCCCCCCCCCCCCTGGTAATGGTTTACCTCTCCCCCTCCCCCCTGGTAATGGTTTACCTCTCCCCCCTCTCCCCCTCCCCCCTGGTAATGGTTTACCTCTCCCCCCTCTCCCCCCCCCCCTGGTAATGGTTTACCTCTCCCCCCTCTCCCCCCCCCCCTGGTAACGGTTTACCTCTCCCCCTCTCCCCTGGTAATGGTTTACCTCTCCCCCCTCTCCCCCTCCCCCCTGGTAATGGTTTACCTCTCCCCCTCTCCCCTGGTAATGGTTTACCTCTCCCCCCTCTTCCCCTCCCCCCTGGTAATGGTTTACCTCTCCCCCTCTCCCCTGGTAATGGTTTACCTCTCCCCCCCCCCCCCTGGTAATGGTTTACCTCTCCCCCCTCTCCCCCCCCCCCCCCCTGGTAATGGTTTACCTCTCCCCCCCCCCCTGGTAATGGTTTACCTCTCCCCCTCTCCCCTGGTAATGGTTTACCTCTCCTCCCCTCCCCCCTGGTAATGGTTTACCCTCTCCCCTGGTAATGGTTTACCTCTCCCCCTCTCCCCCTCCCCCCTGGTAATGGTTTACCTCTCCCCCTCTCCCCCCCCCCCCCTGGTAATGGTTTACCTCTCCCCCTCTCCCCTGGTAATGGTTTACCTCTCCCCCCTCTCCCCTGGTAATGGTTTACCTCTCCCCCTCTCCCCTGGTAATGGTTTACCTCTCTCCCTCCCCCCTGGTAATGGTTTACCTCTCCCCCTCTCCCCTGGTAATGGTTTACCTCTCCCCCCTCCCCCCCCCCCTGGTAATGGTTTACCTCTCCCCCTCTCCCCTGGTAATGGTTTACCTCTCCCCCCTCTCCCCCTCCCCCTGGTAATGGTTTACCTCTCCCCCCCCCCCCATGTAATGGTTTACCTCTCCCCCCTCTCCCCCACCCCCTGGTAATGGTTTACCTCTCCCCCCCCCCCCCTGGTAATGGTTTACCTCTCCCCCTCTTCCCTCCCCCCTGGTAACGGTTTACCTCTCCCCCTCTCCCCCTCCCCCCTGGTAATGGTTTACCTCTCCCCCTCTCCCCCTGGTAATGGTTTACCTCTCCCCCCTCTCCCCTCCCCCCTGGTAATGGTTTACCTCTCCCCCTCTCCCCTGGTAATGGTTTACCTCTCCCCCCTCCCCCCCTGGTAATGGTTTACCTCTCCCCCTCCCCCCTGGTAATGGTTTACCTCTCCCCCTCTCCCCCCCCCCCCTGGTAATGGTTTACCTCTCCCCCCTCTCCCCCCCCCTGGTAATGGTTTACCTCTCCCCCCTCTCCCCCCCCCCCCTGGTAATGGTTTACCTCTCCCCCCTCCTCCCCCCCCCTGGTAATGGTTTACCTCTCCCCCTCTCCCCTGGTAATGGTTTACCTCTCCCCCCCTCCCCCCTGGTAATGGTTTACCTCTCCCCCCTCCCCTGGTAATGGTTTACCTCTCCCCCTCTCCCCCCCCCCTGGTAATGGTTTACCTCTCCCCCCTCTCCCCCCCCCCCCCGGTAATGGTTTACCTCTCCCCCCTCTCCCCCTGGTAATGGTTTACCTCTCCCCCCTCTCCCCTGGTAATGGTTTACCTCTCCCCCTCTCCCCCCTGGTAATGGTTTACCTCTCCCCCTCTCCCCTGGTAATGGTTTACCTCTCCCCCCCCCCCCCCCCCGGTAATGGTTTACCTCTCCCCCCTCTCCCCTGGTAATGGTTTACCTCTCCCCCCCCCCCTGGTAATGGTTTACCTCTCCCCCCCCCCTGGTAATGGTTTACCTCTCCCCCTCTCCCCTGGTAATGGTTTACCTCTCCCCCCTCTCCCCCCCCCCCCCCCCCCCCCCCCCGGTAATAGTTTACCTCTCCCCCCTCTCCCCCTGGTAATGGTTTACCTCTCCCCCCTCTCCCCTGGTAATGGTTTACCTCTCCCCCCCCCCCCCCTGGTAATGGTTTACCTCTCCCCCCTCTCCCCTGGTAATGGTTTACCCCCCTTCTCCTCCCCCCTGCCCTACCTCTGGCCTTCCCCTTGTAGAAGATCTTCAGGTCCATGACTCCGATCAGCCTCCCGATGATCAGCTCGTTGCTGGGGGAGCCGGACTTGGGGGCCTTGAAGATTCCCATCCTGGACCAGTCATCCCAGTACAGGTCGTTCTACAGGAGGAAAACACATTTGGATTCAAATAACATCTAACATATAATATCTAAACAGCTTTTCTATCAATCAGACCCCATTTCAAAAGGTCCCAGGGCTTTAGACAGATGGAGGACATCTCCCTTCATACTGGTGCAAAGTTATCAAAATTGTCCCACATATTTGTCTCCCGTGAAGCAAGTGTCCAACATGTGTCTACTTCCCCCGAACGGGACGCTATAATTCATATTCAATTGAAAACGGGGAAATTTTAGTTTTACAGATATTTGGACAATAACATACTATAACGTCTGTTATAGTATGGATTACTACAGTATATTCTTGTAAATTGTCTAATTGGCTGCTGACAACCATCAAATGATCTCCTCCACACACACACACACACACACACACACACACACACACACACACACACACACACACACACACACACACACACACACACACACACACACACACACACACACACACACACACACACACACACACACACACCTATATCTATATCTATATATACATGACATAGTATGTGGCAGGCTAGCGTGCTAACAGGTCCTCACCTTGAAGACGGCGATGGCGTACGGGTGTGGCAGGCCCTCCATCAGCACGCTCCGCTGGCCGCCCGTGAAGTCGGCCCTCTCGATGCGGTCGCTGTACGCCTCCGTCCAGTATAGCCAGCGCTCATCTGCCGTCACGCCGTTGGGCCAGCGCACGCCTTCTGACACCACACGGGACACGTTGGAGCCGTCCATGTGACCCCGGTACACGCCCGCCGCTCGGTCGCCCCAGTCCGTCCAAAACATCAGACTGGACCAGAGACACAGAGACAGAGGAGACAGATAGGAGAGGAGACAGATAGGAGAGGAGACCGATAGGAGAGGAGACAGAGACACAGAGACAGAGGAGACAGATAGGAGAGGAGACAGATAGGAGAGGAGACCGATAGGAGAGGAGACAGAGACACAGAGACAGAGACAGAGAGACAGAGGAGACAGATAGGAGAGGAGACAGAGACACAGAGACAGAGACAGAGAGACAGAGGAGACAGATAGGAGAGGAGACAGATAGGAGAGGGTGAGAGAGTGAGAGAGACAGTGAGAGAGAGAGAGCGAGAGAGAGAGAGCAAGAGCGAGAGCGAGAGAGAGAGGAGACAGAGAGAGACAGAGACAGAGACAGAGAGAGAGAGAGAGAGAGAGAGAGAGAGAGAGAGAGAGAGAGAGAGAGAGCAGAGCGAGAGCGAGAGCGAGAGAGCAGAGAGCGAGAGCGAGAGAGCGAGAGACAGAGACAGAGAGAGACAGAGAGAGAGACAGATAGGGGAGGAGACAGAGAGAGAGAGAGAGAGAGAGAGAGAGAGAGAGAGAGAGAGAGAGAGAGAGAGAGAGAGAGAGAGAGAGAGAGAGAGAGAGAGAGAGAGAGAGAGAGGAGACCGCGAGAGAGAGAGGAGACCGCGAGAGAGAGACAGGCAGAGAGAGAGCGAGACAGACAGAGAGAGAGAGAGCGAGAGAGAGAGAGAGAGAGGAGAGGAGACAGCGAGGGAGAGAGAGAGAGAGAGAGAACGAGAACGAGAAAGACAGAGAGCGACAGACACAGAGATATACTTTGACAACCTGTTTTTTGGAAGTGATACCACTCTGGGTTGATAGAGATAGATAGATAATGGAAAGACACTAGCGCGCGCGCGTGCGTGCGTGCGTGCGTGTGTGTGTGTGTGTGTTACCCCTCTTCAGGCAGCAGGACCAGAGCCCGGGGGTGCTCCAGAACAGAGGAGTTGAGCAGGGTGTGACGCAGGTCTCCGTCAGGGTTGGAAACCTGACCCGGATAAAACCAGTTCTGATTAATTAGGTAGAATGAGTCATCATTTAGGTCTTCCTTTGGCTGGAAGGCTTGGTCATCATTAGTCTCTCAGAGTCTTTCCATTCAGAAGGTCTGGGACACAGCGTTGATTCACTGTGTTCAGAGGAAGAGGTCTTACAGTACGCCGTGAACATTCCTCAGACCTGGGGTCAAACAACCCTGATTTAAAATGTGATTTACACGCTCACAGCCAATGAGAATTGCGTCTTGAGTTTCTTCAAGGTGCTGCTCTATGAGAAAATGATGCAAACCCATCTGTCATCTAAATCCCTGCATGCTGGACCCTCTCCCTACCAAGGTTCTTGAAGAACTTTTCCGTTGGCAGCTACTGTGCTAAACCGGTCCTTGTCTACTGGAACAGTTCCCTCTACTGCGATAAAACATCAACTGAAGAAGCCCGGCCTGACCAGACCCTGAAGAACTCAGCAGATCGGCCCATCTCTAACCTTCCTTTCCTTTCTACAGTACAGAAAATAATTGTAGCTAACCAAAATATCAATCACCTGCTGTCGAACAACTTAACAGTGGGGCAGGACACGACCCTGGAGGGCTCCGTGTTGAGCGAGGGGGGGGGGTGAGGTACAGCCCACCTTCACACCTGGGGTCCGCCCGTTACAAAGGCCAGGATCCAGAGGGCGCTGTTCAGCCCCAGGTCCCTCAGCGTGGTGACGAGCTTGGTGGGAATTATGGTATTGAAAGCTGAACTGTAATCAATAAACAGCAGTCTCACAAAATTCAGCTCTTTCCCCTGGCTGTTGTGTGGGTGGGATAGGGCGGTGTGGAGGATGTGGATCTGTTGTGCTGGCAGTGAGGAGCAGAGGTGTAACCAGCTTCTCAAAGCACTTCATCCCCACAGAGCTGAGAGCTACTGGGCAGTCATTGAGGCAAGCGGGTCTTCTTGGGTATTAGGATGATGGTGGACCTCTTGAGACATGTGGGTATGATGGACAGGGAGAGGGACAGGTTGAATAACAATGAACATCAGTGCCAGTTGGTCGGCCCACGCCTCGAGGACCCTGGACCTTCTGGACTTTCCTCCTTCCTGGTGTTCACTTGTTTAAACATTCTTCTGACATTGTGTTCATAGAGAATGAATGAATGAAAGAATGAATAGGCCCGGTCTTTCTTCTCCACTGCTCACCTCCGCCACATATTCTGTGTCCTATAGGCCCTGCTGGTCTCACAACGTGTTGAGATTGTCCATCAACACCTCCTGAGGTGATGGTCCTCTATGATTCACAATCAAAACACTGCAACCTGAGCTTTGGTCTCCCCAAGGGTCCTCGTCCACGTCTCTTTGCAACATGCCTCCGTTGCCAATATTATTCTAAGCTATGAAATTAGCTTTCACTGTTACGCTGACACACTCAAATCTATTTGATTGCAATTAAAAGATGAATGTCCAAAAACAAATTAACAGAGAAAACTGAGCTGATTATCGTCCCGAAGCAACAAACAGCATCTGAAGACGCTGTGTTTCCAGGGCTCTGCCCAAAGTGTCAAACTCTTGGTGTCTTATTCCACCCTAGGCTTTCTTTTGGCCAACATATCAAAAGTATTACCAGAACTGCATTCATACAGCTTCGTCACACATACATAACATAAACATAAAACAGTCCAATATTATCCCCAGCCGATGCAGAGAGCCTTTGCATTTAAATGGTCTAGACTAGATTACTGTAATGGACTGTAATCCCTATGAAACGCCTCCAGCTTGTGCAGAAAGCAGCTGTAGCAGACTCCTTACTAGAACCATATTACTTATATTCTCTCCTTCTTCCACTGGCTTCCAATTAATGCCATGTCAGATATTATAGTGCTACTTCTAAAACAATCCTGCACGACTAGACACTGGCCTTCTATCAATCCCCAACATTAGAAAAAAATCAGTAGGGAACATATAGTCCTCTTACTAAGGGCCCTTTCTGTAGAACAGTCTCCCTCCCACCACTCCCTCCTCTCTCTGTTGGCTCCAGGAGGGTCCCTCCTCTCTCTGTTGGCTCCAGGAGGGTCCCTCCTCTCTCTGTTGGCTCCAGGAGGGTACCTCCTCTCTCTGTTGGCTCCAGGAGGGTACCTCCTCTCTCTGTTGGCTCCAGGAGGGTCCCTCCGCTCTCTGTACAGCTCAATCAACCTGTCAGCACTAGCCCTGCTGCCCATAGGTGGCTCACCAGCCAGCACCTCATCACCATGGACAAGACCAAATGCTCCATTGGTTTTGGATTGCATTTGCGTTTGCTTGTTTTACTATCATGTATATCAAGTATGACACCCTGAAATGAGGAATCCCCACTCTTCCTTCTTTCTTGTTGGGACTTGGCTTGGGAACCGGAGGGTCGCCCGTTCAAGTCCCCCAAACGGAAAAAGTATGCAGGCACATAAAAGTCATCAAACATTACCATGCATGAATGAATGCACGCACGCACGCACGCACGCACGCACACACACACACACACACACACACACACACACACACACACACACACACACACACACACACACACACACACACACACACACACACACACACACACACACACACACACACACACACACACACACACACACACACACACACACACACACCTCGATCTTCTGCGCCCCGGCGTCCACCCAGTACAGCAGGCGGCTGATGGGGTCGAAAGTCAAAGCCTCGACGTTCTGAAGGTCGTTCCTGACCACTATCTCCTGCCCCGTGCTGCCGTTCAGACACAGGCGCTGGCGGAGGAGAGAGTAGGGTTAGGGTCAGAGGGCCGTTCAGACACAGGCGCTGGCGGAGGAGAGAGTAGGGTTAGGGTCAGAGGGCCGTTCAGACACAGGCGCTGGGCGGAGGAGAGAGTAGGGTTAGGGTCAGAGGTTGAGTGAATCCTAACCTTGTGTTCCTACGGCTTCTCTCAAACCAGGTTGTGAACTTTTTGTTGTAACTTTTTGTGAGCAATTCCAATTTTGAAGAACGCCTTGATTGGTCTCACTTGTAGGTCGCTTCAGAATGACTAAATGTACACATCACGAAGGTTAGAGAACCGACCTGGATGGTGTCCAGGGATATGTCCGCCCAGTACAGGCAGTTCCGGTCGTAGTCAAAGTCCAGAGCCACAGCTTCCCTGAGGCCGGTGAGGGGGAGCGGCTGGTCGGCCCCCGTGGCCAGGTCGTAGCGATGGATGGAGCTCCGCACCGCGTACAGGATGAACTCGTTGCTCTCTAACAAACAAACAAACAAACCACCCGAGTCTAGAGGCTGTTAAAGGTAAACGGACTCGATGACATCAGTGGTGAACCAAAAGACTACCTCCAACTGGACAAGGCAGCATCTCTCCATCCAGCCTGGCCTCCACATCCCCCCCCCTACAGCTGTCCCCAGACACCTTCCTGTACCTGAGACACACGCCGACGGAGAGAGGGTTAGGGACAGAGCCAGAAACACCGGTATGAAAAGAGAAAAAAATTGAAAAAAGAAATGTAGAAAAGTAGAATGACTAAATGTTGAACTCTCCAAAGTCTGGTGGTCCAGGTGGTTCTATCAATCAAGTGTTTCTGTGACCATCTTCACATAGTGGCCGTCCAAATACTAAGTCTTTCCCCATTCTGTTCACATTAGCGCGCTAGCAGCAACCGTTGTTCTTATGGTAACAAGTGGTTGGCTTCTTGGCCGTGTTGACAGCAGACATAACAATATCTGTTAGATAATAAGTAGAATACTGCATGCCATGTTTATTCCTGTATACACACTACAAGATACAAGATATTTATTGCCCATTTGTACCAAGTACATTGGAATGCTTACCCCCCATTCCCTCCCCACTGCAGCAGGTGTCCAAGTGTATAGAACGTGCTTGGGGTCTTGGTGTGAAAGTGACCTATCAGTGACCTTGTGGTGTGGTGTGACCTTGTGGTGTGACCTTGTGGTGTGACCTGGTGGGTGTGACCTGGTGGGTGTGACCTGGTGGGTGTGACCTGGTAGGTGTGACCTTGTGGTGTGACCTGGTGGGTGTGACCTTGTGGTGTGACCTGGTGGGTGTGACCTTGTGGTGTGACCTTGTGGTGTGACCTTGTGGTGTGACCTGGTGGGTGTGACCTGGTGGGTGTGACCTTGTGGTGTGACCTTGTGGGTGTGACCTGGTGGGTGTGACCTGGTGGGTGTGACCTTGTGGTGTGACCTTGTGGTGTGACCTTGTGGTGTGACCTGGTGGGTGTGACCTTGTGGTGTGACCTTGTGGGTGTGACCTGGTGGGTGTGACCTTGTGGTGTGACCTTGTGGTGTGACCTTGTGGGTGTGACCTGGTGGGTGTGACCTTGTGGTTAACCACATGCACACCTTTTAACTACAGCAAGAACAGAGGGAACAGGCGACGGCATGCAGGCCTGGTGTGTAACCTCCTTACCCCTTGCTGCGTCTGTAGGTGGTGCCCACAGGGCAGGGCAGCGGGGGGGCGTACAGGTTGCCTGAGAACTCGGGGTCAGGTGAGCACACCTGGAGGGACAGATCCTCGCTCAGCTTGAAGCCGTAGTCACTGCAGGCAGAGGGCAGACGGGGAGGAGGTGGAGAGAACATAAGGTCGTTTCTAAGCGGTGTTATTTTTAAGTATGTCATGTACATTTATATATATTTATCTTTTGATACATCTGCATACCCCTGCTCACTACCTGTTTATACTTACCTTGTATATATATACAGTTACATATACAGAAATCCATGGTGTGTTCAATAAAAACATGAAAACACAATTGTTTGCGTGGTATTAGTTTAAGCAGACTGTGTTTGTCTCTTGTTGTGACTTAGATGAAGATCAGAACACATGTTATGACCATTGATGCAGTAATCCAGGTCATCCAAAGGGTTCACATACTGTACCTATAATCCTGCACATATCTCATACCTACTCTATAAGTCATTTTATACCTGTTTATACCAGTAGTTTTTTTAATAGACTGTTTTTACATAGTATTCAACAACTGTCAGTTATATATTACCATGCACTTTGCTGTAACATTTGCACTTTTTTTCACTGTACTGTACTGTACTTGTACAAGTGCTGTCCAATTAGAATCTAATGTCATGATTAATTCATTTTAGTTTGAGCAAATTTCTCCTCGATGTTGAATAAAGAATCCAGACATCCTACTCAATTAGAGTCACCAATTAAACAATGTACGCATTCCAATTGAACCCGTGCACTATAACCCTGCCTACCATTCATAGTCCTGACCCAGTGCTGTCCCTCACTATAACCCTGCCTACCATTCATAGTCCTGACCCAGTGCTGTCCCTCACTATAACCCTGCCTACCATTCATAGTCCTGCCGCGTGCAGGAGCAGTTTGTGGCGGTGACAGGGCGGTCGAACTCCTCCCCGTTGAAGCAGGTGGCGTGCGGCGTGCGTCTCCTGAACACCATCTGACGGCCCAGCAGACAGTCGTTGCCGCGCTCGTCTGACGGCGACCAGCGCTTGTAGTCGGCCTCCGCGCACGGCACGCCTAGACGCCCCAGAGAGAATACAAGGAACAGCCTCTAATGGTAACGGTAATGGATGCTGTTATATATAAAAGCATGAGGCGACCGCTCTACCTCCCGAGCTATACTCTCTCTAGTAACACACTATTCTTCACTGGGTGTCAGCTCAGCTCTGTGGTCTCAGGACTCTCACCCAGCACGTCGGAGGCGTTGACCTGCAGGATGAGCCAGCTGTGCCTCTGGTCGGCGTAGGAGCCGAAGATGGTGAAGATGGTGCTCTTCTCGCCGGGCTCCGTCAGCAGCTGGTAGACGTACACCTCCCGCTCGGAGAACTGGAAGTCCTTCCACGTCTCCCCTTCGTTGGTGCTGAACCTGGAGGGCAGATTGAAGGTTTCAGACTCATGCTATGCATAGGGATATGCAAGTATATACCACTTTTTGACATCACCCTGAAGACGCCTGTTTCATGGCGTCAGCTGTCAGCTAAACCGCTGCTACGGGTGTATAGGCTGGGACACACCAAGTCCACGGTCGGCCGTGAGAAATTAGTCAGATTAAACTGACTAGCTGACGGCACATTCGTTCTGCGCCTGCTGGTGAGGAAATGACTCTCCTCACCAGCAGGTGGCGGTAGTCTGTATTTGTCATTCAAAACCGGAAGCAGCCATTGCTAACTATTTACACTCTTAAATTAAAAAGTAAATACTGCAAGAAATGATATTCTGTCTGCTTAATTTCCCACCAATAAAAACCTGTAAAATGGATATATGGATAATTAACTCTTGACTTCGTCGTTAGCTTGCTACTTCCGTTGCTCTCCTTGCGCTCTGATTCGTTCACTGATTCCCTAGAAGCTGAACAGCCAATCAGAGTGATTTTTTCTTTTTCTGACAGCAAGCGCCAAAGCTGCCGCCGACAGTCTGACTAGTGTTGCCCCGCCCCTGGCCCCGCCCCCTGCCATGCCCCGCCCAGATTTGGGTCACATGACGCCCACCACGGGCTTGATGTGACCCGGCCTTAAGAGACGTAGTGACGTATTGAGATAGGACCATACAGGATATAATCCATACAGGATATAGTCGGCCTACGTGTTTTCATTTTGATTACCAAAAACCTAAACAAAAAGTTTTTTTAAGAACAATAATAATAATGTGTAACGTTGCTTTATCCACAGCCTCCATATATGCGATTGATGAGACATTCGAGTGTTTAATTAAGGTAGGCTACAAGGCAGTAGACTAATATCACATATGTGACATACGTATGTCTTTATATATGTGTTTATATAAACATGTAGTATACCAGAAGGTGGATCTTTAGTCTTATAGTGTTATTTTGGTTCAGTTTGGACCCAAAAGAAAAATAGATCAAAAAATTGAAGAACATGATTTAGCGTCTGTCCGGCCTTGTGTTCGGCTCCACGCTGTGTGCAGGTTTAGGTTGAAGGTTTAGAAGAGGTTCCCCAGGTTCAGCGTCAGGTGTAAGAAGACTTGTTCTTAACCCTTACCTGAGATGTGTGGCTGAGCCTCCCTGGGGAATGGCCAGCAGGAGTCCTCCGTGGTCCCCCCATGTGTAGAAATGAGGGCCCGTCAGCGCCTTGGGGAACAATAGATAGATGGTTCATCTTCCATTATGAACATTACATTACATTGCAGTCATTTAGCAGACGCTTTTATCCAAAGTGTCTTCCAATAGTGTGTTTAACAAAGGAAGGTAAGAGACATCTCGTCACCAGAAGTTAAAAGTGCATTTAATTCCTAACACGTCTCCAAGAACTGAACCAGTGCTCAGGCAAAAGTACGATAAGGTAAAAGTACAATAAGTTGGCAAACAATAGAACAATATCTACCTAACAATCTACTTAGTAAGACACTAGTAAAATGTGATAAGAGGATGCACTAAGAGGAAGGATCCGGGTAGTGATTCCAGAATAGATGAGTTTTGAAGACTGAAGATAACCCTGAACTGTGAATAGTAGAAGGCTGTCCAGTAAGTAAGCACAGCTGGAACAAAGTGTAACAGATGATCACGACTGACCTCTCTCCATCTGGCTCCGGCGCTGCTTGATACGTACACGTTGGGCTTGTTGGCCAAGTTCCGGCCTACCGACCCTAAAGGGAGGAGGGGGCAAGAGGTCGAACAGAGGCTATTAGGCTATCACAAAGATATTGGTGTGTTAGCGCCTCCCACACAGATACACATCAAGTATTTTGTATTCAAAATGCTTGTTTACTGCATGGTGAATCCAAATGACTCATGATTCCTTGAATCACAGCTTAAAAACTGCTGCAAAATAGCTTCTTTTTTTTTACTAGATTTGATGACTTCCCTTTCAGCCGCATGAATTTCCGAGGGAGTGACACACAGTTAGTCTCATGTAATTTAGTTACATACATGCAACTTAGTTACATGTATGTAACTTAGTAACATACATGTAACTTAGTAACATACATGTAACTTAGTTACATACATGTAACTTAATAACATACATGTAATTTAGTTACATACATGCAACTTAGTTACATGTATGTAACTTAGTAACATACATGTAACTTAGTAACATGTATGTAACTTAGTTACATACATGTAACTTAATAACATACATGTAACTTAGTTACATACATGCAACTTAGTTACATGTATGTAACTTAGTAACATACATGTAACTTAGTAACATACATGTAACTTAGTTACATACATGTAACTTAATAACATACATGTAACTTAGTTACATACATGTAACTTAGTACTTCTATTTATTCCTCATTCCTTATTCCTTATTTTCTCTTCCCATATGATGGATTCCTGTGTCTTAAGCATCTGTATTTTATGTGGTTCTAATTCTGCCCATAAAAAGAACAACAGAGATTGTTCAACGGAAAATATTTGAGTCAACTCGGGAGTATGTGTGTGCGTGCATATTGATGTGTGCCTATGAGTACATAGGCACACATTTACTAAGTATTCAATCATTAACAACGATCATAGTGACACCGATCAGCCACTGCTGGTGTCCCAGGCCTCACGCCTTCTGGTAAGTCATTAACCATAAAGTAACAGATGGGGTTTGGTACACCCAGGTTAACCAGCTTTGTGTGGCTACTCCCGATCAACACTCTCGCAACCAACAGACAGCAACCAAGACAAGTCATGTATATTTACATAGGCCTTCATCACAAGCACCGCCTGGAAAGCCAGCTTCGCGGTCACACCCACACAATGACTTTGGACAGAAGTCATTAAACATTAGCTCCCACACATGGACAGAGAGGAGCTCCGAAGAGAACCCAGAGAGAGGAAACCTTGAGATAAGATCTGCCATCTAGCACGGCTAGCAGGTGCAATAGGTCCAATGGACAGAGATAAACTGATAAGAACCTAGTTAATTTATATTAAAGCTGAAAAAAGTGTGACAATCTGAAGCATGTTCATTTCAAATCAGACCAGACCTGATCTTCATCGTCTTGTTTGTGAAACATTCATTTCAATCTTGGCTTTTTATTAATGAATTGAGTGATTGCTAGAGTGCGTTGGTACAGGCGCGGTTCTCTGGTTCTAGAGTGCGTTGGTACAGGCGCGGTTCTCTGGTTCTAGAGTGCGTTGGTACAGGCGCGGTTCTCTGGTTCTAGAGTGAGTTGGTACAGGCGCGGTTCTCTGGTTCTAGAGTGAGTTGGTACAGGCGCGGTTCTCTGGTTCTAGAGTGAGTTGGTACAGGTGCGGTTCTCTGGTTCTAGAGTGAGTTGGTACAGGCGCGGTTCTCTGGTTCTAGAGTGAGTTAGTACAGGCGCGGTTCTCTGGTTCTAGAGTGCGTTGGTACAGGCCTGGTTCTCTGGGCCCCACCTGTAGCCAAGATGAGTCCTGGTGCAGACTCCTTGGACAGGATGGGCATCCGCCTCAGCTGGATGTTCAACAGCTGGCTCCAGCGCTGGGCCAGGTGGAGGGAGCAGCCCTTAGACAGCTGGAGGGGAAGAGAAGATGAAACCAGTGACGCTGTGGATGCTCCCACCGCCACCACCACCACTACTGCTACATCTTCTTCTGATATCACTGCCGTCTCACACAGCATGGTGCAGGAAATAACCATGAGAGGAATTCATCAACTACCACACTTTTACAGAACAGTTCTACTGTCACCATAATTTCGAAATGTTTTAACTCTCAATCTCAGATACAGAAATGCGTTAGTAGTACATACTAGGGACTTTCTGAGATTGAGTACACACATGTAATGAAAAGTGGGTGTTTGATGGGGCTGTTGTAGCAGTTGTTTCTATGTTTTTCTTGCATCTCAGAATGTGCAGGACAATTTCCCCATTTCAAATGAAGATAACAATAATAATGATTTCCATGCAGAGTTTCAGACGGGTCTACCTGGCAATCGATGGTTCCCCCCAGGCTGTCGGCGGCTGGAGGCTGCAGCAGCTCCCAGGTGCCGCCCTTGTCGAAGGTGATGACGGAGCGCATGTTGTTCTCGCTGGCCGAGCCGTTGATGAGCGTGGCCACGAAGACGCCGCGCAGCCCCTCCACGCGATGCAGGTCAGCGAACGGCTCATTGGCAAAGTACCTGCCGAGCACATCAGAGACAGGTGCTCACCTAGTATCCTCCTTAGGAGGTTGTGGTTACTAAATTTATATATCTGATAAAGTACTACTTCAATTAGCTGTGAGCCACAAATGTGCAGGCATTGACGAGATCTTTAGGACCAGATGTCGAAAAAAGGCAAGTGCACCTCTGGATATATTTCTTGTCCTGGTCAGTGGTGTCTCCGTACCTCACAGTGACGCCACTCGTCAGGACGCTCTCTACGGTGCCACGGTAAAAGTTCACCAGCCACCGTTTGCCTATGTCGCTTCTCCTGAAGCACCGCAGAGCATAGAGGCCTTCGTCAGCATGCTCCGTCAGAGATTAGCAGCTGACAATTTTCCCGTCCAGGCTGATGGTGGAGTGGGGGCCTCGGTGGCTCCTGAAGTCCACGATGAGCAGCTTAGTCTTGCTGACATTCAGTGCAAGGCAAGAGATTACAGCCGGGGACTGAGGCAGCAGCCTTGGGGTGCTCCGGGCGTTGAGGATTAGAGTGGATGAGATGTTGTTCCCAATCTTCACCACTTGAGGCCTGCCCGTCAAGAAGTCCATAATCCAGTTACAGATGGGGGCGCCCAGACCTAGGTCCCTCAGTTTCAGGACCAGCTTGGAGGAAACAATGAGCCAGCTGGTCAGCGCAGGTCTTGAAGACGCGGGGTGGAACTCCGTCTGGGCCGGCTGCTGTCCCTGCCTTCACCGTCCTGAAGGTTCTGCGGACCTCGGACAGTTGTAGAACGTAGTCCTCTGGGTGAATGTCCAATTTGTTGGTAAAGTTCCCCTTTTCAAAGCGAGCATAAAACGTGTTCAGCTGGTCTGGTAGGTTGGGGTGGTTGGTGACTGCCCCTGAGCTCCCCTTGGAGTTGGAGAGGACCCTCAGACCTTGTCACATACGTCTGGTGTCAGAGCCCCCAAACTGTGATTCCAGTTTGTTTTTATAGTAAAATTCCCCTTTCTTGATGGCTTTCTGAGTTCGCACTTGGCCTTCTTGTAGTAATTGGAGTCGCCTGATGTGAAAGCGGTGCAAGCATTGAAATCCCAAGTGTTTTTCTATTTAAATAACACTCAAAGGGCAGACTGAGAAGATATTTTGCGAACACTTGTTTGACTTTGTCTGACACTTGACTTTTGTGGATGTGGTTATTTTAGCTTGCAGCAAATAAATAGGGCCAAAGACTTCACAGTGGGCATGGCAAAGAAAGCAGAACTGTTAGTTTGGTTCTGAACTCTTTGGTTCTGAAGATTTACTCTCCTTTTGTTCATAGCCAGTTCAACACTGGCTCAAACCTGTTCCTTTCTTGTAACAAATGCATATGTACTTTTGGCAAAACAGGGTGACTGTTAAATGATTAGCAAGATGCTTTAAGATTAGTTCATAGCAATAGTCTCACTTCAGAAGGTCACACTCACGGTGCATTGAAAGAGGGAGCGTGATGCAGGTTATCAAGCACTGGGATTTCAGAAGAAAAACGATTCAACCATTTCATCAGGGAAGCAAAGACAAAGCCTCCTTTACTTGAGTGATAAACATTACATTACAAAAATAACATTTCCAGCATACTTTTAATTCGATGTGATCCTTTGCCCAGCTAACAGCAGTGGTACCTGGCAGTGCTGTGGCACCAGGAGGAGTCACACTAAACTGACCAGTAGAACAATGCACAGAATCTAATGTATACAAAATGAACAAATAACTATTGCAAGTTATTATTATTTTTTATTGCAAGTAAGCAGTTATTTAACTAGGACAATACAATTGCATACAAAAGCAAACATCGTGTGTAGCTAAAAGACAACCATTTTCTGTTAGAATTTGATTGATTAGTTCAACTGACAAGTGATTTGGGGCGGTGCTAGGTGTGGTCTCAGTCTCCTACCTGATGAGTGTGTTGCTGCCCGATCCCTCTGGGCTGTAGTACAACACATTCTCCAGGGACAGCGAGAAGGACAGTCCCTGTCTGTCCGAGATGTACAGGTGGGTCACGTTGTTAACGTGGTTGACGCACACAAACACCTGGTCCTCCGAGGCGTCGGCGATGTAGTATTCCTGAGCGGGAGGATAGACATCTCCTTAGCACCTAACCAGCATCACATTCACAATGAAGCTTTTACAGAAAATACCAGACTGAACTTAATGACTAAATATTGTTAACTACTATATCACTTTTTGTTGTACATAACTACACAGAAGCAAGGGAAATATGACACATCATGTGAAAATGTTTATTTATTAATCTACAAAAGTAAAATAAAAAATATTAAATTATTTCTAAAATTATTACAATAAAATGTGCCTCCTCATTGTCAGAAATGTGGCCTTATTTTTCTATTTATTCTCTGATAATAATTGCATGTAATACAAAACAATTGCTCATTTAGATCAAACGTCAAGCAAAAGTCATCTTCTGAACCTCCTCATACGAGACTCACGGTAATGGGGTGGCGTGTCATGAACTGAGCCGCCTTCATCGGCTGGCGGTTGTACGAAACCCAGAGCTGAACAGACGACTCCTGGCTGGCTAGCAACTTCTGCAAAGTCCAAAAAAAAGAGACCACAAATCAATTAAACTAAACAGACACAGAGAGAGACTGTGTAAGATCAATGAATCAGTCATATACTCATATTCTCTGTATGTACAGTGATCTCAGTGCTTGGTGAAATATAGACTACTAATATAGACTACTAATATAGACTACTAATATAGCCTACTAATATAGCCCACTAATATAGCCCACGAATATAGACTACGAATATAGACTACTAATATAGACTACTAATATAGACTTCTAATATAGCCATTTACTAGGCTATTTGTTCTGTAGGCTACTCTCATTGGTTAACTGTACTCTTGTCACACAAAAAACGGATAACCGTCGGATAACACTGTCAGTTATTCAGATATCCAAAACTGTCTTTTTGCAAATCCCTGGGAAAAATATTACAGAAACACAAACAGTGAGAGATAAATCCAATTAAAAAGAATCTTGGTGGCTTGAAACTAATTTTCTTCTGAGGAAGCCCTGAAATATGCCAGCTTATTGTCCTTATTCAAATCATAAGGTGACCTAATTAGAGTTGAGAAGACAAAGTGTGAGAGAGTGAGAGGGAAGATTCGGTGGTTAGGGTGGTCATACAAATGTGAAAAAAATCTAAATATGAACAATATGTGAATCATTTCTAAATAATATCTCACCAGCTCCCACTCAAGACACCTCAGAATGTAGTAGACAGGACAGCAGGGGAGTTAGTGTCTCTTCTAACATGAGGCATGAGGGCGATGAGGGCGATCCCCCTGGAGGATCCCCTTACTTTACCACTCGCTGTACGTCCTGCGGTACGGTGGTCTTCTGTTGGAGTCCACCTCTCACTTATCAACGGAATCTATCAAACTATCGGTGTGTTTCTTTCCATTGTTATCTTAGATATATGCATAATGCATCACCACAACAAAGACCACTGATCACGTCCCCTGATCTCTGAACCATATAAGGTCATGACGGGAACACAAACGGCATAGCAACAGGCCTTTGATAGGCTGTGAAAAACCTTGATAACATTTTAATAAAAACATAGTTTATTTAACTTATTTAACAGGCATTTAGGTTGGCATGGTAATAATGACTATTGAAGCAGATGGATTTCCCTAATTGTACCGTTTTCAGACAGATTCTTTTTTTTGCAATAATATGAGAGCTTAAAATACATAATAGCAGTGAAAGGAAAAGAGAATAATCGGAAGAGCCCACAGAATGAATATCTAACCAGAAGATGAAACATTCAGCTCATTCAAGGACTAGATCTGGGATAGGTGATTTGGTGTCAAAGTGCTTTTTCACATTACTTACTTTCAGGTTTTGGATTAAATTGATGTGGTTCCTTCAGTCTATCTGAACAACACATTCACACAACACAACACACTTTCAATACTGCTCTCATCCTTGAGAACTCAAACAGAGAACTTGATGTCTGTGAGCATTAGCATCTGAATTCCTTTGCAGTACAGTAGACACTCTACTTTAGATTTTCAATTGCTGTTAGGTGTGTGTGGAGTGTGTGTGTGGTGTGTGGCTGGTTGAAGCAGCTGGCCTGAGTCAGACTGATTACTCTATGGCTGGTGAGGCTGCTCACCTGTGGGTCCTTGTTGATCAAGGCCCACAGGTTAAAACAGCCTCCACCACACACACTGGAGGAGAGAGCTCTAGCATGTTCCATCTGCTCTGTTCATAATGATTCAAAACTCTTATAATAAACCAGATTCCTCATCACCCTGAGGCCCTCAAGCAGCCATTTTAATGGCTGGTGGCAGCATCGTCTGCTACAGCGTGTATTTAATAACAGTATGTATTTTAAACAGATTTAAATAGCCAAATATGGGTAAAAATACAGTATATGGACACATCCATAACTCATCAGAGCACAGCACCCTCTCTTTTCCTTCTGTGACCTGGTTGTAAGGATACAGTCAGCTGGTCTGGACGGTGGGACCTTCAATGGAGCTCAGAGGTTTACAAAGACATCTTTAGAAAAGTGAAACACATTTCCATTTGGAGGTCAACGTAACGAGTACACAGACAGGGAGCAGCTCTTTGATCGGGGCAGAAATCATGAGCCGGAAGTTGATCTGGTTGCTCCAATCAATGTGACCAAGCCTCTAGTTGGTATTTTTGACATTTAATTATGAAAACGTCAAAGGTTCACGTCTGTAAGATAGACCCCATTTCCTTTTTGAGTCTATAATCAGGGAGTTTGATGCTGACAGTGTTCTGGTATTCATTATTATAATCCTATAAGTGCGTACACCAAAGACAGAAATATGGGAAGAATTCAACTGAGAAAAGGCTGCTTGCAGCTTCAACAGGTATTCACACACACCGCAAACACACACACCACCAACCACACACACCACCAAACACACACACACCACCAAACACACACACACACCACCAAACACACCACCAAACACACACACCACACACACCACACACACACACACACACACCACCAAACACACACCACCAAACACACACACCACCAAACACACACACACACCACCAAACACACCACCAAACACACACACCACCAAACACACACACACACACACCAAACACACACACACACCACCAAACACACACACACACACCACCAAACACACACACACACACCAAACACACACCACCAAACACACACACCACCAAACACACACCACCAAACACACACACACCACCAAACACACACACACCACCAAACACACACACACACCACCAACCACACACACACACCACCAAACACACACACACACCACCAACCACACACACCACCAAACACACACACACCGCCAACCACACACACACCACCAACCACACACACCCCACCAACCACACACACCGCACACACACCGCAAACACACACACACACACACACACACACCACCAACCACACACACCGCAAACACACAATGCAAAACACACAGACAATCACACACCGCAAACACAAACACACACACACACACAATGCAAAACACACACACCTCAAGAGGTCGCTCAAGGGCACCTCGGCAGTGCCCAGGTGTTTTGAGGAGTTGAACCGGCGACCTTCCGGTTACCAAGCAAAGTCCCAACAGACTGAGCTAAGTGCTGCCCTACGGTCTATAATAAGGTCTGAATACTCTGCTAATGGATAACTTGGATGGGCCGTGCTGCCGTCTCCACTGTGTCTGATAGTCTTATTGTGGGGTCTGTTCTGGAATAAGAGAGGGAGATAAGAGGTTGTCCACGGGTCCACCGTCACCAGACTTAACTCAACAGCTCGCGCTTGTGTTCGGTCTCTGCATGCCAAGAGCTTTTAAGTCAATTACGAAAGAAAGGTCAATCTAAATCATTAACCCATTGAGGGCTGGATTCCAAATCACACCGAAAATCTTAGTCCAAATTTGAGTTCACAGGCTGATCCACCTTGTGTGTATTCCTAATGTGGCTCAGTCGTGTGTCTGGCCCCCCTGTATGCACTCCTGATGCTGTCTGGGCCCCTGATGAGATGGTGGAGGTTGTCCTGGGGGATCTCCTCACAGACCTGGATCAGGGCATCCACTCCTGGACAGTCTGTGGTGCTACTTGTCGCTGTGGGATGCAGCGTGGATAGCGTCCCAGACGTGCTCCATTGGGTTCAGGTCTGGGAGTGTGAGGGCCAGTCAATGGCATCAATGCCTTGGGCCTCCAGTAACTGCCTACACCCGAATTGCCCAAAGTCCAGCAAGAGCATAATGTCTGGCCCCCAAAGTCGACCAGGAAGTCAGTTCAAATCTGACTGGTCTGATGAGTGCCGTTTTATTTTACCAGACCACGGCAATGCTAAACCGATATGCTTGCAGGCCGTCGCTGTCTGCAAAGCGGATAATATAAAGCGACACTTCAACACTGTGCATGCTGCCAGTCTCAATGCAAACTTCCCCATTCAGAAATCCCCAATATGATTCTCTGTTTGGACTTTTTTTGCAAATCAGCCTCGGCACAAGAGAGCAATCGCTGCATCGTTACTTCAAAGCGGTTAAAGCAGGTGCCATTGTCCCGTAACACCGCAACAAGAGGAGAGGCGTTGGCAGACGAATGCATGGTGCAATGCATGGTGATATCGCCATGGTGATACCATGGTGATTACAAAGCACTGCTGGAGGAAACGTCAGCGGAACAAAGAGATCTTTAGCTGCTTAATGAGGCTCTCTGTGTGTTGGAGGGGCCGCCTGCCAGGGAGCTGCTTCAACATTCAACATCAGACCTTTATTTGCCATTTGCAACAAGTACAATGGAATGATTACTCCCTGTTACCTCCCGCAGTATGGATAACATACCACCAACACCACACACACACACACTACACACACACACACACACAACACCACACACACAATGGAATGATTACTCCCTGTTACCTCCCGCAGTATGGATAACATACCACCAACACCACACACACACACACACTACACACACACACACACACACACACAACACCACACACACAATGGAATGATTACTCCCTGTTACCTCCCGCAGTATGGATAACATACCACCAACACCACACACACACACTACACACACACACACACACACAACACCACACACACAATGGAATGATTACTCCCTGTTACCTCCCGCAGTATGGATAACATACCACCAACACCACACACACACACACACACCACACACACACACACACCACACACACACACACACACCACACACACCACACACACCACACACACACACACACACACACACCACACACACACACACACCACACACTGCAGACACCACACACACACACACAACACCACACACACACAACACCACACACACACACACACAACACCACACACACACAACACCACACACACACACAACACCACACACACAACACCACACACACACACAAAACACCACACACACACACAAAACACCACACACACACACAACACCACACACACACAACACCACATACACACCACTCACACACAACACCACACACACACACAACACACACACACACACCACACACACACACACAACACCACACACACAACACCACACACACACACAACACCACACACTGCAGACATCACACACACACACACACAACACCACACACACACACAACACCACACACACACACAACACCAGCACACAACACCACACACATAACACACACACACAACACCACACACACAACACCACACACACACACACACACACACCACACACACGGTCGACACCACACACACCAACAACTAGGGCTGACTGAATAATTGCATTTGCTTGTCACAGGGCAAAGGATGCCCACTCTGGTCATGTGACACGTGGGTCCCAGGAGAAGCATCAGTTTGGCCTGCTAGGCTCTGCCCTGTTGAACAGAATCAAGCAGGAGCCGACCCCCTGGAGAGGGGAGTGTCAAAGAGGAGCAGTAGGCCAGCTGTGTGGGACTGTTTTGGGTTTAAAGAAGAAGATGCTGCGCAGCGGCAGGTATTGATCTGCCTCGGTACCGTTAAGGGATGCTCCGATTGATCAGCTGATTATTATCGACCGATATTCACTCTGAACCGATCGATCGGTCAGAAGAGCCGATCAGATAACGCAAAATCCGCGTGTGTGTGTGTGTGTGTGTGTGTGTGTTCTGCTCTCTCACTGACTGTAGCGATTTGATTGCTTGAGTAGCGTCATGCGAGAGAGATATTATTGTGATATATATTAAATTTCTGCAATGCATTTCAGAACAGTTACTTGTATTGCTCTAAATAGTAATTAAATACATAATACTACACAATATATGGAACTTTAAATGGAAGATCCCCAAAGCCTCGGCCCACCATGTGATTGGTTATCCGATCGTTATCCGATCGTTATCGGCCGTTTCTGATTCCGGCGATTGGCCCCAAAACCGCTGATCGGTCCCTCGTACCGTTGATACCTCACGGAGCGACACAACACAACACTACACAACACTACACTACCAACACTACACTACCCAACACTACACTACACTACCAACACTACACTACACTACCAACACTACACTACACTACCAACACTACACTACCCAACACTACACTACACTACCAACACTACACTACACTACCAACACTACACTACACTACCCAACACTACACTACCAACACTACACTACACTACACTACCAACACTACACTACCAACACTACACTACACTACACTACCAACACTACACTACCCAACACTACACTACACTACACTACCAACACTACACTACACTACCCAACACTACACTACACTACCCAACACTACACTACCAACACTACACTACACTACCAACACACTACCCAACACTACACTACCAACACTACACTACACTACCAACACTACACTACACTACCCAACACTACACTACACTACCCAACACTACACTACCAACACTACACTACCCAACACTACACTACCAACACTACACTACACTACCCAACACTACCAACACTACACTACACTACCCAACACTACACTACCAACACTACACTACACTACCCAACACTACACTACACTACCCAACACTACACTACCAACACACTACCCAACACTACACTACCAACACTACACTACCCAACACTACACTACACTACCAACACTACACTACACTACACTACCCAACACTACACTACCAACACTACACTACCCAACACTACACTACCAACACTACACTACCCAACACTACACTACACTACCAACACTACACTACACTACCAACACTACACTACCCAACACTACACTACACTACACAACACTACACTACCAACACTACACTACCCAACACTACACTACACTACCAACACTACACTACACTACCCAACACTACACTACCAACACTACACTACCCAACACTACACTACACTACCAACACTACACTACACTACACTACCAACACTACACTACACTACCCAACACTACACTACCAACACTACACTACACTACCCAACACTACACTACACTACCAACACTACACTACCCAACACTACACTACACTACCAACACTACACTACCCAACACTACACTACACTACCAACACTACACTACACTACACTACCAACACTACACTACACTACCCAACACTACACTACCCAACACTACACTACACTACCAACACTACACTACCCAACACTACACTACACTACCAACACTACACTACACTACACTACCAACACTACACGACACTACACTACACTACACTACCAACACTACACTACACTACACTACCAACACTACACTACCCAACACTACACTACCAACACTACACTACACTACACTACCAACACTACACTACACTACCCAACACTACACTACCAACACTACACTACACTACCCAACACTACACTACACTACCCAACACTACACTACCAACACACTACCCAACACTACACTACCAACACTACACTACACTACCCAACACTACACTACCAACACACTACCCAACACTACACTACCAACACTACACTACACTACCCAACACTACACTACCAACACTACACTACCAACACTACACTACCAACACTACACTACACTACCAACACTACACTACCACACACTACCCAACACTACACTACCAACACTACACTACACTACCCAACACTACACTACCAACACTACACTACCAACACTACACTACCAACACTACACTACACTACCAACACTACACTACCAACACTACACTACCCAACACTACACTACCAACACTACACTACACTACCAACACTACACTACACTACACTACACTACACTACCCAACACTACACTACCCAACACTACCCAACACTACACTACCCAACACTACACTACACTACCAACACTACACTAAACTACCAACACTACACTACCCAACACTACACTACCAACACTACACTACACTACACTACCAACACTACACTACACTACCCAACACTACCCAACACTACACTACACTACCAACACTACACTACACTACCAACACTACACTACCAACACTACACTACACTACCCAACACTACACTACCCAACACTACACAACACTACACTACCAACACTACACTATCCAACACTACACAACACTACCAACACTACACTACCAACACTACACTACCCAACACTACACTACACTACCAACACTACACTACCCAACACTACACTACACTACCCAACACTACACTACACTACCCAACACTACACTACCAACACACTACCCAACACTACACTACCAACACTACACTACACTACCCAACACTACACTACCAACACACTACCCAACACTACACTACCAACACTACACTACCAACACTACACTACCAACACTACACTACCAACACTACACTACCCAACACTACACTACCGACACTACACTACCAACACTACACTACACTACCAACACTACACTACCAACACTACACTACCAACACTACACTACACTACCAACACTACACTACCAACACTACACTACCCAACACTACACTACCACACTACACTACACTACACTACCAACACTACACTACCCAACACTACACTACCAACACTACACTACACTACCAACACTACACTACACTACACTACCCAACACTACACTACCCAACACTACCCAACACTACACTACCCAACACTACACTACCCAACACTACACTACACTACCAACACTACACTAAACTACCAACACTACACTACCCAACACTACACTACCAACACTACACTACACTACCCAACACTACACTACACTACCAACACTACACTACACTACCCAACACTACCCAACACTACACTACACTACCAACACTACACTACACTACCAACACTACACTACCAACACTACACTACACTACCCAACACTACACTACCCAACACTACACAACACTACACTACCAACACTACACTATCCAACACTACACAACACTACCAACACTACACTACCAACACTACACTACCCAACACTACACTACACTACCAACACTACACTACCCAACACTACACTACACTACACTACACTACCAACACTACACTACCCAACACTACACTACACTACCAACACTACACTACCAACACTACACTACACTACACTACCAACACTACACTACACTACCCAACACTACACTACACTACTAACACTACACTACCAACACTACACTACACTACACTACCAACACTACACTACACTACCCAACACTACACTACCAACACTACCCAACACTACACTACTAACACTACACTACCCAACACTACACTACCAACACTACACTACCAACACTACACTACACTACCAACACTACACAACACTACACTACCAACACTACACTACCAACACTACACTACCAACACTACACAACACTACACTACCCAACACTACACTACCAACACTACACAACACTACCAACACTACACTACCAACACTACACTACCAACACTACACTACCCAACACTACACTACCCAACACTACACTACCAACACTACACTACACTACCCAACACTACACTACCCAACACTACACTACACTACCAACACTACACTACCAACACTACACTACCCAACACTACACTACCAACACTACACTACACTACCAACACTACACTACACTACCAACACTACACTACCCAACACTACACTACCAACACTACACTACACTACCCAACACTACACTACACTACCAACACTACACTACACTACCAACACTACACTACACTACACTACCAACACTACACTACACTACCCAACACTACACTACCCAACACTACACTACCAACACTACACTACCAACACTACACTACCCAACACTACACTACCAACACTACACTACACTACCAACACTACACTACACTACCAACACTACACTACCCAACACTACACTACCAACACTACACTACACTACCCAACACTACACTACACTACCAACACTACACTACGAACACTACACTACACTACCAACACTACACTACACTACCAACACTACCAACACTACACTACCAACACTACACTACCAACACTACACTACACTACCAACTAGAGGTGGGACGATCGATCGGCTTCCGATCATTATCAGCCGATTTTGAAGAAAAATGCGCAATCGGAGAATGCCGATTTTGCTTTAATGTTGCCGATTTCATAGCCGATCCTGCACGTGAGAAACACGCGAGCTCATCTCGTTACCAGCGAGTAAAACACGTGGGGCCCCGCCTCTTTTCTAAACAGAGTGATACTCGCCCTGCCTCAACATGTCAGCGGTGTCTGCAGTGTGGAGTTTCTTCAAAGCGTGTGATACAGATGTAACATTTGCCATCTGTAATGTGTGCAAAGAGACAATATCTCGCGGAGGAAGCAAGGTAAACAATTTCAACACGACAAATTTAAAAAGACACCTGAAAACCCATCACCCAGCGCAGCATGGCGAGTTTGTTAAACTGACCGTGGAGAACGAGAACCCCAGGAATGCATGATGGATGAAACTGTTCTATAATACAGGGGTTCCCACCCTTTTTTGTGCCACGGACCGGCAGATACATGAAAAAAATCTCGCGGACCGGTTGTCAATTTTCGCGGACCGGTTGTCAAAGTGTGTGTCAACACACACCCCTAACAAAACGGCAGGGCTCGATTTCAGTATAAACGCGCATGTACGCGGAGCGCCCATAACAAAAACCCTGGCTCGTTCGCGACCGACACGTCACTAGCGCGTAGTCTCTTTAGTAGCGCGTGTAACTGAAAGTCTCTCGTTATGCCGCCGATATATATTTAATCTATATATATAGATTATACCGCTATATAATCTATATATATAGATTATACTATATATATCATCTCTATATATAGATTATACCGCCCGCCGTTCACCTATACTCAAATTATTTGAGTCAAATATGATGATAAACACACTGTGTTTCGCCGCCCGGCAGTAACACCTCCACGGCCCGGTACCGGTCCGCGGCCCGGCAGTAACACCTCCACGGCCCGGTACCGGTCCGCGGCCCGGCAGTAACACCTCCACGGCCCGGTACCGGTCCGCGGCCCGGTACCGGTCCGCGGCCCGGCGTTTGGGAACCCCTGCTATAATAGACCGCTATAGCAGCGATACACTGTAGACCGCTAGAGCTGCAAAAAAAATAAAAAATCGGTGATCGGTGGGGCAGATATTTCTCATTGTGATCGGTGGCAAAAAACGTGATCGTCCCATCCCTACTACCAACACTACACTACCCAACACTACACAACACTACACAACACTACACAACACTACACTACCCAACACTACACTACCAACACTACACAACACTACACTACCAACACTACACTACCCAACACTACACTACACTACCAACACTACACTACCAACACTACACTACACTACACTACCAACACTACACTACACTACCCAACACTACACTACACTACTAACACTACACTACCAACACTACACTATCCAACACTACACAACACTACCAACACTACACTACCAACACTACACTATCCAACACTACACAACACTACCAACACTACACTACCAACACTACACTACACTACACTACACTACACTACCCAACACTACACAACACTACACAACACTACACTACCAACACTACACTATCCAACACTACACAACACTACCAACACTACACTACACTACACTACCCAACACTACACTACACTACACTACCAACACTACACAACACTACACTACCCAACACTACCAACACTACACTACCCAACACTACACTACCAACACTACACAACACTACACTACCAACACTACACAACACTACCAACACTACACTACACTACCCAACACTACACTACACTACACTACCAACACTACACAACACTACACTACACTACCCAACACTACACTACCAACACTACACAACACTACACTACACTACCCAACACTACACTACACTACCAACACTACACTACACTACCCAACACTACACTACACTACCAACACTACACAACACTACCAACACTACACTACACTACACTACCAACACTACACAACACTACACTACCAACACTACACAACACTACTAACACTACACTACCAACACTACACAACACTACACTACACAACACTACACTACCAACACTACACAACACTACCAACACTACACTACCAACACTACACAACACTACCCAACACTACACTACCCAACACTACACTACCAACACTACCCAACACTACCAACACTACACTACCAACACTACCAACACTACCCAACACTACACTACCCAACACTACACAACACTACCAACACTACCAACACTACCAACACTACACAACACTACACTACCAACACTACACAACACTACCCAACACTACCCAACACTACACAGCACTACACAACACTACCAACACTACACAACACAACACTACTAACACTACTAACCAGTCAGCACTTCAAAAACACCAAAGCCATTTACCATAGTTGCATGGCTGAAATCCCAAACACCGGTGTGTCAAGTAAGCCAAACACCACCGGACAGGGGTCACTGACCCATAACTCCATATGAATGGAAATGAATCAAGCATTAACACAGTTCATGTAGAAATACATGACGCCTCTCAGTACGGTGACCAAGCCCGGGGTTACGGCTTTGATAAATGCATTGGATAAGCGGAACAGCATACCCGAGCTACACAGGAAGTGCAAACAGAAAGTCGAAGCAGACTTGTCTGGTCAGCCACACTATATCGGAGTCTAAGGTGCATTATATTCATGAAGACTTCGACCTCAAAGCTTGCAGCCTTCAAACTGCCCAACTATCCAGACGACCACACAGTGGAAAATATTGCAGCCGGCCTGAGAGACGGGCTTGCCATCTGGGACCTCCATGAAGAGAACCTTGTTTGCATTCGGACGGACAACGCACCAAACATGGTGAAGGCAGCACAGCTTTATGGATGGACCAGGCTCCAGTGTTTCAGGCACAGACACAATCTTGTGAGTTAGTATAGTGTTTGTATGTGTGTTTGTGTGAGCCAGTGACTGTGTGAGTGAGCAAGTGAGTTTCAAAGTGAGTGACAGAGAGAATGTGAGTGTGTGTAACAGTGATATATGCATACATCACACAACTTGTACGAATTGTACACATTGTATGAATTACTATTTTTTTTACCCAGAAAATGCAATGAAAGATGACCGTGAGTGTCAAGAATCACAGGGCAGAGCGAGAGGCTGTGGGGAATTTCTCCCACAGTTGGAGGCAGAAGGCAGCAATGACTGAAGCACAGAGGGAGCTCAAACCTCCTGAGCTCCCCCTCATGACAGAGCGCTCACCAGGAGGAGAAGATGATGTTCAAGCCAAAGCCGTATCCCAGGTATCGTCAGGTGATACGCATGCTCCCTTAACAACCCTGATCCCAACTAAACAGCTGACTTCTGTAATGCACAATAACATTCCGTTTGAAAAATACCAATTAGGGATAGTTCCATCCTTGTCCTGTTGGACCCACACAGCTCAATGTGTTTAGTAAAACCCAACAAATTGAACAAATTGGCTCTTCTGCGGAACCGTTGGAATGATGTCCAGAGCTGGCTATCTCACAACTTCCTCCAACTTAACACGGAGAAAACTGAGGTTTGATCCGTGGCCCAAAACACGTCTCTGATGTCATTCAGCCTTAGCTTAGCTGGTGATCCTTGATCAACATCTCATATTTCCAAAATGATAAAAATCTCTTTCAAAGACACATAGAAAATCCTACATTCCTTTGTGTCATCTCGTCTAGACTAATGCAACTCCCTCTATACACGCCTGAGCTGTTAGTCCATAGCTAGACTCCAGGGGGTGAAGAACTCAGCTGCTAAGCTACTAGAACGGAAAGGAGAAACCATGTTACTGCAATTCTGGTCCTAGTCCTAGTCCTAGTCCTTGCACTGGCTGTCAATCACCTTTAGGGTTTAAAAATTGCCTAAATTACGTACAAAGCCATGCACGGGTTAGCACCCATGAACATAGGTGAGCTTTTATCTCCATAGCAACCTCAACTCTTAATGAGGTCATCTGACCAGGGGTGGATGGCTGTCCCAGAATCTACAGACAGTTGTTTTTAAGAAGCTTCTTCAGACTCATATTTTTTTAGAATTGCTTACTTTGGTTAAAGTTGTTCATCTGCCCATTGTAGTGGATGGTGTATACATTTGGTTAACTCGGTCCCTACCTCTTCCCGTCTCATTCCCCTGGCTCTCCGACTCACTCCCTACCTCCCCCGTCTCACTCCCTCGCTCTCTGACTCACTCCCTACCTCCCCCGTCTCACTCCCTCGCTCTCCGACTCACTCCCTACCTCCCCCGTCTCACTCCCTCGCTCTCTGACTCACTCCCTACCTCCCCCGTCTCACTCCCTCGCTCTCCGACTCACTCCCTACCTCCCCCGTCTCACTCCCTCGCTCTCTGACTCACTCCCTACCTCCCCCCGTCTCACTCCCTCGCTCTCTGACTCAGTCCCTACCTCCCCCCGTCTCACTCCCTCGCTCTCTGACTCACTCCCTACCTCCCCCCGTCTCACTCCCTCGCTCTCTGACTCACTCCCTACCTCCCCCCGTCTCACTCCCTCGCTCTCTGACTCACTCCCTACCTCCCCCCGTCTCACTCCCTCGCTCTCTGACTCACTCCCTACCTCCCCCCGTCTCACTCCCTCGCTCTCTGACTCACTCCCTACCTCCCCCGTCTCACTCCCTCGCTCTCTGACTCACTCCCTACCTCCCCCGTCTCACTCCCTCGCTCTCTGACTCACTCCCTACCTCCCCCCGTCTCACTCCCCTGGCTCTCTGACTCAGTCCCCTACCTCCCCCCGTCTCACTCCCTCGCTCTCTGACTCACTCCCTACCGCCCCCTGTCTCACTCCCCTGGTTCTCTGACTCACTCCCTACCGCCCTCCGTCTCACTCCCTCGCCCACTCCCGGCCCCCACTCACCCGGGTGGCGGTGGCGAACATGTACTTGTCGCGGAGCTGGAAGTTGTCCACGTGCTCCAGGATGAGCCGGCGGTTCTGCTTGCTCTGGAAGAAGTCTGTGCTGCTGAGGATGCTGGAGACCCCCTGTGGCTCGTGGCGCTGAACCAGCACCAACGTGGGAGGGTCATAGGGCTCCACACCCCTGGGAGGTGGGGGGTGGGGGGACACGGGGGAGAGAGAGAGAGAGGACGGAAGGAGTACAGAGGGGACAGGTTGGAACAAGCCAGGACAAAGAGACGGGAGTGGGCGAGAGTTTAGGGGAAGGAATGGAAGAGAATAAACAACATTAGAAATGGGTCATAATGAACTTGTTAATAAAATGATAAACTCTGCAGCATCTTCTACAGGTGCACCATAGAGTCTCCTGACTAGCACCGCCTGGTATGGCAGTCACACCGCCCTCAACCGTAAGGCTCTACAGGGTCACGACCCCATCACCACCTGGACCTCTACACCCAACGGTGGAGGAACAAGACCAACAGGATCAAATAAGGACCACAGACTGTTCAGCCTGCTGGTGCCAGAGGGTACTGCACCACCACCAGGGATCCATAAGTGAACGTTTACATTAAATCTCCCATGATATAATCTATGATAAAATCAACATAGAATGGCCTTTCGCAATGGGTTGTGCTGTTGATAGCACAACCAATGGGATGCTGATATTTAAAACAAATTAAAGGCAAATTGATTTAGCTTTGTATATTTTATCAGTATTACAAGGTTTGTCAAATAAATGTCCAACAAACATTTTAAAAGCGGAATTTATGTTAGGTTATGTGTCAATTATATATATTTCAGTTATACAGTCAAATAAACAAACCACCAAACATTGAGTGGCAAAATGGCATCAAAGAGCTTTTAGAAAGATGCATCATGAAAAGTGTGTGTGTATTTTGCTGCATCTCTGTGCAAGATGTCTGATGTTGGCTGGTTTACGCGTTAAACTAGGCTTGTGAAGAGTCTTAGTGGTTGCCAGTTAGAGTGGAAAATTGCTGAGTTTGGCGGTGATGTCTGGGCTTCACTCCAGGACCAACCCTCAGTACTCAGAGGCCAGGAGCAAGACCACAGGGACTCAGCTTTCACCCCAACATGAGAGAGAGATCACTTGACCGTGAAATGTGGAGGTTGGGCAACGACCGGCCAGACCGCTGGAATGGATTGGAAGGGAGGGCGACCCACAATTGGCAGAATGTTAAACAACATAATTCATATTTTGCGAAAAACTTGTGGAAGATGTCATTTCCGGATTCCACAGATTTTTGATGATAGTGTCGCAACTCAACCCAAGTATTACAAGGAATAATATAGTTTTCTTGAACTAAGGGAACTTTAGTTCCCTAGTGTATCAACACTACTCTAACACTACAGCTCCACGATGAGTGGGATGGTTGTTCAGTCTCCTCTTTGTTCCACGCCTGTACTGCTTCTTTTAGTCCTCTTTCTGATGAGATGCAATTGGTCCCATTAATTAAATTAACTCTTGACCTCGTCTACAGATGATGAGTCATGCATGGCTTTCATGCATGACTCCGTGTCGAGGGAACGAGCCACTTCCTGGTGCACTGGTTAAGCAAGTTAATACCACTCCATATCGTTTCACTACGCCTCGGCCAAGTTGGATTTCAATGTGTCCAAAAAAGTCAGTTGGTACTAGAGTGAAGGGTGCTAAATCAGGTGGGATTATTTTTTTTATTAATTTTCCTGTACAGCGAGTTGTCACAGGTAATCCAGAATTTCTAACATAGTTCAGATAACATGTGGTTCCTTCCATTAGGTCCTACAATTCTGTGAATGTGTTGTACAACGAGTCTTGACATGACGATTTAAGTTTAATGACGTCAATGGAATGCATTTAATGGAGTCAGAGACAAGATCTTGTTTTGTGGAGCTGGTTCTTCAGCTGCTACTGCAAACTACTTCTGGTTCAACTGATCTAACGTGCTGAACGAAACGTAGGCTTAGTTGTGGGAAGTTAGCTTTTGTCTTCTTTCGGCGATCCATCTTGTATGCTTCAGTGGGTCGGATGTCTGACGGCCTTTCAATGAAGTCAACACGGTGTGTTTACTTGGCTCTCTCCTTGGTGCTCGTAATGAAGTCTGAGCTTAAAAGTAATGTTTTGAGATGACTTCATGTGGGATGCATTGGTCATATCTCTCAGAGCCTGTCTGACAAAGACCATTTTTTAAATATTTGATAAATATAGGACTTTTAAGGCCAGTTTTATATTTACTTGAGGTGGCAGGTCAAGAGGTCGATGGGGGGGGGGGGTTGCTGGTTTGATCCCCGGCTCCTCCCAGTGTCCCTGAGCAAGACGCCTAACCCTGACTGCCCTGACCAGCTGGCTGTTGATCGCAGCTATTTAAATGCAGTCCATGTACCATTTATTTACCATTGACTGTTTAAGCTTTACAAATATTTAAATTGTGTTGGCCTACTGTGTCATACTGCAAACATCCAATTGCAAAGTGCAATGGTGGATGGTGTAACCTCACTCCAAATCAGTCTTCATCATCTGTTGAATCAGAGGGACAATGACACATTATGTTAATACAATGGCCCCTGTGAGTTGAAGAGATCCGGGCCCCTCTGCTGAAGCCACAGCAAACAGGATTAGACCAGATATGGCCCAAGCCGAAGCTGTCTGCCGTTCAGACAGTTTGGATAGTTAACTGATCAGATAGTTTACTGATCAGATAGTTTACTGATCAGATGGTTTACTGATCAGATAGTTTACTGATCAGATGGTTTACTGATCAGATAGTTTACTGATCAGATAGTTTACTGATCAGATAGTTTACTGATCAGATAGTTTACTGATCAGATGGTTTACTGATCAGATAGTTTACTGATCAGATGGTTTACTGATCAGATAGTTTACTGATCAGATAGTTTACTGATCAGATGGTTTACTGATCAGATAGTTTACTGATCAGATAGTTTACTGATCAGATAGTTTACTGATCAGATAGTTTACTGATCAGATAGTTTACTGATCAGATGGTTTACTGATCAGATAGTTTACTGATCAGATGGTTTACTGATCAGATAGTTTACTGATCAGATGGTTTACTGATCAGATGGTTTACTGATCAGATGGTTTACTGATCAGATAGTTTACTGAGGCCATTGGGGTCATTGCTTTAGCGCTTTTTTATTTCATACATTTTTTTCTGCGGTGGTGACTTACCTTAATGGTCCAATTGTCAAATCCCCAAATGGATCTAAAAAGGCTGAATATGAAGACCAGAAACCAACACCTCCCTGTATAAATCTGACAAGTGTGTACAATGTGTAAGTTGGTTGTCTGGTTTAGGATGAGAGCGTTTTGTGTACTTTTGTCCTTTCTGACAACTAAGGGATCTTCCTTTGCCCGATCAGTGCTGGTAAACCAGGCTGTCAAGAAACACTCTCTAACCAGGCTGTCATGAAACACTCTCTAACCAGGCTGTCAGAACCTCTCTAACAGCTGTCATGAAACACTCTCTAACCAGGCTGTCATGAAACACTCTCTAACCAGGCTGTCATGAAACCCTCTACGCGTCTGACACTCTCAGGCTGAACTCACGCTGTCATGAACCCTCTCTAACCAGGCTGTCATGAAACACTCTCTAACCAGGCTGTCATGAAACACTCTCTAACCAGGCTGTCATGAAACCCTCTCTAACCAGGCTGTCATGAAACCCTCTCTAACCAGGCTGTCATGAAACACTCTCTAACCAGGCTGTCATGAAACCCTCTCTAACCAGGCTGTCATGAAACCCTCTCTAACCAGGCTGTCATGAAACACTCTCTAACCAGGCTGTCATGAAACACTCTCTAACCAGGCTGTCATGAAACCCTCTCTAACCAGGCTGTCATGAAACCCTCTCTAACCAGGCTGTCATGAAACACTCTCTAACCAGGCTGTCATGAAACACTCTCTAACCAGGCTGTCATGAAACACTCTCTAACCAGGCTGTCATGAAACAGTGTTTTGCCTGCAGGCATCCAGGGCAAAACACAACACTTACTGCAAACCCCTCACTCCCAATGTCTCCACACAGCGTCACACACTAGTCTGTGAGTTCAGCTGGAGGAAGTCCCTCTTAAAGTTGAACTGGTCAATAGTTCTGTAAAGCCAGTATCTCCACAACTACAAGACCATAGCACTAAAGTGCTATGGTCTTGTAGTTGTGGAGATACTTGCTTGAATAGGACCATAGCACTATAGTGCTATAGGACCATAGCACTATAGTGCTATGGTCTACTCACGGTGTAGCACTATAGTTGTTGAATAGCACTATAGGACCATAGCACTATAGTGATATGGTCCTATAGCACTATAGGACCATAGTGCTATGGTCCTATAGTGCTATGGTCTTGTAGTTGTGGAGATACTTATAGTGCTATGGTTGAATAGCACTATAGTTGTTGAATAGCACTATAGGACCATAGTACTATAGGACAATAGCACTATAGGATCATAGCACTATAGTGCTATAGGACTATAGCACAACATCTGACGAGTACCGACTGACGGTTTTAGTCGAGGAAGGTTTAGGCGGAGTCTCCAAACCAAAACACCACAGCCAATGCATATGTGATGAGACGCATACAAGGAACATCTCAACAACACATTGTTGCAGTTTTACATATGACCCCTGTATTAAAAGGTCAGGACCAATATAATTAAAACCATTGCAACTGCACCATATGGCCACCAGGTGGCCATAAAGAACATATGTTCTAAGACCATTGACCATTTCCTTTGAAACCCTCTCTTGGCTACTATACATGATCATTAACACCATGTCAGGTTTATAAACAGACACTTTATTGTCCGTTTATGTTGGTGTTATGCCATCAAACACATCATTTTTGGTTGTAAATAGAAGAAGTTGGTTCTTTATCGCCACTTCCTCACTGACAAGGCAGGTGCTCATCCAGGCTATTGTCATCTCCCACCAGGACTGTTTCTATCTGCCCTTTAATATGACCATACTCATACTGTACCGGTATTACCTGCCCTCGATTGACTTTGACTGTTCATTAACTATTGTACATATTGTAATATTTGTACTGTTTAAGGATGCCCAACAACATCAGACATTGTGCCAGGGCCTGGCAGAGAACCAGCCTTTGGCTAACTCAGGTATAGGTGTTATGTTCCCACAGGCAGTGCACCTACTGACTGTTAGAAGTGCTGCCACTACTAAATCATAACATTGTCACTATTATCACCATGTCATACTTCTTTACTGGACTTACTGGACTCAATACTTCCCTGTTCTGTTCTTTTATTAATTATGATGTTGCTACCACTCACTACGGTGCTGTACTACTCACTTTAAAATGCTATTTGCACCATCTGGCATATTTATATATGATCCATTCAACTATATTGTTTTTATTGTTATTTTTATTGTGTATGGTATTGTTATAGCATAGTGTTGTTTAAAGTATACAGTTGATATGATATAGTATATAGCATATGGTATATAGTGTTGTTTACAGTATAGTAAAGTGTAGTGAGTGTAGTATGGAATAGAATAGTATTGTTGCAGGAATTCAGAAAGCAGGAGTGAATGGGGGTAAGCGTTCCATTGTTACATTCCATTGTTCTTGTTACATACGGCACAAATAAAGAATGTCAAAATTGAATGTTGAAAAAGTTTCAAATAAACAAATATACATATTTGCTTTTGGGAGGAGCTGAGGTCCGGATACGGCTCCTCTCGGGATGAAAAGGTTAAATGGTGATACTTCATTTAGGTCATTTCATTTCACACCCCCCTCCACGGTTGTATGTATTCTTCTGGACGGGGCACAAGCTTACCAGAAGTAGGCCTTCACCTGCTCTTGGATCAACACCCACGTTTCGCCAAAGTCATCCGATTTCCACAGCTACAGAAGCCCAAGGGAGAGGGGGAGGAAGAGGAGGGAGGAAGAGGAGGGAGGAAGAGATGGAGAGAGAGAAGACATGAAGAGGTGAGGGGATGCATACGGTAATCTGGTTCTGAGATAAGGTAAAGTATCAATACTTAAATACTTTTTCAATACCACACGTTTAAAAACTTTGCACTATTTCCACCATTTCCCTCCTGATCCGATCGATCCGTGAACACACACCTCCACACCCCATTTCCTAACTTTGTATAAGATTAGAAATAAAAGTAATAAGTGTACGAAATATAACTCTCCATTCTATTCAATAAATCAATCGAACACAACAGCATCTTTGTAAAAACAAGAAATATGGCAAAAAATAAATGACAAATTAATTATATATAAATTAATTAAAATATAAAAGTGCAACAACGACATTCAAAAATCAACCTGTTGGTCCAGTGCAAAGGTACAGTGAGCATCGACCCTAACCCTAAAGAGGACGGGATCGCCATATCCCAATCTGATAGTATCCAAGTACGGAAGTTAAACAGATCTACAATCACATTGACACAGATGAAACCTACACCACTACTACTATTACCACATCAGAAGTAGAACAGCCAGCGGGCGACCCGTCTATTGTAACACAAGAAGTCCAGTGAAACGCAGTGTAGGGCTAAACCGTGTGTAGGGTTTGTGTAAAGACGCAGTAAACTTGAACTACGGAGGAAACTGTGCAGCTGTATGGTTCAGTACTGGGTTGGTTAAATAACACATCAACCGGCATGTCCACACATTAATGAGATCTGAGTAGATCTTTGGAGAGCTGCCTGCATTCTCAAACCCCAAATGTACACAAACCAACAATGAAACCAGACAGAGTCTGCTCAAATATGTTGGAGAGGCAATACATCCATGTGAAAATATGCTGCAAAAATCGCTCAGATGTACTTCTGAGAAACTACAACCGACTGAAGTGGTTTGGACTTGGCTGTTTGCGGGTCTGGCTGTCGACAAAACAAAGCAGAACACCAGGCTTCCGTGTCCCGCTCGACCAATCAGCGATTAGCAGACGCCAACCTCCGCAGAGAAGGCGGGGCATAGCCGCAGTCCAAAGGGACAGAGTAATTTTATTTCCTTTTCAATGAACCAGTCAATATAAACCAAAAACAGAGAACACAGATGCTATCCGACACGAAGACACAGAAAATAAAACTAGTGAGTGATAATAGAGCCCATAGAGCATGAAAGGAAAAGAACAGCAAGGGTTTAGCAAACAACATTAAATAAACAGCCTGACATTCAGTTATCCTTCGAACATCAAAATGAAGTTAAAAACACGTCTTGAAAACATGCAGAACCCATGACGTGTGAAGGGGAGACGGGGGTACCCGTGATGGGGAGACGGGGGTACCCGTGATGGGGAGACGGGGGTACCCGTGATGGGGAGACGGGGGTACCCGTGATGGGGAGACGGGGGTACCCGTGTGTTGGGGAGACTGGGGTACCTGTTTGTTGGGGTGCGAGCCGTCGTATCCCAACACCAGGTTGGCTTGCTTGCTGTGGAGCAGCAGGTCGGTTGGCTTGAAGGGCAGAGGGAAGCCCTGGACCGTCTTGCAGAAGTCAAAGGTGTTCCACAGGTAACTGTTGGTGACATCCGCAAACAGATACTGGAGGAAGGGCAGGAAGGAAGTAAAACAAGTAGTTGGGTTGGGTTGGTAAACAAGGGTTGAATTAGAACGAATAAAAACAAATAAAAAACTTCTTCGATGACTCCCGTCATGTCAATGAGACGTCCAGGAAATAGTTGATTCTTAGTCGAACTTCTGGATCCAAGATTAGGGTTCACATAACTTCTTCCCACCTTCTGAAGAAGACTAACATCTCAATAGCCATTTATGAGCTACCAATACAATTATTTTCATTATTAAATACCTCTGCTCACACACACCCCTACAGTGCACACATGTATGGCCCCTTCCTTGCATCAAGCTGCTCTTGAAAGAGTTACCAGACACTAACATCAGTAGAAGCACCAGTCACAGCAAGAAAGTCCTGGTTGTAGTCCAACCACGGTCATCAGGAGGCCTTTCTGTATGGAGCTCCACATGGTTACCCCACACCACTAAGCATGATAACCCCGCTGCTCTGCCCATAACCAAGGCAAGGAACCAACCCCACACACCACCAAACACACACACCACCAACACACACACACCACCAAACACACACACACCACCAACCACACACACCACCAAACACACACACCACCAAACACACACACCACCAAACACACACACCACCACCACCACCACCACACACCACCAAACACACACACCACCAACCCCACACACCACCAACCCCACACACCACCAAACACACACACCACCAAACACACACACCAAACACACCGTTAACCACACACACCACCAACCACACACACCACCAACCACACCCCCCCAACCCAGTAACAGCTACCCTGGCGACACCACCCTATATACCACCCTACCGCTTTTATCGCTTTGGATAAAAGCGTCTGCCAAATGCCCTAAATGTAAAATGTAAATGTAAATAAGGTTGCCGTGTGTTAAGCTGAGCACTTGAAACTGACCATGTGATGTCACTGTGGCTGTTGTTGGCTCATTTCAATTATTTAATTTCTGCATAAGTCTGCAATTTTACTGAAGACACTTCCACAGAGCACATTTAGCACTTTTTGGTCATTTGGGTTTGTGATTATTTAGAATAAGAATTAGAAGTTTTCCCTGGTACAGAACAATGGATCCAGACGGACCTAGGTGGAAGAGGCTGGGCGGTTTACCCGCAGACTAAATATAAAACTTTATATAACGGCGTATTAAAATATAAAGAAGGATCTGAACCATAACAATAGGTATCCACAGACTGACGGGTAACAGTTTAAGGAGAAGTTCCACTAGAACACTTTGAAAATAAGTGGGGACGAGACCAGAAGTCAAAGATGGCTCCTCCACCAGCAGTCTCCATGAAGCTGGGGAGAGAGAGAGTCTTCCTTCCCCAGTTCAATTGAAAGCCTTCGGAGGAAGTCCTTAAAAGGTCAGCAAGCATTTGTTTGTTTGTTGGCGCAACAAAAGTTAGCACCGCTGGTCACCGACGTGCACACGTGTGTTGAATCGAGGATGGGTGTTAGAAAGAGAAAGTGTGTGTGTGTGTGTGTGTGTGTGTGTGTGTGTGTGTGTGTGTGTGTGTGTGTGTGTGTGTGTGTGTGTGTGTGTGTGTGTGTGTGTGTGTGTGTGTGTGTGTGAAGTCTCTTTGACTCGTCGCCCCTTGGAGAACAAAAAAAACAAGTAAAGCAGGACAGACGGTTCCTTGTTTAAACGGTGGTTTGCGTCTGTGTTTCTTACCCTTCTGTTATCCTCTGGGCTGTGGTAGAACTGGGCGATGACCTGCTTGCTGTCCTCCTTGGCCCCCGACAGGCGAAACCGGTCTGAGACCAGCGTGAAACTGGTCCCATAGTCGTAGGACACATACACCTGCCAGCCAGCCCAGCATAGGAGAACCACAAGGAGAGGAGAGGGGAGACAAGATGATTAAAACAGGAAGTCTTTGCCCTTTGGGCTGAAGGGGGGGGGGGGGGGGGGGGGGACAGCGAGTAGCGATAGCAGCACAATCAAATCAACATCACAAATCATCCTAAATGTTGTCTTAACAAATAGGACCCTTTAAGAGCAGAACACATGGAGGCTATGTGATCAAATGTGTATGTAGTGTACTCATGTTTGAGTGTGAAAAGAGAAGAAGCACACACACACACAGGTAGTTCTGGTTCCTGTAATGGAGGAATGCTGATTGACAAGGGGAAGTTGGCAAGTTGACATGCTACACTAACAATGCTAATGTACACAACACTGCACATGCTGGCTCCATAGTGTGTGTGTGTGTGTGTGTGTGTGTGTGTGTGTGTGTGTGTGTGTGTGTGTGTGTGTGTGTGTGTGTGTGTGTGTGTGTGTGTGTGTGTGTGTGTGTGTGTGTGTGTGTGTGTGTGTGTGTGTGTGTGTGTACTCACAGAGCTTGTTTTGGAGCCTGTGGCTCCAGCACTGTCTCTGGCCAGGGCCACGATGACATTGCTCTTGTCTCCGGCCCAGTGGACCACCATCTGGTTGTGTGAATCGTTCAGGTTGGCCTGCAGGAAAACACAAGAAACACATTTCCTCAAGTGACACGTTCACACAGGGCTACAGAAGAACAATGCAAACACAGACCAACAAAGATGTTTGCATTTAGACTAATCCAAAAGGAGCAACATTCTTAATATATACTGTATTCTGGTATTGTGGTGAAGCCATCATAGACTTGTCCCTGAAACACACGACTGCTTTCAATTCTCAGAAATCGAAATCAGGATTTTGAATCCTCTTTATTGGTCACATGTACACACAGTGAAATAAGTTTCTCTGCATTTAAGTCATCCTAGTATTAGGAGCAGTGGGCAGCTATTGTATAAGCAGCGTCCGGGGAGCAGTGTAGGGGTCTGGTGCCTTGCTCAAGGGCACCTCGGCAGAGCCCAGGAGGGGAACTGGCACCGTTTTCCAAGTACCAGTTCTCACTCAGTACTTGGTCCGTTTCGGGGAATTTTTAACTTTGATCAACTTTGTTATTTCCAATTTTTTGTTGATCGAAAGCTACTTATATTTTAGGAAAATGAGAGGGAAATCTATAATTACATTTGGTGGTACAATGCATTTTTATACAATTGAAATGTCTTAACTGTTTCACTGCTATACAAAACTCATTAGAAAGTGATTTGAGCCCCTCAACATCCCGTACGACAAGCGATGACGGCGATGATCACCGTGTAGTGTTGTACCAAAAGAAACTAAAGAAGCAGAGTTATATGTGCCTCTCACCCAGGTGATGTTCCCGTAATGTCGCACAATGTACCATAGACTTAATAAATATATTTATATTACACAACTCACTCACTCAATCATTATAAACTCCTACTATTTGATCTTCCCACTATCTTAACTAACTAACTTCTTCTCCGTGCTCCGATGCCCGATCCATCATGTTAGGCCAGTATCTGGTCCGATGCAGAGCATGGGATCGCTGCATCTCTGGTCACTAGAGTTAATATCCATGGTCTTCCCTGTTGACCCAGTAAACAAATGTGTTCCAATCTCCCGTCTCTAAACATGGAACAATAATGGAATTATAGTAAATTTTCAACCATAGTCCATTCCAACAGAAATACTCTTCTCAGACTGCAATTTGTAGCCATCCACCACCATGATACGGTTCCTTCAGTTCTACACATCCAATAGCAAGGCTACTTTCTAAGAAGTATTGGCCACAACAAATGCCCACCGGACGGATGTTCATTGACATAAACTACCCACATTGCAATGGTACAACGCTGGTTGAAAACCGGCAAAGTATTGTTATGTTTAGTTGATCATCGTGACCCGCATATATAAGCCGCTCACAAACTAAACATGCCACGTCTTCTTGGCGATGATTGGTCAGTCAGGAATTCAGTTCTCCTCAAACACGAGAACAAGCCCTGCCTGAGCAGACCGACATGAGGCCTGGAAGCCTCGGGAAACTGAAGGAAGAAGCCATGTGACACATCTGTGCATCGTGTGTGAAGAATGTTTCATAAAACCATGAAACCACATGTGTTTAATTAATGTAGGCTTTAATACCCTAAGGGGGCTAGAGCGATCAGAAGGACACCATTAGGGCTAAGTTTTATCATTTATCAACATAATTCATCCAGTATTCATGCAGGTGGACAACATTTACTTCCAAGAACATTCTACACTTGGCAAAGATGGCCAAAATAATAAAAGGATAACACAAGGGATAAATAAATACATGACATGAGTAAAGAGAACTATAACACGTTATTTATGGCATTGCAATCCAATTCATTGATCGTTTGAATGCATATGAATTGCCCTCGTTATTCGATCAATATTGGCAAGGAGGTATCCCATTAAGTGGTTACACAGCATTAGAATGTTTACATGATGGCGTCTGTCATCAGAGCTCATTCACAAAAGCTGCATTTGGTCTGGTGCTCCCTGTAGCTGCTCCATCCAGTTCAAGACCCTGGTTCCTACAGGGCAGTGAAAGGAACAGCTCCTTCCTACCTCCAGGCCAAACCCTCCATCCCAGCCCGTCCTCTTCTACTTCGGGCCGTCTGCTTGCCCCCTCACTTAGGGGCCCCTGAGGGCCGATCTACACGGTCACAGCTCTTCTCTGTCCTGTGGCCCCACAGTGGAGGAACAAACTCCCCACGGAGGTCAGGACTGTAGAGTCACTGCCCATCTTCCGCCGCAGGCTGAAAACCTTTCACCTCCTCAGGAAACACTATACCCGGATCCTTCCTCCTAGCGCGTCCTTTTATCACTTTTTACTAGCGTACTTGCGTCTTACTAAGTAGATTGTTTGCTTGTTAGTTAGATATTGTTATATGGTTTGCCAACTTTACCTGAGCACTGGTTCAGTTCTAG
>CM050999.1:34634502-34639502 GCA_027704905.1 Muraenolepis orangiensis
AATACACGATCAGGGTGTGATTAGTGATTAGTATGGTGGATTGATCGGTCTGGTAGGGTTATCCATCCATCATAGATCTGGGTGGCCACTCCCACTCTCACCAATACTACATAAAGGAAACCACGCAGACTGCAAAACATTGTTGTAAGAGGATATTGGTATCTATTGAAATGTATGTATTGGATAGGCTACTATTCCTGTTTAACACTAGAAGCGATTTTCTGTGTGCTACCTCAAATGACCACTAGATGGCAGCATCCTACAGCCAACAGTATCTGCCCTTACGGCCATGGGCTTACGGTATATACTCTAGCTTTTATGATGCTGTAGTGCAGTTTGTTCAACTAAACGAAAAAATAAACCTTTGAGGAGTTTCATGTTAAATATCTGAAATTACTAAATTACTTGTGAATGCATGCAGCCTCACCTGGCCCCAGTCAGACTGATTAGAGTCTGGTTGAAGCAGCCTCACCTGGCCCCAGTCAGACTGATTAGAGTCTGGATGAAGCAGCCTCACCTGGCCCCAGTCAGACTGATTAGAGTCTGGTTGAAGCAGCCTCACCTGGCCCCAGTCAGACTGATTGGAGTCTGGTTGAAGCAGCCTCACCTGGCCCCAGTCAGACTGATTAGAGTCTGGTTGAAGCAGCCTCACCTGGCCCCAGTCAGACTGATTAGAGTCTGGTTGAAGCAGCCTCACCTGGCCCCAGTCAGACTGATTAGAGTCTGGTTGAAGCAGCCTCACCTGGCCCCAGTCAGACTGATTAGAGTCTGGTTGAAGCAGCCTCACCTGGCCTCCAGTCAGACTGATTAGAGTCTGGTTGAAGCAGCCTCACCTGGCCCCAGACAGACTTTCTCATCCGCATGTGAAATTACCTCTTTCACAGACAACCTGATGTCACGGTTACGGTGGTTGGCAGGGGGCGTGACCAAGCCACGTGCGCTGGCAGCGCACACACACTCCTGTCAACAAGTGTTACGGTGGTTGACAGGGGGCGTGGCCACGTGCGCTGGCGGCGCACACACACCTGTCAGCAATTGCTGTGGTTGATTGCTAATCCCCTCACCTGGGGTATATAGACCCTGGCTTCCCCTAACCCCGGCGTTAGGTCGTACATTCTGGACGGCATCGCCACGTTGATGTCCCGGAGATCCAGAACCCGCCTGTCCCGCGTCACCCGCCTGTCCCGCGTCACCCGCCTGTCCCGCGTCACCCGCCTGTCCCGTCACCCGCCTGTCTCGCGTCACCCGCCGCGTCACTCCGGTCTATACGAGCTCCCCGGTCATTATAGTTACCTGTCTGGTACCTGTCGCTACTCGACCTCCCGGTACCCAGACTCCTCTCCCGTCCCGGACTACTCGCCGGTCTACTACCTGCCGGTACTCCGCGGATCGACCTCCCGGTACCCAGACCCCTGGACTGTCCCTCATCACTCTCTTGAGTTGTGTTGTTTTAAATAAAGCTTTACGTTATAGCTCCACTGTCTTGGTCTGCGTTCTGGGTCTCACTGAACAATCCTTTTCGTGACACCTGATCTCACAAAAATACGTGAAATGACCACGAACACACACCGTGGTGGAGACACGGAAACAAACCCACACACAACACACACTTATGTATCACTCCGTGCCACATCAGGAACGTCACAACAGTATATGTGCGCGGCACTATATACTACAATAATGACCCGTGGTTAACGTGATATTTGCTTTATTGTGAATTTGCATTTAATTCAGTTCGATGTGATTGTAATGCTTAATTTTAAGCCTGATTGCCCCCGCCGGCGGAGACAGACGCAGCAACGGCAGTGTGTGACTCTGACCCTGCGCGTGTTGTTGTTGTTGTTGTCGTGTGTGTAGGTTGGTCGGAGTAGGCTCGGTATACAATGGCAGGTCCGCTACCTAAGAAATTTAAAGTAAATGTTCGGTCATTCCAGCTCTCGTGGACTGGGTTTTGTGTTTCAGAAGGACCGTGCTGTGTGTACTTTGTCTTGAAAATGTTGTTTGCCGGACGTCGAGTGTCAAACGCCATTTTGATACCAAACAAGAAAACGTTCAAGGACGAGGCAGACAAGGCTGGATCCATCAAACGTGCCGTGTCCGGTTATGGGAAGCAGGCAAACACCCTCAAAGCCTTTGCAACTGCTAGAAATTATGCTACCGAAGCAAGCTATCGCATTGCTCATTGCATCGCGAAACATGGAAAGCCATTCACCGACGGCGAATATATTAAGGAGGCTTTCCTCTGTAGCTCAGAGGTTTTGTTTGATTCCGTACCAAACAAAGAGACAATCAAATCAAGAATAAAAGACATTCCAGTGTCAGCCAGAACTGTTGAACGACCCATCGAAGAACTGGCAGAAAACATTTGCGCGCAGCAGACGGCTGGTTTGAAAGATGCCACGGTATTCAGTACATATATACTTGATGAGAGCGTGGACGTGAATGACACACCACGTTTGGCAGTCATGGCAATATACTGGGATTTGACTTTAAGAGAAGAGCTCTGCTGCTTAAAACCAATGCCTCAAACAACAAAAGGTGAGGACATAGCCAAAGTTTTTATGGAGCATTTTGAGGAGCGAGGGATTGACATCAGCAAGATTTTTGCAGTGACAACAGATGGCGCTCCCGCTATGGTCGGGCGATAGAAAGGAGCGGTCAACATTAATTGAGAAACAAGTCGGTCACCCCATCATGAGACTCCACTGCATAATACACCAAGAAAACCTCTGTGCAAAGATGTCAAATTCAGATCTTTGCTTTGATGGACATGAACTGGATTGATCTCTGATAGACTGGATTCACAGGACATGATCATGCAGCTGATTGAGATGAAGAGTTCAACACTGTGGTGACGAAGCTGCGGAAACATCTGGAAACCACAGCAGGACGTGATCACGGCATCTTCACCTGCTGGATATCTCTACACCTGCTGGATATCTCTACACCTGCTGGATATCTCTACACCTGCTGGATATCTCTTCACCTGCTGGATATCTCTACACCTGCTGGATATCTCTACACCTGCTGGATATCTCTACACCTGCTGGATATCTCTACACCTGCTGGATATCTCTACCGGAGAAGTTCAGCTGTCTCAGGAACATTGCCTTGGCTTTAATGACAGTCTTTGGCTCAACATATCTCTGTGAGCAGATCTTCTCACACAGGAAGAGCCGCTCAGCCGTCAACTGACCACTCCGAAGCTTGTGTGCAACTGAAAGTGACAAAGTACGATCCGCAGACAATGGAGCTCAGCGAAGGAAAGCAGGGCCAGGGATCCGTCGACTGGTCTGTTGATTTGTAGCACACATGGCTTTGCCTAATGGAGCTCTTTGTCCCAGTCTTGTTTTTCTTATTAGACGTGAATATTTTCATAAGCATAGCAGCATTGTTGTATAGTGCTCATATATCATTTCAATGTTCTGATTATGGGAGACATTTTTGTTATTAAAAATGTTGCTATGTAGGTTGCCTATATGCATGGAATAGAATCCGTTAATCCATAAAATTGATGTGGTGTCATAATTAAACTTAATGTTAACTTGAATGTTGATATGGCACACTGATTAACAAGAACATTTAAAAATGGCACTTCATATCAAAAAGGATCGACCCCTGGTATAGTATAGTATTGTTGTAGGAAATTCAGTAAGCGTTCCATTGTACTTGTTGCAACATGGCAAATCCAAAGCATGTAGAATGTCCAGAGTGCGAGCGGTAAGAGGACTCCCCCATCTGGTTCTTGTTGGGGGGGGGTCGTACGCAGCCACCGGGGGTGGAAGGAGCCATCTGGGGGGATATGGGGGGGGGGTTACAAACACACATAGTTTCAAAAAAGTGGTGGAGTGTTCCATATTCAATTTCTCCCGCTGCAAAAGCACATGTGTGAACACACACACACACAAACATGCACGCGCACGTGCACGCACACACACACACACACACACACACACACACACACACACACACACGTACACACACACGCACACACACACACACGTACACACACACACGCACACACACACACACACACACACACACACACACACACACACACGTACACACACACGCACACACACACACACACACACACACACACACACACACACACACACACACACACACACACACACACACACACACACACACACGCACACACACACACACACACACACACACACACACACACGCACACACACACACACACACACACACGTACTGTGGTACCCCAAGCTACCCTTGGGGTCCCACCAGGGCAAAGTATAGGAGACTTACCTTTGGTTACGTTGTGGGAGGCGTATATCTCCCAATGGAGATACTTGGAGGGCTTTAGGACCCGGGGGAAGGCGAACGAGATCCCGGAGTGAAACCCCCAGCTGACAACAATCAACACCTGAGTGAATCAGGTGCTTAAAAGCACACAGGTAGAGGGTTGCTAAAGAGAGAGAAGGGGGGTGAGAGGACCGAGCCCTTGCGGCCGAGAGGTCCCGTGATATGCTGATATGCTGCTATGCTGTTATGCTGTTCTGTTGTTCTGCTGGTTTCAGTTGTGATGCGAAGAAATTAAAGGATATTTATCGTTTAACCCTCAAAAACCCGCTGTTGTTTGCCTCCTTGAGCGTGGGCGCTCACATATGGTGGAGGATGCGGGCATTCTGACCCAGCTCACAACCCGAAGACATGGATCCGGCCTTAAGGGAGTTGCTGACAACAGTGTTGCAGGGGCAACAAACGTTACAGAAGGCCGTCACACAGCTCTGTGAGCGCGCAGCGCAAAGGACTCCGGGAAAGCGGCCGAGAGAGGAATGGGCCCACGTGTTGGCTCCGTACCCGCCGGAGGACGCCGCTCCGCACTCGCCGGAGGACGCCGCTCCGCACCCGCCGGAGGACGCCGCTCCGCACCCGCCGGAGGACGCCGCTCCGCACCCGCCGGAGGACGCCGCTCCGCACCCGCCGGAGGACGCCGCTCCGCACCCGCCGGAGGCCACGCTCCGCAC
>CM050999.1:34647002-34662002 GCA_027704905.1 Muraenolepis orangiensis
ACAAAGAACTAAACTTATAAGAGTAGAGGAGCCAACAAGCTTTGTACTACAATGAAAAGTCAATACTAGAATACTACTAAAAGTCAGTAATGTAGTCTTTGAGGTTCGGCTTGGCGTTCGACCGGGTGGTCGATGGGAGCTGGGGGCTGCTCAGCTGGAAAGTCCAGATCGTCCGCCCATAGCCTGGATCAGTGCCAGCTCTCAGGTCTGCTGTGATGCTGGGCGGTGTCACTCTCCGAAGGCGGCTTGCATGCCACCGCGACCCGTCAGACAGACGGAATGCTGCTGGCCCCAGTTGCTCGGTAACCTGCATAGGTGTAGACCAGAACCACAGCAGCTTGTGGTCCCTGTGAGCTCGACGGACTCTGACCCAGTCTAAGGCCTTGATGAGTGGTGTCTCTGCACGTCGTATTCTGTCGTAATGGATCTTTATCTTACACACATTAAACACAACCTAATTCTGAAAACGTTTGTTTGTGGAAATCAGGACACACACACACACACACACACACACACACACAGGGACAACTGTCGGTGCACTGACATGTCCAGTTATTTTTGGGCTTAGTTTTCATCCAATCTCCCAGGATCCCAGGCCAGTGTGGAGATGTAGTCACCCCACCTGTACCTTGGTCTGCCCTGTGGTCTCCTCCCACCTGTACCTTGGTCTGCCCTGTGGTCTCCTCCCACCTGGACCTTGGTCTTCCCCGTGGTCTCCTCCCACCAGTACCTTGGTCTGCCCCGTGGTCTCCTCCCACCTGTACCTTGGTCTGCCCCGTGGTCTCCTCCCACCTGTACCTTGGTCTGCCCCGTGGTCTCTTCCCACATGTACCTTGGTCTGCCCCATGGTCTCCTCCCACCTGGACCTCGGTCTGCCCCATGGTCTCCTCCCACCTGTACCTTGGTCTGCCCCGTGGTCTCCTCTTTCCACCTGTACCTTGGTCTGCCCCGTGATCTCCTCCCACATGTACCTTGGTCTGCCCCGTGATCTCCTCCCACCTGTACCTTGGTCTGCCCCGTGGTCTCCTCCTCCCACCTGGACCTTGGTCTGCCCCGTGGTCTCCTCCTCCCACCTGGACCTTGGTCTGCCCCGTGGTCTCCTCCCACCTGTACCTTGGTCTGCCCCGTGGTCTCCTCCTCCCACCTGTAACTTGGTCTTCCCCGTGATCTCCTTCCACCTGTACCTTGGTCTGCCCCGTGGTCTCCTCCCACCTGTACCTTGGTCTGCCCCGTGGTCTCCTCCTCCCACCTGTACCTTGGTCTTCCCCGTGATCTCCTCCCACCTGTACCTTGGTCTGCCCCGTGATCTCCTCCCACCTGTACCTTGGTCTGCCCCGTGGTCTCCTCCTCCCACCTGGACCTTGGTCTGCCCTGTGGTCTCCTCCTCCCTCCTGGACCTTGGTCTGCCCCGTGATCTCCTCCTACCTATACCTTGGTCTGCCCCGTGGTCCCTCCTCCCACCTGGACCTTGGTCTGCCCCGTGGTCCCTCCTCCCACCTGGACCTTGGTCTGCCCCGTGGTCTCCTCCTCCCACCTGGACCTTGGTCTGCCCCATGGTCTCCTCCCACCTGTACCTTGGTCTGCCCCGTGGTCTCCTCCTCCCACCTGTACCTTGGTCTGCCCCATGGTCTCCTCCTCCCACCTGGACCTTGGTCTGCCCCATGGTCTCCTCCTCCCACCTGGACCTTGGTCTGCCCCGTGGTCTCCTCCTCCCACCTGTACCTTGGTCTGCCCCGTGGTCTCCTCCTCCCACCTGGACCTTGGTCTGCCCCGTGGTCTCCTCCCACCTGTACCTTGGTCTGCCCCGTGGTCTCCTCCCACCTGGACCTTGGTCTGCCCTGTGGTCTCCTCCCACCTGCACCTTGGTCTGCCCTGTGGTCTCCTCCCACCTGGACCTTGGTCTGCCCTGTGGTCTCCTCCTCCCACCTGGTACCTTGGTCTGCCCCGTGGTCTCCTCCTCCCACCTGTACCTTGGTCTGCCCCGTGGTCTCCTCCTCCCACCTGTACCTTGGTCTGCCCTGTGGTCTCCTCCCACCTGGACCTTGTTCTGCCCCGTGGTCTCCTCCTCCCACCTGGACCTTGGTCTGCCCCGTGATCTCCTCCCACCTGTACCTCGGTCTGCCCCGTGGTCTCCTCCTCCCACCTGGACCTCGGTCTGCCCTGTGGTCTCCTCCTCCCACCTGGACCTTGGTCTGCCCCGTGGTCTCCTCCTCCCACCTGGACCTTGGTCTGCCCCCTGGTCTCCTCCTCCCACCTGTACCTTGGTCTGCCCCGTGGTCTCCTCCTCCCACCTGTACCTTGGTCTGCTCTGTGGTCTCCTCCTCCCACCTGTACCTTGGTCTGTCCCGTGGTCTCCTACTCCCACCTGTACCTTGGTCTGCCCCGTGATCTCCTCCCACCTGGCCCTTGGTCTGCTCCGTGGTCTCCTCCTCCCACCTGTGTCTTGGTCTGCCCTGTGGTCTCCTCCTCCCACCTGTACCTTGGTCTGCCCCGTGGTCTCCTCCTCCCACCTGTACCTTGGTCTGTCCCGTGGTCTCCTCCCACCTGTACCTTGGTCTGCCCTGTGGTCTCATCCTCCCACCTGGACCTTGGTCTGCCCCCTGGTCTCCTCCTCCCACCTGGACCTTGGTCTGCCCCGTGGTCTCCTCCTCCCACCTGGACCTTGGTCTGCCCTGTGGTCTCCTCCTCCCACCTGGACCTTGGTCTGCCCTGTGGTCTCCTCCTCCCACCAGTACCTTGGTCTGCCCTGTGGTCTCCTCCCAGCTGGATGTGCCTGGAAAACCTCCCTCCCAAAGCATCCTTACTATTTGCCCGAAACCACCTCAACTGGCTCCTTTCTAAAACTATAGGCCCTCCATGTGCCCAAATGCCCAAGCCCACGGTATTCTAAATCTGATTCAGCAGTACATACACTCACTTACACACACACACACACACACACACATACACACACACACACACACACACACACACACACTCCTTTAGCAATCATACATGCACGCACAGGTGCACTCTTGGAACACAAAGAACTAAACTTATAAGAGTAGAGGAGCCAACAGGCTTTGTACTACAATGAAAAGTCAATACTAGAATACTACTAAAAGTCAGTAATGTAGTCTTTGAGGTTCGGCTTGGCGTTCGACCGGGTGGTCGATGGGAGCTGGGGGCTGCTCAGCTGGAAAGTCCAGATCGTCCGCCCATAGCCTGGATCAGTGCCAGCTCTCAGGTCTGCTGTGATGCTGGGCGGTGTCACTCTCCGAAGGCGGCTTGCATGCCACCGCGACCCGTCAGACAGACGGAATGTTGCTGGCCCCAGTTGCTCGGTAACCTGCATAGGTGTAGACCAGAACCACAGCAGCTTGTGGTCCCTGTGAGCTCGACGGACTCTGACCCAGTCTAAGGCCTTGATGAGTGGTGTCTCTGCACGTCGTATTCTGTCGTAATGGATCTTTATCTTACACACATTAAACACAACCTAATTCTGAAAACGTTTGTTTGTGGAAATCAGGACACACACACACACACACACACACACAGGGACAACTGTCGGTGCACTGACATGTCCAGTTATTTTTGGGCTTAGTTTTCATCCAATCTCCCAGGATCCCAGGCCAGTGTGGAGATGTAGTCACCCCACCTGTACCTTGGTCTGCCCTGTGGTCTCCTCCCACCTGTACCTTGGTCTGCCCTGTGGTCTCCTCCCACCTGTACCTTGGTCTGCCCTGTGGTCTCCTCCCACCTGGACCTTAGTCTTCCCCGTGGTCTCCTCCCACCAGTACCTTGGTCTGCCCCGTGGTCTCCTCCCACCTGTACCTTGGTCTGCCCCGTGGTCTCCTCCCACCTGTACCTTGGTCTGCCCCGTGGTCTCTTCCCACATGTACCTTGGTCTGCCCCATGGTCTCCTCCCACCTGGACCTCGGTCTGCCCCGTGGTCTCCTCTTTCCACCTGTACCTTGGTCTTCCCCGTGATCTCCTCCCACATGTACCTTGGTCTGCCCCGTGATCTCCTCCCACCTGTACCTTGGTCTGCCCGTGGTCTCCTCCTCCCACCTGGACCTTGGTCTGCCCCGTGGTCTCCTCCTCCCACCTGGACCTTGGTCTGCCCCGTGGTCTCCTCCCACCTGTACCTTGGTCTGCCCCGTGGTCTCCTCCTCCCACCTGGACCTTGGTCTGCCCCGTGGTCTCCTCCTCCCACCTGGACCTTGGTCTGCCCCGTGGTCTCCTCCCACCTGTACCTTGGTCTGCCCCGTGGTCTCCTCCTCCCACCTGTACCTTGGTCTTCCCCGTGGTCTCCTCCCACCTGTACCTTGGTCTGCCCCGTGGTCTCCTCCCACCTGTACCTTGGTCTGCCCCGTGGTCTCCTCCTCCCACCTGTACCTTGGTCTGCCCCGTGGTCTCCTCCCACCTGTACCTTGGTCTGCCCCGTGGTCTCCTCCTCCCACCTGGACCTTGGTCTGCCCTGTGGTCTCCTCCTCCCACCTGGACCTTGGTCTGCCCCGTGGTCTCCTCCTCACCTGTACCTTGGTCTGCCCCGTGGTCCCTCCTCCCACCTGGACCTTGGTCTGCCCCGTGGTCCCTCCTCCCACCTGGACCTTGGTCTGCCCCGTGGTCTCCTCCTCCCACCTGGACCTTGGTCTGCCCCATGGTCTCCTCCCACCTGTACCTTGGTCTGCCCCGTGGTCTCCTCCTCCCACCTGTACCTTGGTCTGCCCCGTGGTCTCCTCCTCCCACCTGGACCTTGGTCTGCCCCGTGGTCTCCTCCTCCCACCTGGACCTTGGTCTGCCCCGTGGTCTCCTCCCACCTGTACCTTGGTCTGCCCCGTGGTCTCCTCCTCCCACCTGTACCTTGGTCTGCCCCGTGGTCTCCTCCCACCTGGACCTTGGTCTGCCCCGTGGTCTCCTCCCACCTGTACCTTGGTCTGCCCTGTGGTCTCCTCCCACCTGGACCTTGGTCTGCCCTGTGGTCTCCTCCTCCCACCTGTACCTTGGTCTGCCCTGTGGTCTCCTCCCACCTGGACCTTGTTCTGCCCCGTGGTCTCCTCCTCCCACCTGGACCTTGTTCTGCCCCGTGGTCTCCTCCTCCCACCTGTACCTTGGTCTGCCCCATGGTCTCCTCCCACCTGTACCTTGGTCTGCCCCGTGGTCTCCTCCTCCCACCTGTACCTTGGTCTGCCCCGTGGTCTCCTCCCACCTGGACCTTGGTCTGCCCCGTGGTCTCCTCCCACCTGTACCTTGGTCTGCCCTGTGGTCTCCTCCCACCTGGACCTTGGTCTGCCCTGTGGTCTCCTCCTCCCACCTGTACCTTGGTCTGCCCTGTGGTCTCCTCCCACCTGGACCTTGGTCTGCCCCGTGGTCTCCTCCTCCCACCTGGACCTCGGTCTGCCCCGTGGTCTCCTCCTCCCACCTGGACCTTGGTCTGCCCCGTGGTCTCCTCCTCCCACCTGGACCTTGGTCTGCCCCCTGGTCTCCTCCTCCCACCTGTACCTTGGTCTGCCCCGTGGTCTCCTCCTCCCACCTGTACCTTGGTCTGCTCTGTGGTCTCCTCCTCCCACCTGTACCTTGGTCTGTCCCGTGGTCTCCTACTCCCACCTGTACCTTGGTCTGCCCCGTGATCTCCTCCCACCTGGCCCTTGGTCTGCCCCGTGGTCTCCTCCTCCCACCTGGACCTTGGTCTGCCCTGTGGTCTCCTCCTCCCACCTGGACCTTGGTCTGCCCTGTGGTCTCCTCCTCCCACCAGTACCTTGGTCTGCCCCATGGTCTCCTCCCAGCTGGATGTGCCTGGAAAACCTCCCTCCCAAAGCATCCTTACTATTTGCCCGAAACCACCTCAACTGGCTCCTTTCTAAAACTATAGGTCCTCCATGTGCCCAAATGCCCAAGCCCACGGTATTCTAAATCTGATTCAGCAGTACATACACTCACTTACACACACACATACACACACATACACACACACACATAAACACACGCACACACACACATACACACACATACACACACACACATAAACACACGCACACATACACACACATACACACACATACACACACACACACACACACACACACACACACACACACACACACACACACACACACACACACACACACACACACACACACACACACACACACACACAGGGTTGGGGGAAGACGCCAGACGTCAGCCTGACTGATGGACTGACCAGACGGACCCACACACTGATCACGAACGTCATGTCTCTCCCACGCACACACACACACACACACACACACACACACACACCATAGACACAAACATGAGCTCACACACATACACGTGCGAAACTATGCTCGCTCTCTCTCGTGTGCTCTCCCTTTACCTCTCTGGCAAAACACACACACACACACACACACACACACACACACTCCTTTAGCAATCATACATGCACGCACAGGTGCACTCTTGGAACACAAAGAACTAAACTTATAAGAGTAGAGGAGCCAACAAGCTTTGTACTACAATGAAAAGTCAATACTAGAATACTACTAAAAGTCAGGAATGTAGTCTTTGAGGTTCGGCTTGGCGTTCGACCGGGTGGTCGATGGGAGCTGGGGGCTGCTCAGCTGGAAAGTCCAGATCGTCCGCCCATAGCCTGGATCAGTGCCAGCTCTCAGGTCTGCTGTGATGCTGGGCGGTGTCACTCTCCGAAGGCGGCTTGCATGCCACCGCGACCCGTCAGACAGACGGAATGTTGCTGGCCCCAGTTGCTCGGTAACCTGCATAGGTGTAGACCAGAACCACAGCAGCTTGTGGTCCCTGTGAGCTCGACGGACTCTGACCCAGTCTAAGGCCTTGATGAGTGGTGTCTCTGCACGTCGTATTCTGTTGTAATGGATCTTTATCTTACACACATTAAACACAACCTAATTCTGAAAACGTTTGTTTGTGGAAATCAGGACACACACACACACACACACACACACACACACACACACACACACAGGGACAACTGTCGGTGCACTGACATGTCCAGTTATTTTTGGGCTTAGTTTTCATCCAATCTCCCAGGATCCCAGGCCAGTGTGGAGATGTAGTCACCCCACCTGTACCTTGGTCTGCCCTGTGGTCTCCTCCCACCTGTACCTTGGTCTGCCCTGTGGTCTCCTCCCACCTGTACCTTGGTCTGCCCCGTGGTCTCCTCCCACCTGTACCTTGGTCTGCCCCGTGGTCTCTTCCCACATGTACCTTGGTCTGCCCCATGGTCTCCTCCCACCTGGACCTCGGTCTGCCCCGTGGTCTCCTCTTTCCACCTGTACCTTGGTCTGCCCCGTGATCTCCTCCCACATGTACCTTGGTCTGCCCCGTGATCTCCTCCCACCTGTACCTTGGTCTGCCCCGTGGTCTCCTCCTCCCACCTGGACCTTGGTCTGCCCCGTGGTCTCCTCCTCCCACCTGGACCTTGGTCTGCCCCGTGGTCTCCTCCCACCTGTACCTTGGTCTGCCCCGTGGTCTCCTCCTCCCACCTGGACCTTGGTCTGCCCTGTGGTCTCCTCCTCCCTCCTGGACCTTGGTCTGCCCCGTGATCTCCTCCTACCTATACCTTGGTCTGCCCCGTGGTCCCCTCCTCCCACCTGGACTTTGGTCTGCCCCGTGGTCTCCTCCTCCCACCTGGACCTCGGTCTGCCCCGTGGTCTCCTCCTCCCACCTGGACCTTGGTCTGCCCCGTGGTCTCCTCCTCCCACCTGGACCTTGGTCTGCCCCATGGTCTCCTCCCACCTGTACCTTGGTCTGCCCCGTGGTCTCCTCCTCCCACCTGTACCTTGGTCTGCCCCGTGGTCTCCTCCCACCTGGACCTTGGTCTGCCCCGTGGTCTCCTCCCACCTGTACCTTGGTCTGCCCTGTGGTCTCCTCCCACCTGGACCTTGGTCTGCCCTGTGGTCTCCTCCTCCCACCTGGTCCTTGGTCTGCCCCGTGGTCTCCTCCTCCCACCTGTACCTTGGTCTGCCCTGTGGTCTCCTCCCACCTGGACCTTGTTCTGCCCCGTGGTCTCCTCCTCCCACCTGGACCTTGGTATGCCCCGTGATCTCCTCCCACCTGTACCTCGGTCTGCCCCGTGGTCTCCTCCTCCCACCTGGACCTCGGTCTGCCCCGTGGTCTCCTCCTCCCACCTGGACCTTGGTCTGCCCCGTGGTCTCCTCCTCCCACCTGGACCTTGGTCTGCCCCCTGGTCTCCTCCTCCCACCTGTACCTTGGTCTGCCCCGTGGTCTCCTCCTCCCACCTGTACCTTGGTCTGCTCTGTGGTCTCCTCCTCCCACCTGTACCTTGGTCTGCCCCGTGGTCTCCTCCTCCCACCTGTACCTTGGTCTGCTCTGTGGTCTCCTCCTCCCACCTGTACCTTGGTCTGCCCCGTGATCTCCTCCCACCTGGCCCTTGGTCTGCTCCGTGGTCTCCTCCTCCCACCTGTGTCTTGGTCTGCCCTGTGGTCTCCTCCTCACACCTGTACCTTGGTCTGCCCCGTGGTCTCCTCCTCACACCTGTACCTTGGTCTGCCCCGTGGTCTCCTCCTCCCACCTGTGTCTTGGTCTGCCCTGTGGTCTCCTCCCACCTGTACCTTGGTCTGCCCTGTGGTCTCATCCTCCCACCTGGACCTTGGTCTGCCCCCTGGTCTCCTCCTCCCACCTGGACCTTGGTCTGCCCCGTGGTCTCCTCCTCCCACCTGGACCTTGGTCTGCCCTGTGGTCTCCTCCTCCCACCTGGACCTTGGTCTGCCCTGTGGTCTCCTCCTCCCACCAGTACCTTGGTCTGCCCCGTGGTCTCCTCCCAGCTGGATGTGCCTGGAAAACCTCCCTCCCAAAGCATCCTTACTATTTGCCCGAAACCACCTCAACTGGCTCCTTTCTAAAACTATAGGTCCTCCATGTGCCCAAATGCCCAAGCCCACGGTATTCTAAATCTGATTCAGCAGTACATACACTCACTTACACACACACATACACACACATACACACACACACATAAACACACGCACACACACACATACACACACATACACACACACACATAAACACACGCACACATACACACACATACACACACATACACACACACATAAACACACGCACACACACACACACATACACACACACACGCACACACACTCACACACACACACACACACACACACACACACACACACACACACACACACACACACACACACACACACACACACACACAGATACATACACTCACACACACACACACACACACACACACACAGACGTCAGCCTGACTGATGGACTGACCAGACGGACCCACACACTGATCACGAACGTCATGTCTCTCCCACGCACACACACACCATACACACACACACACACACCATAGACACAAACATGAGCTCACACACACACACCATACACACACACACACACACACCATAGACACAAACATGAGCTCACACACATACACGTGCGAAACTATGCTCGCTCTCTCTCGTGTGCTCTCCCTTTACCTCTCTGGCAAAACACACACACACACACACACACACACACACACACACACACACACACTCCTTTAGCAATCATACATGCACGCACAGGTGCACTCTTGGAACACAAAGAACTAAACTTATAAGAGTAGAGGAGCCAACAAGCTTTGTACTACAATGAAAAGTCAATACTAGAATACTACTAAAAGTCAGTAATGTAGTCTTTGAGGTTCGGCTTGGCGTTCGACCGGGTGGTCGATGGGAGCTGGGGGCTGCTCAGCTGGAAAGTCCAGATCGTCCGCCCATAGCCTGGATCAGTGCCAGCTCTCAGGTCTGCTGTGATGCTGGGCGGTGTCACTCTCCGAAGGCGGCTTGCATGCCACCGCGACCCGTCAGACAGACGGAATGCTGCTGGCCCCAGTTGCTCGGTAACCTGCATAGGTGTAGACCAGAACCACAGCAGCTTGTGGTCCCTGTGAGCTCGACGGACTCTGACCCAGTCTAAGGCCTTGATGAGTGGTGTCTCTGCACGTCGTATTCTGTCGTAATGGATCTTTATCTTACACACATTAAACACAACCTAATTCTGAAAACGTTTGTTTGTGGAAATCAGGACACACACACACACACACACACACACACACACACACACACACACACACACACACACACACACACACACACACACACACACACACACACCACACACACACACACCACACACACACACACACACACACACACACACACACACACACACACACACACACACACACACACACACACACACACACGTCCAGTTATTTTTGGGCTTAGTTTTCATCCAATCTCCCAGGATCCCAGGCCAGTGTGGAGATGTAGTCACCCCACCTGTACCTTGGTCTGCCCTGTGGTCTCCTCCCACCTGTACCTTGGTCTGCCCCGTGGTCTCCTCCTCCCACCTGGACCTTGGTCTGCCCCGTGGTCTCCTCCCCGAGGTTCCCTTGAGCAAGGCACCAGACCCCTCCCCTGGATATACCATAGCTGCACACTGCTCCTAATACTAGGATGGGTTCAATGCAGAGAAATTAATATTACTGTGTGTGTACATCTATAGGACCAATAAAGAGGATTCAATCCTCCAGATTTAGACTTTATTTGGCTGTACAGGAACATGTTGTGAACCTTACCACAACACAACACAACACACACACGCCCCATGCAGGCACATTTGTGTGTTTTTCTTTTTAACTTGATCTCCATTGTGTGCGTACTAATGAATGGTAATGGAAGCTTTTATATAGCGCTTTTATCCAAAGTTCTTTACAAGTCATGTCTCACATTCATCCACACATTCAGCTACCGAGGGCGGAGTCAGCCATCAAGGAGTCAGCCATCAAGGAGTCAGCCATCAAGGAGGCAGCCAGCCGGTCAGGAGCAGTTAGGGTTAGGGTGTCTTGCTTCCTCTAGAAGGAGCCGGGGAATCAAACCAGCAACCTTCCGGTTGTGAGGCGACCGCTCTACCTCCTGAGCTATACTGCCGCCCAGTACTGTATGTATAACTCAAACCCCTTTTAACTTCCTGGTTTCCCCTCGCCACGTACCTCACTGATCAGGATTCAAGTTGCATTAAGAAAGGGACTTCTTCAAACATTCTGGTTTGTAGATCGATCCAATGATTGGAAGTGATGGACCTGCAGATATGTGTCATGTTTGGCAATGACTAGATATGAATAGTTAACCTTAAGGTTGATTCATATGTGGCTTGTACAGAGTGTTCTCCTGGGGACCTGCACCACCTGCACCACCTGTAGGACGCCGTTAATGGGGAAATATGCTTTTTCATTTCCAAGCTGCGGTTCGCCGACATTGTCCTCTAATCTAAGGCATCTAAGGCTGCAGGGTTTCATCTCTCTCTCTCTCTCTCTCTCTCTCTCTCTCTCTCTCTCTCTCTCTCTCTCTCTCTCTCTCTCTCTCTCTCTCTATTCTTCATCATATTTACCTTCCCCATTGCTGAATGAAATGGGAGGGTGAGTGCCGCTCGGTGGGACCTTTTATGCCCGTTGCCATGGGGACTGTGGGCGGGGCCCACGTACATTGTTGATTCAAGTCCATAAGTCCATAAGTCCATAAGGCGAGGCCTAAACAGCCTAGCCTATAAGAAATAGAACTATCTGGTAAAACCAAAACCTGAGCAGCAGTGTGGAGAGAGACAGCTCCTCTCTTTGTGGAGCCAGAGGACACCAGCCTTTGTCCAACTAAGCGGTGGACAGCGTTCTAAGGTGAGTAGTGAGTGTTGACCAAGGGCTTCAAAGAGTTAGTTCTGCACCAGGGAGCCTGTTCCAACTGACACACTTTGATGGTGGACCATTGTTAAGTTCATGTAGTATTAGATGTGTATTATATGTTTATATCAATCCCTACGCTACTCCATCACTCATATAGATAGAGATATATACACATATAGGAACATTAGAACCACTTTAAACCAGTTTGAACCGTCTAAACACTTAATACGTTTTTAAAAAGATTGTTGTTTAACTTGACTCTCTCTCTCTCTCTCTCTCTCTTAATCTGTCTTTCTTTCTCTCTCTCTCTCTTAATCTGTCTTTATTTCTCTCTCTCACTTAATATGTCTTTCTCTCTCTCTCTCTCTCTCTCTCTCTCTCTCTCTCTCTCTCTCTCTCTCTCTCTCTCTCTCTCTCTCTCTCTCTCTCTCTCTCTTGCTCTCATCTCACTCTCTCTCTCTCTCTCTCTCTCTCTCTCTCTCTCTCTCTCTCTCTCTCTCTCTCTCTCTCTCTCTCTCTCTCTCTCTCTCTCTCTCTCTCTCTCTCTCTCTCTGTCTCTCTCTCTCTTGCTCTCATCTCACTCTCTCTCTCTCTCTCTCTCTCTCTCTCTCTCTCTCTCTCTCTCTCTCTCTCTCTCTCTCTCTCTCTCTCTCTCTCGCGCTCTCTCTCTCTCTCGCTCTCTCTCTCTCTGACTAACATCCTGTCAATGTCGCTCATAGCTCGTTGCTCCTGGATTGACGCGAGAGGGGGCGGGGCCACGAGATGACGTCACTTTAAGGAAAACCAGTTCAACTGAAACCTGAGAAGCGCGGTGCAGCGTGGAGAGAGACAGCTCCTCTCTTTGTGGAGCCAGAAGACACCAGCCTTTGTCCAACTAAGCGGTGGACAGCGTTCTAAGGTGAGTAGTGAGTGTTGACCAAGGGGTCAAAGAGTTAGTTCTGCACCAGGGAGCTTGTTAAGTTCATGTAGTATTAGATGTAGATTATATGTTTATATCAAGCCCTACGCTACACCATCACTAATATATGTGGCGAGACGATGGGGTTAGCAGGACAACGCCACCTTGGGGGTTTCACCCAAGGAAATATTTTAGAGTTAACCTCAACCAAGGTCACATAGATTTGTTGCACTAATGACCATCATACCTGGGAAGTAGCTGGTTGTAACTCCCACTCTCCGTGCAGGCACGGGAAGCAAGCCGCCGACCATACAACCCACCTGGGGCTAGCCAGGGGTGGACAACACAGGAAGCAAACCTCGGTGAGAAGACAGTCGTCTCACTTTATCCCTTCCCGCAACGCTACACATCTCACACCAAAAGACAAACACATACCTGCAAGTCTAGAGATTACAGCTTAAGCTGCAATCACACGCAGACAGACCAAAGTTCTCAGGAGGAAGATGAACAGAGACGCCACTGAGGGGAACCAGACAGCGAATGGAAGTAGTCACCCACAAACAGCCTCATACCCACATGGCACCAGTCTACCTGTTTTATACAGGACAGGTGCACACTAATCGGGCTGAACCTAAATGAATGGGCGGAGGAAAAGTACCCTACAGACGCAGAGAGTCTCTCATGCTACATATATATATACAAATATAACCATTGTAATACGTTTGAAAAAGAATGTGATTGTTTTTTAACTTGATTCAACAATGTTTTGTAGGAATGGCCTCTGCTAACACTTCCTGGTCTGAGGAGAACTTTTCCTGTCCCGTCTGTCTGGATGTGTTCAAGAGTCCAGTTTCCACACCATGTGGACACAACTTCTGTAGAGCCTGTATCACCACGTTCTGGGAGGACAAGGTCCAGTTCAAATGTCCTGTTTGCAACGAGCTGTTCCACACAAGACCCGATCTACGGGTCAATACCCTCTTATCAGAGATGGTTGATCAATTTAGACGGTCCGTACCGGTCAAAGAGCAGCCTTGTGTTGAACCAGGAGAAGTTCCCTGTGATGTCTGTACCGGGACCCAGCTGAAGGCTGTCAAGTCCTGCCTAGTGTGTCTTATCTCTTACTGCCACTCCCACCTGGAGCCACATCAGAGAGTCGCAGTTCTGAAGAAACATAAGCTGGTCGAGCCTCAGGACCGTCTGGAAGACCGGATGTGTAAGAAACATGGCCGACTTCTGGAGCTCTTCTGCCAGACTGAACAGGTGTGTGTGTGTCAGTTCTGTACAGAGAAGGACCACAGGTTCCATCCTGTTGTACCTCTGAAGAAGGAATATCAGCTGAAGAGGGCCCAGCTGGGGAAGAAAGTGTCTGAAGTTCAGCAGATGATCCAGGAGAGAAAAAGAAAGATTGAGGAGATCATAGACACAGAAAAGCTCAGCAAAGCAGACTTAGACCGAGAGCTAGCCGACGGTAAGCAGGTTCTCGACGCTCTGATGCATTACATTCAAAAGTGTTGGGATGATCTCAATCAAAGTGTTGAAGAGAAACTGAAATACACAGAGAAACAAGCCGAAGTCCTCATCAAGGAGCTGGAGCAGGAAATAAAGGATCTGACCAATAGGAGCTCAGAGGTGAAGCAGCTCTTACAGACTGAAGACCACCTCCACTTCCTCCAGAGCTTCAGATCCCTGAAGAATCCTCCACACACCAGGGACTGGACCAGGGTGGTGGTCACTCCTCCGCCGCCATATGTAGGGACCTTGAGGAGTTCCCTGGATCAGCTGAAGAAGACACTGGACATGGAGATCGAGAAGCTGCCTGACCTGAGGTCGACTCTAAAGAAGTGTAAGTGTATGTTTAGTTTGAGTCATCACAACAACACACTAACTCTGATGGATGGAGAAGAGTCCACACAGCAGGAGGTGACATCTTACTGGGAATGAACATGATGTTGGACCTATAAATATTGATAACCATTACAATGAATCCTGCTAAAATAAGATTATTATTATATATCTATTAATATATAATAATATATCTATTCATCATACTTATATGTGTATTTTATATTCAGAACATCATCTAAAATAATTCAGATTCATAATTATTCAGATTTAATTCAGGTTCTTATATTATAATACATATCCTACTAATAACATGATTATTATGATGATAAACCATGTAGTTCATATTTGAAGCATACAGTTATAATGATAATGATATACTATAAGGGGTGATGCTGTTTATTAATATGGTTATTTTAAGTATTAAGTATTAATTATTAATTACTCATATCATTATTATTATAATTATGACGTTTGTGTGTTCATGACAGCTTCGTCTCTGAGACCCAAATCTTGGTCCAAAAAGTCAGTTCAGTGT
>CM050999.1:34664502-34694502 GCA_027704905.1 Muraenolepis orangiensis
TATATTATGTACTAAACTTATACTATACAATACTATACTATAACAATACTGTACGCAATAAAAACAATAATAAAAATAACCATAAAGTGACTGATGGATTTTATGTACATGTGGTGAATTGTGCAAAAAGCATTTTTTTTGTAGTGCAGCAGCATCATGAATACAGTGCAGTACAGTGCAGTAACTGTAATGAGTCCAGAAAGTCCAGCAAAGTATGATAGTGTAATGTTAATGACCATGTTATGAAAGTGGAAGCACTCCTAGCAGTTCAGTAGGCGCACTGCCTTTGTATAGAAACTGTCCTTTAACCTGGTAGTCCTTGTACAGATGCTGCATAACCGGTGACCGGATGGTAGGGGGGAGAAGAGTGTTGCTGTACCACACAGTGACGCTACTCGTCAGGACGATCTCTACGGTGCCATGATAGAAGTTCACTAGCGACCGTTGGCTTAGGGCGTAGAGGCGCTGGCGGGCCTTCTTCAGCATGACCTCCGTGTTGAGGGTCCACGCCAGGTCATCGGAAATCTGTTGCCCAAGGAAACTGAAGCAGCTGACGACTTCAAGATTCAAGATGACTTTATTTATCCCGAGGGAAATTGTTGAAACAGGGGGAATAAATGCACACAAAATATACTAATACCTAAAAACTAAATAACAACAAACTAAAATTAAATAAACTAGTATAAACAAAATATAACTAAATGAAATCTAAATGAAATCTAAATGTATTGACAGATGAATTGCACAATTTACAGTATTATTACAGTAATACGTAGGTATATACAATACACAACAATACGTATAGTGCAAATTGGCAGTAATAAAATAATAAAGTGACATGTGAAAAGTGAAAAGTGATATTGAATTTACAGTGCAAAATTACAGTGAAAGGATTTACAGTGCATTGACCAAAAAATAATAAATAATAAGTGCGTTGACCTCAGGTCGGCAGTCTAGCTCAGGAGGTAGAGCGGTCACCTCACAACCAGAAGGTTGCTGGTTCGATCCCCGGCTCCTCCTAGCAAAAAAACTGTCGAGGTGTCCTTGAGGAAGACCCTAACCCTAACTGCTCCCCGGGCGCTGTATGAATAGCTGCCCACTGCTCCTAATACTAGGATGGGTTAAATGCAGAGAACACGTTTCACTGTATGTCTTCATGTATGTGACCAATAAAGAGGATTAAATCCTCACGATTTGTTGTTTAAAAAGGTCACTGAGTCTCCACTGTCCCTCTCACGACCCGAGGTAGATGAATTATAGAGTCTGATGGCCACAGGAAGAAAGGACTTCCTGTGGCGCACCTGGGTGGAATGAGTCTGTTGCTGAAGGTGCTTCTGTATGAGGTCAGCACCTGATGGAGAGGGTGAGAGTTGTTGTCAAGGATACTACGCAGCTTGCGCAGCATCCTCCTCTCAGACACCACCAACAAGGAGTCCAGCTGGACCCCCAGGACAGCGCCAGCCTTCCTGAAAATCCTGCTGATCTTGTTGGCGTCTGCTGATCTCAACCTGCTTCCCCAGCACACGACACCGGAGAAGATGGCACTGGCTACCACTGACTGGTAGAACATCTTCAGCATCGTGTTACAAACATTGAAGGACCGGAGCCTCCGCAGGAAGTAGAGACGGCTCTGGCCCTTCTTGTAAACAGCCTCAGAGTTCTTGGCCCAGACCAGTTTGTTGTCCAGGTGAACTCCCAGGTATTTATATTCCTGAACAACTTCTGCGGACACACCCTTGATGGAAATGGGTGTGGGGGTAGATTTCCTCCTGCGGAAGTCCACCACCATCTCCTTCGTCTTGTCTGTGTTGAGCTGCATGTGGTTCAGCTCACGCCCCTGTACTCCTCATCGTTTCCCTCGCTGACACAACCAACAACTGCAGAGTTGTCCGAGAACTTCTGCAGATGGCAGAGTTGAACTGAAAGTCTGAGGTGTACAGGGTGAACAGGAATGGGGAAAGAACCGTTCCCTGTGGAGCACCAGTGCTGCTGACCACAGTGTCAGACACACAGTCCTGCAGTCTGACAAAATTTGTGCTCATTTAACGAAGTACGGACGTAGCAACTAATCATCATCTCTTTGAATTTCCCTGATGCTATGAAGACGTCAGGTCACCAAAGAGGGAGTAGGGAACGAGGGAAGGATTCCACTATATAGTCCTCTACATTGAACTACTAGAGAGGGAGTAGGGAATGAGAGAAGGATGTCACTATATAGTCCTCTACATTGAACTACTACAGAGGGAGTAGGGAATGAGGGAAGGATTTCACTATATAGTCCTCTACATTGAACTACTAGAGAGGGAGTAGGGAATGAGAGAAGGATGTCACTATATAGTCCTCTACATTGAACTACTAGAGAGGGAGTAGGGAATGAGGGAAGGATTTCACTATATAGTCCTCTACATTGAACTACTAGAGAGGGAGTAGGGAATGAGGGAAGGATTTCATGATATATTCCCCTGTCCCAGGACAGAGACAGCCAGGTCTAGTGGTGACAGACCTGTGCCTAAATAGTTAATCAGAAGGGTTGGACTGGTCAGGTTAACATCCTGGCTGGGACACAGGTTCCACAGGTTTTAGGTGTCAGGTCCTCAGTGTTCTCAGGCACCCAGGAGACCTGTTGACCTGGGACCCGTCTCTGGCCGGAGCAGAAGAGCAGATCATGTTCCTCTGGTTAACACTGCCCACTGTTACCCAACGAGACTGGCTAGCCAAATGTGCCAGAGAACCCAGAAGAAGAGACAGGACACCCAAAACAACGGATAATGTCTTTACTGAAAGATCCACATACTCTAAAACAACAGGGTAGGGTTGGATAGGTTACCAGGTTACCGTGTGGCATAGGAGACGTAATGAGAAAAGGCAGCACTCAGACTTATGCACACACGCACACACACATACACACACACACACGCACACACACACGCACACACACACTCACATACACACACACGCACACGCACACGCACACGCACACACACACTCACATACACACACACACACACACACACACACACACACACACAAACACACACATACACACACACACACACACATACACACACATACACACACACACATAAACACACACACACACACAAACACACACATAAACACACTCACACACACACACATACACACACATACACTCACACATACACACACATACACACACACACACAGATACATACACTCACTCACACACACACACACACACACACACACACACACACACACACACACACACACACACACACACACACATACACACACACACACACACACACACACACACACACACACACACACACACACACACACACACACAGTGTTGGGTGAAGATGCCAGACGTCAGCCTGACTGACCAGACAGACCCACACACTGATCACGAACGTCATGTCTCTCCCACGCACACACACACACACACACACACACACACACACACACACACACACACACACACACACACACACACACACACACCATAGACACACACACACACACACACCACACACACACATGAGACTAAAAAACTATGCTCTCTCTCTCTCATGTGCTCTCCCTTTACCTCTCTGGCAAAACACACACACACAATACTAGAATACTACTAAAAGTCAGTAATGTAGTCTTTGAGGTTCGGCTTGGCGTTCGACCGGGTGGTCGATGGGAGCTGGGGGCTGCTCAGCTGGAAAGTCCAGATCGTCCGCCCATAGCCTGGATCCGTGCCAGCTCTCAGGTATGCTGTGATGCTGGGCGGTGTCACTCTCCGAAGGCGGCTTGCATGCCACCGCGACCCGTCAGACAGACGGAATGCTGCTGGCCCCAGTTGCTCGGTAACCTGCATAGGTGTAGACCAGAACCACAGCAGCTTGTGGTCCCTGTGAGCCCGATGGACTCTGACCCAGTCTAAGGCCTTGATGAGTGGTGTCTCTGCACGTCGTATTCTGTCGTAACGGATCTTCATCTTACGTTGGCGGTTGATGACTCTGTCCCGCCCTGGTGCCGGAGCTCGCAGCCGATCCAAAGGCAGCTGGATCTCACGCCCCATCATGAGGAGTGCTGGGGTACTGCCCGTTGTGGAGTGTTGGGTTGCTCCATAGTGCAGTTAGGGTGCGGAGCAGTGCTGCGTTGAACTGGAACCCGTGAGCCAGGTGGGCTCTGATGGCGTTTTCAGAGACTGGTTCATTCTCTCCACGCCCCATTGGCCTGGGGGTGGTACAGAGCTGTGCTGTTGTGTTTAATGTATCTTTTTTCGAGGAAGACAGCAAACACCGAGCAAAAACCGAGATAAACTGTGGGCCGTTGTTGGTGGTGGTTGCAGCAGGAGTCCCCCACCGAGAGAAGAGTGAGTCCAAAAAATCTGTCGCAACACAGGTACGTCGTAAAGCATAACATGTGTCAAGTTAGTTGTGACAGCGTACACAACACTATCCAAGGTGCGTTAGCATAGTGAGAGACGACATGAGATGCCTTGTCCAGGAGAATGTCTTAGTGTCTATCGTAGGCAGGTAGATCTGAGACATAAGAAAGTATTGCCGTTTTTTGATGTCATCAACTGCTGCTATTTTGCAAAATAGGATATTAGGATAGAAAACATGTGTGCTTGTGTTTTGTCAGACACAAACACAACACACACACACAACTCACACACACACACACACACGTTAAACACAACCACAAACATCTCCCAGGATCCCAGGCCAGCGTGGAGATGTAGTCACCCCACCTGTACCTTGGTCTGCCCTGTGGTCTCCTCCCACCTGTACCTTGGTCTGCCCCGTGGTCTCCTCTTCCCACCTGTACCTTGGTCTGCCCCATGGTCTCCTCCTCCCACCTGTACCTTGGTCTGCCCCGTGGTCTCCTCTTCCCACCTGTACCTTGGTCTGCCCCATGGTCTCCTCCTCCCACCTGTACCTTGGTCTGCTCCGTGGTCTCCTCCTCCCACCTGTACCTTGGTCTGCCCCGTGGTCTCCTCCTCCCACCAGTACCTTGGTCTGCCCCGTGGTCTCCTCCTCCCACCTGTACCTTGGTCTGCCCCGTGGTCTCCTCCTCCCACCTGGACCTTGGTCTGCCCCGTGGTCTCCTCCTCCCACCTGTACCTTGGTCTGCCCCATGGTCTCCTCCTCCCATCTGTACCTTTAGTCTGCCCCATGGTCTCCTCCTCCCACCTGTACCTTGGTCTGCCCTGTGGTCTCCTCCTCCCACCTGTACCTTGGTCTGCCCCGTGGTCTCCTCCTCCCACCAGTACCTTGGTCTGCCCTGTGGTCTCCTCCCAGCTGGATGTGCCTGGAAAACCTCCCTCCCAAAGCATCCTTACTATTTGCCCGAAACCACCTCAACTGGCTCCTTTCTAAAACTATAGGCCCTCCAAGTTAAAAAAGTGCTTTCAGAGTTTGTTCAGAACACAATGTTGGTGTCCTCAGCTCCAACCTTTTGTCAAAGGTTGCAGGAAGCTTGTCGTCGAGCTGTAGCGACAAGTCCCCGAAACATCAGGGCACTGCCGAGGTTCCCTTGAGCAAGGCACCAGACCCCTCCCCCCTCCCCTGGATATACCATAGCTGCACACTGCTCCTAATACTAGGATGGGTTCAATGCAGAGAAATTAATATTACTGTGTGTCTACATGTATGTGACCAATAAAGAGGATTCAATCCGCCAGATTTAGACTTTATTTGGCTGTACAGGAACATGTTGTGAACCTTACCACAACACAACACAACACAACACGCCCCATGCAGGCACATTTGTGTGTTTTTCTTTTTAACTTGATCTCCATTGTGTGCGTACTAATGAATGGTAATGGAAGCTTTTATATAGCGCTTTTATCCAAAGCTCTTTACAAGTCATGTCTCACATTCATCCACACATTCAGCTACCGAGGGCGGAGTCAGCCATCAAGGAGTCAGCCATCAAGGAGACAGCCAGCCGGTCAGGAGCAGTTAGGGTTAGGGTGTCTTGCTTCCTCTAGAAGGAGCCGGGGAATCAAACCAGCAACCTTCCGGTTGTGAGGCGACCGCTCTACCTCCTGAGCTATACTGCCGCCCAGTACTGTATGTATAACTCAAACCCCTTTTAACTTCCTCGTTTCCCCTCGCCACGTACCTCACTGATCAGGATTCAAGTTGCATTAAGAAAGGGACTTCTTCAAACATTCTGGTTTGTAGATCGATCCAATGATTGGAAGTGATGGACCTGCAGATATGTGTCATGTTTGGCAATGACTAGATATGAATAGTTAACCTTAAGGTTGATTCATATGTGGCTTGTACAGAGTGTTCTCCTGGGGACCTGCACCACCTGTAGGACGCCGTTAATGGGGAAATATGCTTTTTCATTTCCAAGCTGTTCGCCGACATTGTCCTCTAATCTAAGGCATCTAAGGCTGCAGGGTTTCCTCTCTCTCTCTATGTGATGTTACTGTCTTGTTACATGTGTTGTTCTGGTCAGTCAACCCAAATAAATAATACAACATGCATGACGTCAAAGAACAGGGGAAGGATTCACAGACCTTGGATTAGAAGTATAATGGAATGTGTTGAGGAGCCCCCATGTCGTGACGTGAATTTATAGATTGTTTCATAAATCAGTGGTAGTGTATTGATTTCAGGCTCCTGGTCGATTTAGGTTGTCACTTCAGATTCAAACAGACCGTACGGTCGATTAGTCGTCACCATACAAACGCATATGTCTGTTTTAAATAAACTGCCCGGTCCCAAAATAAAGACAAGCAGTTCTCAGGTCAGGTCTCTAGTCAAACGTTGGCAGTGAGTCAAGGAAATACATTTATAAATAGTATTTTCATCAAATAAAAATCCCAAATAAGTGTCAGTGTCACACTAGAATACATGTGGATCAGGGCCCTATTGGCGCACAGTTTTCTTTGATTCCACATCAACAAATGAATATACCAAAAAAAAGTTGTGTTTGTACTGCTGATGCTCCCTCCCTTGGATCTGTGGAAGTACTAAGGCACATGACGGCATGGTCATACATGTCCACCGTGTATCGTACCTGTGATATTGTATTACCCATTTCCTGAAGCGTCGGGTGGAGTGAGAGGTTTGTACGTCAGCGTCCAGAGGATCAAACCTTCTGTGCAAATCGGTCACGTATGAAATCCTAGGGCTGGAACTCCCAGCTTCAGGAAGGTTTAAAAAGGTTCCGGCTTCTGGTTTGGCGATGGACGGTGAACCACGCTGCTGAATAGCTCCGCGAAGGAATGACTAACTTTATCATTTAAATACAGTAAAATTCCAGCTATTTTCAACAAAACAAACATTATATTATCTATCACCAGTATAGCCTAGCCTAGCATATTTTACGTTTCAATTGAGAATGTCTGGACCAAGTGCACGTGTGAAGGCTACCAAAAAGGCCCACGAGGCCGCGGAAAGCCCTGGCGCACTACCTGGCACCCCCGCCGGCTCCAACCAGCTAACTCTGAGTGCCTTTAATGAAGGAATGGCTCAAATGAAAACGGATATCTGTGGAAAGATGGACAGTGTCGTCGACAGCCTTCGAGCTGAGATCGCCCTAGTCCGCGAGGGAGCCCAGGAATCATTGAACAACCTACAGGCCACCTCTACAGCACACGAGGCGCGATTGGTGGAGGTGGAAAAATGCGCTGCTTTCTGTGACAACACAGCCACCGAACTACTCACCAAGTTCGACAAATTGAAATGTGAAGTCACTGACCTGCAAAACAAATGCGATGATTTGGAGGGCCGACAGAGGAGAAACAACATCCGAGTGCTGGGGGTGCCGGAGGGAGTCAAGGGTCCGCATCCGACCGAATATATGGCGGACCTCTTGGGAGATTTGCTGCAGGTCGTCGACAAGCCTGTCTTGGACCAAGCTCACAGGTCTTCGAGAGCTAAACCAAGGGCCGGAGAGCCACCGCGTCCGTTTGTGATCCGCGTCCACCACTTCCAGACCAAGGAGTTAATCCTCCGCAAGTCACGGGCTGCTGGTGACTCTCTCAAGTTTCCAGGTGGGAATAGGATTTCCATTTTTCCGGATCTGGCCGCGGCTGTCGCGAAAAAACGTGCAGAGTTCTGGAAGGCTAAGCAAATGCTCCGGTCGGCCCCTGGTGTCAAGTTTGGGCTCCTCTTCCCCGCGCGTCTGAGGGTTACGCTGCCCGATGGCAAAGAGCATTACTTCGAGAACCCCACGGAGGCCACTGTCTTTGCTAAACGGTCCCGGGAGTGTGTGAGGCTTGATTTCGCGACTGGTCGAGCTGGATATAACGCCACAGTAGTGTGTTGCTTTGCCGACGTGCTCTATTTTCCCTCATTCGGTTGTTTGGATACGGAGATATTGAGGTGTGCTGGACTGCTCAAAACTATGGCGATTGGATATTGTGGCCACAGTTGGCGAGAGCTTGCAACCTGGACTGGACTTGACGTCGGACCGACAGAGTTTTAACATTTACTTTACTGGTCCTCTTCCTTAATTACCCTACAACGAGTTTTAATGGAAATATACGGGACCACGATCAGCTGGATATTTGGTAACTATACACGTTCAGTGCAAGATGCAAGTTTGCATTACTGTTAAGCATTTATTGCGCGCTGTGGAGGTATGACGTCATGTTTAGCCTACATTACGGTGAACCCCGGGCGGGTTTTTTCTCTTTCTTTATCTTTCAATGTGTTATGGATAAGTCAGTCATGCTCCTACTAGTGCTACTTTTCAAAGCGTAATATTTTCTAACCTATGAGCAGGTCTTTCGCCCCTCTGGTAGTGGGATTGAACTGTTACCCCTCACACAATCTGAGTGTTTCCTATTGCATTGAGGCAGGTTCCGTTTTGTTGTTGTTTTGCTATTATGGCCTGACATATTTTTGTATTAGGTTTGAAACAATTCAAAAAGGTTTACTATTTTACTGTTTGCATTATGATTCATATATAGTCACCCGGTTTTGGTGTCTAGTTAGTTATGTGGGTATGTAGGGAAGTGTTAGTTTTGGGGATGCTGCTGCCGCCTCGTTTGGGGAGGGGGCTCTGGCGGGGTGGGCGGGGTTTGTTTGCTAGGTTTTTTTTTTATTAGTTGGTTCATCTTTTTGTGTGTATGTGCTGTCATATATATGGAGGATAAATCTAAATGTTCCAGGCTCATTTCTGAACTTGAAGCACAGTATTCGTCCTTGCCAAGCCCAGACCTTTATACAAAACTTCTCACTGCTAATGCCAAATTTGACATTTTAGCTTCCAAACAAGCAGCGGAAATGCTTCAAAAATCTCGACACAATTTTTAGGAATTTGGGGACAAACCCGGTAAATTGCTCGCTCATCAGCTTCGTCAAATGTCCGCATCCCACCTAATCCCTCAAATTAACACCCCAACTGATACAACATTTGACTACACATCGATAAATAATCAATTCAAGGATTTTTATAGTTCTCTTTACACGTCTGACCAATCTCCTGATCCCTCATTATACAGTGCTTTCTTTCGGTCATTGGACATTCCAATCATTGATCCGGAGCAAGTATCGGAACTGGAAGAGCCTTTCACTGCTGAGGAAATGATTCTTGCCCTGAGGTCCATGCAGAGTAGAAAGTGTCCTGGCCCTGATGGTTTTCCAGTCGAGTTTTATAAGGCCTTTTCCGAGAAACTAACCCCACTCCTGCTCAACATGTATAATGAATCGTTTGAATCTGGCTTACTACCTATCACATTGCGCCAAGCTTCTATCTCTCTGATACTTAAAAAAGATAAGGATCCCCTTCAGTGTGGCAGTTATCGTCCTATTTCTTTACTTGGAAATGATGTCAAGTTGCTGGCAAAGGTGCTGGCTCGGCGACTTGAGGCCACACTGCCCTCAATTATATCCATAGATCAAACAGGGTTCATTAGGAATAGATCCTCTTATTATAACATCAGACGTTTATTCAATGTATTATACAATCCCTCCTCATCTAAAGTACCAGAGTTGATATTATCACTGGACGCGGAAAAAGGCGTTTGACAGAGTGGAGTGGGGTTACCTTTTTGAAACATTGAGAAGGTTTGGATTTGGTGAGAAATTCTTAACTTGGACTAGGTTATTGTACACCCTGCCAGAGGCATGTGTACGCACTAATAGTAATTATTCCGATTACTTCCCCCTTGGTAGGGGTACAAGACAGGGCTGCCCCTTATCACCCTTATTGTTCGCAATAGCGGTTGAACCGTTAGCGATAGCACTTAGGACTAGTGCATTTCCAGGCATCATGAGAGGTGGAGTGGAGCAAAAGGTTTCCCTTTATGCTGACGATTTATTGCTGTATGTTTCTGACCCTGATAAATCCATCCCCCTGGTGCTTACCATTCTTGGACACTTTGGTCAAATTTCGGGATACAAACTAAATTTAAGCAAAAGTGAACTCATGCCAGTTAACTCTGCGGCCAAGACATATGCCTTGAGTAGATTGCCTTTTAAAATCTCTCATCATAAGCTCACGTACCTGGGGATTTGTGTAACTAACAGATTTGACAATTTATTTAAAGATAACTTTTCCCCTCTCCTGGACCGTCTGACCCATGATTTTCAACGATGGTCACTTCTCTGGCTGGGCGGATAAATTGTATAAAAATGAATGTGCTTCCCAGATGGTTATACCTTCTTCAGTGCATCCCCATCTTTATTGCGAAATCATTCTTCCGTAAATTAGATGGCAGGATTTTACAATTTATTTGGGAAGTGGGAATCCAAGAATTCGTAAACAAGTATTGCAGAGACCCAAACTGTCAGGGGGGATGGCCCTACCCAATTTCCAACAGTATTTTTAGGCCGCCAATCTGCGCTCTATCCTACATTGGCAGAATGTTGACTCTATTGACCCTATTCCAGCGTGGCTTTGTATTGAATCTGCTTCTTGTGCTCCTGCCTCATTGTCGGCTCTCTTGTGCTCGCCCTCCCTGTCACTACCACCCAAATTTACTAAGAATATAATTGTAAAGCATAGTCTAAAAATCTGGCACCAATTTACACGGCATTACAAGCTCAACACACCTTCTCTGTCAACCCCTCTCCACGCCAATCCACTTCCCCCCTCTCTACTGGATAAGGCCTAGGCTCTGTGGCACAGTCAGGGCATTTCCACCATCAGTAGTCTATATGTGGATGGTATATTTGCCTCTTTTAACAAACTTGTAGATATATATGATCTTCCAAGAACCAGCAGTCCGTGACTTTGTCTGCAAACATTTTTCAGGCTTTCCTGTGATTCCCCCGATTTCTCCCACAGACTTGCTTCTGAAACAGGATCCAATTGGGAAAGGCGCCATTACACGTTTATGTAATGAAATAGCTAGGCTACAATCCCCCCGATTCTTGCACTCTACGTACAATTTGGTCACAAGACTTGGGGGAAGATATAGATTGTAAGACCTGGGAAGCTATTCTCTACAGAGTTCACCACTCCTCCATATGTGCCAGACATGGGGTGCTGCAGTGTAAGGCGGTTCACAGGATACACTGGTCTAGATGTAAGCTGGCAAAGATTTTTCCCAACATTGATCCTACATGTGAGAGATGTTGGCAGGCCCCTGCGGATCTCTGTCATATGTTTAGGTTGTGTCCCTCTCTCGCTTCATTTTGGGAGTCTGTTTTTGACACTCTTTCCAAAGTCACCTCTATCCCCATTACACCCTCCCCTATTGCTGCTCTGTTTGGAGTCTTGCCGGCAGAGTCACCTCTACCCAAATATCTTTTGGCTTTTGTGGCTTTTTTAACTCTGCTGGCGAGGCGGTTAATTCTTATGACTTGGAAAGGTCCCTACGTTCCCACTCACTCTCGTTGGATTGGGGATGTGCTTCATTTTATGCAACTGGAGAAAATCAAGCATACCCTACGAGGCTCCCTACCAAAGTTTGATAAGATTTGGCAGCCCTTTTCAGAATATATAGATGGCATTCAAATGATCCCGCCACCTTCCGATTGAAAAACCTCTCCTTACCCTCTTGGTGTAGTAATGACCTTGATCTGTTGTACCTACCTATCTGACCTGTGTACTTTTTATTTTATTCATTTTATTATTGTTATTATTTATTATTATTATTATTATTTTTTGTTATATATTGTTTTATTTTTATGTATTTGTTTATTTCATTTTAAGTTTGTTTGTCAGTATGTTGTTTCTTAATTTCTGTTTTAGTTGTAACTGTGAAGCTTCATGTGTTACACTGTGATGTATATTTTTGTTTGTGATGTAAAACCTGAAAATTCCATAAATAAATCATAAAAAAATAATAAATAAAAGGTTCCTAACCGGAATGTTGCAGCACTGGTTAAAAATACAGTAAAAACAATCATAATTCTAAGAGTATTTTGTACCTAACGTATGAACTCGTAAAGCTATCACCGATATATGCCTGGAAAAGAGTCAGTACGTCGAGACTCAAGAGTAAACATTTTAAAGGCTGTTAAGCCTTAAGCATATTGGCAATATTTTACCACACATAACAAAAGGCAAAGCACTTCATATTCACCGTCCTTATTATAATTCCGTAGTCGTTTGGCTGTAAAACAGAGTTCACGAAGCACTGCACTTGTAAATCGCTAAGCATGGACGTGTGGAATAAATTACCTTGAAAATGCTAAAACAACCATTTAAATGACTTTAAATGTTTTGAAATGCTGTTAAATGAGTACAGACTGAAGACCTCTATCCACTGAGGAGCTGGTGCAGTGCTGCTGCCAAACGGCAAAAAGTAAAAATTGCACAAAAAAATAAAATACATTTGATTTTTTAAATTGAATTTAGCCTTTTCTTGTGGGACAGGATACAGGATACAGCTTTGGTGTCTGGCACTGGACCTAAGACTTGACCACGACCCTGGACCTAAGACTGGACCACAACCCACGACAACGACCCTGGACCTAAGACTGGACCACGACCCTGGACCTAAGACTGGACCACGACACTGGACCTAAGACTGGACCACGACACTGGACCTAAGACTGGACCATGACCCTGGACCTAAGACTGGACCACGACCCTGGACCTAAGACTGGACCATGACCCTGGACCTAAGACTGGACCTAAGACTGGACCTAAGACTAGACCACAACACAGGACCTAAGACTGTACCACGACGATGGACCTAAGACTGGACCTAAGACTGGACCACAACACAGGACCTAAGACTGTACCACGACGATGGACCTAAGACTGGACCACGACCATGGACAGTAAGATCTAGTAAGATGACCCGTGGACCGCGTCTCTTGTGGGCCGCGACAGGAGAAGGGGCGGTGGTGAGGTCAGAGGTCGGTGGTGATGACGGGCGTGACCCCGTGGATGAGCAGCGTGGGCCCCAGGTTCAGGGTGAGCAGGTGCAGCTGCCGCAGGTAGGCCGTGTAGCGGCGCTTGTCCGCCGGGGGGCGGGGCAAGTAGAGGAAGCGCACGGCGGGAGGTGGGCAGGGCTGCTCCAGCCCTTCGTCCGCCGGAAGTCCTGGAAGTAGCGGGCCAGCGGCACGTTCTTCAGCATCTTGACGCCGTCGGCAATCACCGCCACGTACTCCTGCGGGCCCATCACCTTGCCGTCGGCATCCCCGGACCCCCGCACCGGGGGGAAGTGGAAGAGCATCTTCCTCTGCTGCTGGTCACCGGGGTCCCGGGGCCCGGAGGAGGAGGAGGGGGAGAGCACCTGGTCCAGCAGCGTGTCCTCCGGGGGGCTGTCGTCATAGAAACCCAGCACCAGCGTGTTGGGACGCATCCCGCCTACAGAGGAGAGGGGGGAGGAAGACAGAGCGGTGCAGAGGAAAGGGTTATCATCCCATGCACAGAGCTCCTCTGGCCATTATCATTGATTACTACCAGAGTGCCGCGGGAGATGAGGGATGTCCCCGAGAGGAGAGGAGTGGAGGAGAGAGGGGAGATGAAGAGGCAGCAGGCCCCCTCAGTGATAGATACATCACTGCTCTACATTTACATACACTCAACTGAACCAGACACGGTACTGACCCGGTACTGACCCAGACCAAAAACTGACCCAGTACAAAACCACGAGACCCAGTGTGACCCATTATAGACCTACTAGACCCACTAGACCCAGTACTGACCCACTGGACTCACTAGACCCAGTACCGACCCACTAAACCCAGTACCGACCCATTACCGACCCACTAGAACCAGTACCGACCCATCACCGACCCACTAGACCCAGTACCGACCAACTAGAACCAGTACCGACCCATGACCAACCCACTAGACCCAGTAGAACCAGTACCGACCCACTAGACCCACAACCGACCAAGTACCGACCCACTAGATCCAGAAGAACCAGTACAGACCCACTAGACCCAGTAGAACCAGTACCGACCCACTAGACCCAGTAGAACCAGTACCGACCCACTAGACCCAGTAGAGCCAGTACCGACCCACTAGACCCAGTAGAACCAGTACCGACCCACTAGACCCAGTACCAACCCATGACCGACCCACTAGACCCAGTAGAACCAGTACCGACCCATGAACGACCCACTAGACCCAGTAGAATCAGTACCGACCCACTAGACCCAGTAGAACCAGTACCGACCCACTAGACCCAGTACCAACCCATGACCGACCCAGTAGACCCAGTAGAACCAGTACCGACCCAGTCCGGAGATGAAGAGCAGCTGCTGGACCCCGTGGCGTACGGAGTCGGCCAGCGTCAGGTTGACGAAGGCCTTGATGTTCAGGTGGTCCACCAGGGAGGGCCACTGGGTACTGGGACTGGAGCGGGTCCGACGGGAGGGTGTCTGCACCGGGGGAGAGACGCAGAGAAACAAGCTGTGAGGCACACGGTGACCACTAAGAGGGAGTGTGAGGAGGAGAGAGGAGGAGAGAGAGGAGGAGAGAGGAGGAGGAGCAGAGACGCAAGCTGTGAGGCACACGGTGACCATTAAAGGCCCCGTCACACCATAACGTTCTGGTCAGTGTAGGAGCCATTCTATTTAATCTTTGAGTTTGTATCATGCAATTATTTGAATTATGAAAATGCTTTATGGATTACGAAATATGAAAACGAAAACTGATAATTTGATTGACAAGTCATGATATTATTTACACTGATTATGGTTATTGTAACTATTCTTATGATTTGAAACTATGTGTACTTTCCCTTTAAGAGACCTACCTGAGCTATTCACCTGTATGGTTTACCTTGATAAGGGCTGGTAGCCTGCGTGGGAGGGCGGACCGGGAAACCAAACCGTTTTTCTACCTCACGCAACGCACGCATGGACCGCATGTATTAGAAATACGAGTTTTGTTTGTTATGCAGCTTGGAAATAAATGATTGATTCATTGTGACAGCCAAACGGACGGATCAGAATCTTTATTATGTGCGCGTAGACTAAAGCTATCCCCGGAGTGGAAGTGGCAAATAAGAAATACGAAATCATTTGTAAATTGCCACTATAGTCAGCGTTTGAGGAAACGTTGGTAATCGTCCATGGACGCTGGTATAGCGGCAGAAGAGCGTTGTGTGAACGCTAGTGAACGCTGGTAATCGCCGGTAATCGTCGGTAATCGTCGGAGATCGGCGGAGAACGCTGGTCCGAAAATAAAGTTTTGAACATGCACAAAAGTTCTCATGGAGACCAGCGTTCTTCAACGTTTAACGTTAAACGCTGGAGAACGCTGGAGAACGTTTGTGGAAGTTGTACTAACGTTCGCCGAACGTTGCACGCGTTCGGCTATTGTTAGTCAGTCGTTACCCTAGCGTTACTTGGTTGTCGTCCGTGGATCTATTTTGACGATATGCAAATTGCCACGGGTCCAGCGTGGCAGGTAACACTGAGCAAATAAAGTCCTTGACCAATGCTTCGAGAGGTTGGTCAAGGACTTTATTTGCTCAGTGTTACCTGCCACGCTGGACCCGTGGCAATTTGCATATCGTCAAAATAGATCCACGGACGACGCAATTGCCATGGCCCTCCACACTGCACTTTCCCACCTGGAGGGAAAGAACTGTTATGTGCGAATGCTGTTTGTGGACTACAGCTCAGCATTCAACACAATAGTTCCTGCCAAGCTCGACACCAAGCTGAGAGGTCTAGGTGTTCCACCATCCATGTGCAGCTGGATACTGAACCTCCTGTCGGACCGCCGCCAGGTGGTGAGGATGGGCAGCACCACATCAGAGCCACTGACCCTCAACACGGGAGCCCCCCAGGGATGCGTGCTGAGCCCTCTCCTCTACTCCCTCTACACCCACGACTGCATGGCTATGCACAGCTCCAACGTCATCGTCAAGTTTGCTGACGACACGACAGTGATGGGCCTGATCGCCGGCGACGACGAGACAGCATACAGGGAGGAGGTCGGATCGCTGGAGCAGTGGTGCCAGGAGAACAGCCTCGCCCTCAACGTCAAGAAGACCAAGGAGCTGATCGTGGACTTCAGGAGGCAGAGGGGAGAGCACAGCCCTATCTCCATCGACGGCGTTGCAGTAGAGAGGGTCAGCAGCTTCAAGTTCCTCGGCGTGCACATCTCCGAGGACCTCACATGGTCCACGCACACCACACACGTGGTGAAAAGGGCCCAACAACGCCTGTATTTTCTCAGGCGTCTGAAGAAATTCAGCATGGGCCCCCGCATCCTGAGAACATTCTACAACGGCACCATCGAGAGTGTTCTTACAGGGTGGATCACCGCCTGGTACGGGAACTGCACCGCACTCGAGCGCAGAGCGCTTCAAAGGGTGGTGCGGACGGCCCAGTATATCGTTGGAGGTGAGCTCCCCTCCCTCCTGGACATTTACAACCAGCGGTGCGTGGCCAAGGCCAAACGCATCATAAAGACATTGCCCACCAGCCACCAACTGTACTCACTGTTACCGTCAGGCAGGCGATACCGCAGTATCAAGTGTCGTACAAATAGGCTTAGAGATAGCTTCCACAGTCAGGCCATCAGGCTGCTGAACAAGGGCGTATAACATATAACAATGTATATTTTATTACATTGATTTATATATACATATTGCTCTTTTCTGTGCTGATTTTTGCATTTTATAAATTGCATTTTTTATTTTTATTTTATATTCTTTATTCTATTTTTATTCTATTTTTATCTATTTTTATTTTATCTTATTTTATAACTGCTGTCTGTCGTCGGGTATTGCACACAAGATTTTCACATCACTGCTTTATACTAAACTGTAAACTGTGAAGTGACAATAAACTTGACTTGACTTGACTTGTTATTAATCGTTCACAATCGTTGCTTTGCAGTGAGCGACTCACTGGCACTCATCCCACATGGTGCGCCTATTTTCAGATTGGAGATGGAGTACAGACGACATGGAGATGGAGTTTAGCAGTAGTCCCCTCACATGCTTTTTTCCTCTTGGCGGCATGATGTGCACTGTTCAATATCCAGAAGAACTGTCACGGTTACGGTGGTTGACAGGGGGCGTGGCCAAGCCCTGTCAACACACACCTGTCAACAATTGCCGTGGCTGATTGCTAATCCCCTCACCTGGGGTCTATAGACCCTGGCTCCCCGTTACCCCGGCGTTAGGTCGTACGTCGTACTTTGTTCATGTTACGTCGTACATTCTGGACAGAATCGCCACGCGGATGTCCCGGAGATCCAGATCCTTTGCCTATCCTGCGTCACCCGCCTGTCTCGCGTTACGCCGGTCTATACGAGCTCCCCGGTCATTATAATTACGAGAGAGAGAGAGAGAGAGAGAGAGAGAGAGAGAGAGAGAGAGAGAGAGAGAGAGAGAGAGAGAGAGAGAGGTAACGCGTGAGAGTGGCGAGGGCGAGATAAGGGGGATAGCGGAGGAGAGATAAAGTGCGGAGGCAGACGATCAATCATCACGAAACCAAACAAAGAGCCAGCGACCACGTGCACCACCCTAACCCACGTGCACCACCCTAACCCACATGCACCACCCTAACCCACATGCACCACCCTAACCCACGTGCACCACCCTAACCCACGTGCACCACCCTAACCCACATGCACCACCCTAACCCACATGCACCACCCTAACCCACGTGCACCACCCTAACCCACGTGCACCACCCTAACCCACGTGCACCACCCTAACCCACATGCACCACCCTAACCCACGTGCACCACCCTAACCCACGTGCACCACCCTAACCCACATGCACCACCCTAACCCACATGCACCACCCTAACCCACGTGCACCACCCTAACCCACATGCACCACCCTAACCCACATGCACCACCCTAACCCACATGCACCACCCTAACCCACATGCACCACCCTAACCCACATGCACCACCCTAACCCACATGCACCACCCTAACCCACATGCACCACCCTAACCCACGTGCACCACCCTAACCCACATGCACCACCCTAACCCACATGCACCACCCTAACCCACGTGCACCACCCTAACCCACGTGCACCACCCTAACCCACATGCACCACCCTAACCCACATGCACCACCCTAACCCACGTGCACCACCCTAACCCACGTGCACCACCCTAACCCACATGCACCACCCTAACCCACATGCACCACCCTAACCCACGTGCACCACCCTAACCCACGTGCACCACCCTAACCCACATGCACCACCCTAACCCACATGCACCACCCTAACCCACGTGCACCACCCTAACCCACGTGCACCACCCTAACCCACGTGCACCACCCTAACCCACATGCACCACCCTAACCCACGTGCACCACCCTAACCCACGTGCACCACCCTAACCCACATGCACCACCCTAACCCACATGCACCACCCTAACCCACGTGCACCACCCTAACCCACATGCACCACCCTAACCCACATGCACCACCCTAACCCACATGCACCACCCTAACCCACATGCACCACCCTAACCCACATGCACCACCCTAACCCACATGCACCACCCTAACCCACATGCACCACCCTAACCCACGTGCACCACCCTAACCCACGTGCACCACCCTAACCCACATGCACCACCCTAACCCACATGCACCACCCTAACCCACGTGCACCACCCTAACCCACGTGCACCACCCTAACCCACATGCACCACCCTAACCCACATGCACCACCCTAACCCACGTGCACCACCCTAACCCACGTGCACCACCCTAACCCACATGCACCACCCTAACCCACATGCACCACCCTAACCCACGTGCACCACCCTAACCCACGTGCACCACCCTAACCCACATGCACCACCCTAACCCACATGCACCACCCTAACCCACGTGCACCACCCTAACCCACGTGCACCACCCTAACCCACGTGCACCACCCTAACCCACATGCACCACCCTAACCCACGTGCACCACCCTAACCCACGTGCACCACCCTAACCCACATGCACCACCCTAACCCACATGCACCACCCTAACCCACGTGCACCACCCTAACCCACATGCACCACCCTAACCCACATGCACCACCCTAACCCACGTGCACCACCCTAACCCACATGCACCACCCTAACCCACATGCACCACCCTAACCCACATGCACCACCCTAACCCACATGCACCACCCTAACCCACGTGCACCACCCTAACCCACATGCACCACCCTAACCCACGTGCACCACCCTAACCCACGTGCACCACCCTAACCCACGTGCACCACCCTAACCCACATGCACCACCCTAACCCACATGCACCACCCTAACCCACATGCACCACCCTAACCCACGTGCACCACCCTAACCCACGTGCACCACCCTAACCCACATGCACCACCCTAACCCACATGCACCACCCTAACCCACGTGCACCACCCTAACCCACGTGCACCACCCTAACCCACATGCACCACCCTAACCCACATGCACCACCCTAACCCACGTAAACAACTGGCTCCTCCTGGGACGCCCCACGCTGCCTCCACCACTCAGGACATCAGAGGCTTATTACAGGACGACTATTTCTCTATTTCTGGAAAATGTTAAAAACAAATGCGATATATAGATATAGCAGCTGAGTGAATCCACCGAAGAGAGGAAACAACAACAACTTTTCCTCTAATGTGATTATGTGTGAATGAATGACATCCATTCTGACTCCTTCAGGAGCTTCTTCCTCCCCTGTGAGGCTTCTGGTCAATATCTCATACCTATTAACAGCACATACTGTGTGTGTGTGTGTGTGTGTGTGTGTGTGTGTGTGTGTGTGTGTGTGTGTGTGTGTGTGTGTGTGTGTGTGTGTGTGTGTGTGTGTGTGTGTGTGTGTGTGTGTGTGTGTGTGTGTGTGTGTGTGTGTGTGTGTGTTGGAAGGGGTGGATTCCCCCAATCCCCCATTCCACAGTCTGGTCACGCTGAGAGAAGGTTGAATTTCCACACCCATGCAAATTATTACAAATAATTCAACCACATGGCTCTCAGGAGAGCACAGACCTCCACCTAAAGGTCCCCTGGATCCCGACTCAGATCTGAGCCAACATCGAATCAACTGTTCCTTATTAGTATTATTATTATTACCATAAGTAATCTAACCACCAAGTTTTGTCAATTTCCATACATAACTTTTGGATTTTACACAAACACAAACGCAAAGGTGCGAAAACATAACCTCCGCCCCATATTCAAATAATAATACTATATAAAATAATAATAATAATAATTAACTTATAAAGGTATATTCATAATACAATTTTCAGGCATATATTTTGCGACACCATATATATATATATATATATATATTAAATATATGGTTGGATATTAAAACATTGCAGATTATGCTAACGATAATGCTAGTTGGCACATTTCGAGCAGAACGTCCTCTCTTTCCCAGACAGGTCCTCTCTTTAGGACCTAATGAATGCCTCCAGCCGGGATCTCTTTATCGCCAAAATGTCCGGGATTCAGATTTTTCTTCCTACAGTCGCATTACTTGATATGACTTTGACATCTCTCCTTATGTCCCGCCTCCTCGCCATGCCACCATTGGTCGCTCACGAAGGCTACAACTTCATGCAAACTACTAATGTCTAACTGCATCTCAATCATTACCTTAATCATAGTGATCACACTGACTGACTGTCAAGCGCCTCCGCCTGCGTGCTACTTGGCGTGCGTGTGTGTTGTTTCACCATAGACTAACTGCCCCATAGACGACAGCTCTGGCGTTAAAACAGAGCATCTCCAGCTCGGAATTACAGGTAACAAATTCTGAGGAATCATTTCAGAGCCCCGGTCTGTCTGACGTGACTTGTCCGTATAGCAACATAAAACATGGTGTAAATTTGTCATTAATAATAATTAAATTATGATAAAAGTGTGACTTTTTAACACATTATTTGATGTACAATTGCGCTATACGTGTGAAGTCGGAAATCCAGAGTTTAAACATCCGAGTTCGCAGTTATTTTGCTCGCCACTGCGGCAGGAAACCAGGAGAGGGAGGGAGGGGAGGGAGGGAGGGGTGGAGAGGGAGGGAGGGGTGGAGAGGGAGGGAGGGAGGGGAGGGAGGGGTGGAGAGGGAGGGAGGGGTGGAGAGGGAGGGAGGGAGGGGAGGGAGGGGTGGAGAGGGAGGGAGGGGTGGAGAGGGGAGGGAGAGGTGGAGAGGGAGGGAGGGAGGGGAGGGAGGGGTGGAGAGGGAGGGAGGGAGGGGAGGGAGGGGTGGAGAGGGAGGGAGGGGTGGAGAGGGAGGGAGGGAGGGGAGGGAGGGGTGGAGAGGGAGGGAGGGAGGGGTGGAGAGGGAGGGGAGGGAGGGGAGGGAGGGAGGGGTGGAGAGGGAGGGAGGGAGGGAGGGAGGGAGGGAGGGAGGGAGGGAGGGAGGGGTGGAGAGGGAGGGAGGGAGGGAGGGAGGGGTGGAGAGGGAGGGAGGGAGGGGAGGGGTGGAGAGGGAGGGAGGGAGGGAGGAGGGGTGGAGAGGGAGGGAGGGAGGGGAGGGGTGGAGAGGGAGGGAGGGAGGGAGGGAGGGAGGGAGGGAGGGAGGGAGGGAGGGAGGGAGGGAGGGAGGGAGGGAGGGAGGGGTGGAGAGGGAGGGAGGGAGGGAGGGGAGGGGTGGAGAGGGAGGGAGGGAGGGGTGAAGAGGGAGGGAAGGGAGGGAGGGAGGGAGGGAGGGAGGGAGGGAGGGGTGGAGAGGGAGGGAGGGAGGGAGGGAGGGAGGGAGGGAGGGAGGGAGGGAGGGAGGGAGGGAGGGAGGGAGGGAGGGAGGGAGGGGAGGGGTGGAGAGGGAGGGAGGGAGGGGTGAAGAGGGAGGGAGGGAGGGAGGGGAGGGGTGGAGAGGGAGGGAGGGAGGGAGGGAGGGAGGGAGGGAGGGAGGGAGGGAGGGAGGGAGGGGTGGAGAGGGAGGGAGGGAGGGAGGGGAGGGGTGGAGAGGGAGGGAGGGAGGGGTGGAGAGGGCGTCGCCGGGGAGCAACAACGGGCAGGTGCTCAGGCAGCCCTGGAGGTGTACCTACGCTACCTGTTCCATGATGTACTGACGACTAGCGTGACTCGCGGGAGGCCAGTAGGATCCGTGAGCGCTGGGCCTGGATGCTGATTAGGGATCAGAGAACCATCCAACGTGGAGTGATACAGACCTGCCTCATCCCAGACCCCGGAGGTCTGGTGCTACACTCACACAGAGCTGGCTTCTCTCTCTCTCTCTCTCCCCCTCTCTCTCTCTCTCTCTCTCTCTCTCTCTCTCTCTCTCTCTCTCTCTCTCTCTCTCTCTCTCTCTCTCTCTCTCTCTCTCTCTCTCTCTCTCTCTCTCTCTCTCTGGGCGGAGATGTCACTGTGTTTTGAACCCCTCCGTATCTCAAGCCTGAGGAACAATGAACTTAAATGCACTAACTTTTTGTTCACTTTTCTAGACTGACGTGACGATATTCCAAGCAGATGTAACTAGCATTCTGCATCGTGCGTCTGGATCAAGCTGGTCAATCAAAAACTGGTTCATTACGTTGATACACCTTGTCCTGCTTTTAATTGCCATGCAGATTAAGGACACAAATACCCGGGGGGTTCACAGCGGGACAAACCGCAAGACTTTGAGTTGTTGGTATTTCGATTTAGTGTTATTCTAATGTGCAGACCGAAACCAACCTCAAACATGACCTCATTTGAGGTAAGGAAAACACTGTGCTAGCTTACTGAGAGACCGCTGTGCTAGCTTACTGCGAGAGAGCACTGTGCTTGCCTACTGAGAGACCGCTGAGCTAGCTTACTGAGAAAGCGCTGTGCTAGCCTACGGACAGAGCGCTGTAGTAGGCGACTGAGAGAGAGCACTGTGCTAGCCTACTGAAAGAGTGCTGTGCTAGCCTACTGAGAGACCGCTGAGTTAGCTAACTGAGAGACCGCTGTGCTAGCCTACTGAGAGAGCGCTGTGCTAGCCTACTGAGAGAGAGAGAGAGCCTACTGGGCACTGTGCTAGATTACGGAGAGAGCAGCGGGCTAGCTGTGCTAGCTGTGCTAGGCTACTCACTGAGCTCCCCCAGCTGCACGTGTCCCAGCACGTAGAGGTCGCTCTTCTTGATGTCGTTGATGAAGGAGATGAGGCCCACGCTGGAGCGCGGGTTGGTCACCATCAGGGGCACCTGGGGCCGCCAGAACTTCACGTGGTCCTTACGCACGTCCAACATCAGAAGGTACTTCCTCACCTGGGGGAGAGCAGGGGGAGTTACACAGGGGGAATTACACAGGGGGAGTTACACAGGGGGAGTTACACAGGGGGAGTTACACAGGGGGGAGTTACACAGGGGGAGTTACACAGGGGGGAGAGCAGGGGGAGTTACACAAGGGGAGTTACACAGGGGGAGTTACACGGTGGAGTTACACAGGGGGGAGAGCAGGGGGAGTTACACAGGGGGGAGAGCAGGGGGAGTTACACAGGGGGAGTTACACAGGGGGGAGAACAGGGGAAGTTACACAGGGGGGAGTTACACAGGGGGAGTTACACAGGGGGAGTTACACACGGGGAGTTACACAGGGGGAGTTACACAGGGGGGAGAGCAGGGGGAGTTACACAGGGGGAGTTACACAAGGGGAGTTACACAGGGGGGAGAGCAGGGGGAGTTACACAGGGGGAGTTACACAGGGGGTGTTACACAGGGGGAGTTACACAGGGGGGAGAGCAGGGGGAGTTACACAGGGGGAGTTACACAGGGGGAGTTACACAGGGGGGAGAGCAGGGGGAGTTACACAGGGGGTGTTACACAGGGGGGAGAGCAGGGGGGAATCTGTGTGTGTGTGTGTGTGTGTGTGTGTGTGTGTGCGTGCGTGCGTGCGTGCGTGCGTGCGTGCGTGCGTGCGTGCGTGCGTGCGTGCGTGCGTGCGTGCGTGCGTGCGTGCGTGCGTGCGTGCGTGCGTGCGTGCGTGCGTGCGTGCGTGCGTGCGTGTGTGTGTTGGTGGAACGCTCCAGCCAGACCCTGAAGACCAGGCTTCTCTAAGCCCACAGGGAAGTACCACAGTCCACCACAAGGGGGGTTTCCCCCTGCACAGCTCAGCACAGTTGATCCTTACTTTAGCTTAGGGACTGGGATCACCCAACCGTGGGGGGGGGACGCCTCCTGTTGTTATGGTGAGGATTTAATGACATCGCAATCGCAAGGCTAATAATTACCTATAATTCATCTCAATCAAGTGTACAAATCAACTACTTCAATGAGCCTGTTGATACTCAGCGGCGCAGCGCAGGACGCTCGCTAGTCGTTAAGTCTTAAGGAGAAACATCTCATGGGGGGGTCCAGTCTTAAGGAGAAACATCTCATGGGGGGTCCAGTCTTAAGGAGAAACATCTCATGGGGGGTCCAGTCTTAAGGAGAAACATCTCATGGGGGGTCCAGTCTTAAGGAGAAACATCTCATGGGGGGTCCAGTCTTAAGGAGAAACATCTCATGGGGGGTCCAGTCTTAAGGAGAAACATCTCATGGGGGGTCCAGTCTTAAGGTCCTGTACCCCTCAGACCTCCTGGTGTGTACCCCTCTACCTCTCATCTGATGTTACATATGAAGACAGGACAGTGTTATTAACTCTTTAAGGTCCTGTACCCTCAGACCTCCTGCTGTCTACCCCCTCTACCTAAAGCCCTGTCAACAAGTGATATGCACATCAGCTCAACACAATATGAATGACTTTCTGGAATATATGTATATTTTTAAAGTCATAAGAGATATTATAATATATAATAATATATTTAGTTCTTGTAACAACCAAATAAGTGACCTTTTGAAGCAGATTAGGGGCGGCTGTGTGTGTTTAATGTATGTTTGAACCCCATTGTGACTGTGAAGGCAATAAAGGCATCATATCATATCATATCTTCTCTTCTTGGTATGCTTACCTTCACATGAACACTTTTACCGCTGTGGATTCGCTCCCCAACTAGTGCTCAGTAACTAATCCATCTTGTGGAGGTGGTTTGATCCCCAAGTAACTAGTTTGGGTGCAAAGCAACACACACACACACGCTTCCCGTGTGTGTGTGAACAGAATCTTTAATGCATTCGCTTCTCTATCGTGTGTGTGAACGTAAACCTGGTATCGAGTGCTCAGCGAATCGTGAATTAGAAGAGAGTGTGAACATAAAGTGTATTCAATGCGCACTAACTAATAGGGTATGGACTCCCGTGTCAACTAACACGGAGTGGACACCGGGTGCAGCGGGGGAGCGGTGTTTGAGCGGCCGTACCCTGTAACATGTGTTTATGTGCTCCAGTATTAGAGTTAGGTGTGACACGTCCCATCCCAGTATTAGAGTTAGGTGTGACACGTCCCATCCCAGTATTAGAGTTAGGTGTGACACGTCCCATCCCAGTATTAGAGTTAGGTGTGACACGTCCCATCCCAGTATTAGAGTTAGGTGTGACACGTCCCATCCCAGTATTAGAGTTAGGTGTGACACGTCCCATCCCAGTATTAGAGTTAGGTGTGACACGTCCCATCCCAGTATTAGAGTTAGGTGTGACACGTCCCATCCCAGTATTAGAGTTAGGTGTGACACGTCCCATCCCAGTATTAGAGTTAGGTGTGACACGTCCCATCCCAGTATTAGAGTTAGGTGTGACACGTCCCATCCCAGTATTAGAGTTAGGTGTGACACGTCCCATCCCAGTGTTAGAGTTAGGTGTGACACGTCCCATCCCAGTGTTAGAGTTAGGTGTGACACGTCCCATCCCAGTGTTAGAGTTAGGTGTGACACGTCCCATCCCAGTATTAGAGTTAGGTGTGACACGTCCCATCCCAGTATTAGAGTTAGGTGTGACACGTCCCATCCCAGTGTTAGAGTTAGGTGTGACACGTCCCATCCCAGTGTTAGAGTTAGGTGTGACACGTCCCATCCCAGTGTTAGAGTTAGGTGTGACACGTCCCATCCCAGTATTAGAGTTAGGTGTGACACGTCCCATCCCAGTGTTAGAGTTAGGTGTGACACGTCCCATCCCAGTCCCATCCCAGGCGGCAGTATAGCTCAGGAGGTAGAGCGGTCGCCTCACAACCGAAAGGACGCTGGTTCGATCCCCCGGCTCCTCCTAGCAAAAAAAACTGTCGAGGTGTCCTTGAGCAAGACACCCTAACCCTAACTGCTCCCAACGTGCTGACTGTCTCCTTGCATGGCTGACTCCGCCGTCGGTGTATGAATGGGTAATGTGAGGACATGACTTGTAAAGCGCTTTGGATTAAAGCGCTATATAAAAAGCCAGCATTATCATTATCATTAGCATTATCATTATTAGAGTTAGGTGTGACACGTCCCATCCCAGTATTAGAGTTAGGTGTGACACGTCCAATCCCAGTTTACAGGACTTCCAGTTTATATTCACATCAGGAAACGCTGAAGGATAAACTAAACGATAGCTTTAAGGGGAGGGTTTTGGTGTGAGCGCTCACCACTGTAACTGAACTGTGTTTGATATTCATTTCATTGAATCGTTTCAGATTGCCGCTGGGAAAGCAAGGTCTGATAATGGAGAAGGTAACGGATATGTAGAGAAACCATCCATTACATTCTGAGTCATTTCCCCCCGTCACACAAATAGGATTGTGCTTTGTTCACATGAAGACACCCCTGTTTCCTTTGTATAAGTAAGACATATATGGACACACACACAATCCCCCCCCCCCCACACACACACACACCACACACACACACAGTCCAGCCTCCCACCACAGTGAGGAGAGAGAGTGAAGTGTTGAGGTGAGAGCAATTAAAACAAAACCCGCTACACACATATAATGAGCACACACACTCACACACTCACACACTCACACACACACACACAGGTGTGTGTGTGCTCATTATAGGTGTGTAGTGTGTTTTGTTTTAATTGCTCTCACCTCAACACTTCCCTCTGTGTGTGTGTGTGTGTGTGTGTGTGTGTGCCCCACTTCCCCCCCCCTCTTAACCTCTCCCAACAGGACGGTGGGGGGAAGCGAGATGGACCAGACTAGGAAGAGTCGGGACGAGAGTGATGGAGAGAGAGCACACGATGCTCCTCAAGAGGACAGGACAGCCCCACACTACACACAACACAACACCCCCACGGAGGACACCATCAGGACCCCCTGATCCATGGCCATGACTCACCACCGGATGGTGTGGTTTATTTTGTGTGATCAATCAAAGTGATCAATTGTTCAGGTCATCGATCGATCGGGGCCGACGAATCGACGACAACCGACGATCGCATCGTGTCAGAATGAGTAAGATCTCTAGCGGCTGGCGAGTTACGGCAGCTCAGTCTGTTGGGACTTGGCTTGGGAGAATCCATAACAGGAACAGCATCATCCTCAGCCTGAGGGGGTTTTACAACTCTAAACGGAATACAGTTGCTGTGTTGAAATGTTCCCCCCCCCACCTCCTCCACCACCACCACCACCACCTCCCCCACCTCCTCCACCACCACCACCATCCACCACCCACCACCACCTCCACCACCACCACCACACCACCACCACCACCTCCACCACCCCTCCACCTCCACCATCACCACCACCACCACCACCATCACTACCATCACCACCACCACCACCTCCACCACCTCCCCCACCTCCACCTCCACCATCACCACCACCATCACCACCACCACCACCATCACTACCATCACCACCACCACCTCCCACCACCTCCACCTCCACCATCACCATCACCACCACCACCACCACCACCACCACCACCATCACTACCATCACCACCACCACCTCCCCCACCTCCACCTCCACCATCACCATCACCACCACCACCACCACCATCACCACCACCTCCTCCACCACCACCACCTCTACCACCACCACCACCCCCACCTGGCCTGGAGTCTGGTTGAAGCAGCCTCACCTGGCCCCAGTCAGACTGATTAGAGTCTGGTTGAAGCAGCCTCACCTGGCCCCAGTCAGACTGATTAGAGTCTGGTTGAAGCAGCCTCACCTGGCCCCAGTCAGACTGATTCCTCTATGGCTGGTGAGGCTGCTCACCTGTGGGTCCTTGTTGATCAAGGCCCACAGGTTAAAACAGCCTCCACCACACACTAGAGGAAGAGCTCTAGCATGTTCCATCTGCTCTGTTCTCCAGGATTTAAAACTCTACAATAAACCAGATTCCTCATCACCCTGAGTCCTTGTCTCAGGAGGAGCCTCAAGAAGCCATTTTAATGGCTATTTGCAAGGTTGACTGCTACACCTTCTTTATCTCCTAAACAATGTGGGCTATTCCTTGTGTTACCCCCTCGAAGGAAAGACATCACAGCCGTTCTGAATTGATCGTAACTAATATGTGACTGATAATCATAGATTCATCTTCCAGATATAACTGGTATGTGACTTGATAAATACATAGATGCATCTCAGATGTAACTAATATGTGACTGATAAATACATAGATGCATCTCAGATAGAGAGAGAGAGAGAGAGAGAGAGGCCTTCTCCAGCGGTCCCCTGGGAGCCTTGCTCTACCAAAGCATTAATTAGTCATTATTGGCAAATTAACCTCAATACACTGTCACACCACATGTCATGTGTGTGTTTCAGTGTGTGTGTGTGTGTGTGTGTCAGTGTGTGTGTCAGTGTGTGTGTGTCAGTGTGTGTGTCAGTGTGTGTGTGTCAGTGTGTGTGTCGTGTGTGTGTCAGTGTGTGTGTGTCGTGTGTGTGTGTCAGTGTGTGTGTCAGTGTGTGTGTGTCAGTGTGTGTGTGTGTGTGTGTGTCAGTGTGTGTGTGTCAGTGTGTGTGTCAGTGTGTGTGTGTCAGTGTGTGTGTGTCAGTGTGTGTGTGTGTGTGTGTGTCAGTGTGTGTGTCAGTGTGTGTGTGTCAGTGTGTGTGTCAGTGTGTGTGTGTGTCAGTGTGTGTGTGTCAGTGTGTGTGTGGTGTGTGTGGTGTGTGTGTGTGTGTGTGTGTGTGTGTGTGTGTGTGTGTGTGGCCGCTAACGCTCTTCTTACCGCGAGTTGTGTCACCTTCCACCGCCGCAACTTCCAAATTAAATGAATTCCAATCCTTTAGAAATGGATGTGCTGCCTCACTTCCCTCACAGGAACCAGCCTGGAGGATTTAGAGCTTGAGATCTCTGCCGGAACACGAGACTTAAAGACCGACCGGAACCCGAGCGGATCCGATGGGTTCTGGTCGGTCTTTATCTCTCGCATGTGTTCACCAGCTCACGGCGGGTTCCTGGCCGTATTTATACTTTAAATGTATTTGTTTTTGTTAAAGCGAGGTCACTATAAGCAACTATAAGCACTATCAGCAACCTTACTGACCAATAAGACATTGAATAACCTGTCAGATGGCGGCAGGGCAGCTCAGTCTGTTGGGACTCGGCTTGGGAACCGGAAGGTCATCGGTTCAAGTCCCCGAAACACCTGGGCACTGCCGAGGTGCCCTTGAGCAAGGCACCAGACCCCTACCCTGCTCCCCTGTATATACAATAGCTGATACCCACTGCTCCTCATACTAGGATGGGTTAAATGCAGAGAAACTAATAGCACTGTGTGTTTACATGTATGGGACCAAAAAAGAGGATTCAATCCTCCAGATTTAGATGCGGTGTTTTGCATGAGAGGGAAAAAGGGAAATTGAAGCTACTGAGGAGTAAGAGTGACCACAGTTTGGAGAGGAAGAGGGGAAAGTCTGAAGTGTGGAAACACTTTC
>CM050999.1:34699502-34717002 GCA_027704905.1 Muraenolepis orangiensis
GCCCGGTCGGCGTCAAAGACTCCACGGCCAGAGAGAGAGGGGCGGAGCCCGATCGGCGTCAAAGACTCCACGGCCAGAGAGAGAGGTGCGGAGCCGGGTGGGGGTCTAAGACTCCACGGCCAGAGGGAGAGGGGCGGAGCCCGGTCGGGGTCAAAGACTCCACGGCCATAGGGAGAGGGGCGGAGCCCGGTCGGGGTCAAAGACTCCACGGCCAGAGGGAGAGGGGCGGAGCCCGGTCGGGGTCAAAGACTCCACGGCCAGCGGGAGAGGGGTGAAGCCCGGTGGGGGTCAAAGACTCCACGCACGGCCAGAGGTAGAGGGGCGGAGCCCGGTCGGGGTCAAAGACTCCACACACGGCCAGAGGGAGAGGGGCGGAGCCCGGTCGGGGTCAAAGACTCCACGGCCACAGGGAGAGGGGCGGAGCCCGGTCGGGTTCAAAGACTCCACGGCCAGAGGGAGAGGGGCGGAGCCCGGTCGGGGTCAAAGACTCCACGGCCAGCGGGAGAAGGTTGAAGCCCGGTGTGGGTCAAAGACTCCACGCACGGCCAGAGGTAGAGGGGCGGAGCCCGGTCTGGGTCAAAGACTCCACACACGGCCAGAGGGAGAGGGGTGGAGCCTGGTCGGGGTCAAAGCTTCCACGGCCAGAGGGAGAGGGGCGGAGCCCGGTCGGGGTCAAAGACTCCATGGCCAGAGGGAGAGGGGCGGAGCCCGGTCGGGGTCAAAGACTCCACGGCCAGAGTGAGAGGGGCGGAGCCCGGTCGGGGTCAAAGACTCCACGGCCAGCGGGAGAGGGGTGAAGCCCGGTAGGGGTCAAAGACTCCACGCATGGCCAGAGGGAGAGGGGCGGAGCCCGGTCGGGGTCAAAGACTCCACACACGGCCAGAGGGAGAGTGGCGGAGCCCGGTCAGGGTCAAAGACTCCATGGCCAGAGGGAGAGGGGCGGAGCCCGGTCGGGGTCAAAGACTCCACGGCCAGAGGGAGAGTGGCGGAGCCCGGTCAGGGTCAAAGACTCCATGGCCAGAGGGAGAGGGGCGGAGCCCGGTCGGAGTCAAAGACTCCATGGCCAGAGGGAGAGGGGCGGAGCCTGGTCGGGGTCAAAGACTCCACGGCCAGCGGGAGAGGGGTGGAGCCCGGTCGGGGTCAAAGACTCCACGCACGGCCAGAGGGTGAGGGGCGGAGCCCGGTCGGGGTCAAAGACTCCACGGCCAGAGGGAGAGGGACGGAGCCCGGTCAGGGTCAAAGACTCTATGGCCAGAGGGAGAGGGGCGGAGCCCGGTTGGGGTCAAAGACTCCACGGCCAGCGGGAGAGGGGCGGAGCCCGGTGGGGGTCAAAGACTCCACGTACGGCCAGAGGGAGAGGAGCGGAGCCCGGTCGGGGTCAAAGACTCCACACACGGCCAGAGGGAGAGGGGCGGAGCCCGGTCGGGGTCAAAGACTCCATGGCCAGAGGGAGAGGGGCGGAGCCCGGTCGGGGTCAAAGACTCCATGGCCAGAGGGAGAGGGGCGGAGCCCGGTCAGGGTCAAAGACTCCATGGCCAGAGGGAGAGGGGCGGAGCCCGGTCAGCGTCAAAGACCCCACGGCCAGAGGGAGAGGGGCGGAGCCCGGTCGGGGTCAAAGACTCCACGGCCAGAGGGAGAGGGCCGGAGCCCGGTCGGGGTCAAAGACTCCATGGCCAGAGGGAGAGGGGCGGAGCCCGGTCGGGGACAAAGACTCCACGGCCAGCGGGAGAGGGGTGAAGCCCGGTAGGGGTCAAAGACTCCACGCACGGCCAGAGGGAGAGGGGCGGATCCCGGTCGGGGTCAAAGACTCCACACACGGCCAGAGGGAGAGGGGCGGAGCCCGGTCGGGGTCAAAGACTCCATGGCCAGAGGGAGAGGGGCGGAGCCCGGTCGGGGTCAAAGACTCCACGGCCAGAGGGAGAGTGGCGGAGCCCGGTCAGGGTCAAAGACTCCACACACGGCCAGAGGGAGAGGGGCGGAGCCCGGTCGGGGTCAAAGACTCCACGGCCAGAGGGAGAGGGGCGGGGCCCGGTCGGGGTCAAAGACTCCACGGCCAGAGGGAGAGGGGCGGGGCCTGGTCGGGGTCAAAGACTCCACGGCCAGAGGGAGAGGGGCGGAGCCCGGTCGGGGTCAAAGACTCCACGGCCAGCGGGAGAGGAGTGAAGTCCGGTGGGGGTCAAAGACTCCACGCACGGCCAGAGATAAAGGGGCGGAGCCCGGTCGGGGTCAAAGACTCCACACACGGCCAGAGGGAGAGGGGCGGAGCCCGGTCAGGGTCAAAGACTCCACGGCCAGAGGGAGAGGGGCGGAGCCCGGTCAGGGTCAAAGACTCCACGGCCAGAGGGAGAGGGGCGGAGCCCGGTCAGGGTCAAAGACAGTGGCGGCTCGTCCATAGGGGCGCAGGGGCGCCGCCCCACCTGGTTGAGAGAGGAAAAAAACAAACAAAAAAAAAAAGTATAATAATTGTGTTTTTTTATTATTTTTTTTTTTGACCCCTAAAAATAAACTAAACATGTTTAAAATGAATAATAATTACTCATTTTATGTATGTTTGTGTTTAAAATGCACAATAACGTTAATATAGCAAATATAAATCATTGTTGTGCGTGCTATTCTCCCCCCTCGTTTGTCATTGACGTCACTCTCATATAAATTTGGTACCTACCTCTAAACCTGGGCGCACGGCAGTGCGCCCAGGTTTGGAGGTGAGCAAATTGAGCAAATTGAGTGGCGCATGCGTGAATGCGTGAGCAAAGAAAACCAGTCACGCATGCGCAATTCATAGCCTAGTTATTTGTAAAGCCTGTACTGCTCTGCTCTCAGTTCGCGTCTTGCTGTCTGAGGAAAGGTACGTTGTTGTTTGTTTTTGTCCCGATTATAGTTTTACATTTATTTTTATTGTGGACGATGTAAACGTAAAGTAAAGGGGATAAGAAATGTTGGTCTTGCTGTATAAACATGCAGCTTGTGTCATTTGTATGTAAACGGTGTGGATTGGGGTTTTGTAAGTTTATCGTGGACACGTGCTTCCCCAATGCTAGCTACAGGGTCCTCCGTGTGTTTGTCTGCTAATATAGGCTGTGGTCGAATGTATTAAGCATTTGTATTCTATTTAATTAGTTAAATTCAGAAGCATTTGTTAATGAGTCAGTTCTTGCTGCGTCTTGCTGTCTGAGGAGAGGAGATTGAGACCCGTGTGTGTGGGTGAGACCTCATGTTGCAAGTTTGTTCTTTTTTTGTTCTGTACAGGACACAGCCATTACACTAGCTACCATGGACAATTCTGTCAAATCCCTCAAAGCAACACCATTTGAAAGACGAACACTGCAAGAAAAACTCAGAGTGAAAGAGTTTGGACCTCATCAGCCTGACATCAGCATTCAGCAACCAGCAACAGACAGAGGAAGGCTATATATTCGGTCGTTTTCCAGAACCTGGTTTGCTAAGTGGTTCTTGTATAGTTAGTATAGCATAGGTACATAGATTAAACTGTATATTGTATAGTAGTGTAGTGTACATAGGACCCAGTACCTTTTAATTTGTAAGCTTAACATTGTATTGCATTTTATCTCAGGACTTGTATCAGGTCTATTTTATTATCTTCTATTTTGTTCTAATTACTTTTGCACAATCGAATGTAAGACCATATTTAGGTATTATTTTTGATGGCACACTGGGTAGTCTTTCTAATATAAGACCATATTTTTTTCTTATGTTTATTTTCTACTAGGCACCATATAATAAATGTTCTTTCACCATAAGTTTCAAGTTTGTTTATTATTTGTCACAACAAAATACAGAATACTGATTGATTGTGCTACATACAGTAAAAATAAAGTAAGTAAAAAAAGAAATTAAGCAGTAAGTAAAGGAATGTTCAGTCAATATACATATATACAATACAGAGTAGAATGAGTAACGGTGAGGTTTATATTATGTATAGTTTTTTATTTTTAATTAGCCCCCTCGGTCGTTTACATGGTGAAATGGCGCCACCGTCTGGGCAAATCCGGTATTGCACAGCAGATATGATTAAAAAAAATTTGTTTTACCCCTGCGCCCCTCCTACTTCGGATGTCACCGGCCGCCACTGGTCAAAGACTCCACGGCCAGCGGGAGAGGGGTGAAGCCCAGTCGGGGTCAAAGACTCCACGCACGGCCAGAGGGAGAGGGGCGGAGCCCGGTCGGGGTCAAAGACTCCACGGCCAGAGGGAGCGGGGCGGAGCCCGGTCGGGGTCAAAGACTCCACGCACGGCCAGAGGGTCACATACATACATACATACACACATACATACATACATACATACATACATACATACACACATATATACATACATACATACATACATACATACACACATACATACATACATACATACATACATACATACACACATACATACATACATACACACATACATACATACATACACACATACATACATACATACATACATACACACATACATACATACATACATACATACATACATACATACATACATACACACACACATACATACATACATACATATATACATACACACATACATACTTACATACATACATACATACACACACACATACATACATACATACGTACGTACATACGTACATACATACATACATACATACATACAACAGTCCACCTCACGGCAACTAAAAACATTCAATGACGTCCACTTGCCACAACTCTTAAGGCTGAACTGTAAACGAACCACACACTTCAATGACAACCACAACGAGTTCTCTCTCTCTCTCTCTCTCTCTCTCTCTCTCTCTCTCTCTATTATCTACCTCGGGTCGTGAGAAGGACAGTGGAGACTCAGTGACCTGAGGTCAACGCACTGTAAATCATTTCACTGTAATTTTGCACTGTAAATTCTATTTCACTTTTCACTTTTCACATGTCACTTTTTCAGTATTCATCTGAATTATTTATTAGTATTTATTACTGCCAATTTGCACTATACGTATTGTTGTGTGTTGTATATACCTACGTACTACTGTAATAATACTGTAAATTGTGCAATTCATCTATCAATACATTTAGATTTAATTTAGAGTTCATTTAGTTATATCTTGTTTATACTAGTTTTGTTTAGTTAGTTGTTATTTAGTTTTTAGCTTTAGGTATTAGTATATTTGTGTGTGCATTTATTCCCCCTGTGTCAACTGTTGCACCTTAATTTCCCTCGGGATGGATAAAGTAATCTGAATCTGAATCAGAATCAGAATCTGAAAGCCACTTCAGTCTTCCATGGAAATGCCAGTGCTAAAAAGATGGCGTTGGGCTTGGACAGGTAAAGTCCTCTTAGAAACCCCATGTCAGCGTGGCGTCTAAATACACATGGGCATTGTAGTATGAACCGACTGGACCGCAGGGGGGAGAAGAGAGGGTGGCCGGGTGGTTGTGGTCCTTTATGATGGAGATGGCCTTATTCCGACACCTGGTCCTGAAGATCTCCTCGATGCATGGAGGAGTACACCCCTCTGGACGGCCTTCTTGTCCTGTGCAGTAGTGTACAGTAGTACTACACACTGACGCTACTCATGTTGTACAGCCGGTCAAATTCACATGTATATTCCTCTGTGGGCAGATATAATGAACATCAATGATAGGCTGATGATGGCCCCTGTCGTCATCTGCTTTAGCTCGATGAGGGCAGCTGCCGGTGCCACTTTAGGGGGCTCTTCGGCCTCGAACCCGCAACCTTCTGGCACTTACACAAATAATATGAGTGAAGTGTAGGGAGGAGAAGCGGGTTAACAGTGACCTCCGGTGGCAGCAAAGAGAACTGCAGCTACAATGTAAAAGGATGGATTTCACCTTCATTTTCATCAACACCAATTGATAACATTGTTATGTAGATGAATCATTATAAATAAATACAGGTATGCAGAATAAAAAATTAAAAAAATTAAGGATTGTCTATTAATCAATTAAAAAATGTTGACGTGAATTTATTTTTGTTTAGCAAATATCAGACATGAATGTCTGACGATATTGATGTCTAATATGTTTTCTTTGTTTCATATTTCTCCAATTTATTCTCACATTTGACCAAATACAGATTTCATTTTGATATCCCTTGTTTTAAATGGGTCATAATACACGATCAGGGTGTGATTAGTGATTAGTATGGTGGATTGATCGGTCTGGTAGGGTTATCCATCCATCATAGATCTGGGTGGCCACTCCCACTCTCACCAATACCACATAAAGGAAACCACGCAGACTGCAAAACATTGTTGTAAGAGGATATTGGTATCTATTGAAATGTATGTATTGGAAAGGCTACTATTCCTGTTTAACACTAGAAGCGATTTTCTGTGTGCTACCTCAAATGACCACTAGATGGCAGCATCCTACAGCCAACAGTATCTGCCCTTACGGCCATGGGCTTACGGTATATAATCTAGCTTTTATGCTGCTGTAGTGCAGTTTGTTCAACTAAATAATAAACCTTTGAGGAGTTTCATGTTAAATATCTGAAATGACTTATGAATGCATGCTGCAAATGTCCCATATTAGATATTCAATATTATGTGCATGCACTAGGGTATAGGGTATAGCTGGTTAGAATTTGCCAACTCACAACCACAAGTCTTTGGAATGGACCTTCTGGATCAGTAATGTATTAGGATATTGGGAGATTGACTTAAAACAAGCCTGCATCTAACCTCAATCACAGATTACACATGAGTAGCTGTAAACAAGACGTTTACTACTGTCTCGTTGTCTTGTGACCCAAACAGAAAATGAGAAGTAAAACTGTAACCTTTATTCAATGCTTCTCAAGGCTGAAGTCCAGGCCCACAGGCCGGAGGATGAGGTGGACGTGGCCCACAAGCTCCTTCTGAAAGGCCCAGACCCTGAGGACATGTCAGTGGGCAGTAGGCTTCGGTCCAGGTGGACATTTAGGCCACAATCTGTCCAACAATGGCCCGCTGGATCAGAACCTTGTGCTGTCTTTTTACAGAGAACTTTGCTGCTCCGCTTGTCTGAATACAGTTCAGGAGTTTCTCACTTGACAGGAACCTGATCTCCATTAGCTTGGGAGTGAAGCAGTGGCACACGTCCATCTTGTTGTGTTGAAGTGAAGCTCCAGGGGGCAGCAGACCCCTGGACCATACCCAGCAGCTCTGTGGTCCTGGAGGGCTTCAGTGAGGAGAGCTGCTGCTGACTGGTCACCCCGTCAGTGAGGTTTAGATTAGATATTTAAAAGGACGTGTTGGGTTGATATGGAGGGTTTATATTTAAACACTTGTTATGTTATTTCATTTATATATAAGTGGGGAGTGTTTGTAGTTTGTGGCTAGCTGAAGCAGCCTCACCTGGCCCCAGTCAGACTGATTAGACTCTGGTTGAAGCAGCCTCACTTGGCCCCAGTCAGACTGATTAGAGTCTGGTTGAAGCAGCCTCACTTGGCCCCAGTCAGACTGATTCGAGTCTGGTTGAAGCAGCCTCACTTGGCCCCAGTCAGACTGATTAGAGTCTGGTTGAAGCAGCCTCACCTGGCCCCAGTCAGACTGATTAGAGTCTGGTTGAAGCAGCCTCACCTGGCCCCAGTCAGACTGATTAGAGTCTGGTTGAAGCAGCCTCACCTGGCCCCAGTCAGACTGATTAGAGTCTGGTTGAAGCAGCCTAACCTGGCCCCAGTCAGACTGATTAGAGTCTGGTTGAAGCAGCCTCACCTGGCCCCAGTCAGACTGATTAGAGTCTGGTTGAAGCAGCCTCACCTGGCCCCAGTCAGACTGATTAGAGTCTGGTTGAAGCAGCCTCACCTGGCCCCAGTCAGACTGATTAGAGTCTGGTTGAAGCAGCCTCACCTGGCCCCAGTCAGACTGATTAGAGTCTGGTTGAAGCAGCCTCACCTGGCCCCAGTCAGACTGATTAGAGTCTGGTTGAAGCAGCCTCACCTGGCCCCAGTCAGACTGATTAGAGTCTGGTTGAAGCAGCCTCACCTGGCCCCAGTCAGACTGATTAGAGTCTGGTTGAAGCAGCCTCACCTGCCCCCAGTCAGACTGATTAGAGTCTGGTTGAAGCAGCCTCACCTGGCCCCAGTCAGACTGATTAGAGTCTGGTTGAAGCAGCCTCATCTGGCCCCAGTCAGACTGATTAGAGTCTGGTTGAAGCAGCCTCACCTGGCCCCGTCAGACTGATTAGAGTCTGGTTGAAGCAGCCTCACCTGGCCCCGGTCAGACTGATTAGAGTCAAGTAGAGTAGAATGTGAAGCATGTCGATGTGTGAACTGTGGAGGTGTCCTTGAACAAGACCCCCTGACCCTAACCCTGATATGCTGGCTGTCTCCTTGATGGCTGACTCCGCCCTCGGTGGATGAATGAGTGAATGTGAGGCTTGACTTGTAAAGCACTTTGGATAAAAGTGCTAAATAAAAGCTCCATTACCATTTCTGAAATAGATTTTTAAATTCTGCACCCTGTTGTCAAATAACTTGTGACATATATGTACCATTGGGCCTTCTTATTTTAAATGTATTCCTAACATTCCTCATTTCTACATACAGGTACTACATATATATACAGACAGATACTACATATATCTACAGACAGGTACTACATACAGGCATATCTACAGACAGGTACTACATATATCTACAGACAGGTACTACATATATCTACAGACAGGTACTACATATAACTACAGACAGGTACTACATATAACTACAGACAGGTACTACATACATCTACAGACAGGTACTACATATATCTACAGACAGGTACTCCATATATCTACAGACAGGTACTACATATATCTACAGACAGGTACTACATATAACTACAGACAGGTACTACATACATCTACAGACAGGTACTACATATAACTACAGACAGGTACTACATACATCTACAGACAGGTACTACATATATCTACAGACAGGTACTCCATATATCTACAGACAGGTACTACATATATCTACAGACAAGTACTCCATATATCTACAGACAGGTACTACATATATCTACAGCAAGGTACTGCATACAGGTATATCTACAGACAGGTACTACATATACCTTCAGACAGGTACTACATACCGGTATATATACAGACAGGTACTACATATATCTACAGACAGGTACTACATACCGGTATATCTACAGACAGGTACTACATATATCTACAGACAGGTACTACATATATCCACATACAGTTACTACATACAGGTATATCTACAGACAGGTACTACATATATCTACAGACAGGTACTACATATAGGTATATCTACAGACAGGTACTACATATATCTACAGACAGGTACTACATATATCCACATACAGTTACTACATACAGGTATATCTACAGACAGGTACTACATATATCTACAGACAGGTACTACATATAGGTATATCTACAGACAGGTACTACATATATCTACAGACAGGTACTACATATATATATACAGACAGGTACTACATACAGGTATATCTACAGACAGGTACTACATATATCTACAGACAGGTACTACATATAGGTATATCTACAGACAGGTACTACATATATCTACAGACAGGTACTACATATATATATACAGACAGGTACTTCATACAGTTATATCTACAGACAGGTACTACATATATCTACAGACAGGTACTACATATATCTACAGACAGGTACTATGACTAAGCTAAAACACACACACACACACACACACACACACACACACACACACACACACACACACACACACACACACACACACACACACACACACACACACACAATGATTAACTATCTATCTATGTATTTATATATTGGTCTGTCTGTCTGACCTTTGCTGCGGGTCTTCAGACAGGAGGAGGAGGTGGTGGTGCTGTGGTTGGAGCTCTCTTCTATTGCTGCTGAGCTGATACCATTGAAGGAACAGCAGGATCTGGTCCATAGGAGCTGGTTCTACTGATGGAACAGCTCCTGTCCTGAGAACCGGCCGGAGACCCAGACGTCCTTGGGTCTCCATCCGTCTCTATGTTTCTGTGGGTGGAGTCCTCCACCTTCTCCACCACCGTCTGGGAAGAGTGTGAGCAGTTCCTCTGCCTCTTGGTGAACATGTGGTATGTTTTAGAACCTATTTGCTTTTTACTTTGGCCATGTCAATGTCACCATTGCTGTGTAGTTATAAGATAAATGCTGCTCTGCCAATGATAAGTGAATATTCATATTTTATATGATATATTCTTATTATATTATATTATATTATATACATTACATTATATTATATATATTCAATATTCAATACATTTCTAACCTTAAGGGTGAGTGAGCCCCCCCGCACTCACAACCAAACACCAAACACCTGGACAATGACTTAGAACTTACTATTGACTGTTTTGAAAGAGTTTTAAACCAAGAACCCCCTACCCACAAACTGGCACTGGGTTGATCCAGGCAGGATGTAACACAGGTCCAGATTCGTAAAACAGATATGGACCATTTGTCCATATCTGACTGATATTTGTCCACACTGGCGTGGTCCATCCAGTTTAAAAAATGCCCAGAACTGGCCCAGTTCTGGGCATTTTCATATCTCGCCCCAAATCTGTGTCTATTCTCGCTCAAATCTGACTCAAGCCGGATCTGCAAACCATACATTGATACAAATAATTGATCAATTGAGTTTCATTTTTGGAATATTTCATCTTGAGAATATTTCAATACTTCATATTGAGATGTGTAGCTCCAGGTAACAAGAAACTAGTGACATAAAGAAATGCCTTTCCATTGATTTCAAATTGTCTTAAAAAATAACCATATTGAAATTCAAAATAGTTTAAAGATTGGATATGTATATTTGCTTTGTGTTGGACTATGCAGTAAAAGTTATTAAAGATCATTGTACCATATTTCTGATTACATAAAGGATTAGATTTGCATACAACTGGGTCCTTGCTCAGAACTCCAACCTATGTTCGTCACCATAGCGTCAATCTGGACTATAATACTATCGGTAGATTTAAATAATAACATTTCAAGTTCAATGTTCTCTGATGAGAGTGTAGGTGATACCGAGGACACAAACCTGAACCGCTCTTTAGCACATTTGAGTTCACCACCACAATGCAGACCTCTGAATAATGTAGCCTGCATTAGACACACACATGTTTTCGTGCTGCAGTACTATTCTAGTACAGATATATTTTGCATCCTTAAAATAGGCCTTCATTCAATTGTTTGCTCCCAGGTCACAGGTGTTGCCTGTATACAAAAAGATCTAACATCCCAAAACTCAACCAAGCTGGCCGTGGTGTTTCCTCTGCTGAGCTGGAATGCATGTACTGCTTGGTCTTGGCGCATGTCAGATGAATAGTTTAGCCTAAATGTTTTGCAATCACTGTACCACTGTACCACTGTAGTGGTACAGTGGTACAGTATCAGTGGTACAGTGGTACAGTATCAGTGGTACAGTATCAATGGTACAGTGGTACAGTATCAGTGGTACAGTGGTACCGTATCAGTGGTACAGTATCAGTGGTACAGTGGTACAGTGTCAGTGGTACAGTGTCAGTGGTACAGTGTCAGTGGTACAGTATCAGTGGTACAGTATCAGTGGTACAGTGGTACAGTGGTACAGTGTCAGTGGTACAGTGTCAGTGGTACAGTATCAGTGGTACAGTGTCAGTGGTACAGTATCAATGGTACAGTGTCAGTGGTACAGTATCAGTGGTACAGTGTCAGTGGTACAGTATCAGTGGTACAGTGGTACAGTGTCAGTGGTACAGTGTCAGTGGTACAGTGTTAGTGGTACAGTATCAGTGGTACAGTGTCAGTGGTACAGTATCAGTGGTACAGTGGTACAGTGTCAGTGGTACAGTGTCAGTGGTACAGTATCAGTGGTACAGTGGTACAGTGTCAGTGGTACAGTATCAGTGGTACAGTGTCAGTGGTACAGTGGTACAGTGTCAGTGGTACAGTATCAGTGGTACAGTGTCAGTGGTACAGTGTCAGTGGTACAGTATCAGTGGTACAGTGTCAGTGGTACAGTGTCAGTGGTATAGTGTCAGTGGTACAGTGTCAGTGATACAGTATCAGTGGTACATTTTGTTCTTGGCAGACGCAGGCAATGCAGACGCATTGAATGTAAATGTACAGTGTCAGTGGTACAGTGTCAGTGGTACAGTGTCAGTGGAACAGTGTCAGTGGTACAGTGTCAGTGGTACAGTGTCAGTGGTACAGTGGTACAGTGTCAGTGGTACAGTATCAGTGGTACAGTGTCAGTGGTACAGTATCAGTGGTACAGTATCAGTGGTACAGTGTCAGTGGTACAGTGTCAGTGATACAGTATCAGTGGTACAGTGTCAGTGGTACAGTACCAGTGGTACAGTATCAGTGGTACAGTATCAGTGGTACAGTATCAGTGGTACAGTGGTACAGTATCAGTGGTACAGTGGTACAGTATCAGTGGTACAGTATCAGTGGTACAGTGTCAGTGGTACAGTGTCAGTGGTACAGTATCAGTGGTACAGTGTCAGTGGTACAGTATCAGTGGTACAGTATCAGTGGTACAGTGGTACAGTGGTACAGTGTCAGTGGTACAGTGTCAGTGGTACAGTATCAGTGGTACAGTGTCAGTGGTACAGTATCAATGGTACAGTGTCAGTGGTACAGTATCAGTGGTACAGTGTCAGTGGTACAGTATCAGTGGTACAGTGGTACAGTGTCAGTGGTACAGTGTCAGTGGTACAGTGTTAGTGGTACAGTATCAGTGGTACAGTGTCAGTGGTACAGTATCAGTGGTACAGTATCAGTGGTACAGTGGTACAGTGTCAGTGGTACAGTGTCAGTGGTACAGTATCAGTGGTACAGTGGTACAGTGTCAGTGGTACAGTATCAGTGGTACAGTGTCAGTGGTACAGTGGTACAGTGTCAGTGGTACAGTGGTACAGTGTCAGTGGTACAGTATCAGTGGTACAGTGTCAGTGGTACAGTGTCAGTGGTACAGTATCAGTGGTACAGTATCAGTGGTACAGTGTCAGTGGTACAGTGTCAGTGGTACAGTGGTACAGTGGTACAGTATCAGTGGTACAGTATCAGTGGTATAGTGTCAGTGGTACAGTGTCAGTGATACAGTATCAGTGGTACATTTGTTCTTGGCAGACGCAGGCAATGCAGACACATTGATGTAAATGTACAGTGTCAGTGGTACAGTGTCAGTGGTACAGTGTCAGTGGAACAGTGTCAGTGGTACAGTGTCAGTGGTACAGTGTCAGTGATACAGTGGTACAGTGTCAGTGGTACAGTATCAGTGGTACAGTGTCAGTGGTACAGTATCAGTGGTACAGTATCAGTGGTACAGTGTCAGTGGTACAGTGTCAGTGATACAGTATCAGTGGTACAGTGTCAGTGGTACAGTACCAGTGGTACAGTATCAGTGGTACAGTATCAGTGGTACAGTATCAGTGGTACAGTGGTACAGTATCAGTGGTACAGTGGTACAGTATCAGTGGTACAGTATCAGTGGTACAGTGGTACAGTGTCAGTGGTACAGTGTCAGTGGTACAGTATCAGTGGTACAGTGTCAGTGGTACAGTATCAGTGGTACAGTATCAGTGGTACAGTGGTACAGTGGTACAGTGTCAGTGGTACAGTGTCAGTGGTACAGTATCAGTGGTACAGTGTCAGTGGTACAGTATCAATGGTACAGTGTCAGTGGTACAGTATCAGTGGTACAGTGTCAGTGGTACAGTATCAGTGGTACAGTGGTACAGTGTCAGTGGTACAGTATCAGTGGTACAGTATCAGTGGTACAGTGGTACAGTGTCAGTGGTACAGTGTCAGTGGTACAGTATCAGTGGTACAGTGGTACAGTGTCAGTGGTACAGTATCAGTGGTACAGTGTCAGTGGTACAGTGGTACAGTGTCAGTGGTACAGTATCAGTGGTACAGTGTCAGTGGTACAGTGTCAGTGGTACAGTATCAGTGGTACAGTATCAGTGGTACAGTGTCAGTGGTACAGTGGTACAGTGTCAGTGGTACAGTGTCAGTGGTACAGTGTCAGTGGTACAGTGGTACAGTGGTACAGTATCAGTGGTACAGTATCAGTGGTACAGTGTCAGTGGTACAGTGTCAGTGATACAGTATCAGTGGTACATTTTGTTCTTGCAGACGCAGGCATGCAGACGCATTGATGTAATGTACAGTGTCAGTGGTACAGTGTCAGTGGTACAGTGTCAGTGGTACAGTGGTACAGTGTCAGTGGTACAGTATCAGTGGTACAGTGTCAGTGGTACAGTATCAGTGGTACAGTATCAGTGGTACAGTGTCAGTGGTACAGTGTCAGTGATACAGTATCAGTGGTACAGTGTCAGTGGTACAGTACCAGTGGTACAGTATCAGTGGTACAGTATCAGTGGTACAGTGTCAGTGGTACAGTATCAGTGGTACAGTATCAGTGGTACAGTGTCAGTGGTACAGTGGTACAGTGTCAGTGGTACAGTATCAGTGGTACAGTGTCAGTGGTACAGTGTCAGTGGTACAGTGATCAGTGGTACAGTGTCAGTGGTACAGTATCAGTGGTACAGTGTCAGTGGTACAGTGTCAGTGGTACAGTATCAGTGGTACAGTGTCAGTGGTACAGTGTCAGTGGTACAGTGTCAGTGGTACAGTATCAGTGGTACAGTGGTACAGTGTCAGTGGTACAGTATCAGTGGTACAGTGTCAGTGGTACAGTGTCAGTGGTACAGTGTCAGTGGTACAGTATCAGTGGTACAGTGTCAGTGGTACAGTGGTACAGTGTCAGTGGTACAGTATCAGTGGTACAGTGTCAGTGGTACAGTATCAGTGGTACAGTATCAGTGGTACAGTGTCAGTGGTACAATATCAGTGGTACAGTGTCAGTGGTACAGTATCAGTGGTACAGTATCAGTGGTACAGTGTCAGTGGTACAGTATCAGTGGTACAGTATCAGTGGTACATTGTCAGTGGTACAGTGTCAGTGGTACAGTATCAGTGGTACAGTGTCAGTGGTACAGTGGTAGTGGTACAGTGTCAGTGGTACAGTATCAGTGGTACAGTGTCAGTGGTACAGTATCAGTGGTACAGTGTCAGTGGTACAGTGTCAGTGGTACAGTATCAGTGGTACAGTGGTACAGTATCAGTGGTATAGTGTCAGTGGTACAGTGTCAGTGGTACAGTGTCAGTGGTACAGTGTCAGTGGTACAGTGTCAGTGGTACAGTGGTACAGTGTCAGTGATACAGTGTCAGTGGTACATTATCAGTGGTACAGTGTCAGTGGTACATTATCAGAGGTACAGTATCAGTGGTACAGTATCAGTGGTACAGTGTCAGTGGTACAGTGTCAGTGGTACAGTGGTACAGTGTCAGTGATACAGTGTCAGTGGTACATTATCAGTGGTACAGTGTCAGTGGTACAGTGGTACAGTGTCAGTGATACAGTGTCAGTGGTACATTATCAGTGGTACAGTATCAGTGGTACAGTGTCAGTGGTACAGTGGTACAGTGTCAGTGATACAGTGTCAGTGGTACATTATCAGTGGTACAGTATCAGTGGTACAGTGGTACAGTGTCAGTGGTACAGTGTCAGTGGTACAGTGGTACAGTGGTACAGTGTCAGTGGTACAGTATCAGTGGTACAGTGGTACAGTGGTACAGTGTCAGTGGTACAGTGTCAGTGGTACAGTATCAGTGGTACAGTATCAGTGGTACAGTGTCAGTGGTACAGTATCAGTGGTACAGTGTCAGTGGTACAGTGTCAGTGGTACAGTGGTACAGTATCAGTGGTACAGTGTCAGTGGTACAGTATCAGTGGTACAGTGTCAGTGGTACAGTATCAGTGGTACAGTATCAGTGGTACAGTGTCAGTGGTACAGTGTCAGTGGTACAGTGGTACAGTGTCAGTGGTACAGTATCAGTGGTAAAGTGTCAGTGGTACAGTATCAGTGGTACAGTATCAGTGGTACAGTGTCAGTGGTACAGTATCAGTGGTACAGTATCAGTGGTAAAGTGTCAGTGGTACAGTATCAGTGGTACAGTGTCAGTGGTACAGTGTCAGTGGTACAGTGGTACAGTGTCAGTGATACAGTGTCAGTGGTACATTATCAGTGGTACAGTATCAGTGGTACAGTGTCAGTGGTACAGTGTCAGTGGTACAGTATCAGTGGTACAGTGTCAGTGGTACAGTGTCAGTGGTACAGTGGTACAGTGTCAGTGATACAGTGTCAGTGGTACATTATCAGTGGTACAGTATCAGTGGTACAGTTTCAGTGGTACAGTGGTACAGTGGTACAGTGTCAGTGATACAGTGTCAGTGGTACATTATCAGTGGTACAGTATCAGTGGTACAGTGGTACAGTGTCAGTGGTACAGTGTCAGTGGTACAGCTACAGTGGTACAGTGGTACAGTGGTACAGTGTCGTGTACAGTGTCAGTGGTACAGTGTCAGTGTCAGTGGTACAGTATCAGTGGTACAGTGTCAGTGATACAGTGTCAGTGATACAGTGGTACAGTATCAGTGGTACAGTGGTACAGTGTCAGTGGTACAGTATCAGTGGTACAGTACAGTGGTACAGTGGTACAGTATCAGTGGTACAGTGTCAGTGGTACAGTATCAGTGGTACAGTGTCAGTGATACAGTGTCAGTGGTACAGTATCAGTGGTACAGTGTCAGTGGTACAGTGGTACAGTATCAGTGGTACAGTGTCAGTGGTACAGTATCAGTGGTACAGTGTCAGTGATACAGTGTCAGTGGTACAGTATCAGTGGTACAGTGTCAGTGGTAGAGTATCAGTGGTACAGTATCAGTGGTACAGTGTCAGTGGTACAGTATCAGTGGTACAGTATCAGTGGTACAGTGTCAGTGGTACAGTATCAGTGGTACAGTGTCAGTGGTACAGTGTCAGTGGTACAGTGTCAGTGGTACAGTGGTACAGTATCAGTGGTACAGTGTCAGTGGTACATTATCAGTGGTACAGTGTCAGTGGTACAGTATCAGTGGTACAGTGTCAGTGGTACAGTGGTACAGTGTCAGTGGTACAGTATCAGTGGTACAGTATCAGTGGTACAGTGTCAGTGGTACAGTGTCAGTGGTACAGTGGTACAGTGGTACAGTGTCAGTGGTACAGTATCAGTGGTACAGTATCACTGTACCACTCTGATGTTTTTACGGCCACAGTTCTTGATTCCACAAACGTGATGGCAGAAACATACATGTCCTTTCATAGTGAATAGAAAGGTAGCCTTCAGGAGAAGTGAGCTTGTGTTCCTCATCCTCCAGTCAATGTCACCCAACACACTTTGAGAGACGTCTTGGCTTCACTTTTCAACGTTTATTTATCTCTGCTTTGCAGTCAGCTTATATGCCTTGACAACCAGCCTAGCAACCGTCTCCTATACTTTAGCTACCATCTATCAACACCTTAGCAGCCACGAGTACAGGTCACCGTTAGCATTATATGTTCATTATATCTTATTCTGTATGACCATATGTTATTATCTAAGCTAAACAGACGCAGTGATGTGGCATGC
>CM050999.1:34722002-34731291 GCA_027704905.1 Muraenolepis orangiensis
TCCACTGTCTTGGTCTGCGTTCTGGGTCCCCCCGACCAATCCCACTCGTGACAAAATGAACAAGAACGATTGAGCAAAACCTCGTTAGCCGCAAAAATCGAGGCTATTTCAAAACACCTGTAACATCTGTAGTCCGTTTTAACATAGGCTACATGGCATCACATTTACCCTGTAGGCTACCAGGCAACTTTTTGCTTTCTCCTTCATTTCATTGCGGCAAAGTCCTCTGAGCCGAGCTGAAATCAAAGGTGTCTAATGTGTCTTTGCAGCTTGCAATCCGCATAAGATCATCACTCTCTCCTCCTCCAGACGACTCCACAGTGATGTTTTCAAACCATTCTGCAGGGAGAAGCCCCTCTCTGCTGGTCGCTTGACACGGGCAGAACACAGGCCCTTTAGCCCGAGTGGCCCAGTCGGTACAGCTTGCTGAACTCAAACATTAAAGCCCCATAGCCGTGGAGCGCTAACATTAAAGCCCCATAGCCGTGGAGCGCTAACATTAAAGCCCCATAGCCGTGGAGTGGCCATCACTGACCTGCAGCTCGTCGGGCGCGCTTGACGTCATGAGAGGAGCGGCAGCTGATTGGTCACTTCATTCGGTCACCCTTCCGGGGGGGAGGGGGCAGTAATAAATCTGATCTAAGTTTAGTATGAGCATTATTACCGGGACATTTTGACCGGCAGGTTTTTAAATTACCGTTTTTTTATAATTTTTACCCGCTAAAAACCGGTAAATACCGGCTAACGGAAACCCTGGTATGTATGTATATGTAGTATGTATGTATGTATGTATGTATGTATGTATGTATGTATGTATGTATGTATGTATCAGGGTTTTATTTTTCTCATGACGTCAAGCCGCCCGACGAGATGCAGGTGCAGTGATGGCCGCTCCACGGCGATGGGGCTTTAATGTTAGCGCTCCACGGCTATGGGGCTTTAATGTTAGCGACAGCTTGCCAGGTGCTAATGTGTGAGTTCAGCGAGCTGTACCCCGACTGGGCCACACGGGCTAAAGGGCCTGTGTTGTGCCCGTGTCAAGCGACCAGCAGAGAGGGGCTTCTCCCTCAGAATGGTGTGAAAAGATCACTGCGGAGTCGTCTGGAGGAGGAGAGAGTGATCTTGAAATTAAGGAGAAAGCAAAAAGTAGCCTGGTAGCCTACAGGGTAAATGTGATGCCATGTAGCCTATGTTAAAACGGACTACAGATGTTACAGGTGTTTAATAGCCTAGATTTTTGCAGCTAACAAGGTTTTGCTCAATCGTTCTTGTTCGTTTTGTTGTTCATTAAATAGTCAAATTTATTTGAGGTCTTTGTCATTCTTTCATCAATCTAGGTGTACATTATAGTTGCGTTTGTAATATAGACTGTTTTTGAAACATGACTGGTAAGTTTCGAATTTGTCCGGTAAAATAAAATCTGTCCGGACACTTGACCGGCAAGAAAAAATCCTAGTGGAAACCCTGGTATGTATGTATGTATGTATGTATGTACTGTATGTACGTATGTATGTATGTATGTACTGTATGTATGTATGTATGTATGTATGTACTGTATGTATGTATGTACTGTATGTATGTATGTATGTACTGTAAGTATGTATGTATGTATGTACGTTGTAAAAATGAATTGCAAAACAAGCTGTGTATATATATATATATATATATATATATAAACACAGTACATATATATATATATATAAACACAGTACATATATATATATATATATATATATAAAAACAGTACATATATATATATATATATATACACAGTACATATATATATATCAGTGGTGAAGCGTCATGGCCTTCAAGGTATGGAACTCTCAGATGAAACAAAAAAAATCGAATTAATTGTATTAATAAAATGTAATACAATTGAATAAAATTGAATACAATTGAAATAAAATGAATAGAAAAATAAAGGTCCATGCACGACGCATTTGAGTGGTTTTGTGTTGGAAAAACAATGCAACCAATCAGATATTTTTCTAGGTTGCTGGGAAGAATATCCTTCAACCAAAGTCTTCCCGATTGCTTTGGCCCTTAGACTGAATGAGAGCGTACGTTTGGATTGACAATTTGATCAACCAATCATATAGTGATTTGTAGCCAATGGGCGTATTCTTTCAGATTTCCCCACAGGTCCATAGTACGCTAGAAGGTTCACTGGCTCGAGGATCTAGCATAGTGCTACGTTGTTTTTTTTGTACGTAGGTTTTTTACGTCGAAATGGCAACAGGTGAAGATGATGTTGTTGCGGAATTGTTAGTGAAAAGATGGACATTATAAAAAGGTTTTAACGATCCCCGTCACCACTGCATCTGTGAAAAGGACATTTTCCGCCCTCAAACGGAACATATGGAGGAACAGAACAGGACAATCCCGACTCACTGCATTAGCTTCCATAGCTATTGAAAGGCAACTTCTTTTGGATCTTAAAAGCAGTGATCAGCTTTATAACCGGGTTATCAAAACGTCCAGAAGGACAGGAGAATGGATTTGGTCTTTAAGTGAACATCATTGGTGAGTGAGACTCATTTGTCTTTGCTGGTTTTGCTGCAGTGTTGCATCTCGTTGATCCCTAGTTCCCACTATCACGATTCGCGGCACGATTGAAGTCGTGGTCTTAATCGTGGACTAATCGTGGTGATCCTATCAGATCTTATCAGATCTTGAGGTCAGTCGTGGCAATCGTGTTAATCGTAGAAACTTTTTGAACGGTTCAACATTTTTCTACGATCAATTGTCAATTGGATTCATCGTATCAGATCGTATTGCATCGTAACAAAGCACTACTGATCGCATCTAATAGTTCTTCCAAATCGTGGTGAGCGGGATCGATCTTAGACAAGACAAACACCACGCTCTGTTGAGATGTGTTGCGATCTCCCACGATCTGTCACGCTCTTTTACGCTGTGTCGGGTCCCATTGCTCAACACCTGACACGAATGACTCACGAGCAGATAGGATTTGATACGAGAAGATGCGAGTAGATACCAGTAGTTACGTTTTTACACGAACGCTCACGATCTGTTACGAGTTCTCGTGCCCATATATATACCGGACAACATTTAATGTGTAATAGTAATAGTAATTTTTAGAGCCTTTGAGAGATGCCACTCAAGGGTACCAGAAGCAAGAAGGGAAAGGGCAAGGCTGTCCCACCCCCGGAGCCTGAACCAGTCCAGCCAGAGCCGGCACCAGAGGAGACAGATGACAGCTTCCCCTCCCCATAATCAATGGTTGAGGGTTGTAGTGTTCACTCTGTAAAAGTTCAAGAAACAATGAAGTCCATGGTCAGTCGGGCTGTATGTATACCCGTCGGGGTCCAGTCGTAGCTCAAATCGTGATCACCCTCGATCATGAGCGTGAAAGACATCGCGACCACAATCGTATCCTATGGCAACGGAGCGCATCGGTTTGTGATGAACACATCAGAATAGGGTTCCCACTGTCGTGTGATCCGTTACGAATGCCACGATTGGCCATTCGTAGCTGATCGTGGAATTTCTCTGAAATTTCATGTTTGGATACGAGGTGATGCGAGTCGATACGTTCTGATACGATTTGTTGCGCTCGGATGCGATCTGGTCACGATTTGTCAATTTCAGTACATAATTACACACGCACGTACACAAGCACGCACACATTCACACACACGCGCACACACACACACACACACACACGCACACACACACACTTGTGAACTTTTGCTTGTGAATTATTTTGATCCAGGAGTCAGGGCCTTATGCATTATGGTACATAATGTCGTAGAACAACTCTGTTCAGCCACATAATCTGACCTGAATAATGATTATACAAGAGTGTTTTATAAATAGTTTAAAAAGTAAGAGAGATACATGCAGAGAGGCTGAGAGAGAGGAGAGAGAGAGAGAGAGAGAGAGAGAGAGAGAGAGAGAGAGAGAGAGAGAGAGAGAGAGAGAGAGAGAGGCAGATGGCTGACGATACAGCCTGCTCAATGATTAATGTGAGCCCTGGGACGATCGGCATGGAAACATTTAGAATCGGTGGATCTGTTAGCAAGAGGATAAAGACAATGCATTCGGTGTGTATTTACATTCATTGAAATATTAACATTTAATTAAATATTAAATTAAATTAAATATATCTCAGGGAGAAAGCATATACATATACAAATGCACAGATATATATGTTTTATTCAAATTTGTCAGTGTACAGCACAAGTACAGCAAAATGAGTTTCTCTGCATTTAACCCATCCTAGTATTAGGAGCAGCGGTCTATTTATAGGAGGAGCCAGGGATCAAACCAGCAACCTTCCGGTTGAGCTATACTGCCACCCAGATATATTGCACAAATAATGTGTAAATTAACATGACTACACCCCATCACTTCTGGTAACGATGGCCGGTGGGACTCAAACGCAGAGGTAGAGTACTAAGACTCAGAGGTAGAGTACTAAGACTCAGAGGTAGAGTACTAAGACTCAGAGGTAGAGTACTAAGACTCAGAGGTAGAGTACTAAGACTCAGAGGTAGAGTACTAAGACTCAGAGGTAGAGTATATATATAAACTCAGACTCAGAGGTTGAGTATATATATATATATATATATATATATATATATACTCAGACTCAGAGGTACTCTGTGTACATACATCTACTGATGCCTAGTCTGGACACATCTTCAGTGATGTTCATGGAATCATAGGACGTTTCGGGTCTCGCAACATCATACGCCCTCCTCCAGGTGACCCAGATGGCTAGCTAGCTACCATGACTCCATGGCTCCCCTCTTTTGAGCGACAGCCATCTTGAGGCCCTCTCTGCCGCATCGGTGGTACTGCGGATGGCTCTCCTCTTTCTCACTCCCTCGATGCCTAAACTGCCGAAGGCTCTGACCAAGGAACGGGCTGCGAATCCTCTGCAACCAACTTCCACCGGGAAACACCTTGCTCTCCAACCAGCCTGCTGACAGTCGCTGACCAGTCCTGCGTACTTGGAGAGCTTCCTTTCAAAGGCTTCTTCCAAGCGATCTTCCCACGGGACTGTCAGCTCCAGCAGCACAGCTTGCTTGGTGGACTCAGACACAAGAACAATGTCTGGTCGCAGGGTGGTGACTGCAATATGGCTGGGGAACTTCAGCTGATGTTCAAGGTCCACCAACAACTGCCAGTCTCTTGCAGACGTCAGGATGCCTGCAGATGTTTTTCTGGCAGAAGTTGGCTTGTCCCCAGCTCTGACAAAGGCGATGGTGTCCTTGGAGTGTCGGAACTGCTTTGACCACGCCAGTCCTGCGCTGATGGCTTCAGCAATGGTCTTCAGGACTTGGTCATGCCTCCACCTGTACCGTCCATCTCCAAGTGCCTTTGTACAGCAACTGAGGATGTGTTCCAGGGTTCCTCGCTTGGAACACAATGGGCATGCTGGTGTCTCTGCTATGCCCCATGTGTGCAGATTTGACGGGCTTGGAAGCACATCATACAATGCCTGGATTAGGAATTTGATGCGGTGAGGCTCGGCTTTCCAAAGCTCAGCCCAGGTCACTTTCCTCTCAACGCATTCTCCCATCTCGTCCAAGCTCCCTGTTGCTTCATTCCCACTGCCTTGCAGGTTCTTGTCTCCTCCACTGCTGCTCTCACCTCCTCCTGAACAAGACGGCGCCCTTCCTTCCCCCTGGTGTTCATTTGGGGAGTTGGAAAGGATCCTAGCCCAGCTCGACCTCGTGTGACCACTCCCACCAGGCTCTTGTGACGCAGCCTTGCCTCTGCCTCTTGAACTGCTTCCTCTGCCCTCCATTTCCTGCCAGTCCTCACTTGGATCCCTGCTTTAGCCACCTTCGGATCACTTGAGTCCCTGTATTGAACCACTTCTCTGGCTCTAGTTACCTTGAATTCCTCCTCCAAGGATTTGAAAGGCAGTTGCAGCTTGTTGGTGTTCCCGTAGAGTGCAATGCTGCTCAGGCTCCTTGGTAACCCAAGCCATCTCCGGAGGTGGTTGCTGACCCTCCTCTCTAGGGTCTCAACTGTTGAGATAGGGACCGCATAGACAAGGAGGGGCCACAGAATCCTGGGAAGAATGCCATGTTGGTAGACCCAGGCTTTAAACTTCCCAGGTAGGCCTGACTTGTCCACGGATTTCAGCCAGCCATCCAACTCAGTGCAGGTCGACTGGATAGATGTTGTGTCTCTCAGAGAGCAGTCAAAAACTTTTCCTAAGCTCTTGACTGGCTTCTCTGAGATAGATGGGATGGCTGTGTCTGCGATGTTAAACCGGAACTTGTCCACCACCTTCCCTTTCCTCAGCACCATTGATCTGGATTTGGCGGGTTTGAAACACATCCGGGCCCACTCCACCAGCTCTTCAAGCCCCTTCAGAATCCACCGGCAGCCTGGGACTGATTCTGTCATGATTGTGAGGTCATCCATGAATGCCCTGATGGGTGGTTGCCGTTGTCCGGAATTCGTGCGGGGCCCTCTGCACTCTGGCTCAGCAGACTTAGTGAGCATGTTCATGGCTAGGGAGAACAATGTCACAGAGATAGTACACCCTGTGATGATACCGATCTCCACCTTGTGCCAACTGGATGTTATTGCTCCTGAAGAGACCCTCATCCTGAAATTGCTGTAATAATCAGCGATGAGGTCTCTACACCTGCTTGGGACATGATGTTTTGTCAAAGTGAACTGAACCAGCTTGTGTGGAATGGAGCCGAATGCATTCTCCAGGTCAAGCCACAGCACTGACAGGTTGCCCTTGTTCTCTCTGGCCTCCCGAATAAGCTGTGTCACCACACCGGTATGCTCCAGACATCCTGGCATTCCTGAAATGCCACCTTTCTGGACAGATGTATCGATGTAGGTGTTCTCTGCCAGGTAGGTACACAGCCGTTTGGAAACAGCGCTGAAGAAAACCTTTGCCTCAACACACAGCAGGGAGATGATGCGGAACTGGTCTAGCTGAGTGGAGTTTTCCTCCTTCGGGATCCATACCCCTTCAGCCACTCTCCATTGATCAGGGATCCTCCCCCTTCTCCAGAAGACTCGCAAGATGTACCACAGACGCAGCAGGAGTTTGGGACAGTACTTATACACTTTGTGTGAAGTGCCACTCGGTCCTGGAGCAGAGCTTGCCCTTGCTTTGCGGACAACCTCCCTGACTTCCTTTAGCTGCAGCTCCGACATGTCGAACTGCACTTCTGGTTCAGGGGGGTCTATGAGGTTGTTACACTCTCCCAACTCCTGCTCTCTTGCGGGGTTGCTGTACGTCTGCTTCAGATGTTGGTCTATGTCATCCTGCGAGGAGGCCAGTTTGCCACTGCGCTTCTGCCCCAGCAAATCCTTAGTGAACTTGAAGGGGTTAGCGATGAAAGCAGAGGGCCCCGCACAGATTCCGGACAACGGCAACCACCCATCAGGGCATTCATGGATGACCTCACAGTCATGACAGAATCAGTCCCAGGCTGCCGGTGGATTCTGAAGGGGCTTGAAGAGCTGGTGGAGTGGGCCCAGATGCGGTAGAGTATATATATATACGTATATAAACTAAGAAGACTCAGAGGTAGAGTATATATATATATATATATAAACTCAGACTCAGAGGTAGAGTATATATATATATATCAACTCAGAATCAGAGGTAGAGTATATATATATATAAACTCAGAATCAGAGGTAGAGTATATATATATAAACTCAGAATCAGAGGTAGAGTATATATATATATATAAACTCAGAATCAGAGTAGATATATATATATACTCAGGAGAGATCGGCCTCAGGCAGACAGGGGTCCTAGAAGGAGAGATCGGCCTCGAGCAGACAGGGGTCCTAGCAGGAGATCGGCCTCAGGCAGACAGGGGTCCTAGCAGGAGAGATCGGCCTCGAGCAGACAGGGGTCCTAGCAGGAGAGATCGACCTCGAGCAGACAGGGGTCCTAGCAGGAGAGATCGGCCTCAGGCAGACAGAGGTCCTAGCAGGAGAGATCGGCCTCAGGCAGACAGGGGTCCTAGCAGGAGAGATCGGCCTCAGGCAGACAGGGGTCCTAGCAGGAGAGATCGTCCTCAGGCAGATAGGGGTCCTAGCAGGAGATCGGCCTCAGGCAGACAGGGGTCCTAGCAGGAAAGATCGGCCTCAGGCAGACAGGGGTCCTAGCAGGAGAGATCGGCCTCAGGCAGACAGGGGTCCTAGCAGGAGAGATCGGCCTCAGTCAGACAGGGGTCCTAGCAGGAGAGATCGGCGTCAGGCAGACAGGGGTCCTAGCAGGACAGATCGGCCTCAGGCAGACAGGGGTCCTAGCAGGAAAGATCGGCCTCAGGCAGACAGGGGTCCTAGCAGGAGAGATCGGCCTCAGGCAGAAAGGGGTCCTAGCAGGAGAGATCGGCCTCAGTCAGACAGGGGTCCTAGCAGGAGAGATCGGCCTCAGGCAGACAGGGGTCCTAGCAGGACAGATCGGCCTCAGGCAGACAGGGGTCCTAGCAGGAGAGATCGGCCTAAGGCAGACAGGGGTCCTAGCAGGAGAGATCGGCCTCAGGCAGACAGGGGTCCTAGCAGGAGAGATCGGTGTCAGGCAGACCGATTGGTCGTAGAGCACGGGGAAAAAAGGAATCTGGAAATGCGGGAAACAAGGTGTGCAAGCAGGGACAATGATCCAGAGATGAGTGGAAAACCAGGGGATGATATACTGCTGGACTACCTGCTGACACACCCACAATACACAAACACACAGAGAACAGACAGAGACGTACTGGAAACACAAGGGGGAGATAAAGCCAACAGGCTTATCCCTGATGGAATTCCCGAATGAAGGAGGCGTCCAAAATGAGGTGACACGTTCCTCCGGGCCGTAACCCTCCCAGTGGACTGAGGTATTGGTATCCCCTGCCTCCGGCAATGACAAAAGTGGGACTGAACGGATGGCGCCGCAATATCCTCCTCCTGGGCATGAGAATGATTTGATAGCTCAAAGAGGCCTCGAATTGAGACCTCTCTATGGCAGCACTGTTTAGGGAGGGAATACTCCACTCACGGTAGCTTGGGTGGCAACACAGCGGTTGTCGAGCGGTTGTCGAGCTGTATCGCCAGACGGAAAATCTTTAACTCCGCTGGTTCATCTCAGGTGGCTTTTTCGTGTTCATTCAAGGAGTTTAAAAGCGTACCTCGGAGCGCTGTGTTGGCCCACTAAGCGTCAGCTGCCACTGTCTTAAAATTCACGGAAAAGACGGCCACACTGCATGTTCCGTCAAACATTTTGCCGCATCTTCCAAGTAAACCGGGTGGTCGAACACGTTTCTAAAGGAAGCAATAT
>CM050999.1:34732291-34752291 GCA_027704905.1 Muraenolepis orangiensis
GGCTGCTTCAACCAGACTCTAATCAGTCTGACTGGGGCCAGGTGAGGCTGCTTCAACCAGACTCTAATCAGTCTGACTGGGGCCAGGTGAGGCTGCTTCAACCAGACTCTAATCAGTCTGACTGGGGCCAGGTGAGGCTGCTTCAACCAGACTCTAATCAGTCTGACTGGGGCCAGGTGAGGCTGCTACAACCAGACTCTAATCAGTCTGACTGGGGCCAGGTGAGGCTGCTTCAACCAGACTCTAATCAGTCTGACTGGGGCCAAGTGAGGCTGCTTCAACCAGACTCGAATCAGTCTGACTGGGGCCAAGTGAGGCTGCTTCAACCAGACTCTAATCAGTCTGACTGGGGCCAGGTGAGGCTGCTTCAACCAGACTCTAATCAGTCTGACTGGGGCCAAGTGAGGCTGCTTCAACCAGAGTCTAATCAGTCTGACTGGGGCCAAGTGAGGCTGCTTCAACCAGAGTCTAATCAGTCTGACTGGGGCCAGGTGAGGCTGCTTCAACCAGACTCTAATCAGTCTGACTGGGGCCAGGTGAGGCTGCTTCAACCAGACTCTAATCAGTCTGACTGGGGCCAGGTGAGGCTGCTTCAACCAGACTCTAATCAGTCTGACTGGGGCCAGGTGAGGCTGCTACAACCAGACTCTAATCAGTCTGACTGGGGCCAGGTGAGGCTGCTTCAACCAGACTCTAATCAGTCTGACTGGGGCCAAGTGAGGCTGCTTCAACCAGACTCGAATCAGTCTGACTGGGGCCAAGTGAGGCTGCTTCAACCAGACTCTAATCAGTCTGACTGGGGCCAGGTGAGGCTGCTTCAACCAGACTCTAATCAGTCTGACTGGGGCCAAGTGAGGCTGCTTCAACCAGAGTCTAATCAGTCTGACTGGGGCCAAGTGAGGCTGCTTCAACCAGAGTCTAATCAGTCTGACTGGGGCCAGGTGAGGCTGCTTCAGCTAGCCACAAACTACAAACACTCCCCACTTATATATAAATGAAATAACATAACAAGTGTTTAAATATAAACCCTCCATATCAACCCAACACGTCCTTTTAAATATCTAATCTAAACCTCACTGACGGGGTGACCAGTCAGCAGCAGCTCTCCTCACTGAAGCCCTCCAGGACCACAGAGCTGCTGGGTATGGTCCAGGGGTCTGCTGCCCCCTGGAGCTTCACTTCAACACAACAAGATGGACGTGTGCCACTGCTTCACTCCCAAGCTAATGGAGATCAGGTTCCTGTCAAGTGAGAAACTCCTGAACTGTATTCAGACAAGCGGAGCAGCAAAGTTCTCTGTAAAAAGACAGCACAAGGTTCTGATCCAGCGGGCCATTGTTGGACAGATTGTGGCCTAAATGTCCACCTGGACCGAAGCCTACTGCCCACTGACATGTCCTCAGGGTCTGGGCCTTTCAGAAGGAGCTTGTGGGCCACGTCCACCTCATCCTCCGGCCTGTGGGCCTGGACTTCAGCCTTGAGAAGCATTGAATAAAGGTTACAGTTTTACTTCTCATTTTCTGTTTGGGTCACAAGACAACGAGACAGTAGTAAACGTCTTGTTTACAGCTACTCATGTGTAATCTGTGATTGAGGTTAGATGCAGGCTTGTTTTAAGTCAATCTCCCAATATCCTAATACATTACTGATCCAGAAGGTCCATTCCAAAGACTTGTGGTTGTGAGTTGGCAAATTCTAACCAGCTATACCCTATACCCTAGTGCATGCACATAATATTGAATATCTAATATGGGACATTTGCAGCATGCATTCATAAGTCATTTCAGATATTTAACATGAAACTCCTCAAAGGTTTATTATTTAGTTGAACAAACTGCACTACAGCAGCATAAAAGCTAGATTATATACCGTAAGCCCATGGCCGTAAGGGCAGATACTGTTGGCTGTAGGATGCTGCCATCTAGTGGTCATTTGAGGTAGCACACAGAAAATCGCTTCTAGTGTTAAACAGGAATAGTAGCCTTTCCAATACATACATTTCAATAGATACCAATATCCTCTTACAACAATGTTTTGCAGTCTGCGTGGTTTCCTTTATGTGGTATTGGTGAGAGTGGGAGTGGCCACCCAGATCTATGATGGATGGATAACCCTACCAGACCGATCAATCCACCATACTAATCACTAATCACACCCTGATCGTGTATTATGACCCATTTAAAACAAGGGATATCAAAATGAAATCTGTATTTGGTCAAATGTGAGAATAAATTGGAGAAATATGAAACAAAGAAAACATATTAGACATCAATATCGTCAGACATTCATGTCTGATATTTGCTAAACAAAAATAAATTCACGTCAACATTTTTTAATTGATTAATAGACAATCCTTAATTTTTTTAATTTTTTATTCTGCATACCTGTATTTATTTATAATGATTCATCTACATAACAATGTTATCAATTGGTGTTGATGAAAATGAAGGTGAAATCCATCCTTTTACATTGTAGCTGCAGTTCTCTTTGCTGCCACCGGAGGTCACTGTTAACCCGCTTCTCCTCCCTACACTTCACTCATATTATTTGTGTAAGTGCCAGAAGGTTGCGGGTTCGAGGCCGAAGAGCCCCCTAAAGTGGCACCGGCAGCTGCCCTCATCGAGCTAAAGCAGATGACGACAGGGGCCATCATCAGCCTATCATTGATGTTCATTATATCTGCCCACAGAGGAATATACATGTGAATTTGACCGGCTGTACAACATGAGTAGCGTCAGTGTGTAGTACTACTGTACACTACTGCACAGGACAAGAAGGCCGTCCAGAGGGGTGTACTCCTCCATGCATCGAGGAGATCTTCAGGACCAGGTGTCGGAATAAGGCCATCTCCATCATAAAGGACCACAACCACCCGGCCACCCTCTCTTCTCCCCCCTGCGGTCCAGTCGGTTCATACTACAATGCCCATGTGTATTTAGACGCCACGCTGACATGGGGTTTCTAAGAGGACTTTACCTGTCCAAGCCCAACGCCATCTTTTTAGCACTGGCATTTCCATGGAAGACTGAAGTGGCTTTCAGATTCTGATTCAGATTCAGATTACTTTATTCATCCCGAGGGAAATTAAGGTGCAACAGTTGACACAGGGGGAATAAATGCACACACAAATATACTAATACCTAAAGCTAAAAACTAAATAACAACTAACTAACTAAACAAAACTAGTATAAACAAGATATAACTAAATGAACTCTAAATTAAATCTAAATGTATTGATAGATGAATTGCACAATTTACAGTATTATTACAGTAGTACGTAGGTATATACAACACACAACAATACGTATAGTGCAAATTGGCAGTAATAAATACTAATAAATAATTCAGATGAATACTGAAAAAGTGACATGTGAAAAGTGAAAAGTGAAATAGAATTTACAGTGCAAAATTACAGTGAAATGATTTACAGTGCGTTGACCTCAGGTCACTGAGTCTCCACTGTCCTTCTCACGACCCGAGGTAGATAATAGAGAGAGAGAGAGAGAGAGAGAGAGAGAGAGAGAGAGAGAGAACTCGTTGTGGTTGTCATTGAAGTGTGTGGTTCGTTTACAGTTCAGCCTTAAGAGTTGTGGCAAGTGGACGTCATTGAATGTTTTTAGTTGCCGTGAGGTGGACTGTTGTATGTATGTATGTATGTATGTATGTATGTATGTATGTATGTATGTATGTATGTATGTATGTATGTGTGTATGTATGTATGTGTGTATGTATGTGTGTATGTATGTATGTATGTATGTATGTATGTATGTATGTATGTATGTATGTATGTATGTATGTATGTATGTATGTATGTATGTATGTATGTATGTACGTACGTACGTACGTACGTATGTATGTATGTATGTATGTATGTATGTATGTATGTATGTAGGTGTGTATGTATGTATGTATGTATGTATGTATGTATGTATGTATGTATGTATGTAAGTATGTATGTGTGTATGTATATATGTATGTATGTGTTACGAGCCCAAAACGCCACTTAAGGACTGCGTAACATAAAAAAGGTCACAGAACTCGGTTGTGCGAAAAACGTGATTATTTATTACAACTGATGAACTGTAACAGAACATGACGGTAACCAAAGGAAAAAGGAAAAGAAAACCTCATGCTTCCCCTACCTTGATGGTACAAGTCTCATCTGCAGAAGTGAGTCTTCCGGGGAAACTACCTAACCTACTCTAACTGACCCTAAACTAATAACGTGAAGGAAAAATGGGCAAAGTGACCGTCAAGGGTAAATGATGTCAAAATCTCAAAACATGTTTAAAGTTAATTAACAAGAACAAAACTAAAGTGTGCCAGCGCGTCTGCCGTGGGAAAAACCCAGGTGAGAGAGAGAGAGCCATCTTGGTAGAGGGGCGGTATTTATTCAGGAGGGCCGGCCCCAGCCAATGCACAATCAGTCAGCCACGCCCAAACTCCACCTACAGGCACAGCGCAGGCGCAAAGACAGGGAAAGAAAAACAAGGAAAAACAAGCAAGCACTCTCAACCTTGTAACACCCCCACCCTTAAAGAAATAAATTGGGGGTTGTATTAACAAAAATATTTAGGACAAGCAAAAGATGAATATCTACAACCTATGTACAAATATAAACAGGATGTGAAATACTTATCTAATGTCCAGCTAAAGAATGCCGAACCAATTTCACTGGAAAAACCACACTAAAGTTAACACAGATAAATACATTTCACCCACAATTTATGTTAAAGATAGTGGGCAAGTTCTTAACTATGCACGAGAAAGTGCATCCGCAACAACATTATCCCTGCCACGGATATGTTGAATGCTAATATTAAAGCCTTGTAAGAGAAGGCTCCACCGCATCAAACGCTGATTTTGATTCCGCATCCGGTCAAGAAAAGTTAGCGGATTATGATCGGTGTAGACAGTAACCGGCTGTGCGGCACCACCCACATAGACCTCAAAATGCTGAAGCGCTAACACAAGAGCAAGAGCCTCTTTTTCAATGGTGGAATACACACGTTGTTGGATGTTAAATTTACGAGAAAAAAAACACAAAGGATGTTCCAACCCGTCTTCTCCACGCTGCATAAGGACTGCACCAGCCCCTAAGTCACTCGCGTCCACAGCAAGAACAAAAGGAACAGAGAAATTAGGAGCAGCGAGCACAGGAGCAGTTGTGAGCAACGCCTTCACAGAGTCAAAAGACAATTGACTTTTCTCAGTCCACTGAAATAAACGTTTAGTGCTGAGAAGATCCGTAAGAGGTACAGCTACTGCAGAAAAGTTCCTGCAGAAAGATCTGTAGTATCCAACCATACCAAGAAATCTCCTGAGCTCACGACGTGTTGTTGGGGCAGGGTAGCTCAAAATGGCCTCCACTTTAGAATGCACAGGACGCACCATACCACCACCAACCACCTTTCCTAGATAGACTACGGTGGCTTGGCCGAACTCACATTTAGCCAGATTTATTGTCAGATTTGCCGCAGACAATCGCTTAAACACAGATGTTAGATGGTCAATATGCTCACCCCAGGTGGCGCTATATACCACCAAGTCGTCAAGATAGGCCTCACAGTTGGAAAGTCCAGCAAGTACGTAGTTAACTAACCTCTGAAAGGTGGCCGGTGCATTCCGAAGACCAAACGCCATCACGGTGTATTGTAGGAAGCTGTCAGGTGTTACAAAAGCAGATATTTCCTTGGCTCGATCGGTCAACGGAATTTGCCAATAGCCTTTCAAAAGGTCGATTTTACTGACGAAAACTGCTGACCCAAGGCGATCTATGCAATCGTCCATGCGTGGCAAGGGAAAACTATCAGGCTTGGTAATAGAATTAACCTTACGAAAGTCTGTGCAAAATCTGGAAGTGCCATCTGATTTTGGCACCAGGAGACAAGGTGAGCTCCATCGGCTAAAGCTAAGCTCTGCAATACCATTATCCGTCATAAACTTCACCTCCTTTTGAAGTTGTAGCCGTTTAAGTGGATTAGCACGGTAGGCATGTTGCTTAATAGGCCTACAATCACCAACATCAATATCGTGAGCAATAACACTAGTACGAAGTGGAACATCAGAAAACAAATTTTTGTAACGAGATAGAAGGGCAATCAAATCACCACGGTCAGAGTCAGAAAGGTGAGAAAGAAAAGAATTCAAATTTAACATAATTTCAGAATTCCTCAACCTACCCACCACCACCTCAGCTGAGGGACAACGGACATCCTCCTCCATAGGAGAAGCAGCAGGTCCACTCAGCTGTGGTGCTGAAACAGAAGAGTCAAATTCAGCGGCCAAAGGCAAAGCGGCAACAACTTCAGCACCAGGTGTGGTAGACAGCGCCACAGTATCAGACACGCGAGTTAAGACGCAAGCCTCAGAAGGCTTATTTCACTCACAGTAGCGTTTAAGCATGTTCACATGACACAGGCGAGATTTCTTCCTTCTGTCTGGTGTAGCGATGACATAATTAACATCACCCACACGACGTTCTACACGATAAGGCCCAGTGTAGCGGGTTTGAAGGGCAGGACCGAGAATGGGGAGTAATACCATTACCTTATCGCCAGGTTTAAATTCACGCACGACAGCCTTCTTGTCATAACGGTGTTTCATACGTTTCTGACAGATGCCAATATTTTCTTTTGCAAGTTCGCATGCTCGATGTAACCTGCAGCGCATTTTAGCTACATAGTCAGAAAGACTGTGGTGAGAAGTATCCCCGGTCAACCAGGATTCTTTAAGCAGTTTTAATGGGCCACGAACAGTATGTCCAAAGACTAGTTCAGATGGACTAAACCCCAGTGATTCCTGGACCACTTCACGAACTGCAAAAAGAGCAAATGGTACTCCCTCGTCCCAATCTCGTTCGAACTCAAAGCAATATGCACGGAGCATGGACTTTAACGTTTGATGGAAACGTTCGAGAGCGCCTTGTGTCTGTGGATGGTAACAACTAGAAGTAATGTGTTTCACGCCTAGCTGCTGCATAGACTGTTTGAATACCTTCGACATGAAGTTTGTGCCCTGGTCCGTTTGAGCAATTTTCGGAAGGCCAAAGAGAGAGAAAAACACCAGCAAAACTTTAATGATGGCAGATGCCGTTATTTTCCTAAGTGGTATGGCCTCGGGAAAACGGGTTAGAGAACACATGATAGTGAGAAGGTACTGATTACCCGACTTCGTTCGCGGCAATGGACCAACACAATCTAAAATCACGTTCTCAAATGGCTCAGAAGTAACCGGTATCGGCTGCAGCGGAGCCGGAGGGATCACCTGATTAGGCTTGCCCGTTACTTGACAAATATGACAAGTCTTGCAATATTTAACAACATCGCGTTTAAGACCTGGCCAGAAAAAATGACGTGTGATACGATCCGTTGTTTTATTAATGCCCAAATGACCCGCAAAATGATGGTCATGAGCGAGACGCAGAACCTCCGTTCGATAAGACAGAGGAACAATGACCTGATACAGGACACGCCAGTCATCGTTTGCAGAGGCCGTCAGTGGTCTCCACTTACGCATGAGAACACCCTCACGAATAAAATATCCATGAGGCATGCATTCAATGTCCTCTTCGGGGACAGCACTAGAGAAAAAAGAAGAAAGAGAGGAGTCGTTTTTTTGTTCAACGACAAGTTGTTCGCGGCTGAGAGGCAAATTAAGAACGCAGGGAACATTAGACAATGGAGCAATCTTAGCAATAGGCCTACTTTCATTAGAAAAACCATCAGAAGGGTGAGCCATAAAAGACTCACTGAGATTAACAAGCTCATCGTCGCGTTCAAGTATCTCTTTGGCTTTATGCGCCATGGCGCGTGTAACCACATTTGCGTGGAAAACTTCTGGGAATTTCACAGTCAAGTCGTCAGGACACGGAGAAATATTAGACTGGGCAACTACAGGATTAGGGAATACAGCCCCACCCCCAAGATCATTACCGAGTAACATAGAAACATTTTGAATCGGAAGAGATGGACGTAGGCCCACCTTAAAGTTACCGGTGACCAGATCAGAAAATAGAGACATCTCATGGAGCGGAACACTTACAAAGCCCATTTCAAAACCCTGCACGAGTACATTTTCTCCAGTGTAGGAGTCATCACTGAAAGGCAGGACATTCTCCAAAATGAAACTTTGCGAAGCGGCTGTGTCGCGGAGTATTTTTATAGGAACCCGCACAGAAGGGTCGGCCGGCAAAGTAACAAAACCATCCATAATGAATGGTGCAAAAGCCTGACTAATGTGATCGTCTTTTCTAGACGCATGGGTAGGTGAAGAGACACACAGGCCCAAGTTGGAGCCAAACCTATTCGAAGCAGGGGAAACCGCATTGTTTTTGCGTTTCAGAGAGTAACACTCCGAAAGTATGTGTCCTCGTTTCTTACAATAACCGCAAACAGCAACAGGAACATGATCTCTCCGAGTCACTTGTCTTTCCTTTTGACTATTGTCGACTACAGTATCTTTGAAAGTCCGAGAACTCTTTTGAAAGCTACTGTTGTTGCTTTGAAACCTATCAGGCGAGAGAAGCACACCTTTATGTGCAAGCACATATTCGTCAGCCCGAACGGCTGCGCTCGATGGAATTAACCCTTTGTGCTCACTCAGGAACGTGGCTACATTTTTGGGAAGACAGCTTTTAAAGTCCTCAAGAATCATTTCATTACGAAGGCCCTCGAATGTTGTTATCTCTTCAGAGTTAATCCAACGATCAAACAATAATTCTTTTTTCCGAACGAACTCCACATAAGTGAGCGACTCCGGCCTTTGGTAGTTGCGATACTTCTGCCTATACGCTTCGGGTACAAGAGAGTAAATGCGCAACACTGCTTGCTTGACTTTCTCGTAGTCAGCAGCATCCTCTAATGACAACGTCGAATATGCCTGTTGCGCTTTGCCAACAAAAATACTCTGCAATGTCATGGTCCACACTTCGCGTGGCCATTTAAGAACTGTAGCGACTCTCTCGAAATGAGCGAAAAACTTATCGACCTCCTTTTCATTGAATGGAGGAACAAGTCGAATACTTCGAGTGACATCGAAACGATCAGTTGGGAGAGTAAGGCCAGATTCACGAGCTTTAATCTCGAGTTCCTTAAGACGAATGGCTTGCGCCACCTCCAAATCCTTCATTTTATATTCATGCTCTCTACATTCTCGGTCACGAACCACTTGTCTATCTGCTTCCAGTCGTGTTTTCTCTCGCTCCCATTCAATCTCCTTCTCCCTTAACTCTAATCGACGGAGTTCTAGTTCAGCTTTGGTAGGCGTACCTGGGTATGCTCGATCAGCTGTTTCAGGTGAAGCACCAATTTCGGGAGAATCCTTTTTCGCTTCACCAAAAACACCCCGAGCGGACAAAAAATCGGTGAGTTTAGTTAAGATTTCTGCCTTAGATGGACTACCTCGTACCTCAACTTTATAATGACCTGCGATCCTAACAAGCTCATCGCGCGTAACACTGGATAACACCTCTATGGTGGGAGAAGTAATGAATGCCTCTAAACTAAACATTGCAAGAAAACAGCCAAAGAAACAGCTAGCGAAAAAACAAAAGCAGTCCTGACAACAAAAGAGAAAAAGACAGCGCTGGGCACACTAACCGAAACAATGTGACGAAAAACACACCTATAAATCTATGCGTCAAAAAATCGAACATATCCCGGACGAGCCCCCAATTTATGTTACGAGCCCAAAACGCCACTTAAGGACTGCGTAACATAAAAAGGTCACAGAACTCGGTTGTGCGAAAAACGTGATTATTTATTACAACTGATGAACTGTAACAGAACATGACGGTAACCAAAGGAAAAAGGAAAAGAAAACCTCATGCTTCCCCTACCTTGATGGTACAAGTCTCATCTGCAGAAGTGAGTCTTCCGGGGAAACTACCTAACCTACTCTAACTGACCCTAAACTAATAACGTGAAGGAAAAATGGGCAAAGTGACCGTCAAGGGTAAATGATGTCAAAATCTCAAAACATGTTTAAAGTTAATTAACAAGAACAAAACTAAAGTGTGCCAGCGCGTCTGCCGTGGGAAAAACCCAGGTGAGAGAGAGAGAGCCATCTTGGTAGAGGGGCGGTATTTATTCAGGAGGGCCGGCCCCAGCCAATGCACAATCAGTCAGCCACGCCCAAACTCCACCTACAGGCACAGCGCAGGCGCAAAGACAGGGAAAGAAAAACAAGGAAAAACAAGCAAGCACTCTCAACCTTGTAACAGTATGTATGTATGTATGTATGTATGTATGTATGTATGTGTGTATGTATGTATGTATGTGTGTATGTATGTATGTATGTATGTATGTATGTGTGTATGTATGTATGTATGTATGTATGTATGTATGTATGTATGTGACCCTCTGGCCGTGCGTGGAGTCTTTGACCCCGACCGGGCTCCGCCCCGCTCCCTCTGGCCGTGGAGTCTTTGACCCCGACCGGGCTCCGCCCCTCTCCCTCTGGCCGTGCGTGGAGTCTTTGACCCCGACTGGGCTTCACCCCTCTCCCGCTGGCCGTGGAGTCTTTGACCCTGACCGGGCTCCGCCCCTCTCCCTCTGGCCGTGGAGTCTTTGACCCTGACCGGGCTCCGCCCCTCTCCCTCTGGCCGTGGAGTCTTTGACCCTGACCGGGCTCCGCCCCTCTCCCTCTGGCCGTGTGTGGAGTCTTTGACCCCGACCGGGCTCCGCCCCTTTACCTCTGGCCGTGCGTGGAGTCTTTGACCCCCACCGGACTTCACTCCTCTCCCGCTGGCCGTGGAGTCTTTGACCCCGACCGGGCTCCGCCCCTCTCCCTCTGGCCGTGGAGTCTTTGACCCCGACCGGGCCCCGCCCCTCTCCCTCTGGCCGTGGAGTCTTTGACCCCGACCGGGCTCCGCCCCTCTCCCTCTGGCCGTGTGTGGAGTCTTTGACCCCGACCGGGCTCCGCCCCTCTACCTCTGGCCGTGCGTGGAGTCTTTGACCCCCACCGGGCTTCACCCCTCTCCCGCTGGCCGTGGAGTCTTTGACCCCGACCGGGCTCCGCCCCTCTCCCTCTGGCCGTGGAGTCTTTGACCCTGACCGGGCTCCGCCACTCTCCCTCTGGCCGTGGAGTCTTTGACCCCGACCGGGCTCCGCCCCTCTCCCTCTGGCCATAGAGTCTTTGACCCTGACCGGGCTCCGTCCCTCTCCCTCTGGCCGTGGAGTCTTTGACCCCGACCGGGCTCCGCCCCTCACCCTCTGGCCGTGCGTGGAGTCTTTGACCCCGACCGGGCTCCGCCCCGCTCCCTCTGGCCGTTGAGTCTTTGACCCCGACCGGGCTCCGCCCCTATCCCTCTGGCCGTGCGTGGAGTCTTTGACCCCGACTGGGCTCCGCCCCTCTCTCTCTGGCCGTGGAGTCTTTGACCCCGACCGGGCTCCGCCCCTCTCCCTCTGGCCGTGGAGTCTTTGACCCCGACCGGGCTCCGCCCCTCTCCCTCTGGCCATGGAGTCTTTGACCCCGACCGGGCTCCGCCCCTCTCCCTCTAGCCGTGTGTGGAGTCTTTGACCCCGACCGGGCTCCGCCCCTCTACCTCTGGCCGTGCGTGGAGTCTTTGACCCACACCGGGCTTCAACCTTCTCCCGCTGGCCGTGGAGTCTTTGACCCCGACCGGGCTCCGCCCCTCTCCCTCTGGCCGTGGAGTCTTTGAACCCGACCGGGCTCCGCCCCTCTCCCTGTGGCCGTGGAGTCTTTGACTCCGACCGGGCTCCGCCCCTCTCCCTCTGGCCGTGTGTGGAGTCTTTGACCCCGACCGGGCTCCGCCCCTCTACCTCTGGTCGTGCGTGGAGTCTTTGACCCCCACCGAGCTTCACCCCTCTCCCGCTGGCCGTGGAGTCTTTGACCCCGACCGGGCTCCGCCCCTCTCCCTCTGGCCATGGAGTCTTTGACCCCGACCGGGCTCCGCCCCTCTCCCTCTGGCCATGGAGTCTTTGACCCCGACCGGGCTCCGCCCCTCTCCCTCTGGCCGTGTGTGGAGTCTTTGACCCCGACCGGGCTCCGCTCCTCTCCCTCTGGCCGTACGTGGAGTCTTTGACCCCCACCGGGCTCCGCCCCTCTCCCGCTGGCCGTGGAGTCTTTGACCCCAACCGGGCTCCGCCCCTCTCCCTCTGGCCATAGAGTCTTTGACCCTGACCGGGCTCCGTCCCTCTCCCTCTGGCCGTGGAGTCTTTGACCCCGACCGGGCTCCGCCCCTCACCCTCTGGCCGTGCGTGGAGTCTTTGACCCCGACCGGGCTCCGCCCCGCTCCCTCTGGCCATAGAGTCTTTGACCCTGACCGGGCTCCGTCCCTCTCCCTCTGGCCGTGGAGTCTTTGACCCCGACCGGGCTCCGCCCCTCACCCTCTGGCCGTGCGTGGAGTCTTTGACCCCGACCGGGCTCCGCCCCGCTCCCTCTGGCCGTTGAGTCTTTGACCCCGACCGGGCTCCGCCCCTATCCCTCTGGCCGTGCGTGGAGTCTTTGACCCCGACTGGGCTCCGCCCCTCTCCCTCTGGCCGTGGAGTCTTTGACCCCGACCGGGCTCCGCCCCTCTCCCTCTGGCCGTGGAGTCTTTGACCCCGACCGGGCTCCGCCCCTCTCCCTCTGGCCATGGAGTCTTTGACCCCGACCGGGCTCCGCCCCACTCCCTCTGGCCGTGCGTGGAGTCTTTGACCCCGACTGGGCTCCGCCCCTCTCCCTCTGGCCGTGGAGTCTTTGACCCCGACCGGGCTCCGCCCCTCTCCCTCTGGCCGTGGAGTCTTTGACCCCGACCGGGCTCCGCCCCTCTCCCTCTGGCCATGGAGTCTTTGACCCCGACCGGGCTCCGCCCCTCTCCCTCTGGCCGTGTGTGGAGTCTTTGACCCCGACCGGGCTCCGCCCCTCTACCTCTGGCCGTGCGTGGAGTCTTTGACCTACACCGGGCTTCAACCTTCTCCCGCTGGCCGTGGAGTCTTTGACCCCGACCGGGCTCCGCCCCTCTCCCTCTGGCCGTGGAGTCTTTGACCCCGACCGGGCTCCGCTCCTCTCCCGCTGGCCGTGGAGTCTTTGACCCCGACCGGGCTCCGCCCCTCTCCCTCTGGCCGTGCGTGGAGTCTTTGACCCCGACCGGGCTCCGCCCCTCTCCCTCTGGCAATGGAGTCTTTGACCCCCACCGGGCTCCGCCCCTCTCCCTCTGGCCGTGGAGTCTTTGACCCCGACCGGGCTCCGCCCCTCTCCCTCTGGCCGTGGAGTCTTTGACCCCGACCAGGCTCCGCCCCTCTCCCTCTGGCCATGCGTGGAGTCTTTGACCCCGACCGGGCTCCGCCCCTCTCCCTCTGGCCGTGCGTGGAGTCTTTGACCCCGACCGGGCTCCGCCCCTCTCCCACTGGCCGTGGAGTCTTTGACCCCGACCGGGCTCCGGCCCTCTCCCTCTGGCCGTGCGTGGAGTCTTTGACCCCGACCGGCTCCGCCCCTCTCCCTCTGGCCGTGCGTGGAGTCTTTGACCCCGACCGGGCTCCGCCCCTCTCCCTCTGGCAATGGAGTCTTTGCCCCCGACCGGGCTCCGCCCCTCTCCCTCTGGCCGTGGAGTCTTTGACCCCGACCGGGCGCCGCCCCTCTCCCTCTGGCCGTGGAGTCTTTGACCCCGACCGAGCTCCGCCCCTCTCCCTATGGCCGTGGAGTCTTTGACCCCGACCCGGCTCCGCCCCTCTCCCTCTGGCTGTGGAGTCTTTGACGCCGACCCGGCTCCGCCCCTCTCCCTCTGGCCGTGGAGTCTTTGACGCCGACCGGGCTCCGCCCCTCTCCCTCTAGCCGTGCGTGGAGTCTTTGACCCCGACCGGGCTCCGCCCCTCTCCCTCTGGCCATGCGTGGAGTCTTTGACCCCGACCGGGCTCCGCCCCTCTCCCGCTGGCCGTGGAGTCTTTGACTCCGACCGGGCTCCGCCCCTGTCCCTCTGGAAATGGAGTCTTTGCCCCCGACCGGGCTCCGCCCCTCTCCCTCTGGCCGTGCGTGGAGTCTTTGACCCCGACCGGGCTCCGCCCATCTCCCTCTGGCCATGGAGTCTTTGACCCCGACCGGACTCCGCCCCTCTCCCTCTGGCCGTAGAGTCTTTGACCCCGACTGGGCTCCGCCCCTCTCCCTCTGGCCGTGGAGTCTTTGACCCCGACCGGGCTCCGCCCCTCTCCCTCTGGCCGTGCATGGAGTCTTTGACCCCGACCGGGCTCCGCCCCTCTCCTTCTGGCCGTGCGTGGAGTCTTTGACCCCGACTGGGCTCCGCCCCTCTCCTGCTGGCCGTGGAGTCTTTGACCCCGACCGGGCTCCGCCCCTCTCCCTCTGGCCGTGCGTGGAGTCTTTGACCCCGACCGGCTCCGCCCCTCTCCCGCTGGCCGTGGAGTCTTTGACTCCGACCGGGCTCCGCCCCTGTCCCTCTGGAAATGGAGTCTTTGCCCCCGACCGGGCTCCGCCCCTCTACCTCTGGCCGTGCGTGGAGTCTTTGACCCACACCGGGCTTCAACCTTCTCCCGCTGGCCGTGGAGTCTTTGACCCCGACCGGGCTCCGCCCCTCTCCCTCTGGCCGTGGAGTCTTTGACCCCGACCGGGCTCCGCCCCTCTCCCTATGGCCGTGGAGTCTTTGACCCCGACCGGGCTCCGCCCCTCTCCCTCTGGCCGTGGAGTCTTAGACCCCCACCCGGCTCCGCACCTCTCCCTCTGGCCGTGGAGTCTTTGACGCCGATCGGGCTCCGCCCCTCTCTCTCTGGCCGTGGAGTCTTTGACGCCGACCGGGCTCTGCCCCTCTCCCTCTGGCCATGGAGTCTTTGACCCTGACCGGGCTCCGCCCCTCTCCCTCTGGCCGTGGAAGCTTTGACCCAGACCGGGCTCCACCCCTCTCCCTCTGGCCGTGGAGTCTTTGACCCTGACTCGGCTCCGCCCCTCTCCCTCTGGCCGTGGAGTCTTTGACCACGACCGGGCTCCGCCCCTCTCCCTCTGGCCGTGCGTGGAGTCTTTGACCCCCACCGGGCCCCGCCCCTCTCCCGCTGGCCGTGGAGTCTTTGACCCCAACCAGGCTCCGCACCTCTCCCTCTGGCCGTGGAGTCTTTGACGCCGATCGGGCTCCGCCCCTCTCTCTCTGGCCGTGGAGTCTTTGACGCCGACCGGGCTCTGCCCCTCTCCCTCTGGCCATGGAGTCTTTGACCCTGACCGGGCTCCGCCCCTCTCCCTCTGGCCGTGGAAGCTTTGACCCAGACCGGGCTCCACCCCTCTCCCTCTGGCCGTGGAGTCTTTGACCCTGACTCGGCTCCGCCCCTCTCCCTCTGGCCGTGGAGTCTTTGACCACGACCGGGCTCCGCCCCTCTCCCTCTGGCGGTGCGTGGAGTCTTTGACCCCCACCGGGCCCCGCCCCTCTCCCGCTGGCCGTGGAGTCTTTGACCCCGACCAGGCTCCGCCCCTCTCCCTCTGGCCATGGAGTCTTTGACTCCGACCGGGCTCCGCCCCTCTCCCTCTGGCCATGGAGTCTTTGACCCTGACCGGGCTCCGCCACTCTCCCTCTGGCCGTGGAGTCTTTGACCCCGACCGGGCTCCGCCCCTCTCCCTCTGGCCATGGAGTCTTTGACCCTGACCGGGCTCCGCCACTCTCCCTCTGGCCGTGTGTGGAGTCTTTGACCCCGACCGGGCTCCGCCCCTCTCCCTCTGGCCGTGCGTGGAGTCTTTGACCCCTACCGGGCTCCACCCCTCTCCCTCTGGCCGTGGAGTCTTTGACCCTGACTCGGCTCCGCCCCTCTCCCTCTGGCCGTGCGTGGAGTCTTTGACCACGACCGGGCTCCGCCCCTCTCCCTCTGGCCGTGCGTGGAGTCTTTGACCCCGACCGGCTCCGCCCCTCTCCCTCTGGCCGTGCGTGGAGTCTTTGACCCCGACCGGGCTCCGCCCCTCTCCCTCTGGCAATGGAGTCTTTGCCCCCGACCGGGCTCCGCCCCTCTCCCTCTGGCCGTGGAGTCTTTGACCCCGACCGGGCGCCGCCCCTCTCCCTCTGGCCGTGGAGTCTTTGACCCCGACCGGGCTCCGCCCCTCTCCCTATGGCCGTGGAGTCTTTGACCCCGACCCGGCTCCGCCCCTCTCCCTCTGGCTGTGGAGTCTTTGACGCCGACCCGGCTCCGCCCCTCTCCCTCTGGCCGTGGAGTCTTTGACGCCGACCGGGCTCCGCCCCTCTCCCTCTAGCCGTGCGTGGAGTCTTTGACCCCGACCGGGCTCCGCCCCTCTCCCTCTGGCCATGCGTGGAGTCTTTGACCCCGACCGGGCTCCGCCCCTCTCCCGCTGGCCGTGGAGTCTTTGACTCCGACCGGGCTCCGCCCCTGTCCCTCTGGAAATGGAGTCTTTGCCCCCGACCGGGCTCCGCCCCTCTCCCTCTGGCCGTGCGTGGAGTCTTTGACCCCGACCGGGCTCCGCCCATCTCCCTCTGGCCATGGAGTCTTTGACCCCGACCGGACTCCGCCCCTCTCCCTCTGGCCGTAGAGTCTTTGACCCCGACTGGGCTCCGCCCCTCTCCCTCTGGCCGTGGAGTCTTTGACCCCGACCGGGCTCCGCCCCTCTCCCTCTGGCCGTGCATGGAGTCTTTGACCCCGACCGGGCTCCGCCCCTCTCCTTCTGGCCGTGCGTGGAGTCTTTGACCCCGACTGGGCTCCGCCCCTCTCCTGCTGGCCGTGGAGTCTTTGACCCCGACCGGGCTCCGCCCCTCTCCCTCTGGCCGTGCGTGGAGTCTTTGACCCCGACCGGCTCCGCCCCTCTCCCTCTGGCCGTGCGTGGAGTCTTTGACCCCGACCGGGCTCCGCCCCTCTCCCGCTGGCCGTGGAGTCTTTGACTCCGACCGGGCTCCGCCCCTGTCCCTCTGGAAATGGAGTCTTTGACCCCGACCGGGCTCCGCCCCTCTCCCTCTGGCCGTGCGTGGAGTCTTTGACCCCGACCGGGCTCCGCCCCTCTCCCTCTGGCCGTGGAGTCTTTGACCCCGACCGGGCTCCGCCCATCTCCCTCTGGCCATGGAGTCTTTGACCCCGACCGGACTCCGCCCCTCTCCCTCTGGCCGTAGAGTCTTTGACCCCGACTGGGCTCCGCCCCTCTCCCTCTGGCCGTGGAGTCTTTGACCCCGACCGGGCTCCGCCCCTCTCCCTCTGGCCGTGCATGGAGTCTTTGACCCCGACCGGGCTCCGCCCCTCTCCTTCTGGCCGTGCGTGGAGTCTTTGACCCCGACCGGGCTCCGCCCCTCTCCCTCTGGCCGTGCGTGGAGTCTTTGACCCCGACCGGGCTCCGCCCCTCTCCCACTGGCCGTGGAGTCTTTGACCCCGACAGGGCTCCGCCCTCTCCCTCTGGCCGTGCGTGGAGTCTTTGACCCCGACCGGCTCCGCCCCTCTCCCTCTGGCCGTGCGTGGAGTCTTTGACCCCGACCGGGCTCCGCCCCTCTCCCTCTGGCAATGGAGTCTTTGCCCCCGACCGGGCTCCGCCCCTCTCCCTCTGGCCGTGGAGTCTTTGACCCCGACCGGGCGCCGCCCCTCTCCCTCTGGCCGTGGAGTCTTTGACCCCGACCGGGCTCCGCCCCTCTCCCTATGGCCGTGGAGTCTTTGACCCCGACCCGGCTCCGCCCCTCTCCCTCTGGCCGTAGAGTCTTTGACCCCGACTGGGCTCCGCCCCTCTCCCTCTGGCCGTGGAGTCTTTGACCCCGACCGGGCTCCGCCCCTCTCCCTCTGGCCGTGCATGGAGTCTTTGACCCCGACCGGGCTCCGCCCCTCTCCTTCTGGCCGTGCGTGGAGTCTTTGACCCCGACCGGGCTCCGCCCCTCTCCCTCTGGCCGTGCGTGGAGTCTTTGACCCCGACCGGGCTCCGCCCCTCTCCCACTGGCCGTGGAGTCTTTGACCCCGACAGGGCTCCGGCCCTCTCCCTCTGGCCGTGCGTGGAGTCTTTGACCCCGACCGGCTCCGCCCCTCTCCCTCTGGCCGTGCGTGGAGTCTTTGACCCCGACCGGGCTCCGCCCCTCTCCCTCTGGCAATGGAGTCTTTGCCCCCGACCGGGCTCCGCCCCTCTCCCTCTGGCCGTGGAGTCTTTGACCCCGACCGGGCGCCGCCCCTCTCCCTCTGGCCGTGGAGTCTTTGACCCCGACCGGGCTCCGCCCCTCTCCCTATGGCCGTGGAGTCTTTGACCCCGACCCGGCTCCGCCCCTCTCCCTCTGGCTGTGGAGTCTTTGACGCCGACCCGGCTCCGCCCCTCTCCCTCTGGCCGTGGAGTCTTTGACGCCGACCGGGCTCCGCCCCTCTCCCTCTAGCCGTGCGTGGAGTCTTTGACCCCGACCGGGCTCCGCCCCTCTCCCTCTGGCCATGCGTGGAGTCTTTGACCCCGACCGGGCTCCGCCCCTCTCCCGCTGGCCGTGGAGTCTTTGACTCCGACCGGGCTCCGCCCCTGTCCCTCTGGAAATGGAGTCTTTGCCCCCGACCGGGCTCCGCCCCTCTCCCTCTGGCCGTGCGTGGAGTCTTTGACCCCGACCGGGCTCCGCCCATCTCCCTCTGGCCATGGAGTCTTTGACCCCGACCGGACTCCGCCCCTCTCCCTCTGGCCGTAGAGTCTTTGACCCCGACTGGGCTCCGCCCCTCTCCCTCTGGCCGTGGAGTCTTTGACCCCGACCGGGCTCCGCCCCTCTCCCTCTGGCCGTGCATGGAGTCTTTGACCCCGACCGGGCTCCGCCCCTCTCCTTCTGGCCGTGCGTGGAGTCTTTGACCCCGACTGGGCTCCGCCCCTCTCCTGCTGGCCGTGGAGTCTTTGACCCCGACCGGGCTCCGCCCCTCTCCCTCTGGCCGTGCGTGGAGTCTTTGACCCCGACCGGCTCCGCCCCTCTCCCTCTGGCCGTGCGTGGAATCTTTGACCCCGACCGGGCTCCGCCCCTCTCCCGCTGGCCGTGGAGTCTTTGACTCCGACCGGGCTCCGCCCCTGTCCCTCTGGAAATGGAGTCTTTGCCCCCGACCGGGCTCCGCCCCTCTCCCTCTGGCCGTGGAGTCTTTGACCCTGACCGGGCTCCGCCCCTCTCCCTATGGCCGTGCGTGGAGTCTTTGACCCCGACCGGGCTCCGCCCCTCTCCCTCTGGCCGTGCGTGGAGTCTTTGACCCCGACCGGGCTCCGCCCCTCTCCCTCTGGCCGTGGAGTCTTTGACCCCGACCGGGCTCCGCCCATCTCCCTCTGGCCATGGAGTCTTTGACCCCGACCGGACTCCGCCCCTCTCCCTCTGGCCGTAGAGTCTTTGACCCCGACTGGGCTCCGCCCCTCTCCTTCTGGCCGTGCGTGGAGTCTTTGACCCCGACCGGGCTCCGCCCCTCTCCCTCTGGCCGTGCGTGGAGTCTTTGACCCCGACCGGGCTCCGCCCCTCTCCCACTGGCCGTGGAGTCTTTGACCCCGACAGGGCTCCGGCCCTCTCCCTCTGGCCGTGCGTGGAGTCTTTGACCCCGACCGGCTCCGCCCCTCTCCCTCTGGCCGTGCGTGGAGTCTTTGACCCCGACCGGGCTCCGCCCCTCTCCCTCTGGCAATGGAGTCTTTGCCCCCGACCGGGCTCCGCCCCTCTCCCTCTGGCCGTGGAGTCTTTGACCCCGACCGGGCGCCGCCCCTCTCCCTCTGGCCGTGGAGTCTTTGACCCCGACCGGGCTCCGCCCCTCTCCCTATGGCCGTGGAGTCTTTGACCCCGACCCGGCTCCGCCCCTCTCCCTCTGGCTGTGGAGTCTTTGACGCCGACCCGGCTCCGCCCCTCTCCCTCTGGCCGTGGAGTCTTTGACGCCGACCGGGCTCCGCCCCTCTCCCTCTAGCCGTGCGTGGAGTCTTTGACCCCGACCGGGCTCCGCCCCTCTCCCTCTGGCCATGCGTGGAGTCTTTGACCCCGACCGGGCTCCGCCCCTCTCCCGCTGGCCGTGGAGTCTTTGACTCCGACCGGGCTCCGCCCCTGTCCCTCTGGAAATGGAGTCTTTGCCCCCGACCGGGCTCCGCCCCTCTCCCTCTGGCCGTGCGTGGAGTCTTTG
>CM050999.1:34757291-34781119 GCA_027704905.1 Muraenolepis orangiensis
CATGCTAGAGCTCTTCCTCTAGTGTGTGGTGGAGGCTGTTTTAACCTGTGGGCCTTGATCAACAAGGACCCACAGGTGAGCAGCATCACCAGCCATAGAGGAATCAGTCTGACTGGGGCCAGGTGAGGCTGCTTCAACCAGACTCTAATCAGTCTGACTGGGGCCAGGTGAGGCTGCTTCAACCAGACTCTAATCAGTCTGACTGGGGCCAGGTGAGGCTGCTTCAACCAGACTCCAGGCCAGGTGGGGGTGGTGGTGGTGGTAGAGGTGGTGGTGGTGGAGGAGGTGGTGGTGATGGTGGTGGTGGTGGTGGTGATGGTGATGGTGGAGGTGGAGGTGGGGGAGGTGGTGGTGGTGATGGTAGTGATGGTGGTGGTGGTGGTGATGGTGGTGGTGATGGTGGAGGTGGAGGTGGGGGAGGTGGTGGAGGTGGTGGTGGTGGTGATGGTAGTGATGGTGGTGGTGGTGGTGATGGTGGTGGTGATGGTGGAGGTGGAGGAGGTGGTGGAGGTGGTGGTGGTGGTGATGGTGGTGGTGGTGGAGGAGGTGGGGGAGGTGGTGGTGGTGGTGGTGGAGGAGGTGGTGGTGGTGGTGGTGGGGGTGGTGGTGGTGGAGGAGGTGGGGGAGGTGGTGGTGGTGGTGGTGGAGGAGGTGGTGGTGGGGGTGGTGGTGGTGGAGGAGGTGGGGGGGGAACATTTCAACACAGCAACTGTATTCCGTTTAGAGTTGTAAAACCCCCTCAGGCTGAGGATGATGCTGTTCCTGTTATGGATTCTCCCAAGCCAAGTCCCAACAGACTGAGCTGCCGTAACTCGCCAGCCGCTAGAGATCTTACTCATTTTGACTCGATGCGATCGTCGGTTGTCGTTGATTCGTCGGCCCGATCGATCGATGACCTAAACAATTCATCACTTTGATTGATCACACAAAATAAACCACACCATCCGGTGATGAGTCATGGCAATGGATCAGGGGGTCCTGATGGTGTCCTCCGTGGGGGTGTTGTGTTGTGTGTAGTGTGGGGCTGTCCTGTCCTCTTGAGGAGCGAGGTTTCTGTTCACACACACACGGGAAGCGTGTGTGTGTGTGTTGCTTTGCACCCAAACTAGTTACTTGGGGATCAAACCACCTCCACAAGATGGATTAGTTACTGAGCACTAGTTGGGGAGCGAATCCACAGCGGTAAAAGTGTTCATGTGAAGGTAAGCATACCAAGAAGAGAAGATATGATATGATATGATGCCTTTATTGCCTTCACAGTCACAATGGGGTTCAAACATACATTAAACACACACAGCCGCCCCTAATCTGCTTCAAAAGGTCACTTATTTGGTTGTTACAAGAACTAAATATATTATTATATATTATAATATCTCTTATGACTTTAAAAATATACATATATTCCAGAAAGTCATTCATATTGTGTTGAGCTGATGTGCATATCACTTGTTGACAGGGCTTTAGGTAGAGGGGGTAGACAGCAGGAGGTCTGAGGGTACAGGACCTTAAAGAGTTAATAACACTGTCCTGTCTTCATATGTAACATCAGATGAGAGGTAGGGGTACACACCAGGAGGTCTGAGGGGTACAGGACCTTAAGACTGGACCCCCCATGAGATGTTTCTCCTTAAGACTGGACCCCCCATGAGATGTTTCTCCTTAAGACTGGACCCCCCATGAGATGTTTCTCCTTAAGACTGGACCCCCCATGAGATGTTTCTCCTTAAGACTGGACCCCCCATGAGATGTTTCTCCTTAAGACTTAACGACTAGCGAGCGTCCTGCGCTGCGCCGCCGAGTATCAACAGGCTCATTGATGTAGTTGATTTGTACACTTGATTGAGATGAATTATAGGTAATTATTAGCCTTGCGATTGCGATGTCATTAAATCCTCACCATAACAACAGGAGGCGTCCCCCCCCCCACGGTTGGGTGATCCCAGTCCCTAAGCTAAAGTAAGGATCAACTGTGCTGAGCTGTGCAGGGGGAAACCCCCCTTGTGGTGGACTGTGGTACTTCCCTGTGGGGAGAAGCTGGTCTTCAGGGTCTGGCTGGAGCGTTCCACCAACACACACACACACGCACGCACGCACGCACGCACGCACGCACGCACGCACACACACACACACACACACACACACACACACACAGATTCCCCCCTGCTCTCCCCCCTGTGTAACACCCCCTGTGTAACTCCCCCTGTGTAACTCCCCCTGCTCTCCCCCCTGTGTAACACCCCCTGTGTAACTCCCCCTGTGTAACTCCCCCTGCTCTCCCCCCTGTGTAACTCCCCCTGTGTAACTCCCCCTGCTCTCCCCCCTGTGTAACTCCCCCTGTGTAACACCCCCTGTGTAACTCCCCCTGTGTAACTCCCCCTGCTCTCCCCCCTGTGTAACTCCCCCTGTGTAACTCCCCCTGCTCTCCCCCCTGTGTAACTCCCCCTGTGTAACACCCCCTGTGTAACTCCCCCTGTGTAACTCCCCCTGCTCTCCCCCCTGTGTAACTCCCCTTGTGTAACTCCCCCTGTGTAACTCCCCTGCTCTCCCCCCTGTGTAACTCCCCCTGCTCTCCCCCCTGTGTAACTCCCCTTGTGTAACTCCCCCTGTGTAACTCCCCCTGCTCTCCCCCCTGTGTAACTCCCCCTGTGTAACTCCCCGTGTGTAACTCCCCCTGTGTAACTCCCCCTGTGTAACTCCCCCCTGTGTAACTTCCCCTGCTCTCCCCCCTGTGTAACTCCCCCTGTGTAACTCCCCCTGTGTAACTTCCCCTGTTCCCCCCCTGTGTAACTCCCCCTGTGTAACTCCCCCTGCTCTCCCCCCTGTGTAACTCCCCCTGTGTAACTCCCTCTGTGTAACTCCCCCTGCTCTCCCCCCTGTGTAACTCCCCCTGCTCTCCCCCCTGTGTAACTCCCCCTGCTCTCCCCCCTGTGTAACTCCCCTTGTGTAACTCCCCCTGTGTAACTCCCCCTGCTCTCCCCCCTGTGTAACTCCCCCTGTGTAACTCCCCGTGTGTAACTCCCCCTGTGTAACTCCCCCTGTGTAACTCCCCCCTGTGTAACTTCCCCTGCTCTCCCCCCTGTGTAACTCCCCCTGTGTAACTCCCCCTGTGTAACTTCCCCTGTTCTCCCCCCTGTGTAACTCCCCCTGTGTAACTCCCCCTGCTCTCCCCCCTGTGTAACTCCCCCTGTGTAACTCCCTCTGTGTAACTCCCCCTGCTCTCCCCCCTGTGTAACTCCCCCTGCTCTCCCCCCTGTGTAACTCCACCCGTGTAACTCCCCCTGTGTAACTCCCCCTGTGTAACTCCCCGTGTGTAACTCCCCCTGTGTAACTCCCCCTGTGTAACTCCCCCCTGTGTAACTTCCCCTGCTCTCCCCCCTGTGTAACTCCCCCTGTGTAACTTCCCCTGTTCTCCCCCCTGTGTAACTCCCCCTGTGTAACTCCCCCTGCTCTCCCCCCTGTGTAACTCCCCCTGTGTAACTCCCTCTGTGTAACTCCCCCTGCTCTCCCCCCTGTGTAACTCCCCCTGCTCTCCCCCCTGTGTAACTCCACCCGTGTAACTCCCCCTGTGTAACTCCCCTTGTGTAACTCCCCCTGCTCTCCCCCCTGTGTAACTCCCCCTGTGTAACTCCCCCCTGTGTAACTCCCCCTGTGTAACTCCCCCTGTGTAACTCCCCCTGTGTAATTCCCCCTGTGTAACTCCCCCTGCTCTCCCCCAGGTGAGGAAGTACCTTCTGATGCTGGACGTGCGTAAGGACCACGTGAAGTTCTGGCGGCCCCAGGTGCCCCTGATGGTGACCAACCCGCGCTCCAGCGTGGGCCTCGTCTCCTTCATCAACGACATCAAGAAGAGCGACCTCTACGTGCTGGGACACGTGCAGCTGGGGGAGCTCAGTGAGTAGCCTAGCACAGCTAGCACAGCTAGCCCGCTGCTCTCTCCGTAATCTAGCACAGTGCCCAGTAGGCTCTCTCTCTCTCTCAGTAGGCTAGCACAGCGCTCTCTCAGTAGGCTAGCACAGCGGTCTCTCAGTTAGCTAACTCAGCGGTCTCTCAGTAGGCTAGCACAGCACTCTTTCAGTAGGCTAGCACAGTGCTCTCTCTCAGTCGCCTACTACAGCGCTCTGTCCGTAGGCTAGCACAGCGCTTTCTCAGTAAGCTAGCTCAGCGGTCTCTCAGTAGGCAAGCACAGTGCTCTCTCGCAGTAAGCTAGCACAGCGGTCTCTCAGTAAGCTAGCACAGTGTTTTCCTTACCTCAAATGAGGTCATGTTTGAGGTTGGTTTCGGTCTGCACATTAGAATAACACTAAATCGAAATACCAACAACTCAAAGTCTTGCGGTTTGTCCCGCTGTGAACCCCCCGGGTATTTGTGTCCTTAATCTGCATGGCAATTAAAAGCAGGACAAGGTGTATCAACGTAATGAACCAGTTTTTGATTGACCAGCTTGATCCAGACGCACGATGCAGAATGCTAGTTACATCTGCTTGGAATATCGTCACGTCAGTCTAGAAAAGTGAACAAAAAGTTAGTGCATTTAAGTTCATTGTTCCTCAGGCTTGAGATACGGAGGGGTTCAAAACACAGTGACATCTCCGCCACGCACTGCAACACAATCAGTGAGCTGTTCAATTCAGGCAGTGAAAAAGATGTAACGACTTCATCTCCGCCCAGAGAGAGAGAGAGAGAGAGAGAGAGAGAGAGAGAGAGAGAGAGAGAGAGAGAGAGAGAGAGAGAGAGGGAGGGGGAGAGAGAGAGAGAGAGAAGCCAGCTCTGTGTGAGTGTAGCACCAGACCTCCGGGGTCTGGGATGAGGCAGGTCTGTATCACTCCACGTTGGATGGTTCTCTGATCCCTAATCAGCATCCAGGCCCAGCGCTCACGGATCCTACTGGCCTCCTGCGAGTCACGCTAGTCGTCAGTACATCATGGAACAGGTAGCGTAGGTACACCTCCAGGGCTGCCTGAGCACCTGCCCGTTGTTGCTCCCTGGCGACGCCCTCTCCACCCCTCCCTCCCTCCCTCTCCACCCCTCCCCTCCTTCCCTCCCTCCCTCCCTCCCTCCCTCCCTCCCTCCCTCCCTCCCTCCCTCTCCACCCCTCCCCTCCCTCCCTCTCCACCCCTCCCCTCCCTCCCTCCCTCCCTCCCTCCCTCCCTCCCTCTCCACCCCTCCCTCCCTCCCTCCCTCCCTCCCTCCCTCCCTCCCTCCCTCCCTCCCTCCCTCTCCACCCCTCCCTCCCTCCCTCTCCACCCCTCCCTCCCTCCCTCCCTCTCCACCCCTCCCTCCCTCCCTCCCTCCCTCCCTCTCCACCCCTCCCCTCTCTCCCTCCCTCTCCACCCCTCCCTCCCTCCCTCCCTCTCCCCCTCCCTCTCCACCCCTCCCTCCCTCCCTCCCTCCCTCCCTCCCTCCCTCCCTCCCTCCCTCCCTCCCCCCTCCCTCCCTCCCTCCCCTCCCTCTCCACCCCTCCCTCCCCTCCCTCCCCTCCCCCCTCCCCTCCCTCCCTCCCTCTCCACCCCTCCCTCCCCTCCCTCCCTCCCTCTCCACCCCTCCCTCCCCCCTCTCCACCCCTCCCTCCCTCTCCACCCCTCCCTCCCCTCCCTCCCTCCCTCTCCACCCCTCCCTCCCCTCCCTCCCTCCCTCTCCACCCCTCCCTCCCTCTCCACCCCTCCCTCCCCTCCCTCCCTCCCTCTCCACCCCTCCCTCCCCTCCCTCCCTCCCTCTCCACCCCTCCCTCCCTCTCCACCCCTCCCTCCCCTCCCTCCCTCCCTCTCCACCCCTCCCTCCCCTCTCCACCCCTCCCTCCCTCTCCACCCCTCCCTCCCCTCCCTCCCTCCCTCTCCACCCCTCCCTCCCCTCCCTCCCTCCCTCTCCACCCCTCCCTCCCTCTCCACCCCTCCCTCCCTCCCCTCCCTCCCTCTCCTGGTTTCCTGCCGCAGTGGCGAGCAAAATAACTGCGAACTTGGATGTTTAAACTCTGGATTTCCGACGTCACACGTATAGCACAATTGTACATCAAATAATGTGTTAAAAAGTCACACTTTTATCATAATTTAATTATTATTAATGACAAATTTACACCATGTTTTATGTTGCTATACGGACAAGTCACGTCAGACAGACCGGGGCTCTGAAATGATTCCTCAGAATTTGTTACCTGTAATTCCGAGCTGGAGATGCTCTGTTTTAACGCCAGAGCTGTCGTCTATGGGGCAGTTAGTCTATGGTGAAACAACACACACGCACGCCAAGTAGCACGCAGGCGGAGGCGCTTGACAGTCAGTCAGTGTGATCACTATGATTAAGGTAATGATTGAGATGCAGTTAGACATTAGTAGTTTGCATGAAGTTGTAGCCTTCGTGAGCGACCAATGGTGGCATGGCGAGGAGGCGGGACATAAGGAGAGATGTCAAAGTCATATCAAGTAATGCGACTGTAGGAAGAAAAATCTGAATCCCGGACATTTTGGCGATAAAGAGATCCCGGCTGGAGGCATTCATTAGGTCCTAAAGAGAGGACCTGTCTGGGAAAGAGAGGACGTTCTGCTCGAAATGTGCCAACTAGCATTATCGTTAGCATAATCTGCAATGTTTTAATATCCAACCATATATTTAATATATATATATATATATATATATGGTGTCGCAAAATATATGCCTGAAAATTGTATTATGAATATACCTTTATAAGTTAATTATTATTATTATTATTTTATATAGTATTATTATTTGAATATGGGGCGGAGGTTATGTTTTCGCACCTTTGCGTTTGTGTTTGTGTAAAATCCAAAAGTTATGTATGGAAATTGACAAAACTTGGTGGTTAGATTACTTATGGTAATAATAATAATACTAATAAGGAACAGTTGATTCGATGTTGGCTCAGATCTGAGTCGGGATCCAGGGGACCTTTAGGTGGAGGTCTGTGCTCTCCTGAGAGCCATGTGGTTGAATTATTTGTAATAATTTGCATGGGTGTGGAAATTCAACCTTCTCTCAGCGTGACCAGACTGTGGAATGGGGGATTGGGGGAATCCACCCCTTCCAACACACACACACACACACACACACACACACACACACACACACACACACACACACACACACACACACACACACACACACACACACACACACACACACACACACACACACACACACACACACACACACAGTATGTGCTGTTAATAGGTATGAGATATTGACCAGAAGCCTCACAGGGGAGGAAGAAGCTCCTGAAGGAGTCAGAATGGATGTCATTCATTCACACATAATCACATTAGAGGAAAAGTTGTTGTTGTTTCCTCTCTTCGGTGGATTCACTCAGCTGCTATATCTATATATCGCATTTGTTTTTAACATTTTCCAGAAATAGAGAAATAGTCGTCCTGTAATAAGCCTCTGATGTCCTGAGTGGTGGAGGCAGCGTGGGGCGTCCCAGGAGGAGCCAGTTGTTTACGTGGGTTAGGGTGGTGCACGTGGGTTAGGGTGGTGCATGTGGGTTAGGGTGGTGCACGTGGGTTAGGGTGGTGCATGTGGGTTAGGGTGGTGCACGTGGGTTAGGGTGGTGCATGTGGGTTAGGGTGGTGCACGTGGGTTAGGGTGGTGCACGTGGGTTAGGGTGGTGCATGTGGGTTAGGGTGGTGCATGTGGGTTAGGGTGGTGCACGTGGGTTAGGGTGGTGCACGTGGGTTAGGGTGGTGCATGTGGGTTAGGGTGGTGCATGTGGGTTAGGGTGGTGCACGTGGGTTAGGGTGGTGCACGTGGGTTAGGGTGGTGCACGTGGGTTAGGGTGGTGCACGTGGGTTAGGGTGGTGCATGTGGGTTAGGGTGGTGCATGTGGGTTAGGGTGGTGCACGTGGGTTAGGGTGGTGCACGTGGGTTAGGGTGGTGCATGTGGGTTAGGGTGGTGCACGTGGGTTAGGGTGGTGCACGTGGGTTAGGGTGGTGCACGTGGGTTAGGGTGGTGCACGTGGTCGCTGGCTCTTTGTTTGGTTTCGTGATGATTGATCGTCTGCCTCCGCACTTTATCTCTCCTCCGCTATCCCCCTTATCTCGCCCTCGCCACTCTCACGCGTTACCTCTCTCTCTCTCTCTCTCTCTCTCTCTCTCTCTCTCTCTCTCTCTCTCTCTCTCTCTCGTAATTATAATGACCGGGGAGCTCGTATAGACCGGCGTAACGCGAGACAGGCGGGTGACGCAGGATAGGCAAAGGATCTGGATCTCCGGGACATCCGCGTGGCGATTCTGTCCAGAATGTACGACGTAACATGAACAAAGTACGACGTATGACCTAACCCCGGGGTAACGGGGAGCCAGGGTCTATAGACCCCAGGTGAGGGGATTAGCAATCAGCCACGGCAATTGTTGACAGGTGTGTGTTGACAGGGCTTGGCCACGCCCCCTGTCAACCACCGTAACCGTGACAGTTCTTCTGGATATTGAACAGTGCACATCATGCCGCCAAGAGGAAAAAAGCATGTGAGGGGACTACTGCTAAACTCCATCTCCATCTCCATGTCGTCTGCACTCTATCTCCAATCTGAAAATAGGCGCACCATGTGGGATGAGCACCAGTGAGTCGCTCACTGCAAAGCAACGATTGTGAACGATTAATAACAAGTCAAGTCAAGTCAAGTCAAGTCAAGTCAAGTTTATTGTCACTTCACAGTTTACAGTTTAGTATAAAGCAGTGATGTGAAAATCTTGTGTGCAATACCCGACGACAGACAGCAGTTATAAAATAAGATAAAATAAAAATAGATAAAAATAGAATAAAAATAGAATAAAGAATATAAAATAAAAATAAACACCTATGCAATTTATAAAATGCAAAAATCAGCACAGAAAAGAGCAATATGTATATATAAATCAATGTAATAAAATATACATTGTTATATGTTATACGCCCTTGTTCAGCAGCCTGATGGCCTGACTGTGGAAGCTATCTCTAAGCCTATTTGTACGACACTTGATACTGCGGTATCGCCTGCCTGACGGTAATAGTGAGTACAGTTCGTGGCTGGGGTGGGCAATGTCTTTATGATGCGTTTGGCCTTGGCCACGCACCGCTGGTTGTAAATGTCCAGGAGGGAGGGGAGCTCACCTCCAACGATATACTGGGCCGTCCGCACCACCCTTTGAAGCGCTCTGCGCTCGAGTGCCGTGCAGTTCCCGTACCAGGCGGTGATACACCCTGTCAGAACACTCTCCATGGTGCCGTTGTAGAATGTTCTCAGGATGCGGGGCCCATGCTGAATTTCTTCAGACGCCTGAGAAAATACAGGCGTTGTTGGGCCCTTTTCACCACGTGTGTGGTGTGCGTGGACCATGTGAGGTCCTCGGAGATGTGCACGCCGAGGAACTTGAAGCTGCTGACCCTCTCTACTGCAACGCCGTCGATGGAGATAGGGCTGTGCTCTCCCCTCTGCCTCCTGAAGTCCACGATCAGCTCCTTGGTCTTCTTGACGTTGAGGGCGAGGCTGTTCTCCTGGCACCACTGCTCCAGCGATCCGACCTCCTCCCTGTAGGCTGTCTCGTCGTCGCCGGCGATCAGGCCCATCACTGTCGTGTCGTCAGCAAACTTGACGATGACGTTGGAGCTGTGCATAGCCATGCAGTCGTGGGTGTAGAGGGAGTAGAGGAGAGGGCTCAGCACGCATCCCTGGGGGGCTCCCGTGTTGAGGGTCAGTGGCTCTGATGTGGTGCTGCCCATCCTCACCACCTGGCGGCGGTCCGACAGGAGGTTCAGTATCCAGCTGCACATGGATGGTGGAACACCTAGACCTCTCAGCTTGGTGTCGAGCTTGGCAGGAACTATTGTGTTGAATGCTGAGCTGTAGTCCACAAACAGCATTCGCACATAACAGTTCTTTCCCTCCAGGTGGGAAAGTGCAGTGTGGAGGGCCATGGCAATTGCGTCGTCCGTGGATCTATTTTGACGATATGCAAATTGCCACGGGTCCAGCGTGGCAGGTAACACTGAGCAAATAAAGTCCTTGACCAACCTCTCGAAGCATTGGTCAAGGACTTTATTTGCTCAGTGTTACCTGCCACGCTGGACCCGTGGCAATTTGCATATCGTCAAAATAGATCCACGGACGACAACCAAGTAACGCTAGGGTAACGACTGACTAACAATAGCCGAACGCGTGCAACGTTCGGCGAACGTTAGTACAACTTCCACAAACGTTCTCCAGCGTTCTCCAGCGTTTAACGTTAAACGTTGAAGAACGCTGGTCTCCATGAGAACTTTTGTGCATGTTCAAAACTTTATTTTCGGACCAGCGTTCTCCGCCGATCTCCGACGATTACCGACGATTACCGGCGATTACCAGCGTTCACTAGCGTTCACACAACGCTCTTCTGGCGCTATACCAGCGTCCATGGACGATTACCAACGTTTCCTCAAACGCTGACTATAGTGGCAATTTACAAACAATTTCGTATTTCTTATTTGCCACTTCCACTCCGGGGATAGCTTTAGTCTACGCGCACATAATACAGATTCTGATCCATCCGTTTGGCTGTCACAATGAATCAATCATTTATTTCCAAGCTGCATAACAAACAAAACTCGTATATCTAATACATGCGGTCCGTGCGTGCGTTGCGTGAGGTGCGGTAGAAAAACGGTTTGCTTTCCCGGTCCGCCCTCCCACGCTGGCCACCACCCCTTATCAAGGTAAACCATACAGGTGAATAGCTCAGGTAGGTCTCTTAAAGGGAAAGTACACATAGTTTAAAATCATAAGAATAGTTACAATAACCATAATCAGTGTAAATAATATCATGACTTGTCAATCAAATTATCAGTTTTCGTTTTCATATTTCGTAATCCATAAAGCATTTTCATAATTCAAATAATTGCATGATACAAACTCAAAGATTAAATAACTCAAGAATGGCTCCTACATCCCGGCCCCTAATTGTCCATTATTCTAAAAAGGGACAATTATTCTATGCAAATATGTTAACAGGAGTCTGAACATGTCTTTATATAGTCCATGTAGGAATCAAAATATTCCAAAATATATATATGTATGTAGGTATGTTCCACAAAAAAGCGTATAATCCACAAAATGGGTATAATCCACAAAATAGGTATAATCCACAAAAAAGGTGTAATCCATCAGCGTATAAACAAAGGTTCGGGCATTGCCCTCGAAAAAGAAAAAACGAAAGTGCGTGAAGAAGTCAGTAGGGGCTAGTCAATGTCAGTCAATCTGCTTCTTTCAGCAAGCATAGCATAGTTGTGGGCCTTTCTAGGATATTGTACTTGGTCTTGACCTTTACCTTGCGTACATGCCCTCTGCTGTCAGGCATTGTCTCTTCCACCTTGCCCATGAGCCAGGAATTTCTTGGTGATGACTCATCCACAATGAGGACAAGTAAGGAAGTTCTTCCTTACTTGGTTCCATTTCTGACGTTCTTGAAGCAGAGGGATGTACTCCTTTTTCCATCGCCTCCAGAAGAGGTCGGCCATGTGCTGGACCTGCCGCCATCTCCTTCTGCAGTACGAATCCTCCTTTGTAAACAAACCAGGTGGTAGAATGGGTTTTCCTTTCAACTGCAGTAGATGGTTCGGGGTCAGAGCCTCAAGATCGTTGGAGTCATCTGAGACAGTGGTAATAGGACGATCGTTGAGAATGGCCTCAGTTTCACATAGGGCGGTTTGGAGACTCTCGTCATCCAGAGTCTGCTGGCGGAGTGCTGAGTACAGCACTTTCTTTATTGAACGTATTAGTCGCTCCCAAACGCCTCCGTGGTGGGAGCCAGAATTAGTCACAGACAGGATACCCCTCCTGGTTAAGGGTTGTTGCTTTGTAGCAGTCTTGAAGGAGAAGGTGTCAGTTTCCACATGCCACTGGATTCCGAGAGCTCGTTCCACCGGTAGTTCTTCTTGGTCGAGATCGAGCTTCTTCACTTCCTTGGCTTTATCTTCGTCTGGAATGGCAGACAGAACAGCACGGCTGTTACTGATCCACTTCGTAAGTCTGAACCCACCAGTAGAACAGACGGCTCTGAGATCTTGAGTTAGGGAGATGGCTTGCTCGTCATTCGGAACCGACTTGAGGCAGTCGTCAACGTAAAAGTTCCGACGGATGGTGCGTAGGACGTCATCACTAGCCTTACCCTCATTGTCATCCGCTGTGCACTCTTGAGTGCATAGTTCGCACAGCTGGGTGACGAGACCGCTCCGAATAGATGGACCGTCATCCTGTATTCAGCTAATGGCTGGCTGAAGTCGTTGTTGGGCCACCACAAGAAGCGCAGGAAATCAACGTCTTGCTCCGTTACTTGGACTTGATGGAACATACCTTCAATGTCTGCCATGATGGCTACTGGTTCCTGGCGGAATCAAAGGATGACACCCAGTAATGTGTTCGTGAGATCGGGACCTTGTAGCAACTCATTATTGAGAGATGTCCCATGGAATAATGCAGCGCAGTCGAATACCACGCGAATTTTCCCTTTTTTCTTGTGGTACACACCGTGGTGAGGTATGTACCACACCTTTCCATCTTCTCTGTGCAGCTGTCCTTCTGGCACCCGCTTGGTGTGCCCCTTATCCAGGATGTCACTCATGAACCCTTTATAATCAGCAAAGTATGCCTCGTCCCTCCTGAATCTCTTAATGAGGTTCGTGGCTCGCTGCTCTGCCATCCTTCTATTATTTGGCAGATTCACGTCCTCTTTGCGAAATGGCAATCGTAGTTGGTAGTGACCATCCTTCAACGTAATGGACTTAGCTGCAATGTCCAGGAATTGCTTGTCCTCTGCAGACGGCTCGGCCTTCTCATCGTAGCCTCGCTCTGGGAAGTTTTGGTTGTACTGTTTGATGAGAAGTTCTTCCAGGTTTCTTATGGTGACTCGGTTTGACGTTGTACGTGGTCGACCCTGCTTGTCAATGGGCAGGCTGCCGCTCAGGGGACCATTAACCACCCATCCGAGACAGGTTCTCACTGCATAGGGCCCGTTTCCTTTGCTGTTAATTATTTCCCATGGCTCCATGGCTTTGACAGCATTAATCCCTGTAACGGACCACTTGAGATTAAACCTGTCTAGGCATTATTCTTTGCTGTTTACTAAATAATATTCAGTATGTATGTATGCCTTGAAATGACGTGTGGGATTTTACCGGAGTTCGATACCCGTAGGCCTACATAAATCTGTCCCTATTGGCGCACCGTAGATCAGTACAGCTGGAAGCGCCTGTTAAGTGATGTAGTCGGCAGCAGGAAAGTTTGGTGCGTCTTTTTGTATCGCTTTTGTATTCCTGTGCGACTTTTTATCCTTTTGTATCCCCATGTATTGATCGTGTGTTTTAAACGGAAGAAAGGACCTTTTTCGGATTATGTTTGCATTCCTTGGAGAGCGCAGCAAGGTATGCTTTGTTGTTTATTTGATTATGGTTGTAACTCTGTAGAATTCGTGAATGAATGATTTTATGTCTTGTGTAGGAATGTAATCCTTGTAGTTTGATACCAATGTTATTTAGTTTAGTGTTTGTACTGTACTGTGGAAACCGTTATGTGAAATGTTTGTTTGTCTGTTTATGTACGTTTCCAATGCAGTTTTCACGGTGCTAAGATGACGTCACGGATGGACAATTAAATAAAGATCGTCTTATGCATCAGTCGAGACTCTGTCGTTTGGATCCAAGGGCTGTAACAGTGAAAACTTGCTCGCTACGTCTGGGTCTCCTGCCATGCTGTGTTGCTGTCTTCATTGTCAACAACCCCGCGTTCATCTGGTCCACGCACTCGGGCAAGGACGTACATTGACAGCAATTTGAAGAGACTGCAGGTGCGGTGAAAGACTCTGATCAACAAACAAACGAACTGAACTGCTACTTGTTGATAGTTAGATTGATACAAACTATAGTAGCCTAAGCATGCTTTGTTTGTGAATTAAGAATATTTTGAGATGGTTATGAAATGTTAATGTTGGCTTATTGAACTGCTGTGCTAGATGATTTATCATGTTTCATGGTTTCAGGTTTGAATGGTTTGATTTGAACTTGTAAAAAAAAAAATATTGATGCTTTGGGAGCTCAATATTTAATGTTTAATGTTTATTTTAATGAGGTGAGCAGCAGGCTATTGCACAGAAGTCCGCAAGCCACAGCTATCTAGTTTCAGTGATCTGAATTCACACATTCATTTGCAATAGATATCAAAATGTCAGTGAACGGAGAAAAGGGAAAAATCCCTGATGACAAGGACTTGGGTCCTAAAGAAGATCCTTCACCAGTTGAAGAGGATAAAAAGCCTACTGACTCACAAGAAACTGCCACTGGTTCTCGCCAGCGGCAGCTAACAGATAAGGGCAAACAAATGCGTGAAGAACAAGGTAAAAAACATTTAAAGGCATTTCTGAAAACGTATGAATCCTGGAAGAAAATAGCAAGAGAGTCTAGGACAAGACTTAAGAAATTCTGTCTGAAGGAAGATCTGGAGAAAATAAACAAAGACATTCAATTTGGATATGACCATGTAATTCAAAATTATGAGGCACTCCAACGCAATGGTCTTAATACTACAGATGTTGTGCAAAAAATGGATGCTTGTAGCACACTGACTGCAGAGATAGGTGATCTTGTGAGTAAACGACTGGAAGTAGGTCTAGACCAAGTGACTTTTAAAGAGGAAGTCGAAAAGGAAAGAGTGCGAATGACTCTAAATCGTGATGAACATCAATCTATTTTTGGTGGCACTAACACAGAGAGTGTAATTTCTGAAAATATAGACAACCTGTCTGTTATTAGCAGAGCCTCTAGTAAGCGAGTCGATGCAGAGGCAGAACTTGCGGCTAAAGTAGAACAAGCTAAGTCTATGCAGGAGATACAGGTTCAGCATGCTAAACTTAGTAAGCTGGAAAGTGAATGGAAATTACATGAGTCACAAATTATGGTGCAAATGAAACAGAGGCAGGCTGAGGTCGAACTGCATCTCGAGGAGGAAAAAACAAAGTTGAAAATGATGCATGCAAACATGGATGTTAAAGTGGCTGCAGCTCGAGTGCGGACATACAATCAGCTTGAAGGTGATGTAGTGGGAGAGCCCAACACCACTGTCCCAGTCATCGTAACAACTCCAGCTGTTAATTTGAACCACCAACTAGGCACCACTGTTGCACTGTCCCAATCACAAGAACTCTCTCAGAGCTTTGCAGTCAAGCTGGCAGAAGCAGTTTCGAGCTCACTTAGCTTAAACCGTCTGCCTGTTCCTGAACCAACCATGTTTGCAGGTGATCCTTTGAAGTTTGTTGACTTTAAGATGACATTTACAACTCTGATTGACAGAAAACCTATCCCTCCTAGTGAAAAAATGCTGTATTTGAAAGGTTACCTCACAGGCGAGGCACGCAAGGATGTGGAGGGATTCTTTTACCGGAGTTCTGAAGATGCATACGAAGGCGCCTGGGCCATGTTAAAGGACCGGTATGGAAACCCATTTATCATGCAGAAAGCATTTCGGGACAAGCTCATGAAATGGCCTAAAGTTGCCCCAAATGATCCTTTAGCGCTGAGAGATTTTGCAGACTTCTTAAAGGGCTGCGCTGAGGCTATGCCCCACGTTAAGGGCTTGTCTATTTTAAATGATAGTGAGGAAAATCATAAGCTGTTGAGAAAACTACCAGATTGGGTTGTACGCAAATGGAGCAGACTTGTAGTAGAAGAACTCGATAGATCCGGAGAATATCCCACATTTGAACGTTTTACTAAGTTTGTGCAGAAGGAAGCCCGCATAGCCTGTAATCCTATTGCCTCTCCGTTCTTGTTTAGCTCGAAATCAGCAGAGGATAAGTTGCCCGGGAAGGCAAATGCATTCAGCACTAGTGCTCAAGTGAAAGACCATATACCAGAAAGACTCCCTGGTTTTAGGCCAAGGCTACCGTGCATTATCTGTAAAGAAGAGTTTCATGGTATTGCTAGGTGCCCAGCTTTCGCTTCCAAGTCCATGGCAGATAAAAGGTTGTTTATTCATCAGAATCATTTGTGCTTTGGGTGTCTGCGCAAAGGACATGTCACTAAAGACTGTAGGACTCGACATATCTGTGGAGTGTGTGGCCGACGTCACCCAACATGTTTACACGAGGAAAGAGAGACAAGGTTTGGGGAAGCAGCAAAAAGGGTTCAGACTTTCACAGAAGGAGAAAGAAACCAGGAAGTCCATAGGGTCTTGAGCCACGCGCTAGTTCAGAATGCTTCTGCCACCTCTAGCATTGTCCCAGTTTTCTTGTCATCTGCAAGAGATCCTCAGAAGGAGATTCTCACATATGCTCTTCTTGACACACAGAGCGATTCAACCTTTGTCTTGGAAAGTCTAGTCAGAGAATTGAACGTGGCATCTCGACCATTGCAGCTGAAGCTTAGTACAATGACTGCCATTGACACAATCATAGCCAGCCACAGTGTGTGTGATTTGCAAGTTCGAAGTTTCTATTCGGATAATCGGATACAGCTACAGCAATCATATACACGTGACTTCATTCCGGTTGATAGATCCTGTATACCAACCAAGACTACAGCATTGCAGTGGCCACATCTCAAACATCTGGACAATAAGTTGCCAACACTCCAGGAGTGTGATGTGGGACTGTTGATTGGTTACAATTGTCCTTCAGCTCTGGCCCCCATTGAAGTCATCATGGGTGGTGCGAATGAGCCGTTTGCCCAGAAAACAGAGCTGGGATGGAGTATCATAGGAGCAGCCAACCCCCACCTTGATAGGCAGGGAAGTCAAAGCTATGTACACAGAGTTGCTGTAAGAGAACTGCCAGTCCCATTAGCCTCAGACGTTTTGAGGGTGCTGGAGTCCGACTTCAGTGAGAAGAATTCTGAGGGCAAATACATCTCACAAGATGATGTGCGTTTCATACAGCTCCTTAGTGAGAATATTCAGCAGAAAGAGAATGGCCACCTGGAGATGCCTCTCCCGTTCAGAGGTGGGAGTCCTCCCTTGTTGCCAAACAATAAGAAGTTGGCCACTATTCGCTTGCAACATCTGAAGAGGAAGTTTAAGGCCAATCAACAACTCTATGATCATTACACAGCCTTTATGAAGGATGTAATCGACAACGGTGATGCGGAGCTAGCTCCAGAGGCACCTTCGGGAGAGATCGTTTGGTACATACCACACCATGGTGTGTACCATCCCAAGAAGCCTAACAAGTTAAGAGTCGTTTTCGATTGTTCGGCTAAATTCTGTGGCATCTCCTTAAATGACACCTTGCTGACGGGCCCAGATCTGATAAATTCCTTGGTGGGAGTTCTCTTCCGCTTTAGGAAGGAAGCAGTGGCCATCATCTTACCTGAGGTTTCTATGGTGGGAGCATGGAGACCTTGATCGCGAGCCAAAAGAATATCAGATGGCAGTCCACCTGTTTGGTGCCGCTTCCTCTCCAGGGTGCGCTAACTTTGGCCTTAAATACTTGGCACATCAATACAAGGCACGCTATCCCACTGCAGCATCATTCATAGAGAGCAGTTTCTATGTTGATGATGGCCTAGTTAGTGTTCCAACAATTAAAATGGCTTCAGAGCTGATCGTTGAAGCCCAAGAGTTGTGTAAAGGAGGAGGGTTACGACTCCACAAATTCAACTCGAATGAGAGCAAGGTTCTTGGTTGTATCAAACCGTCTGAAAGTGCAATAAATGCAGAACGTCTTGATCTAAAACCAGATTCAGCCTCTGTGGAACATGCACTGGGCATCCAGTGGTTGATTGATAGTGACAGTTTCAGCTTCAACATAAATTTGAACAACAATCCTGACACCCGCCGTGGCATTCTGTCGGTCATAGCTTCTTTGTACAATCCTCTGGGGTTTGTTGCCCCATTCGTTTTGAGTGGAAAGTGCATTCTTCAGGAGCTGTGCCGTAGAAGCATTGGCTGGGATGATCTGCTCCCTGAAGACTTGTATCCACGGTGGGAGGAATGGGAGAACGGTCTCCGCAGTCTGAGAGGGGTCACAATTCCCAGATGTTACCATCCAAAAGAATTTGGCAGAATTGTGAGGGTAGAATTGCACCATTTTTCAGATGCTAGTAATGTGGAATATGGTGCATGCTCTTACCTGAGGTATAAGAATGACGAAGATACAGTCCACTGCAGTCTAGTCATGGCCAAAGCAAGAGTTGCTCCAACAAAGATCATGAGCATGCCCCGTCTTGAACTTTCTGCTGCTGTGACGGCAGCCAGGTTAAGTGTTCTCTTGAAATCAGAGCTTAACATGAAAGTCGATGAGGAATTTTTCTGGACAGACTCTCAAGTCGCTCTTGCATATATTAACAACGAAGTGCGAAGATTTCATGTCTTTGTAGCAAATCGTGTCCAGCTGATCAAAGAGAACACCAGTCCGATGTTGGCACAAAACAAAACCCGGCTGACCACGCCTCTAGGGGGCTCCGTGCCTCTGACATCCTGTCATCAAATTGGCTATCAGGCCCTGAATTCCTCTGGAAGGATGAAGTCCAAGAGGAATCAAGGCCATCAACTGACTTGCTGACTTGTGACCCAGAGGTCAGAGCGGTGAAGGCATTTGCTACAATAAGCAGTAATCGCACTGATATCATTGACCGTCTGGCTAAGGTTTCATCATGGACAACACTCCTCAAAGTAGTGGCAAGAATAAGGAGACTGGCATCCAAGCAAAAGTATCCCACTGATGTTTTGACTGTCGTAGAGCGTGAGGGTGCTGCCAGTGCAGTGATCAAGCTTGTACAACAGCAGGCTTTCAGTCAAGAGATAAAGATGCTTGAAGCTGGGGGAAATCTTCCTTGCACCAGTCCTCTTTTTTCCCTCGACCCAGTTCTGAGAGAGGGCATGCTTTGTGTAGGCGGGAGACTGAAAAATTCATCTCTTAGTGAAGAATTCAGGCACCCATGCATTCTGCCAAAAGATGGTAACATCACTCAGCTCATCTTGTCTCACTATCACTCTCAAGTTTGCCACCAGGGTAGGAGTCAAACTCAGATGGAGCTTAGAGCAAATGGATTTTGGATCATCAGCTGCAGCAAGTTAGTTGCTAAGGTGATACACAAGTGTGTTAAATGCAGAAAGTTGAGGCGCCCATACAACAACGTATGGCTGAACTTCCTAAAGAGCGTGTTGAAGCTTCTGCCCCATTCACTTACTGTGGAATGGATTGCTTTGGGCCGTTTATCATTAAAAGGAATCGGAAAGAGCATAAAAGGTATGGCCTGATATTTACTTGTCTCTATTCCCGAGCTGTCCATTTCGAGATGTTAGAAGATCTATCCACTGATTCCTTTTTCAATGCCCTGCGGTGCTTCATCAGCCTAAGAGGAGCTGTGCGCCATCTTAACTGTGACCAAGGCAGGAATTTCGTAGGTGCCAGGAATGAGCTAGGAAAGGCACTGAAACAATGCAACAACCAAGCCTTGCAGATGTTCTTGGCCGACAAACAGTGCGAGTTTGTCCTTAATGCTCCATCAGCAAGCCACGCCGGTGGTGTTTGGGAGCGTCAGATACGCACCATCCGAAATGTTCTGAATGCCACACTGACTCAAAGCCAAGGCAGACTTGATGATGCTTCCCTCAGAACACTGTTTTATGAGGCCATGGCTATTGTTAATAGCCGTCCCTTAACAGTAGATGGAATAAATGACCCCACTTCTCTAGAGCCTCTAACCCCCAACCACCTAGTTCAAATGAAGTCAAAGGTTGCCCTTCCGCCTCCAGGAGAGTTTGTGAGAGAGGATTTGTACAGTACAAAGCGCTGGCGCCGGGTTCAGTATCTTATTGAGCAGTTCTGGAGTCGTTGGAAGAGGGAGTACCTCCTGAACATCTCAACGCGTCAGAAGTGGCATGTGGCCCGGCGTAATCTCGAAGTTAATGATGTAGTCATCATAAAGGAGGACCTCCTCCCAAGGAACCAGTGGCAGTTGGGGCGAATAGTGGAAAGAACTGTAGACGGGGATGGCCTAGTGCGAAGAGTGAGATTGCAAGTCTGAGATAGGAACTCAAAAGGGCTTTGCGCTCAGTCTAAACTCTCAACCATAGAAAGACCAGTTCAAAAGCTAGTGCTTCTCCTCGAAAGTGAATAATAGGTGGCAGACATGCATACATACAGTAGCATGACGATGCTGATTTGCATAATTTTCTAAAGTCAAGATAAATGGTGTTTTGGTCTTAAATCATTCATGATTATTTTTGTGTTGTATCATGAAGTGATTGGGGGGAGTGTAACGGACCACTTGAGATTAAACCTGTCTAGGCATTATTCTTTGCTGTTTACTAAATAATATTCAGTATGTATGTATGCCTTGAAATGACGTGTGGGATTTTACCGGAGTTCGATACCCGTAGGCCTACATGAATCTGTCCCTATTGGCGCACCGTAGATCAGTACAGCTGGAAGCGCCTGTTAAGTGATGTAGTCGGCAGCAGGAAAGTTTGGTGCGTCTTTTTGTATCGCTTTTGTATTCCTGTGCGACTTTTTATCCTTTTGTATCCCCATGTATTGATCGTGTGTTTTAAACGGAAGAAAGGACCTTTTTCGGATTATGTTTGCATTCCTTGGAGAGTGCAGCAAGGTATGCTTTGTTGTTTATTTGATTATGGTTGTAACTCTGTAGAATTCGTGAATGAATGATTTTATGTCTTGTGTAGGAATGTAATCCTTGTAGTTTGATACCAATGTTATTTAGTTTAGTGTTTGTACTGTACTGTGGAAACCGTTATGTGAAATGTTTGTTTGTCTGTTTATGTACGTTTCCAATGCAGTTTTCACGGTGCTAAGATGACGTCACGGACAATTAAATAAAGATCGTCTTATGCATCAGTCGAGACTCTGTCGTTTGGATCCAAGGGCTGTAACAGTAACAGATCAACAGTCCAACTTCCTCCTAGTAGTCAGGTTAAGTAGTCAGAGGTACATCTTTCAGATATGGCCATTCTTTTAGACCCTCTTGTGTTGGTATGTTTTCTTGTGAGACTGGTATAGCGAGCTGTGTGTACACTTCAGGGAGAGCAAAGAAGTTATTGCTTTCCAAATCACTCACTTCCAGCCCATCCAATCTGTAACTGCTCACAGGCCGTTCCTGGCCCATTGTCCTGAGCAGTATCTCTGTTTTCTGGCCTCTGGCATCCAGCTTCTTCATCAGGTTCTCGGTACAGAAGGTAGCAGAGCTTCCATGATCCAGGAACGCGTATGTTCTGATTACTTTGCTTCCTTTAGCCATCTTAACCTGGATAGGCAGAATGGCTAGAGCACATTCCTTTCCTCCGGCCCCGGTAAGCCCGCAAGCCTGCAGTGAGACCAGGGCGCTGGAAACTTCCTCACCTTTAGCTGTAGCTGTGGTGGTGCTCTCTTCCTTCCTGGGATTGTCTATTTATGTGCAGGAGAGTTGGATGTTTAAGCTGACAAGAGCGACAAGTCAGGCGATTCCTACACAACTTGCTTATGTGTCCTCTGTTTAGACATGCAAAGCAGATTCCCTTTGTCCTGAGAAATTCAATCTTCTCCTTATGAGGCTTCAGCATCATCTTCTTACAGCACTCCATGGTGTGTTCTCCAGTACAAAATAAGCATGGCTTACAAAATGCATTTGAACTGACTTTGCAGTCTGACTTGTTTTGCTTCTCCATTTCCACTGGTGTCACTGAAGTAGCAAAACTGCTTCTGCCTTTGCTTCCGGATGACTTGGATTGATGCTGGGGGTTACCCAGCCTTGCTTTAAGGCCTTGTACTTTTGGAGTAGACTCTTGAATATTCCCAAATACTGGGTCTAGAACAACTCTCACTTGCCGTTCCACAAAGTCAACCAGGTTTGTGAATCTTGCTCTTTGCAGGGTCCGTTCATAATGGCTGCATGCTACAGATCTCCATGCATCTCTGAGCCTGTAGGGTAACTTAGAAATGACCGTTCTCATGTTGGATGGATTGTCCAGTTCATGCATGTACTGTAGGGCCTGCATAGCGTTGCAGCACACACAGAGGAATAATGAATAGGCCTGTAATGCTGCCCCATCCTCAGGTTTGATAGCAGCCCAATCCAGTGCCTTCTGGATATAGGCGCTTGTGATTTTTATTTTATCACCGAAGTGCAGTTCCAGCAGTCGCCTTGCTTCAGCATATCCTCTTGCAGGATCCATGTGCTGGCAGCTGCTTACCAGCTCTCTTGGTTGGCCAGTGGTATATTGCTCCAGATAATATAATCTGTCCCTACTGATGTCCGTGTTGGAATCGATACCATGTTCAAAAGCACTTATGAACGATTGATATTCCATTGGGTCTCCTCCAAATGTTGTGATTTCCCTGGCGGGTAGCAATGACAGCTTTTGTTGGTGCACAAGAAGTTCTGTCATTTGACTCTGCCTGTGCATGACAGTAGCTAATGCATTCTGGTTACTTTGGTGATCGTGCCCTGATGGTGCTCCTGGCTGAATGCCTCCCCCTAGTGGTCCAACTGAGAAATGGGCAACATGTGATGGCCTGGACAGATATGGACCTGCCTGTGACAGGGGTTGACTGTATTTAGTTTGCATGGAGTAGTCAGGTGGCATCCTTGACCTAGCTCCTAGCTGGGGGGCCTGTTGTGTGTCATCGTCAGCGGGGGGGGTGAGCTTCCCAGATCAAAAATGTCCATTGACATCGAGGGTTGATCTTGTCCTCTTTGCGTTTGGTCATAATACTCATTCATGGCATCTGTAGGAGTCTTTGCCTGGGATTCACATGATTTGACCTCAGCCTGGGATTCCTTTATTTTGTCGTATTTATCAAGGACTTTCAGTTTAGCATCAGATTCAGCAAATGCCATTTGCATTTCAAGTTGTTCCTTTTTTGCATGCAGATCCTTTGTCATCTTTTTCAGTCTTTCCTCTTCTTCCTCTAACTTCCACTTTTCCTTCATGGCTGCTGATTTTGCAGTGAGAGCAGCCCGCTCCGTTTCCAGTGTTATACGCAGAGCAGAGGTTCTTGATTTGGTGGTTTTAGATGTGCTGCTGATGCTGTCCTCAGGTCGGACTTGATCCTGTTCTTTATAATCAGGTTTTATTCTGTTTCGAACATCATCCATAAATGAATTGAATTGATGAACCTTTGGTTTATACCAGTCGTGTTCATCACCCTCTTTTTCATCCTCATATAGTAGTGCTTGAACAGATTGGTGCATTTTCTCGAATTCATTCATTAAAACATCAAAGGCTTGCAATTGTTCATTCACCTTTTCCACGTTTACGTCATCAAGTCCGTCGAACAGCGCCTCCAACTCATTCTTGCGCCTAGTCAATACACCCAGTTTCGCCCTGCGAGAGCCAATCAATTTCACCAGCTCTCTCTCAGCCTCTTGGGCCTTTCCTGCTTCAGACATTATTTATAATTACAGTTGAAATATCACAATAATGTGTGACAGCGTCAGCGATGCAATTTCAACAATTCACGGATTCAGAATCCTCGCAATTGTCATCGACAGTCCACGCGTAAAAGACGCTTCAATGTATATGTTTGTGAAACACAATGAAACACAGTCCGTGCGCTCCGGTCAAACAAATGTATCCACAGCAGAGAATAAACTGAATCAGAGCCACACGCCTGGTAGGCCTTCCACAATGACGTCCGAATGGATCCAAGTTTCATTCATTCAGGCTTATAATATCCCCGCGGGATTCACATGCAGTTCAGTGTTGCGCAATGCAACTACTACTCACGACCACATAGTCTTGTAGAATTAGGCTTGTTGGAATCCTGCCGCACTCTTTCTCTCTGGGTCCTGGATGAAGCGAACGTGTCCTCTTCTTTCAGGCGAAAGACTTTAATTTCAGCATGAGTTTTTCTACTTAATATAGTGGCAATTTACAAATGATTTC
>CM050999.1:34782119-34792119 GCA_027704905.1 Muraenolepis orangiensis
AGTATAGACCTAGTATAACTAGGACAGTAGTATAGGCCTAGTATAACTAGGACAGTAGTACAGGCCTAGTATAACTAGGACAGTAGTATAGGCCTAGTATAACTATAGTTATACTAGGCCTATACTACTGTCCTAGTTATACTATGCCTGTACTACTGTCCTATAGGACAGTAGTACAGGCATAGTATAACTAGGACAGTAGTATAGGCCTAGTATAACTAGGACAGTAGTACAGGCCTAGTATAACTAGGACAGTAGTACAGGCCTAGTATAACTAGGACAGTAGTGCAGGCATAGTATAACTAGGACAGTAGTATAGGCCTAGTATAACTAGGACAGTAGTACAGGCCTAGTATAACCAGGACAGTAGTACAGGCCTAGTATAACCAGGACAGTAGAACAGGCCTAGTATAACTAGGACAGTAGTACAGGCCTAGTATAACCAGGACAGTAGTACAGGCCTAGTATAACCAGGACAGTAGAACAGGCCTAGTATAACTAGGACAGTAGCATAGGCATAGACAGGCATACCGGGACCACCAAAAGGCCTATGCAAAGTCCCTCAGAGACACACGGTCAAAATTCTACTCCACTATCATCAACAATAGCCCTGGCAACTCCAAGCAACTTTTCACCATAAATCATCTCCTCAAACCTCAGACTCCCTTACACAAAGACACCACAGAGGAGCAGTGTGATCATTTTATCACATTTTGTAGGAAAAAAAGTAGAGACCATCCGCTCTCTCCTCTCAAACTCCGCTGCTCTGCCAGTCCTGACCGTCAACCCCCAGCCCGGACCTACCCAGCCTCTTTGCTGCTTCACTGATATCTCGCAGCATGAAGTTGAGGCCATCATCAAAAAGATGAAACCCTCCACCTGTGCTCTGGACCCCTTTCCAACAGCCCTGGTCAAATCTAACATTGGTGCCATAAGTCCCCTGATCACGTCAGTGATAAACCACTCCATCCAGTCTGGTCATGTTCCATCCCCATTAAAAGCTGCTGCCATCAAACCACTCCTCAAAAAACCCACCTTAGACCCTGAAGTCATGGCTAATTACAGACCCATCTCCAACCTGCCATTTCTATCACAGGTGCTGGAGAAAGTAATTCTCCAGTGGTAAGTTAGTAAAGTTTATTTATCCAGCAGCTTTCACAGAAAGTGCTTCACAGTGAACAAACAAAGTTAATCAGAAAACATCAAATACATTTAAAAAAGCAGATAAAATATACACAGGGAAAACTGACATTAAACACAAGTTAAAACGAAATCCCACAAGCTACCCTGTCTAAAAAAAGCGTCCACAGAGTGCGAGGACCTTAAGCTAGTGGGGAGACCGTTCCCTAGGGGAGGCAGACTGGAAGGCCGGATCGGCCCGAGTCTTAAAGTGGGTCCAAGTTCCACTTTATGGCCCTGGGTCTTTAAGGACCTAGGACTTCTCAACACCAGGTGAGGGGGTGGATAATATACCGCAGGGCCATGTTGGGCTCAATAATTGTGCACTAAAAATGTAAGATGAATTGTAAAACTGACGGAAGCCAATGCATTGAGGTCAAAATAGGTGCCATTTGTTATCACGTGTTAAAAGTCTAGCAGCAGCGTTTTGGACCATTTGAAAATAGTGCATGGAGGATTTAAGGTATTTAAGGCAGGTAAAAAGTTCAAGTGTGATGCGATAAAAGCATGCACTAGCATCTCCATTTAATTTAGTGCCACAATAGACCTAAGCTTGGCAATGTTTCTTAGGTGAAAGACACAGGATCTGGTCAGTGTTCTAATGTGACCATCAAAGCATCAAAGCATAGCTAATAGCCTTATCTTAAGCCTTTACCGCATATATCCTTCAACCTCTTCCCTCGCTCTCCTTAAATACATCCCCTTCTCTGCAGCCATTGCGCCATCTGTCTCACTCTGCTTCCTAGCCTTCCTTCCTTCTGTCATTCTCTCCCTTCCCGTCGTGGCACACCCCTCGCTCTCCCCCCCATCCTCCGTCACCACCCAGAGTAGGAAACTAGAAAAAGTTAAATATGAAAATCAAAGTGGTGGTTGTCTGCCAGTCTGTCTCTAGCCTCTCCTCACTTCTCCTCTGCCGTGCCATTGTCTGATTGGAGACGATGGCAGTCATCCTAATCCGCCTTGCATGTTGCTGACACTGTCTGCTCTCTCTCACACACACACACACACACACACACACACACACACACACACACACACACACACACACACACACACACACACACACACACACACACACACACACACACACACACACACACACACACACACACACACACACACACATACACACACTGGAGTGTGGATGTCACATAATCAGTCCTGGCAGCACAGAGACAGAGGGCTATCAGGGTGAAGGAATGGCTTGATCTGTAGCACGGCTTTAAACTGTATTTGTGTGTGTGTGTGTGTGTGTGTGTGTGTGTGTGTGTGTTCCGCTCCCGCAAGACGACGCAGTTTTTTGTTATTTATTATTTTTATCGCGAATATCTTTGTTCAGAAAGTTAGCAGCACGTTAATTTATGACTTTTGCACACTTCTGGAGATCAGATCGACAGTCGCTCGCCGCCTACCAGAGTTTTTCCATTCTTTCGACTCGGACGTCCCGCCCGAAGTCACAGCTGGATTATCTCCGACCATCTTGGGCGCGATTACACGCAAGCGTCGCCGGAGGAAGCGAGGGATGCGAGCCGGCGTGCTAGTCAGGCTGAGACGTCGATCCGATCGCCCCCCACTACCCACCATTCTACTGGCTAATGTACAGTCTCTGGACAATAAGTTAAGCGAGCTACAGGCTCGTATTCAATTCCACCGGGAAACTAAGGACAATTTTATCATCTGCCTTACGGAGACATGGATGTCGGAGGGGGTTACCGACGCAGCTATCGAGCCGACGGGATTTTCCGTCCACCGGGCAGACAGAACAAAGGCTCTCTCCGGTAAAGATCGCGGAGGGGGGGGTCTCATGTCTCATGATAAACAGATCTTGGTGCAACCAAAGTCAGGTACATCCCCTCAAGTCTTTCTGCTCCCCGGACCTGGAGTACCTGATATTTATGTGCCATCCATTCTGGCTACCTCGGGAGTTTACAGCGGTAACCGTGACCGCTGTTTACATTCCCCCACAAGCCAACACGGACCCAGCGCTGAAGGAACTGTATGGGGCTATCAGCGAACAGGAGTCGGCACACCCTGAGGCTGCTCTCATCGTGGCGGGGGACTTCAACAAGGCAAACCTGAAGAAGGTTCTCCCGAGGTTCTACCAACACATAATGAGCAACACACGGGGTGAGCGGATCCTCGACCACTGCTACACTCCCTTCCGTGATGGCTACAAGGCCCTCCTCTGCACACCGTTTGGCAAATCAGACCACCGCTCTATCCAGCTACTCCCCGCCTATTGGCAGAGACTGAAGCAGCAACCGATCGCTGTGAGGGAGGTCCAATGCTGGTCGGACCAATCGGACTCTATGCGGCAGGATTGTTTTCATCACGCTGACTGACACATGGCACAATAACATCAACGAGTACGCGTCCTCTGTCACCGGGTTCATCAAGAAGTGCATAGATGACGTTGTTCCAACCAAGTTGGTTCGGATATACACCAACCAGAAACCGTGGAATAACGCCAATGTTCGCGCTGCCCTACACGCGCGTAACGCCGCCCTTGGCTCCGGGAATATGGAGGAATATACGAGAGCCCGTTACGATCTCCGTAAGACCATCGTCACTGCCAAGCGGGAGTACAAGGACAGAGTGGAGGAGAAATTCAAGAGCCACGACGCGAGGGGTATGTGGCAGGGGCTACAGACGATAATGAACTTCAGAGGGAGAACCAGTTATGTAGACTCCTGAACGACTATAGACCTGTAGCCCTCACCTCGATTGTCAGCAAATGCCTCGAGAGGTTGGTCAAGGACTTTATTTGCTCCGTGTTACCTGCCACGCATGACCCATGGCAATTTGCATATCGTCAAAACAGATCCACGGACGACGCAATTGCCATGGACCTCCACACTGCCCTTTCCCACCTGGAGGGAAATAACTGTTATGTGCGAATGCTGTTTGTGGACTACAGCTCAGCGTACAACACGATAGTTCCTGCCAAGCTCGACACCAAGCTTAGAGGTCTAGGCGTGCCCCCATCCACGTGCAGCTGGATACTGGACCTCCTGTCGGGTGAGGATGGGCAGCACCACCTCAGAGCCACTGACCCTCAACACGGGAGCCCCCCAGGGATGCGTGCTGAGCCCTCTCCTCTACTCCCTCTACACCCACGACTGCATGGCTATGCACAGCTCCAACGTCATCGTCAAGTTTGCTGACAACACGACGATGAGACAGCCTACAGGGAGGAGGTTGGATCGCTGGAGCAGTAGTGCCAGGAGAACAGCCTCGCCCTCAATGTCAATAAGACCAAGGAGCTGATCGTGGACTACACGAAGCAGAGAGGAGAGCATGGCCCTATCTCCATCGACGGTGTTGCAGTAGAGAGGGTCAGCAGCTTCAAGTTCCTCGGTGTGCACATCTCCGAGGACCTCACATGGTCCACGCACACCACACACTTGGTGAAAAGGGCCCAACAACGTCTGTATTTCCTCAGGCGTCTGAGGAAATTCAGCATGGGCCCCCCGCATCCTGAGAACATTCTACACCGGGACAATCGAGAGTGTTCTTACAGGGTGTATCACCGCCTGGTACGGGAACTGCACCGCACTCGAGATAGCTTCCATCAGGCTGCTGAACAAGGGCTTTTTTTCTGTGCCGATATATTGCATTTTATAAATTGCATTTTTACTTTTATATATTTAACTTTATACTGTTTTGTACTTATTTTATTCTATTCTGTTTTTATCTTATCTTATTTTTATAACTGCTGTCTGTCCTCGGGTATTGCACATAAGATTTTCACTCACTGCTTTACACTGTGAAGTGACAATAAACTTGACTTGACTTGTGTGTGTGCGTGTGTGTGTGTGTGTGTGTGTGTGTGTGTGTGTGTGTGTGTGTGTGTGTGTGTGTGTGTGTGTGTGTGTGTGTGTGTGTGTGTGTGTGTGTGTGTGTGTGTGTGTGTGTGTGTGTGTGTGTGTGTGTGTGTGTGAGTGAGAGAGCAGACAGTGTCAGCAACATGCAAGGCGGATTAGGATGACTGCCATCGTCTCCAATCAGTGTGTGTACTATAAGTACTATAAGTATAGTACATAGTATAGTGTCATACAGTATAAGTATAGCACATAGTATAGTATAGTCCTTCAGCGTTTGTAACACGATGCTGAAGATGTTCTACCAGTCGGTGGTAGCCAGTGCCATCTTCTCCGGTGTCGTGTGCTGGGGAAGCAGGTTGAGGTCAGCAGACGCCAACAAGATCAGCAGGATGGTCAGGAAGGCTGGCGCTGTCCTGGGGGTCCAGCTGGACTCCTTGTTGGTGGTGTCTGAGAGGAGGATGCTGCGCAAGCTGCGTAGTATCCTTGACAACAACTCTCACCCTCTCCATCAGGTGCTGACCTCATATAGAAGCACCTTCAGCAACAGACTCATTCCACCCAGGTGTACCACAGAACACCACAGGAAGTCCTTTCTTCCGGTGGCCATCAGACTCTATAATTCATCTACCTCGGGTCGTGAGAGGGACAGTGGAGACTCAGTGACCTGAGGTCAACGCACTGTTATTATTTTTTTTGGTCAACGCACTGTAAATCCTTTCACTGTAATTTTGCACTGTAAATTCAATTTCACTTTTCACTTTTCACGTGTCACTTTTTCAGTATTCATCTGAGTTATTTATTAATATATTACTACTGCCAATTTGCACTATACGTATTGTTGTGTATTGTATATACCTACGTATTACTGTAATAATACTGTAAATTGTGCAATTCATCTATCAATACATTTAGATTTAATTTAGATTTCATTAGTTATATTTTGTTTATACTAGTTTAGTTTACTTTAGTTTGTTGTTATTTAGTTTTTAGTTTTTAGGTATTAGTATATTTTGTGTGCATTTATTCCCCCTGTTTCAACTGTTGCACCTTAATTTCCCTCGGGATAAATAAAGTTATCTTGAATCTTGAATCTTGAATAGTGTCATACAGTATAAGTATAGTACATAGTATAGTGTCATACAGTATAAGTATAGTACATAGTGTAGTATAGTGTCATACAGTATAAGTATAGTACATAGTATAGTGTCATACAGTATAAGTATAGTACATAGTGTAGTATAGTGTCATACAGTATAAGTATAGTACATAGTGTAGTATAGTGTCATACAGTATAAGTATAGTACATAGTGTAGTATAGTGTCATACAGTATAAGTATAGTACATAGTGTAGTATAGTGTCATACAGTATAAGTATAGTACATAGTGTAGTATAGTGTCATACAGTATAAGTATAGTACATAGTATAGTATAGTGTCATACAGTATAAGTATAGTACATAGTGTAGTATAGTGTCATACAGTATAAGTATAGTACATAGTGTAGTATAGTGTCATACAGTATAAGTATAGTACATAGTGTAGTATAGTGTCATACAGTATAAGTATAGTACATAGTGTAGTATAGTGTCATACAGTATAAGTATAGTACATAGTATAGTATAGTGTCATACAGTATAAGTATAGTACATAGTATAGAATAAAGTGTTAAACTATACAAACTCATACTGCGGGAGGGAATCGGGAGTCAGAATTCCATTGCACTTGCTGCATATGGTAAATAAAAATCTTGAATCTTGAATCTTTCTGCATGGTATTTGTATGTCACTTTTAATAAGCATCGCTTAAGACCTGTGGGCCTTCCCAGTGGCAGTCTAACCTTGTAAAAGACAATCACAAACTGCTGGAACAAAAAACCCAGTCTACACAGCAAGGCTCAAGGCAGGTACACGCACGCACGCACACACACACACACACACACACACACACACACACACACGCACGCACACACACACACACACACACACACACACACACACACACACACACACACACACACACACACACACACACACACACACACACACACACACACACACACACACACAGTTGTTGTAAAGGCATAGTCCATACAAACAGTTCTAAGATGCTCTTTGTCTCCACCTCCCTCTTCATACTAAATCCCATATTCTTGTTTCCATCCCTAAGCCATAGGATCTCTCTCTGCTTTCCTCAAAGACCACCTTGAGTGCCCCTCTCCCCCCGTCTTTAATTCCATGACACCCCCACATACAGTGGGCCCTGCGGTACGGTACCCCCCACGCTGCTGGGCTATTATACTCCCAGTCCATCCTACCCCCCCCCTCCTCATAATAGTCTCTCTCTCCCCCCCTCTCCCCCCTCTCCCCCCTCTCCCCCCTCTCCCCCCTCTCCCCCCTCTCCCCCCCTCCTGCTCTCTCTCTCTCATCAGCAGCTGCTGGTGCCTTGACTGGAGGTGGGTTGTGGTGAAGGTGTGTGAGGGGAAAGTTCAACATTTCTAAATACAGTTGGTCCTGATGGCACTAACTGCTATAAGGTGTTTCTAGATTGAGTCATTGGCCATGGTTATCCAATGGCTAAAATCAAGAGACGGCAGTCAACACTGCATTGCTTGTTGTCATTTGAGGTGGATTTCTGATAATTGTGATCTGGGTTGCCTCTGTGCCACTAGATGTGAGGCTCACCCTGCATTTGGTTATGACTCACAATGAACAATACACATCTGAAAATTACAGCTCAGTGTTCACCACCATCGTTCCCTCCAAGCTGGTCCTGAAACTGAGGGACCTAGGTCTGGGCGCCCCCATCTGTAACTGGATTATGGACTTCCTGACGGGCAGGCCTCAAGTGCTGAAGATTGGGAACAACATCTCATCCACTCTGGTCCTCAACGCCGGAGCACCCCAAGGCTGCTGCCTCGGTCCCCGGCTGTACTCACTGTACACACATGACTGTACTGCCACGCACAGCAATAATCGGATGATCAAGTTTGCAGACGACACCACAGTCATCGGCCTGATAAGAGAGGGCGATGAGACGGAGTACAGAGATGAGATGGTCCAGCTGACACGATTGTGTGAGGACAACAGCCTCGCACTGAATGTCAGCAAGACCAAGGAGCTGGATTCGTGGACTTCAGGAGCCACCGGGGCCCCCACTCCACTATCAGCCTGGACGGGACACCGGTGGAAGTCGTCAGCTGCTTCCGTTTCCTTGGGCTACAGATTTCCGATGACCTGTCATGGACCCGCAACACGGAGGTCATGCTGAAGAAGGCTCACCAGCGCCTCTAGGCTCTGCGGTGCCTCAGAAAAAGCGGAATAGGCCAACGGTGGCTAGTGTACTTCTACTTTGTGGTACGGCATCACCACTGAACAGGACAAGAAAGCCATCCAGAGGGTCGTGAGGATGGCAGAGAAGATCATCGGGTGTGCACTTCCATGCATTGAGGAGATCTGTAGGACCAGATGTCGGAAGAAGGTCATGTCCATCACTAAGGACCAACCGCAACCCCCCTGGGGTCCATCTCTTCTCCCCCCTACCGTCTGGTCGCCGGTTTAAGGATAGTTTTTATCCACAGGCAGTGACCTACTGAACTGCTAGGAGTGCTGCCACTTACACTATCATAACATGTCATTAACATTACACTATCATAACATGTCATTAACATTACACTATCATAACATGTCAGTAACATTACACTATCATTACACGTCATTAACATTACACTATCATAACATGTCATTAACATTACACTATCATAACATGTCATTAACATTACACTATCATAACATGTCACTAACATTACACTATCATTACACGTCATTAACATTACACTATCATAACATGTCATTAACATTACACTATCATAACATGTCATTAACATTACTCTATCATAACATGTCATTAACATTACACTATCATAACATGTCATTAACATTACTCTATCATAACATGTCATTAACATTACACTATCATAACATGTCATTAACATTACAATATCATAACATGTCATTAACATTACACTATCATAACATGTCATTAACATTACTATATCATAACATGTCATTAACATTACACTATCATAACATGTCATTAACATTACACTATCATAACAAGTCATTAACATTACACTATCATAACATGTCATTAACATTACACTATCATAACATGTCATTAACATTACTCTATCATAACATGTCATTAACATTACACTATCATAACATGTCATTAACATTACTCTATCATAACATGTCATTAACATTACACTATCATAACATGTCATTAACATTACTCTATCATAACATGTCATTAACATCACACTATCATAACATGTCATTAACATCACAGTTACTGCTCTGTATTCATGATGCTTCTGCACTACTGCACTTAAATATGTTTGCCCATTCAACAGATGTTCGTACCATCTATCAGTCACTTAGCTGTCCTTTTTTTGTTAATTTATATTTATATTTTTATTGTATATATTATTTTTATGGTATTGTTTTTTGAGATGTTTACTGTGGGAGGGAATGGGGAGCAAGCATTCCAATGTACTTACAAATTGCAAATAAATATCTTGTATCTGATGAGAAGAAGAAGAAGATGAACCTTCGTACAGAACTGATGTAGACAGCAGGACCAAGTCCCCATCTCACACACAATCACATTTAGCAATATGGTAAATGGTGAATGGACTGACTTACATGCTTTATGCTTTACAGCATGCCTCACATTCACCCATTCATACACACATTCAAACACCAACGGCATAGTCAGTGAGGGTTAGGGGGTCTCACTCAAGGACACCTCCACAGGTGGCTGGTTGCCAGACAACCTGCTTTACATCCTGAGCTACTGCCCCCACATATATATATATATATATACATTGTATATATATTTAAATTAATATTACAGTTAAGATATCTGTAGCAGTATATGTTTTGTGTGTGTGTGTGTGTGTGTGTGTGTGTGTGTGTGTGTTACAGGCAGTGGACAGCT
>CM050999.1:34797119-34800510 GCA_027704905.1 Muraenolepis orangiensis
CCTGCTTAAGTAGCTGTGATAAGAGCCTGTTATCAACATTAAGGATATACACTTGCTACCATATACAACATGTTAAGAGCTATTAATGTCAGGACTTAAGCAAGTTTAGGAGTTTCACAAAGGAGAAGGAGGGTTCAAGGAGACTCCAGGTGGACTCTGAACAGGTGGGTCTTGAGTCTCTTGCGGAAGCTGGCGAGGGACTCAGCCATCCTGACATGAGACGGGAGTTCATTCCACCACTGTGGAGCCAGAGCCGTGAAGAGCTGGGTCTTGGACGAGCGATGTTTGGTTGTCATCAGTGAAGGTCGAACAAGTCGCCTGGCAGAAGTTGAGCGGAGCGCTCTGGCTGGGATGTAGGGCTTGACCAACGCCTGGAGGTAGGCTGGGGCAGTTCCATTGACTGCCCTAAAGGTCAGCACCAGAGTCTTGAACTTGATGCAAGCATTTACCGGAAGCCAGTGGAGCTCGCGGAAGAGAGGGGTCACGTGGGAGAATTTTGGTAGGCTGAATACCAGGCGTGCTGCTGCGTTCTGGATGCGTTGGAGGGGCTTGGTTGCAGAGGCGGGGAGTCCCGCCAGGAGAGAGTTGCAGTAGTCGAGGCGGGTGATGACGAGCGCTTGGACCAGGATCTGCGCCGCTTCACGTGTGAGGAAGGGCCGGATCCTGCGGATGTTGTAGAGGGCAATTCTGCAAGATCGGGCCACCGCAGTGACGTTGGCATTGCAGGACAGCTGGTCATCTACCACCACACCAAGGTCTCTTGTTGTGGTTGAGGGGGAGACTTGGGTGTTCTCGATGGTGACCAGTAGGTCCATCTGAGGGCAGTCTTTCCCCGGTATGAAGAGGAGCTCAGTCTTGTCAAGGTTGAGCTTCAGGTGGTTGGCGGCTGTCCATCTGCTGATGTCAGCCAGGCATTTAGAGATGCGTGTTGCTATTTGGGTTTCTGAGGGGGGAAAGGAGAGAAACAGTTGAGTGTCATCTGCATAGCAGTGATAGGAGAAGCCATGAGATGTGATTACAGAGCCTAGCGATTTAGTGTAAAGAGAAAGTGATATAGTGATAAATCACTCCCTACTCCCTACATAGTGCACTACATAGTGATATAGTGATAAATCACTCCCTACTCCCTACATAGTGCACTACATAGTGATATAGTGATAACTCACTCCCTACTCCCTACATAGTGCACTACATGGTGATATAGTGATAACTCACTCCCTACTCCCTACATAGTGCGCTACATGGTGATATAGTGATAACTCACTCCCTACTCCCTACATAGTGCACTACATGGTTATATAGTGATGAATCACTCCCTACTCCCTACATAGTGCACTACATGGTGATATAGTGATAACTCACTCCCTACCCCCTACATAGTGCGCTACATGGTGATATAGTGATAACTCACTCCCTACTCCCTACATAGTGCACTACATGGTTATATAGTGATGAATCACTCCCTACTCCCTACATAGTGCACTACATGGTGATATAGTGATAACTCACTCCCTACTCCCTACATAGTACACTACATAGTGATATAGTGATAAATCACTCCCTACTCCCTACATAGTGCACTACATGGTGATATAGTGATAACTCACTCCCTACTCCCTACATAGTGCACTACATATTGATATAGTGATAAATCACTCCCTACTCCCTACATAGTGCACTACAAGGTGATATAGTGATAACTCACTCCCTACTCCCTACATAGTGCACTACATATTGATATAGTGAGTACATTACATTACATTCCAGTCATTAAGTAGACGCTTGTATCCAAAGCGACTTCCTGTAGTGTGTTTCAACAAAGGAAGGTAAGAGAACAACTCGTCGCCAGAAGTTAAAAGTGCATTTCATCATCCGTCTAATGTGGGCGGGGCTGGGTTAGTCCGTCTAATGTGGGCGGGGCTGAGTTAGTCCATCTAATGTGGGCGGGGTTAGTCCGTCTAATGTGGGCGGGGCTGGGTTAGTCCGTCTAATGTGGGCGGGGTTAGTCCGTCTAATGTGGGCGGGGCTGAGTTAGTCCGTCTAATGTGGGCGGGGTTAGTCCGTCTAATGTGGGCGGGGCTGGGTTAGTCCGTCTAATGTGGGCGGGGTTAGTCCGTCTAATGTGGGCGGGGCTGGGGTAGTCCGTCTAATGTGGGCGGGGCTGGGTTAGTCCGTCTAATGTGGGCGGGGCTGGGGTAGTCTGTCTTATGTGGGCGGGGCTGGGTTAGTCCGTCTAATGTGGGCGGGGCTGGGTTAGTCCGTCTAATGTGGGAGGGGCTGGGTTAGTCCGTCTAATGTGGGAGGGGCTGGGTTAGTCCGTCTAATGTGGGCGGGGCTGGGTTAGTCCGTCTAATGTGGGCGGGGCTGGGGTAGTCTGTCTTATGTGGGCGGGGCTGGGTTAGTCCGTCTAATGTGGGCGGGGCTGGGTTAGTCCGTCTAATGTGGGAGGGGCTGGGTAGTCCGTCTAATGTGGGCGGGGCTGGGTTAGTCCGTCTAATGTGGGCGGGGCTGGGGTAGTCTGTCTTATGTGGGCGGGGCTGGGTTAGTCCGTCTAATGTGGGCGGGGCTGGGTTAGTCCGTCTAATGTGGGAGGGGCTGGGTTAGTCCGTCTAATGTGGGAGGGGCTGGGTTAGTCCGTCTAATGTGGGCGGGGCTGGGTTAGTCCGTCTAATGTGGGAGGGGCTGGGTTAGTCCGTCTAATGCGGGAGGGGCTGGGTTAGTCCGTCTAATGTGGGCGGGGCTGGGTTAGTCCGTCTAATGTGGACAGAGCTGGGTTAGTCCGTCCAATGTGGGAGTGGCTGGGCTAGTCCGTCTAATTTGGGAGGGGCTGGGTTAGTCCGTCTAATGTGGGCGGGGCTGGGTTAGTCCGTCTAATGTGGACGGGGCTGGGTTAGTCCGTCTAATTTGGGAGGGGCTGGGTTAGTCCGTCTAATGAGGGCGGGGCTGGGTTAGTCCGTCTAATGTGGGAGGGGTTAGTCCGTCTAATGTGGGAGGGGCTGGGTTAGTCCGTCTAATGTGGGCGGGGCTGGGTTAGTCCGTCTAATGTGGGAGGGGCTGGGTTAGTCCGTCTAATGCGGGAGGGGCTGGGTTAGTCCGTCTAATGTGGGCGGGGCTGGGTTAGTCCGTCTAATGTGGACAGAGCTGGGTTAGTCCGTCCAATGTGGGAGTGGCTGGGCTAGTCCGTCTAATTTGGGAGGGGCTGGGTTAGTCCGTCTAATGTGGGCGGGGCTGGGTTAGTCCGTCTAATGTGGACGGGGCTGGGTTAGTCCGTCTAATTTGGGAGGGGCTGGGTTAGTCCGTCTAATGAGGGCGGGGCTGGGTTAGTCCGTCTAATGTGGACGGGGCGTGGAAGTGGTTAACTCGCCAGTAGAGGGATTTCTTTCAAAGGATT
>CM050999.1:34801510-34806510 GCA_027704905.1 Muraenolepis orangiensis
TGTCACGGTTACGGTGGTTGGCAGGGGGCGTGGCCTAGCCACGTGCGCTGGTGGCGCACACACCCCTGTCAACAATCACGTTGGTTGGCAGGGGGCGTGGCCTAGCCACGTGCGCTGGCCACACACATACACACACACACACCTGGACTCAATATTCACCCTTGTTCAATTGCTAATCACCTCACCTGGGGTATATATACTTTGTCTATCCTTTACCCCAGCGTGAGGTCGTTACGTATACTGCACGTTCTCCCGTCTGTTTCGATCGCCCGACTGCGTCTATCGGAGAGATAGTTCGCACCCCGGTCGCCTGCCTACTCTACTTCCACGTAGTTCTCCCCGTTTACCCTTGTGACTTTGTGTGTTGTGTGCTTTAAAAATAAAGCCGTTCGTATCACTCTCCACTTGTCGGCGTCTGCGTTCGGGGTCCAACCCACTCCCTCTCACGCGTGACAGAACGACCTCACCACCATGGACCCCGGCAACTGCGACTTGTGGAGGATCACCCTGATCGCCCAGGAAAAGGCGAACACTGCGCATATTCGGGCGTGGTTGGCCGCGACCGAAAGGACTTTCGGTTTTCCTCCACCGACCGCTCCGCACCCGGCGGACGACGTCGCTCCGCACCCGGCGGACGACGCCGCTCCGCACCCGGCTGACGACGTCGCTCCGCACCCGGCTGACGACGCCGCTCCGCACCCGGCGGACAGCGCTGCTCCGCACCCGGCTGACGACGTCGCTCCGCACCCGGCTGACGACGTCGCTCCGCACCCGGCGGACGACGCCGCTCCGCACCCGGCGGACGACGCCGCTCCGCACCCGGCGGACGACGTCGCTCCGCACCCGGCTGACGACGTCGCTCCGCACCCGGCTGACGACGTCGCTCCGCACCCGCCTGAGGACGTCGCTCCGCATTCGCCGGAGGACGTCGCTCCGCATCCGCCGGAGGACGTCGCTCCGCATCCGCCTGAGGACGTCGCTCCGCACCCAGCTGACGACGTCGCTCCGCACCCGTCTGAGGACGTCAAGCGGCCCCCGTCTGCTGACGCCGCGCCGGATCCGCCCGACGACGTCACGCAGCCCCCGTCTGCTGACGCCGCGCCGTATCCGCCCGACGACGTCACGCAGCCCCCCTCTGCTGACGCCGCGCCGTTCCCGCCTGACGACGTCACGCAGCCCCCGTCTGCTGACGCCACGCCGGATCCGCCCGTCGACGTCACGCAGCCCCCATCTGCTGACGCCGCGCCGTACCCGCCCGACGACGTCACGCAGCCCCCGTCTGCGGACGCTACGCCGTACCCGCCCGACGACGTCACGCAGCCCCCGCTGACGTCAGCAGCCCCGTCTGCGAGGCAGCCCCGTCTGCTGACGTCACGCAGCCCCCGTCTGCTGACGTCACGCAGCCCGCAGCCCCCCGTGGCTCTCTTCCCGGGCCCCACCCGCCCACCAAATCTCCTCCACCCCCCCGGATCATCGACTGGGACGCAGACGGTCCAGAGGGGCGGGGTTGGCCCCCGCGCTGCTACAGTCGGGATCTGCTATTTTCCCTCAACTGCCACCGGGAACACCCCTTCAAGCCGGGTTGGACGCCAGGAGGCGCCCGTTGAGGGGGGGGTACTGTCACGGTTACGGTGGTTGGCAGGGGGCGTGGCCTAGCCACGTGCGCTGGTGGCGCACACACCCCTGTCAACAATCACGTTGGTTGGCAGGGGGCGTGGCCTAGCCACGTGCGCTGGCCACACACATACACACACACACACCTGGACTCAATATTCACCCTGGTTCAATTGCTAATCACCTCACCTGGGGTATATATACTTTGTCTATCCTTTACCCCAGCGTGAGGTCGTTACGGATACTGTTTCGATCGCCCGACTGCGTCTATCGGAGAGATAGTTCGCACCCCGGTCGCCTGCCCTCTCCCGTCTGTTTCGATCGCCCGACTGCGTCTATCGGAGAGATAGTTCGCACCCCGGTCGCCTACTTACTCTGCGTTCACGTATTTATTCTACTCCCATGCACCCTTGTGTCTTTGTGTGTGCTTGAGCTAATAAAGCCGTTCGTATCACTCTCCACTTGTCGGCGTCTGCGTTCGGGGTCCAACCCACTCCCTCTCACGCGTGACACAATATAATCCTTTGAAAGAAATCCCTCTACTGGCCGGTGCGAGTTAACCACTTCCACGCCCCGTCCACATTAGACGGACTAACCCAGCCCCGCCCTCATTAGACGGACTAACCCAGCCCCTCCCAAATTAGACGGACTAACCCAGCCCCGTCCACATTAGACGGACTAACCCAGCCCCGCCCACATTAGACGGACTAACCCAGCCCCTCCCAAATTAGACGGACTAGCCCAGCCACTCCCACATTGGACGGACTAACCCAGCTCTGTCCACATTAGACGGACTAACCCAGCCCCGCCCACATTAGACGGACTAACCCAGCCCCTCCCGCATTAGACGGACTAACCCAGCCCCTCCCACATTAGACGGACTAACCCAGCCCCGCCCACATTAGACGGACTAACCCAGCCCCTCCCACATTAGACGGACTAACCCAGCCCCTCCCACATTAGACGGACTAACCCAGCCCCGCCCACATTAGATGGACTAACCCAGCCCCGCCCACATAAGACAGACTACCCCAGCCCCGCCCACATTAGACGGACTAACCCCGCCCACATTAGACGGACTACCCCCTCCCACATTAGACGGACTAACCGAGCCCCGCCCACATTAGACGGACTAACCCAGCCCCGCCCACATAAGACAGACTACCCCAGCCCCGCCCACATTAGACGGACTAACCCAGCCCCGCCCACATTAGACGGACTAACCCAGCCCCTCCCACATTAGACGGACTAACCCAGCCCCTCCCACATTAGACGGACTAACCCAGCCCCGCCCACATTAGACGGACTAACCCAGCCCCGCCCACATAAGACAGACTACCCCAGCCCCGCCCACATTAGACGGACTAACCCAGCCCCGCCCACATTAGACGGACTACCCCAGCCCCGCCCACATTAGACGGACTAACCCAGCCCCGCCCACATTAGACGGACTAACCCCGCCCACATTAGACGGACTAACTCAGCCCCGCCCACATTAGACGGACTAACCCCGCCCACATTAGACGGACTAACCCAGCCCCGCCCACATTAGACGGACTAACCCCGCCCACATTAGATGGACTAACTCAGCCCCGCCCACATTAGACGGATGATGAAATGCACTTTTAACTTCTGGCGACGAGTTGTTCTCTTACCTTCCTTTGTTGAAACACACTACAGGAAGTCGCTTTGGATACAAGCGTCTACTTAATGACTGGAATGTAATGTAATGTACTCACTATATCAATATGTAGTGCACTATGTAGGGAGTAGGGAGTGAGTTATCACTATATCACCATGTAGTGCACTATGTAGGGAGTAGGGAGTGATTTATCACTATATCAATATGTAGTGCACTATGTAGGGAGTAGGGAGTGAGTTATCACTATATCACCATGTAGTGCACTATGTAGGGAGTGATTTATCACTATATCACTATGTAGTGTACTATGTAGGGAGTAGGGAGTGAGTTATCACTATATCACCATGTAGTGCACTATGTAGGGAGTAGGGAGTGATTCATCACTATATAACCATGTAGTGCACTATGTAGGGAGTAGGGAGTGAGTTATCACTATATCACCATGTAGCGCACTATGTAGGGGGTAGGGAGTGAGTTATCACTATATCACCATGTAGTGCACTATGTAGGGAGTAGGGAGTGATTCATCACTATATAACCATGTAGTGCACTATGTAGGGAGTAGGGAGTGAGTTATCACTATATCACCATGTAGCGCACTATGTAGGGAGTAGGGAGTGAGTTATCACTATATCACCATGTAGTGCACTATGTAGGGAGTAGGGAGTGAGTTATCACTATATCACTATGTAGTGCACTATGTAGGGAGTAGGGAGTGATTTATCACTATATCACTATGTAGTGCACTATGTAGGGAGTAGGGAGTGATTTATCACTATATCACTTTCTCTTTACACTAAATCGCTAGGCTCTGTAATCACATCTCATGGCTTCTCCTATCACTGCTATGCAGATGACACTCAACTGTTTCTCTCCTTTCCCCCCTCAGAAACCCAAATAGCAACACGCATCTCTAAATGCCTGGCTGACATCAGCAGATGGACAGCCGCCAACCACCTGAAGCTCAACCTTGACAAGACTGAGCTCCTCTTCATACCGGGGAAAGACTGCCCTCAGATGGACCTACTGGTCACCATCGAGAACACCCAAGTCTCCCCCTCAACCACAACAAGAGACCTTGGTGTGGTGGTAGATGACCAGCTGTCCTGCAATGCCAACGTCACTGCGGTGGCCCGATCTTGCAGAATTGCCCTCTACAACATCCGCAGGATCCGGCCCTTCCTCACACGTGAAGCGGCGCAGATCCTGGTCCAAGCGCTCGTCATCACCCGCCTCGACTACTGCAACTCTCTCCTGGCGGGACTCCCCGCCTCTGCAACCAAGCCCCTCCAACGCATCCAGAACGCAGCAGCACGCCTGGTATTCAGCCTACCAAAATTCTCCCACGTGACCCCTCTCTTCCGCGAGCTCCACTGGCTTCCGGTAAATGCTTGCATCAAGTTCAAGACTCTGGTGCTGACCTTTAGGGCAGTCAATGGAACTGCCCCAGCCTACCTCCAGGCGTTGGTCAAGCCCTACATCCCAGCCAGAGCGCTCCGCTCAACTTCTGCCAGGCGACTTGTTCGACCTTCACTGATGACAACCAAACATCGCTCGTCCAAGACCCAGCTCTTCACGGCTCTGGCTCCACAGTGGTGGAATGAACTCCCGTCTCATGTCAGGATGGCTGAGTCCCTCGCCAGCTTCCGCAAGAGACTCAAGACCCACCTGTTCAGAGTCCACCTGGAGTCTCCTTGAACCCTCCTTCTCCTTTGTGAAACTCCTAAACTTGCTTAAGTCCTGA
>CM050999.1:34811510-34827344 GCA_027704905.1 Muraenolepis orangiensis
CCACAGTAAACATCTCAAAAAACAATACCATAAAAATAATATATACAATAAAAATATAAATATAAATTAACAAAAAAAGGACAGCTAAGTGACTGATAGATGGTACGAACATCTGTTGAATGGGCAAACATATTTAAGTGCAGTAGTGCAGAAGCATCATGAATACAGAGCAGTAACTGTGATGTTAATGACATGTTATGATAGTGTGATGTTAATGACATGTTATGATAGAGTAATGTTAATGACATGTTATGATAGTGTAATGTTAATGACATGTTATGATAGAGTAATGTTAATGACATGTTATGATAGTGTAATGTTAATGACATGTTATGATAGTGTAATGTTAATGACTTGTTATGATAGTGTAATGTTAATGACATGTTATGATAGTGTAATGTTAATGACATGTTATGATATAGTAATGTTAATGACATGTTATGATAGTGTAATGTTAATGACATGTTATGATATTGTAATGTTAATGACATGTTATGATAGTGTAATGTTAATGACATGTTATGATAGAGTAATGTTAATGACATGTTATGATAGTGTAATGTTAATGACATGTTATGATAGAGTAATGTTAATGACATGTTATGATAGTGTAATGTTAATGACATGTTATGATAGTGTAATGTTAATGACGTGTAATGATAGTGTAATGTTAGTGACATGTTATGATAGTGTAATGTTAATGACATGTTATGATAGTGTAATGTTAATGACATGTTATGATAGTGTAATGTTAATGACGTGTAATGATAGTGTAATGTTACTGACATGTTATGATAGTGTAATGTTAATGACATGTTATGATAGTGTAATGTTAATGACATGTTATGATAGTGTAAGTGGCAGCACTCAGTAGGTCACTGCCTGTGGATAAAAACTATCCTTAAACCGGCGACCAGACGGTAGGGGGGAGAAGAGATGGACCCCAGGGGGGTTGCGGTTGGTCCTTAGTGATGGACATGACCTTCTTCCGACATCTGGTCCTACAGATCTCCTCAATGCATGGAAGTGCACACCCGATGATCTTCTCTGCCATCCTCACGACCCTCTGGATGGCTTTCTTGTCCTGTTCAGTGGTGATGCCGTACCACAAAGTAGAAGTACACTAGCCACCGTTGGCCTATTCCGCTTTTTCTGAGGCACCGCAGAGCCTAGAGGCGCTGGTGAGCCTTCTTCAGCATGACCTCCGTGTTGCGGGTCCATGACAGGTCATCGGAAATCTGTAGCCCAAGGAAACGGAAGCAGCTGACGACTTCCACCGGTGTCCCGTCCAGGCTGATAGTGGAGTGGGGGCCCCGGTGGCTCCTGAAGTCCACGAATCCAGCTCCTTGGTCTTGCTGACATTCAGTGCGAGGCTGTTGTCCTCACACAATCGTGTCAGCTGGACCATCTCATCTCTGTACTCCGTCTCATCGCCCTCTCTTATCAGGCCGATGACTGTGGTGTCGTCTGCAAACTTGATCATCCGATTATTGCTGTGCGTGGCAGTACAGTCATGTGTGTACAGTGAGTACAGCCGGGGACCGAGGCAGCAGCCTTGGGGTGCTCCGGCGTTGAGGACCAGAGTGGATGAGATGTTGTTCCCAATCTTCAGCACTTGAGGCCTGCCCGTCAGGAAGTCCATAATCCAGTTACAGATGGGGGCGCCCAGACCTAGGTCCCTCAGTTTCAGGACCAGCTTGGAGTGAACGATGGTGGTGAACACTGAGCTGTAATTTTCAGATGTGTATTGTTCATTGTGAGTCATAACCAAATGCAGGGTGAGCCTCACATCTAGTGGCACAGAGGCAACCCAGATCACAATTATCAGAAATCCACCTCAAATGACAACAAGCAATGCAGTGTTGACTGCCGTCTCTTGATTTTAGCCATTGGATAACCATGGCCAATGACTCAATCTAGAAACACCTTATAGCAGTTAGTGCCATCAGGACCAACTGTATTTAGAAATGTTGAACTTTCCCCTCACACACCTTCACCACAACCCACCTCCAGTCAAGGCACCAGCAGCTGCTGATGAGAGAGAGAGAGCAGGAGGGGGGGAGAGGGGGGAGAGGGGGGGAGAGAGAGACTATTATGAGGAGGGGGGGGGTAGGATGGACTGGGAGTATAATAGCCCAGCAGCGTGGGGGGTACCGTACCGCAGGGCCCACTGTATGTGGGGGTGTCATGGAATTAAAGACGGGGGGAGAGGGGCACTCAAGGTGGTCTTTGAGGAAAGCAGAGAGAGATCCTATGGCTTAGGGATGGAAACAAGAATATGGGATTTAGTATGAAGAGGGAGGTGGAGACAAAGAGCATCTTAGAACTGTTTGTATGGACTATGCCTTTACAACAACTGTGTGTGTGTGTGTGTGTGTGTGTGTGTGTGTGTGTGTGTGTGTGTGTGTGTGTGTGTGTGTGTGTGTGTGTGTGTGTGTGTGTGTGTGTGTGTGTGTGTGTGTGTGTGTGTGTGTGTGTGTGCGTGCGTGTGTGTGTGTGTGTGTGTGTGTGTGTGCGTGCGTGCGTGTACCTGCCTTGAGCCTTGCTGCGTAGACTGGGTTTTTTGTTCCAGCAGTTTGTGATTGTCTTTTACAAGGTTAGACTGCCACTGGGAAGGCCCACAGGTCTTAAGCGATGCTTATTAAAAGTGACATACAAATACCATGCAGAAAGATTCAAGATTCAAGATTTTTATTTACCATATGCAGCAAGTGCAATGGAATTCTGACTCCCAATTCCCTCCCGCAGTATGAGTTTGTATAGTTTAACACTTTATTCTATACTATGTACTATACTTATACTGTATGACACTATACTATACTATGTACTATACTTATACTGTATGACACTATACTACACTATGTACTATACTTATACTGTATGACACTATACTACACTATGTACTATACTTATACTGTATGACACTATACTATGTACTATACTTATACTGTATGACACTATACTACACTATGTACTATACTTATACTGTATGACACTATACTATGTACTATACTTATACTGTATGACACTATACTATGTACTATACTTATACTGTATGACACTATACTACACTATGTACTATACTTATACTGTATGACACTATACTATGTACTATACTTATACTGTATGACACTATACTACACTATGTACTATACTTATACTGTATGACACTATACTATACTATGTACTATACTTATACTGTATGACACTATACTACACTATGTACTATACTTATACTGTATGACACTATACTACACTATGTACTATACTTATACTGTATGACACTATACTATGTACTATACTTATACTGTATGACACTATACTATGTACTATACTTATACTGTATGACACTATACTATGTACTATACTTATACTGTATGACACTATACTATGTACTATACTTATACTGTATGACACTATACTACACTATGTACTATACTTATACTGTATGACACTATACTATGTACTATACTTATACTGTATGACACTATACTATGTACTATACTTATACTGTATGACACTATACTATGTACTATACTTATACTGTATGACACTATACTATACTATGTACTATACTTATACTGTATGACACTATACTATACTATGTACTATACTTATACTGTATGACACTATACTACACTATGTACTATACTTATACTGTATGACACTATACTACACTATGTACTATACTTATACTGTATGACACTATACTATACTATGTACTATACTTATACTGTATGACACTATACTATGTACTATACTTATACTGTATGACACTATACTATACTATGTACTATACTTATACTGTATGACACTATACTATACTATGTACTATACTTATACTGTATGACACTATTCAAGATTCAAGATTCAAGATAACTTTATTTATCCCGAGGGAAATTAAGGTGCAACAGTTGAAACAGGGGGAATAAATGCACACAAAATATACTAATACCTAAAAACTAAAAACTAAATAACAACAAACTAAAGTAAACTAAACTAGTATAAACAAAATATAACTAATGAAATCTAAATTAAATCTAAATGTATTGATAGATGAATTGCACAATTTACAGTATTATTACAGTAATACGTAGGTATATACAATACACAACAATACGTATAGTGCAAATTGGCAGTAGTAATATATTAATAAATAACTCAGATGAATACTGAAAAAGTGACACGTGAAAAGTGAAAAGTGAAATTGAATTTACAGTGCAAAATTACAGTGAAAGGATTTACAGTGCGTTGACCAAAAAAAATAATAACAGTGCGTTGACCTCAGGTCACTGAGTCTCCACTGTCCCTCTCACGACCCGAGGTAGATGAATTATAGAGTCTGATGGCCACTGGAAGAAAGGACTTCCTGTGGTGTTCTGTGGTACACCTGGGTGGAATGAGTCTGTTGCTGAAGGTGCTTCTATATGAGGTCAGCACCTGATGGAGAGGGTGAGAGTTGTTGTCAAGGATACTACGCAGCTTGCGCAGCATCCTCCTCTCAGACACCACCAACAAGGAGTCCAGCTGGACCCCCAGGACAGCGCCAGCCTTCCTGACCATCCTGCTGATCTTGTTGGCGTCTGCTGACCTCAACCTGCTTCCCCAGCACACGACACCGGAGAAGATGGCACTGGCTACCGACTGGTAGAACATCTTCAGCATCGTGTTACAAACGCTGAAGGACTATACTATACTATGTGCTATACTTATACTGTATGACACTATACTATGTACTATACTTATAGTACTTATAGTACACACACTGATTGGAGACGATGGCAGTCATCCTAATCCGCCTTGCATGTTGCTGACACTGTCTGCTCTCTCACACACACACACACACACACACACACACACACACACACACACACACACACACACACACACACACACACACACACACACACACACACACACGCACACACACAAGTCAAGTCAAGTTTATTGTCACTTCACAGTGTAAAGCAGTGAGTGAAAATCTTATGTGCAATACCCGAGGACAGACAGCAGTTATAAAAATAAGATAAGATAAAAACAGAATAGAATAAAATAAGTACAAAACAGTATAAAGTTAAATATATAAAAGTAAAAATGCAATTTATAAAATGCAATATATCGGCACAGAAAAAAAGCAATATGTATATATAAATCAATGTAATAAAATATACATTGTTACATGCTATACGCCCTTGTTCAGCAGCCTGATGGCAGCTATCTCGAGTGCGGTGCAGTTCCCGTACCAGGCGGTGATACACCCTGGCCGTGTTCCATTCCAGAGTCTGCAGCCTTAAGGCTGCAGCCTTCGGCTGCATCCGAAGGCTGCAGTCTTAAGGCTGCTTCGAAGGCTGCTTCAAAAACGTGTTAAATGGGACGGTCTAGCCTACGGAGTACTTCCTGAATGCGTCACCAGCTGCGTCACGAAGCGCCACGCCCACCGTCGTCGCGCGCTGACCAGAGCCGCGGAGATAGTCCAACTAGAAGCGTCTTTTTGAGAGTTTAATAATACGAGGAAAATCAATTGCGTGTTAAAAATGGATGATTTGTATTCAGTATTCTTTTTAACTAATGAACTTAAGGAGCTGGAGTTTCACCGCCGGCGTCGACGTTTGATGTTATTTCGGCTAAGACAGAACCATGGGTAAATAAAGATTGGTTAATATTGGTGAAGTTATAATTCCTATTAATATATATATATATATAGATATATATATATAAATATACATATACATATACATATATATAAATAGGAATTATAACTTCACCAATATTAACCAATCTTTATTGTTATATATATACATATATATATATATACACACATATATATACACACACACACACACACACACTGGCGGCCTGGGAGATCAGCTGGCTGGTATGCAGCCTTCAAATGCAGCCTTTTAGGCTGCAGACTCTGAAATGGAACACGGCCCCTGTAAGAACACTCTCGATTGTCCCGGTGTAGAATGTTCTCAGGATGCGGGGGGCCCATGCTGAATTTCCTCAGACGCCTGAGGAAATACAGACGTTGTTGGGCCCTTTTCACCAAGTGTGTGGTGTGCGTGGACCATGTGAGATCCTCGGAGATGTGCACACCGAGGAACTTGAAGCTGCTGACCCTCTCTACTGCAACACCGTCGATGGAGATAGGGCCATGCTCTCCTCTCTGCTTCGTGTAGTCCACGATCAGCTCCTTGGTCTTATTGACATTGAGGGCGAGGCTGTTCTCCTGGCACTACTGCTCCAGCGATCCAACCTCCTCCCTGTAGGCTGTCTCATCGTCGTGTTGTCAGCAAACTTGACGATGACGTTGGAGCTGTGCATAGCCATGCAGTCGTGGGTGTAGAGGGAGTAGAGGAGAGGGCTCAGCACGCATCCCTGGGGGGCTCCCGTGTTGAGGGTCAGTGGCTCTGAGGTGGTGCTGCCCATCCTCACCCGACAGGAGGTCCAGTATCCAGCTGCACGTGGATGGGGGCACGCCTAGACCTCTAAGCTTGGTGTCGAGCTTGGCAGGAACTATCGTGTTGTACGCTGAGCTGTAGTCCACAAACAGCATTCGCACATAACAGTTATTTCCCTCCAGGTGGGAAAGGGCAGTGTGGAGGTCCATGGCAATTGCGTCGTCCGTGGATCTGTTTTGACGATATGCAAATTGCCATGGGTCATGCGTGGCAGGTAACACGGAGCAAATAAAGTCCTTGACCAACCTCTCGAGGCATTTGCTGACAATCGAGGTGAGGGCTACAGGTCTATAGTCGTTCAGGAGTCTACATAACTGGTTCTCCCTCTGAAGTTCATTATCGTCTGTAGCCCCTGCCACATACCCCTCGCGTCGTGGCTCTTGAATTTCTCCTCCACTCTGTCCTTGTACTCCCGCTTGGCAGTGACGATGGTCTTACGGAGATCGTAACGGGCTCTCGTATATTCCTCCATATTCCCGGAGCCAAGGGCGGCGTTACGCGCGTGTAGGGCAGCGCGAACATTGGCGTTATTCCACGGTTTCTGGTTGGTGTATATCCGAACCAACTTGGTTGGAACAACGTCATCTATGCACTTCTTGATGAACCCGGTGACAGAGGACGCGTACTCGTTGATGTTATTGTGCCATGTGTCAGTCAGCGTGATGAAAACAATCCTGCCGCATAGAGTCCGATTGGTCCGACCAGCATTGGACCTCCCTCACAGCGATCGGTTGCTGCTTCAGTCTCTGCCAATAGGCGGGGAGTAGCTGGATAGAGCGGTGGTCTGATTTGCCAAACGGTGTGCAGAGGAGGGCCTTGTAGCCATCACGGAAGGGAGTGTAGCAGTGGTCGAGGATCCGCTCACCCTGTGTGTTGCTCATTATGTGTTGGTAGAACCTCGGGAGAACCTTCTTCAGGTTTGCCTTGTTGAAGTCCCCCGCCACGATGAGAGCAGCCTCAGGGTGTGCCGACTCCTGTTGGCTGATAGTCCCATACAGTTCCTTCAGCGCTGGGTCCGTGTTGGCTTGTGGGGGAATGTAAACAGCGGTCACGGTTACCGCTGTAAACTCCCGAGGTAGCCAGAATGGATGGCACATAAATATCAGGTACTCCAGGTCCGGGGAGCAGAAAGACTTGAGGGGATGTACCTGACTTTGGTTGCACCAAGATCTGTTTATCATGAGACATGAGACCCCCCCCTCCGCGATCTTTACCGGAGAGAGCCTTTGTTCTGTCTGCCCGGTGGACGGAAAATCCCGTCGGCTCGATAGCTGCGTCGGTAACCCCCTCCGACATCCATGTCTCCGTAAGGCAGATGATAAAATTGTCCTTAGTTTCCCGGTGGAATTGAATACGAGCCTGTAGCTCGCTTAACTTATTGTCCAGAGACTGTACATTAGCCAGTAGAATGGTGGGTAGTGGGGGGCGATCGGATCGACTTCTCAGCCTGACTAGCACGCCGGCTCGCATCCCTCGCTTCCTCCGGCGACGCTTGCGTGTAATCGCGCCCAAGATGGTCGGAGATAATCCAGCTGTGACTTCGGGCGGGACGTCCGAGTCGAAAGAATGGAAAAACTCTGGTAGGCGGCGAGCGACTGTCGATCTGATCTCCAGAAGTGTGCAAAAGTCATAAATTAACGTGCTGCTAACTTTCTGAACAAAGATATTCGCGATAAAAATAATAAATAACAAAAAACTGCGTCGTCTTGCGGGAGCGGAACACACACACACACACACACACACACACACACACACACACAAATACAGTTTAAAGCCGTGCTACAGATCAAGCCATTCCTTCACCCTGATAGCCCTCTGTCTCTGTGCTGCCAGGACTGATTATGTGACATCCACACTCCAGTGTGTGTATGTGTGTGTGTGTGTGTGTGTGTGTGTGTGTGTGTGTGTGTGTGTGTGTGTGTGTGTGTGTGTGTGTGTGTGTGTGTGTGTGTGTGTGTGTGTGTGTGTGTGTGTGTGTGTGTGTGTGTGTGTGAGAGAGCAGACAGTGTCAGCAACATGCAAGGCGGATTAGGATGACTGCCATCGTCTCCAATCAGACAATGGCACGGCAGAGGAGAAGTGAGGAGAGGCTAGAGACAGACTGGCAGACAACCACCACTTTGATTTTCATATTTAACTTTTTCTAGTTTCCTACTCTGGGTGGTGATGGAGGATGGGGGGGAGAGCGAGGGGTGTGCCACGACGGGAAGGGAGAGAATGACAGAAGGAAGGAAGGCTAGGAAGCAGAGTGAGACAGATGGCGCAATGGCTGCAGAGAAGGGGATGTATTTAAGGAGAGCGAGGGAAGAGGTTGAAGGATATATGCGGTAAAGGCTTAAGATAAGGCTATTAGCTATGCTTTGATGCTTTGATGGTCACATTAGAACACTGACCAGATCCTGTGTCTTTCACCTAAGAAACATTGCCAAGCTTAGGTCTATTGTGGCACTAAATTAAATGGAGATGCTAGTGCATGCTTTTATCGCATCACACTTGAACTTTTTACCTGCCTTAAATACCTTAAATCCTCCATGCACTATTTTCAAATGGTCCAAAACGCTGCTGCTAGACTTTTAACACGTGATAACAAATGGCACCTATTTTGACCTCAATGCATTGGCTTCCGTCAGTTTTACAATTCATCTTACATTTTTAGTGCACAATTATTGAGCCCAACATGGCCCTGCGGTATATTATCCACCCCCTCACCTGGTGTTGAGAAGTCCTAGGTCCTTAAAGACCCAGGGCCATAAAGTAGAACTTGGACCCACTTTAAGACTCGGGCCGATCCGGCCTTCCAGTCTGCCTCCCCTAGGGAACGGTCTCCCCACTAGCTTAAGGTCCTCGCACTCTGTGGACGCTTTTAAAAAACTGCTTAAAACCCATTTTTTTAGACAGGGTAGCTTGTGGGATTTCGTTTTAACTTGTGTTTAATGTCAGTTTTCCCTGTGTATATTTTATCTGCTTTTTTAAATGTATTTGATGTTTTCTGATTAACTTTGTTTGTTCACTGTGAAGCACTTTCTGTGAAAGCTGCTGGATAAATAAACTTTACTAACTTACCACTGGAGAATTACTTTCTCCAGCACCTGTGATAGAAATGGCAGGTTGGAGATGGGTCTGTAATTAGCCATGACTTCAGGGTCTAAGGTGGGTTTTTTGAGGAGTGGTTTGATGGCAGCAGCTTTTAATGGGGATGGAACATGACCAGACTGGATGGAGTGGTTTATCACTGACGTGATCAGGGGACTTATGGCACCAATGTTAGATTTGACCAGGGCTGTTGGAAAGGGGTCCAGAGCACAGGTGGAGGGTTTCATCTTTTTGATGATGGCCTCAACTTCATGCTGCGAGATATCAGTGAAGCAGCAAAGAGGCTGGGTAGGTCCGGGCTGGGGGTTGACGGTCAGGACTGGCAGAGCAGCGGAGTTTGAGAGGAGAGAGCGGATGGTCTCTACTTTTTTTCCTACAAAATGTGATAAAATGATCACACTGCTCCTCTGTGGTGTCTTTGTGTAAGGGAGTCTGAGGTTTGAGGAGATGATTTATGGTGAAAAGTTGCTTGGAGTTGCCAGGGCTATTGTTGATGATAGTGGAGTAGAATTTTGACCGTGTGTCTCTGAGGGACTTTGCATAGGCCTTTTGGTGGTCCCGGTATGCCTGTCTATGCCTATGCTACTGTCCTAGTTATACTAGGCCTGTTCTACTGTCCTGGTTATACTAGGCCTGTACTACTGTCCTGGTTATACTAGGCCTGTACTACTGTCCTAGTTATACTAGGCCTGTTCTACTGTCCTGGTTATACTAGGCCTGTACTACTGTCCTGGTTATACTAGGCCTGTACTACTGTCCTAGTTATACTAGGCCTATACTACTGTCCTAGTTATACTATGCCTGCACTACTGTCCTAGTTATACTAGGCCTGTACTACTGTCCTAGTTATACTAGGCCTGTACTACTGTCCTAGTTATACTAGGCCTATACTACTGTCCTAGTTATACTATGCCTGTACTACTGTCCTAGTTATACTAGGCCTATACTACTGTCCTAGTTATACTAGGCCTGTACTACTGTCCTAGTTATACTAGGCCTATACTACTGTCCTAGTTATACTAGGTCTATACTAGAGAATATGCTATACAGCGCCTCTATAAGAGACGGCCCTGCACAGTAGCGCAGCGACTGGAACAGGAAGCTGAGACGCTATTTGTAAATACACCCGCGGTCGTCCGAGACTTGTTTGTATATTGTTGTAGTCCTTTAATAAACCGGATGGAACAAATGGAATCGTTCTTATTTATATTCAAATTCAGATTCAGATTCAGATTACTTTATTAATCCCGAGGGAAATTAAGGTGCAACAGTTGACACAGGGGGAATAAATGCACACACAAAATATACTAATACCTAAGCTAAAAAACAAAACAACTAACTAAATAAAAATTGTATAAACAAAAATATAGTTAAATGAAATCTAAATGTATTGATAAATGAAGATAAATTTACAGTATTATTACAGTAATACGTAGGTATATACATATTACTGTAATAATACTGTAAATTTATCTTCATTTATCAATACATTTAGATTTCATTTAACTATATTTTTGTTTATACAATTTTTATATGTACAAACATCTGGATGTAACCCAACGGATATGATCAGTGGATCGGAGGAGGACGACGAGGTGCGCAAACAGACCACGGAGAAAGTTGGATAGTCGACGGAGCCGTCGGCAAACACGGCACCTTGTCGATTTAAAGGACCAGGACACTGCTAACGTCGACAATTGGTATGGATTTTTTACTTTCATGTACAGGATAATTTCATTGGATTATAGTGGACTTTTATTATTAGCTCTACAACGGAAGATGCTGAAAGGGATTTTTTTGTTGGAGCTACAGCTGTAGTCTGAAGTAATTTTGTTTTACACATTGGAAGCAAGCTATTATAAGTATTCATCCAAGTAACTGTCAATGGTGCTTATAAGTGCAGAGTGCCCTATTGAGGGTTGTGACTATGTAGCTGAGCATGCAGCGGCGGCAGTGGTGGCAGCCATGTTAGGTGTACACGCCACTGTACATGTCGCAGCCCCCAGGGCGCCGGGCGCAAATGCTAAAATGGAGAAGCTAAAGCGTCCCTCCATAGCACTGGCCGGAACGGGCGAGGCCTGGTCATACTTTGTAACCCGCTGGGGTGAGTATAAGACAGGCACCAAGCTGGTCGGGCCCGACATAGTCTCACAGCTACTGGAGTGCTGCGGGGAGGATCTGAGGAAGGACCTCACACGTGCGGCGGGCAGGAGCCTAGCGGGCAACGACGAGGAAGACGTTCTCGCTGCCATGAAGGCACTCGCCGTTCGCGCAGAGAACACCATGGTAGCTCGGGCAGCCCTGTCTAACATGCGGCAGGGATATGAAGAGCCCATCCGGTCGTTCCACGCCCGCATCAAGGGGCAGGCGGACACGTGCAAGTACCAGATGAGATGCACTAGGACGGGGTGCGACCGAGTCAACGACTTCACGGAGGAGATCCTACGCGATGTGATTGCCCGTGGCATCGCAGACTCGGAAATACAGCTCGACCTGCTCGGTGAGAAGAACCAGAACATGCCACTGAAGGACATGATCGAGTATATCGAGGCTAAGGAGTCTGGAAAGCGCTCGGCATCGCGCCTACTCGACCCTCAGAGTGCGGACACGGTCAGCAGTTCGTACCAGCGGGGGAGACAACAGGACACCCGCGCCAGAGGAGGAGCCAGGCTAGAGAAACCAAAGGCCAAGCCCGAAGGGGTATGCATCCACTGCGGCGAGGTGGGCCACGGCAAAACACCCCAGTGGCACGCCAGACGTGCCGAGTGCCCCGCATACGGTAAAAAGTGTCGGAAGTGTGGCCGCCAGAATCACCTCGAGAGGGCCTGCCTGGGTGGCCGATCGACTAGGCCCCCACCCGAGGAGACCGACTGGACGTGTGACGAGCAGACAGCAGCCTTCGTTGAGCAATGCACAGTCAGCGCAGATGGCGAGTTACGCACACTTCCCCTGGCTCACCATTTGTACGATGACATGTGCGACAAGTGGATGAAACGTGCGTCCAGCCCACAGCCATACGTCAACCTCACTCTCACCACCGAGCACGAGGATTACAAGGCTCTGTGTTTTGACCTCCTCAAACGCACCCGTGCAGTATCCCTGCCTGCCATGGCCGATACGGGATGCCAAAGCTGCCTGATCGGCATTAAAGTCGCTCAACAAATGGGCCTAAGCACAGAGGACCTCATTCCCGTATCCATGACCATGAAGGCTGCGAACAATAAGGGAATTCGGATCCTCGGAGCTGCGGTAGTCAGATTCGCCGGCAACAGTGGTGACGCTCGAAGGTTAGAGACGCGCCAAATCGCGTATGTGACGGACACTTCAGACCGCATATTTCTCTCCCGCGCAGCCTGCGTGGACCTGGGAATGATCTCCGCCCAGTTCCCAACACTCGGGGAGGTGAATCTGGCAACCTCAGAAGTGTGTGACTGCCCGCGGCGTGCAGAGTCGCCGACCAGGCCGACCACGCTCCCCATGTTGGCGATCGAGGCTAACAGGAAGGCGTTACGGAGACATTTATTAGAACTGTACGCCCAGAGCACATTTAATACGTGCCCCCACCAGACACTACCGAAAATGACCGGCCCACCACTCCGCCTCATGCTTAATGAGGATGCGACACCGGTTGCCTGTCACACCCCCATTCCCGTGGCCCTACACTGGCAAGAGGAGGTAAAGGCAGGCCTCGACCAGGACGTCCGCCTCGGAGTGTTGGAGGAAGTACCTATCGGTACACTGGTGACGTGGTGTCATCGCATGGTGATCTGCGCGAAGAAGACAGGCAAACCACGACGCACTGTCGACTTCCAGGCCCTGAACAGGTATGCACTCCGCGAGACCCACCACACCCAATCTCCATTCCACCAAGCGAGATGTGTGCCTAACGGGAAACTCAAGACTGTGTTCGATGCCTGGAACGGTTACCACAGCGTCCCACTACACAAGGACGATCGCCACAAGACAACGTTCATAACTCCATGGGGGCGCTACCGGTACCTGTCGGCCCCACAGGGGTACATAGCATCGGGGGACGGTTACTCGCGACGGTACGACGAGGTTGTCGCGGACATAGGCAACAAAACTAAGTGCATAGACGACACGCTACTATGGTCAGACACGATCGAGGAGAGCTACTTCCAGGCGGTCCAATGGCTGGACATATGCGGCCGGAATGGAATAACCCTCAACCCGGAGAAGTTCGTCTTTAGCGCACCCACGGTGGACTTTGCGGGCTTCACAATCACCATGACTGATGTGCGACCATGCAGTCGCTACCTGGAGGCGATACACGACTTCCCACAACCACGTAATGTAACGGACATCAGATCGTGGTTCGGGCTGGTCAACCAGGTGGCCTACGCCTTCAGCATGGCCGAGCGTATGCAGCCATTCCGGAAGCTCCTGAAGAGTGGAGAACGCTTCGAGTGGTCCACGGAGTTGGAAGAGATATTCCGTGAGTCAAAGGATGTGATCATCCAAGAAATTGAGCGTGGTGTCCGCATCTTTGACAAAACCAAGCCAATATGTATCGCCACGGACTGGTCAAAGGAGGGCATTGGATTCTGGTTATTCCAGAAACACTGCCGATGTATGCCAGTCAGACCCTTCTGCTGCACCGATGGTTGGAAAATAACCCTGGTTGGCAGCAGATTCACGCATGCGGCGGAGTCCAGATACGCGCCCATAGAGGGCGAGGCTCTCGCGGTCGCGGACGCATTGGACAAGGCACGCTACTTTGTGTTGGGATGTGAGGACTTGATCGTAGCGGTAGACCATAAGCCGCTGCTGAGACTCCTTGCAGACCGGGTTCTCGATGACATACCGAACCCCCGTCTGCGGAACCTCAAGGAGAAGACCTTGCGTTATCGCTTCCGCATCGTGCATGTCCCGGGCATGAGGAACAAGGCGGCGGATGCCATGTCACGTAGGCCGGTTGGCACCACACGGCCATCACTTATGGACCTTCCGGATGACAACGCCGTAGTGGCCCACCTCCCACCCAGTACGCACACTGATGTACTGTCTTTCCTACGCCAGACCGAGCCAGGGAATGACGACGACCTGGTATGGTGCGCTGCGGGCCTCGAATCATTGTGGTCAGTGACATGGGATCGCGTCAGGGAGGCCACCAGCAGCGACGGTGAGATGCGCACTCTGGAGGAAATGGCGACGGACGGCATCCCCAACTCGAAGTTCGAGATGCCGAAGACGATCCGTGACTTCCACCAGTACCGTGAGAACATCACATCAACTGACGGGGTGGTCCTGTACAAGGACAGAGTAATTATACCACCCTCACTCCGCAGAGAAGTGCTGAGCGCCCTACACGCTGCCCACCAGGGTGTATCGATGATGACCGCCCGCGCAGAATCCTCCGTGTTCTGGCCAGGCATGTCGGCTGACATCAGCGCCACTCGGAGGAACTGCGAGCACTGCCACCGGATGGCACCTTCACAGCCTGGAGCGCCGCCAACCCCGCCTATCCCAGCTGTTTACCCCTTTCAGGCGGTGTGTTCGGACTTCTTTATGCACAGGGGCGTGCACTACCTCGTGACGGTGGACCGGTACTCAAACTGGCCGATCATCTCGAAGTCGACGGGGGGCGCAGCCGGCCTCATAAATCACCTACGTCGGGCCTTCGTGACGTACGGGACGCCAGAAGAGCTCACATCGGACGGGGGCCCAGAGTTCACCTCCACTGAGACCAGGTCATTTCTATACAGATGGGGCGTACACCGCCGCCTCTCGTCTGTGGCCTTCCCCCACAGCAACTGCCGCGCTGAGATTGGGGTGAAGACAATGAAACGCCTTATCACCGACAACACCGGCCCAAAGGGGGAGCTTGACACAGATGCTGTGCAGAGAGCGATCCTGCAATATCGTAACACACCTGACCCTGACACAAAGATATCTCCGGCAATGTGTGTCTTCGGCCGCCCGATACGTGACTTCATCCCGGTTGTACCTGGGAAGTACAGACCACACGAGACCTGGCGTGAGACACTGACGGCAAGGGAGGAGGCTCTCCGCAAACGCCACATCCGCACAGCTGATGCCTGGGCGGAGCACACAAAACGCCTCCCGCCACTCATGGTAGGGGACATGGTCCGTGTACAGAACCAGACAGGGCCCTACCCCAACAAATGGGACAGGACAGGCAGTGTTGTGGAGGTACGCCAGCATGACCAATACGTGGTCAAGATCGACGGCTCGGGCAGAGTCACACTTCGGAACAGGAGGTTCCTACGCAAGTTCAGCCCTGTTCGCAACGACCTTC
>CM050999.1:34828344-34833344 GCA_027704905.1 Muraenolepis orangiensis
ATAGTGTCATGTTAATGACATGTTATGATAGTGTCATGTTAATGACATGTTATGATAGTGTCATGTTAATGACATGTTATGATAGTGTCATGTTAATGACATGTTATGATAGAGTAATGTTAATGACATGTTATGATAGTGTCATGTTAATGACATGTTATGATAGTGTCATGTTAATGACATGTTATGATAGTGTAATGTTAATGACATGTTAAGATAGTGTAATGTTAATGACATGTTATGATAGTGTAATGTTAATGACATGTTATGATAGTGTAATGTTAATGACATGTTATGATAGAGTAATGTTAATGACATGTTATGATAGAGTCATGTTAATGACATGTTATGATAGTGTCATGTTAATGACATGTTATGATAGTGTCATGTTAATGACATGTTATGATAGAGTAATGTTAATGACATGTTATGATAGAGTAATGTTAATGACATGTTATGATAGAGTAATGTTAATGACATGTTATGATAGTGTCATGTTAATGACATGTTATGAAAGTGTAATGTTAATGACATGTTATGATAGTGTCATGTTAATGACATGTTATGATAGTGTCATGTTAATGACATGTTATGATAGTGTAATGTTAATGACATGTTATGATAGTGTCATGTTAATGACATGTTATGATAGTGTCATGTTAATGACTTGTTATGATAGTGTAATGTTAATGACATGTTAAGATAGTGTAATGTTAATGACATGTTATGATAGTGTAATGTTAATGACATGTTATGATAGAGTAATGTTAATGACATATTATGATAGTGTAATGTTAATGACATGTTATGATAGAGTAATGTTAATGACATGTTATGATAGTGTCATGTTAATGACATGTTATGATAGTGTAATGTTAATGACATGTTATGATATAGTAATGTTAATGACATGTTATGATAGTGTAATGTTAATGACATGTTGTGATAGTGTAATGTTAATGACATGTTATGATAGTGTCATGTTAATGACATGTTGTGATAGTGTAATGTTAATGACATGTTATGATAGAGTAATGTTAATGACATGTGATGATAGTGTAATGTTAATGACATGTTATGATAGAGTAATGTTAATGACAATGTTATGATAGTGTAATGTTAATGACATGTTATGATAGAGTCATGTTAATGACATGTTCTGATAGTGTAATGTTAATGACATGTTCTGATAGTGTAATGTTAATGACATGTTATGATAGTGTAATGTTAATGACATGTTATGATAGTGTAATGTTAATGACATGTTATGATAGAGTCATGTTAATGACATGTTATGATAGTGTAATGTTAATGACATGTTATGATAGTGTCATGTTAATGACATGTTATGATAGAGTAATGTTAATGACATGTTATGATACAGTAATGTTAATGACATGTTATGATAGAGTAATGTTAATGACATGTTATGATAGTGTAATGTTAATGACATGTTATGATAGAGTCATGTTAATGACATGTTATGATAGTGTAATGTTAATGACATGTTATGATAGTGTATTGTTAATGACATGTTATGATAGAGTAATGTTAATGACAATGTTATGATAGTGTAATGTTAATGACATGTTATGATAGTGTAATGTTAATGACATGTTATGATAGAGTAATGTTAATGACATGTTATGATAGTGTAATGTTAATGACATGTTATGATAGTGTATTGTTAATGACATGTTATGATAGAGTAATGTTAATGACAATGTTATGATAGTGTAATGTTAATGACTTGTTATGATAGTGTAATGTTAATGACATGTTATGATAGAGTAATGTTAATGACATGTTATGATAGTGTATTGTTAATGACATGTTATGATAGAGTAATGTTAATGACAATGTTATGATAGTGTAATGTTAATGACATGTTATGATAGTGTAATGTTAATGACATGTTATGATAGAGTAATGTTAATGACATGTTATGATAGTGTAATGTTAATGACATGTTATGATAGTGTAATGTTAATGACATGTTATGATAGAGTAATGTTAATGACATGTTATGATAGAGTAATGTTAATGACATGTTATGATAGTGTAATGTTAATGACATGTTATGATAGTGTAATGTTAATGACATGTTATGATAGTGTAATGTTAATGACATGTTATGATAGTGTAATGTTAATGACATGTTATGATAGAGTAATGTTAATGACATGTTATGATAGTGTAATGTTAATGACATGTTATGATAGAGTAATGTTAATGACATGTTATGATAGTGTAATGTTAATGACATGTTATGATAGAGTAATGTTAATGACATGTTATGATAGTGTAATGTTAATGACATGTTATGATAGAGTAATGTTAATGACATGTTATGATAGTGTAATGTTAATGACATGTTATGATAGTGTAATGTTAATGACATGTTATGATAATGTAATGTTAATGACATGTTATGATAGTGTAATGTTAATGACATGTTATGATAGTGTAATGTTAATGACATGTTATGATAGAGTAATGTTAATGACATGTTATGATAGAGTAATGTTAATGACATGTTATGATAGTGTAATGTTAATGACATGTTATGATAGTGTAATGTTAATGACATGTTATGATAGAGTAATGTTAATGACATGTTATGATAGTGTAATGTTAATGACATGTTATGATAGTGTAATGTTAATGACATGTTATGATAATGTAATGTTAATGACATGTTATGATAGTGTAATGTTAATGACATGTTATGATAGAGTAATGTTAATGACATGTTATGATAGTGTAATGTTAATGACATGTTATGATAGAGTAATGTTAATGACATGTTATGATAGTGTAATGTTAATGACATGTTATGATAGTGGCAGCACTCCTAGCAGGTCAGTAGGTCACTGCGTGTGGATATAAACTATCCTTAGACCTGGTGGTCCTTGCTGTACGGATGCTGAGGAACTGGCGTAGGGGCAGAAGAGATGGAGCCCTGGGTGGTTCTTTGTGATGGAGATTTGTTTAAATGAGATTCTATGTGATTGTCACTGCAGCACAAGTAAAGTACAGTGAAAATAATTTGGCCTCTAACCAGAGTGCAAATATCACAGTAAAGTGCATGGTGATATAGGTAAGTATACACGTATCAACAGGTAGTGAGCAGAAGTATGCAGTTATATGAACAGTTGAAGATTAATATATACGGTCAGTACAGTCAAAATGGACATGGTTATCATATAGGCTAAACAATAAATATGTCAACTATAGGTATGTATACAGGTATGTAAACAATACATATGCTATAGGTAGAGGTAGGGAGCAATGTTTACAGTGTAAGGCAGATGAAGACATTGATGGGGAAAGTGTATAGTCTTCAGAGTTCGTACGGTGGGCAGCAGAGACGTCTGGTCCTACAGAGCTCCTCAATGCATGGAAGAGCACACCCCATGATCTCCTCTGCCGTCCTCACGACCCTCTGGATGGCTTTCTTGTCCTGTTCGGTGGTGTCTCCGTACCACACGGTGACGCCACCCGTCAGCCTACGCCGCTTCTCCTGAGGAACCGCAGGGCATAGAGGGATAGTTACCTGTGTGGTTATCACCCTGCATAAGAGGGAGAGTCCGCCCAACAAGGTCCATGCAGCAAGGTAAGGAACAGGTCTCTCTACTGAACACGCTAAGCTCTCATAGTTTCCTACTTACCTGCCGGTCATGTGACTATGTCACGTGATTATGCGTGTTCCTAATAACTTTTCATACACACACACACACACACACACACACACACACACACACACACACACACACACACACACACACACACACACACACACACATATATATCTATATCTATATATAGATATAGATATATATATCTGTATCTATATATATAGATATAGATATATGTGAAAGGATATATATGAAAATGTCGAAAAAATCCAAATCTAAAATATCATTTAGATATTAGTATTAATAAGGCCTTTATAAATTCCATTTGGAATGTCACTGTAACATAATCATCGACATCACTGGAAGCCAAGTTCCACTGTTAACTTCTTCAGTTTGTTAACACCTCTGGAAAGGGCTTGAAGTAGATTCTCAGAAAACTCACAGTCTATACTCACTCTGTGTACCTCTGGATGGTTAAGGGTCAGGGCCTCTGTGTACCTCTGGATGGTTAAGGGTCAGGGCCTCTGTGTACCTCTGGATGGTTAAGGGTCAGGGCCTCTGTGTACCTCTGGATGGTTAAGGGTCAGGGCCTCTGTGTACCTCTGGATGGTTAAGGGTCAGGGCCTCTGTGTACCTCTGGATGGTTAAGGGTCAGGGCCTCTGTGTACCTCTGGATGGTTAAGGGTCAGGGCCTCTGTGTACCTCTGACAGCACCTCTGAACTCTTTGGGGCGTTCCTCCCTCACGGATGGACTGGACTGCACTGTGTACTTTGCTTCCCTTCAAGGTGCAGAGTGGATCCTCTCTTAAGATCATGATTTGCGATTATTTTGTGTTTCTCGAGAGCGAGAGGACAGGAAGAGGGGCTGCTTGGCGGGTCTCTGCAGGGCAGTGACCTTGTGTTACAGGGGAATGAGGAGGCCCTGAAGCAGGTCAGCTGACACTTTTTATTTGACGTTTAAAAATGTTAAAATAGGTGCTCAGTTGTCCTTTCTCTGTTTTTTTTTCAGCCAACACAAGAACCTCACTGACCATCACCGACTATCCACTGACCATCACTGACCATCCACTGACCATCACCGACCATCCACTGACCATCACTGACCATCCACTGACCATCACCGACCATCCACTGACCATCACCGACCATCACCGACCATCACTGACCATCACTGACCATCCACTGACCATCACTGACCATCACCGACCATCCACTGACCATCACCGACCATCCACTGACCATCACTGACCATCCCATGAACATCCTGCAACCTTTACAGTGACCATCACACGTTTAGCAGACAGCATTCAGTGAAAGGAAATTATAATTTGGCATTTGACAATACTTTCCTGTTTCCTAAAT
>CM050999.1:34843344-34848344 GCA_027704905.1 Muraenolepis orangiensis
ATAGTACGGCCATGATGGGGTCGCTCCTACCGCTACTCCTCTACTCCTCCACTCCTCCTACTCCTCTACTCCTCGTCTCCTCTACTCCTCTACTCCTCTACTCCTCCACTCCTCTACTCCTCCACTCCTCCTACTCCTCTACTCCTCTACTCCTCTACTCCTCTACTCCTCCACTCCTCCTACTCCTCTACTCCTCCACTCCTCCTACTCCTCTACTCCTCTACTCCTCTACTCCTCCTACTCCTCTACTCCTCGTCTCCTCTACTCCTCTACTCCTCTACTCCTCTCCTCTACTCCTCTACTCCTCTACTCCTCCTACTCCTCTACTCCTCGTCTCCTCTACTCCTCTACTCCTCTACTCCTCTCCTCTACTCCTCTACTCCTCGTCTCCTCTACTCCTCTACTCCTCCACTCCTCCTACTCCTCTACTCCTCTCCTCCCTACTCCTCTACTCCTCTACTCCTCCTACTCCTCTACTCCTCCTACTCCTCTACTCCTCTACTCCTCTCCTCTACTCCTCTACTCCTCCTACTCCTCCTACTCCTCGTCCCCTCTACTCCTCTCCTCTACTCCTCTACTCCTCTACTCCTCTACTCCTCTACTCCTCCACTCCTCCTACTCCTCTCCTCTACTCCTCTCCTCTACTCCTCTACTCCTCGTCTCCTCTACTCCTCTCCTCTACTCCTCTACTCCTCCTACTCCTCTACTCCTCCTACTCCTCTACTCCTCTCCTCTACTCCCCTACTCCTCTACTCCTCTACTCCTCTACTCCTCTACTCCTCTCCTCTCCTCTACGCCTCTACTCCTCTACTCCTCTCCTCTACTCCTCTCCTCTACTCCTCTACTCCTCTACTCCTCTCCTCGCCTCTACTCCTCTACTCCTCTACTCCTCTACTCCTCTACTCCTCTCCTCTCCTCTACGCCCCTACTCCCCTACTCCTCCTACTCCTCTACTCCTGTACTCCTGTACTCCTCTACTCCTCTACACCTCTACTCCTCTACTCCTCCTACTCCTCTACTCCTCTACTCCTCCTACTCCTCTACTCCTCTACTCCTCTACTCCTCTACTCCTCCTCTCCTCTACTCCTCTCCTCTACTCCTCTACTCCTCTCCTCTACTCCTCTACTCCTCTACTCCTCTACTCCTCTCCTCTCCTCTACGCCTCTACTCCTCTACTCCTCTCCTCTACTCCTCTCCTCTACTCCTCTACTCCTCTACTCCTCTCCTCGCCTCTACTCCTCTACTCCTCTACTCCTCTACTCCTCTACTCCTCTCCTCTCCTCTACGCCTCTACTCCTCTACTCCTCTCCTCTACTCCTCTACTCCTCTCCTCTACTCCTCTACTCCTCGTCTCCTCTACTCCTCTACTCCTCCACTCCTCCTACTCCTCCTACTCCTCTACTCCTCTCCCCTACTCCTCTACTCCTCTACTCCTCCTACTCCTCCTACTCCTCTACTCCTCTACTCCTCTCCTCTACTCCTCTACTCCTCCTACTCCTCCTACTCCTCGTCCCCTCTACTCCTCTCCTCTACTCCTCTTCTCCTCTACTCCTCTACTCCTCTACCCTCTACTCCTCTACTCCTCCACTCCTCCTACTCCTCTCCTCTACTCCTCTCCTCTACTCCTCTACTCCTCGTCTCCTCTACTCCTCTCCTCTACTCCTCTACTCCTCCTACTCCTCTACTCCTCCTACTCCTCTACTCCTCTCCTCTACTGCCCTACTCCTCCTACTCCTCTACTCCTGTACTCCTCTACTCCTCTACTCCTCTACTCCTCTACTCCTCTACTCCTCTCCCCTACTCCTCTACTCCTCTACTCCTCTACTCCTGTACTCCTCTACTCCTCTACTCCTCTACTCCTCTACTCCTCTCCCCTACTCCTCTACTCCTCTACTCCTCCTACTCCCCTACTCCTCCTACTCCTCTACTCCTGTACTCCTGTACTCCTCTACACCTCTACTCCTCTACACCTCTACTCCTCTACTCCTCCTACTCCTCTACTCCTCTACTCCTCCTACTCCTCTACTCCTCTACTCCTCTACTCCTCTACTCCTCCTCTCCTCTACTCCTCTACTCCTCTCCTCTACTCCTCTACTCCTCTACTCCTCTACTCCTCTACTCCTCTCCTCTCCTCTACGCCTCTACTCCTCTACTCCTCTCCTCTACTCCTCTACTCCTCTCCTCTACTCCTCTACTCCTCTCCTCGCCTCTACTCCTCTACTCCTCTTCTCCTCTACTCCTCTACTCCTCCTACTCCTCTACTCCTCTACTCCTCTACTCCTCTACTCCTCTCCTCTCCTCTACGCCTCTACTCCTCTCCTCTACTCCTCTCCTCTACTCCTCTACTCCTCTCCTCTACTCCTCTACTCCTCTACTCCTCTCCTCGCCTCTACTCCTCTACTCCTCTTCTCCTCTACTCCTCTACTCCTCTACTCCTCTCCCCTACTCCTCTACTCCTCTACTCCTCTACTCCTCCTACTCCTCTACTCCTCGTATCCTCTACTCCTCTACTCCTCTCCTCTACTCCTCCTACTCCTCCTACTCCTCGTCTCCTCTACTCCTCTCCTCTACTCCTCTACTCCCCTACTCCTCTACTCCTCCTACTCCTCTACTCCTCTCCCCTACTCCTCTACTCCTCTACTCCTCCTACTCCTCTACTCCTCTTCTCCTCTACTCCTCTTCTCCTCTACTCCTCTACTCCTCCTACTCCTCTACTCCTCTACTCCTCTACTCCTCTACTCCTCCTACTCCTCTACTCCTCTACTCCTCCTACTCCTCTACTCCTCCTACTCCTCTACTCCTCTACTCCGTCAGGGATGACGGAGTGTATGTTTTTGCTGTCAGGTTATGTGCAGCAGCGGTGGTGGAGGAGGAGGAGGAGGGGGGAGGAGGGAGGAGAGGAGGAGGAGGAGGAGGAGGTGGAGGAGGAGGAGTAGAAGGTGGAGGAGGAGGAGGAGGAGGAGGAGGAGGAGGAGGAGAACGGAGTCTCTTTGAGGAATCGGAAGGTGGGGGCATAGCGGGGAGTGCGGACTCTTTGAAGCTGCTCGATGACCGCACAGGGCAAACACATCACCGCAGGTGTGTGTGTGTGTGTGTGCGGAGGGTGGTGGGGGGAGGGTGGTGTGTGGAGGATGGAGGGTGGAGGGTGGTGTGTGGAGGGTGTTAGGTGGTGGGTGTTGGGTGGAGGGTGGTGGGTGTGGGTGGTGTGTGGAGGGTGGAGGGTGGTGGTGGGTGGAGGGTCCTCTGTCATTTGTATACAGCTGTTTCTTTTATCAAATCCCATCTGCACACGCACACATGCACACAAACACATCCCTCCAGCTCCACAATCCTCCTCCCCCTTCTCCCCCTCTTCCTCCACCTCCTCCTCCCCCTCCCCCTCCTCCACCTCCACCACCCCCTCCTCTTCCACCTCCACCACCCCCTCCCCCTCCTCCTCCTCCTCCTCATCCTCCACCTGCTCCTCCTCCACCTCCTCCTCCTCCTCCTCCTCCCTCTCCCCCTCCTCCAGCTCCACCACCCCCTCCCCCTCCTCCTCCTCCTCCTCCCTCTCCCTCCTCCAGCTCCACCACCCCCTCCCCCTCCTCCTCCTCATCCTCCACCTGCTCCTCCTCCACCTCCTCCTCCTCCTCCTCCTCCCTCTCCCCCTCCTCCAGCTCCACCACCCCCTCCCCCTCCTCCTCCTCCTCCTCCCTCTCCCCCTCCTCCAGCTCCACCACCCCCTCCCCCTCCTCCTCCTCCTCCTCCTCCTCCTCCTCCTCCTCCTCCTCCACCCCCTCCTCTTCCACCTCCACCACCCCCTCCCCCTCCTCCTCCTCATCCTCCACCTGCTCCTCCTCCACCTCCTCCTCCCTCTCCCCCTCCTCCAGCTCCCCCTCCTCCAGCTCCACCACCCCCTCCCCCTCCCCCTCCTCCCTCTCCTCCTCCCTCTCCTCCTCCTCCTCCTCCTCCTCCACCTCCTCCTCCTCCTCCTCCCTCTCCCCCTCCTCCAGCTCCACCACCCCCTCCCCTCCTCCTTCTGTCCTTCTCTGTCTCTCTATTGTGGTTCCTTCCTCTCTATCTACAAGAATCCACTTCACCAGTCGTCGTCTGATGGAGGTTCTCTGAGGCTGAGAGGCAGCCAGGCGGTCAGATCAGCAGGCAGGCAGGCAGGCAGGCAGGCAGGTAGTGGAGTGGATTGGAGGTTTCTGAGAGAGGAGAACGGAGTGAATGTGATTTGTGAATGTGAATTGTGAATGTGATTTTCGCAGCTTGGGGTCCGTGATTGGTCGTTTGTGAGACACACTCCTCTATCAACGACTGATTCTGTTCCCACAATCCCAACCTCTCTCTCTCTCTCTCTCTCTCTCTCTCTCGCTCACCCTCTCTCTCTCTCTCTCTCTCTCTCTCTCTCTCTCTCTCTCTCTCTCTCTCTCTCTCTCTCTCTCTCTCTCTCTCTCTCTCTCGCTCACCCTCTCTCTCTCTCTCTCTCTCTCTCTCTCTCTCTCTCTCTCTCTCTCTCTCTCTCTCTCTCGCACGCACGCACACACACAGACACCCCCACACACCCCCCCCCCCCCCACACACACACACACCCCCACACACACACATGGGAGAGAGAGAGGAGTGTGAAGTGAAGAGCCTTGTGGACAGACGGGGTCTCCCGCTGGGGTAGCTGTTGGTGTTTGAGCGCTCAGATCTGATGGTGCAGCCCAGATGCTGGAAGCACGCAGGTGCTCAACAGGACAGTGTTAATTGCTGCTAATTGGTGCAGCAACACGTAACGACGTCCGGCCGTCTGTGAGGCTTACCATGGAAACAGAGGAGCTTGAACTGCTTGGATGGGGGCTGATGAAGGAGAGAGGTGTTTGGTATAGTACCTACTGTATACCGAGGCATAGAGCTTAAAATAACGGTCTGAAGTGCATTCATGTTCAGTTATATCAGTAGGTTATAGATCCACACACAGATCGGCCTCTGAGGCGACCATGTCTTCCTCTGATACAGGAAACAGATTGCTA
>CM050999.1:34870844-34875844 GCA_027704905.1 Muraenolepis orangiensis
GGATAGGACGTGTAAGAGTTACTCTTCAGTACATTCAGCTGGAATGATTCATCCCAGTCGGAAGTCCATTTTTTAAAAGCGTGACAGGATAATATAGGAGGTGCATTACCGGCACATAAACGCGGGATTTGAGGATTTGTTCATATTGATTACGTAAGCTCTTCTTAGTCGCTATTCATTTCAATGATTTACGGTCTGACTGGCGGGGAACAAACCGACTTCAGGTGGAGCCTCTCACCTCCTCCCTCCCTCACGCAGTAGCGCTGGTTACAGATCATCCTGTACACACACACACACACACACACACACACACACACACACACACACACACACACGGACACACACACACACACACACACACACACACACACACACACACACACACACACACACACACACACACACACACACACACACACACACATGGACACATGGACACATGGACACATGGAGATGGAGTCGGTTACATTTGCCGCTAATGTAACCGACTATTTTCCGAACATATGATATACTGAATGTATATTGTTTGGGATATTATTACTCATACTGTTTCTCAAACTTAGTGTATCGTCTCTGGGCGGCAGGATAGCTCAGTCAGTAGGGCGCTTGGGGCTTGGGAACCGGAAGGTCGCCGGTGCAAGTCCCGAAACACCTGGTGCCCTTGTATTGAGCAAGGCACCAGACCCCTACCCTGCTCCTCTGGGCAGCTGGATATACAATAGCTTCCCACTGCTCCTAATACTAGGTTGGGTTAAATGCAGAGAAACCCATTTTATTGTGTGTGTGTACATGTATGTGACCAATAAAGATTTAGGTCTGGTTGAATCTGGTCGAAGGTTTCATATTTCCATATAAGCTCTGACAGATAAAAGATCTCTCGCTGTACAGGTAGGAATGTATTAATAAATACACACCACCCGGGACCTCGTCATCATCCCTTATCATATCCGCTGCACACCTTCTGATCAGGAATACACAATGCAGTAACACCCCCTCACCCCCTCACCCCCTCACCCCCTCACCCCCACACTCATCAGATGTGGTTTCTCTCCTCTGACGGGACCCCGCTGCTCCTTCAGGTGATCTCCCTTCCAGTCCCTCTATTTCATGGAGAACTTTCCAGGTTTCCGTGTGAGCATCACATCACCGTCCTGATTCACCCGGCTAACAAAGAGTTTTAATATATTCATAATGATATTTATACAAATAACAGCATTGGTTCAAACTACAACTCCTATACTTCCAGCGGCGGGAGTCCGCAGGAGCCTGGCAGCGGACGGTGGTGCTGGTCCTCCCTCGGGAGGACACCATGACGACTGGACCCCAAACCCCCTCCACCCCAGGAGAGGAAGGGTTCAGCCTGATCCCAGCCCACTGTCCAATGCACTCTTGCGTTGTAGGAGGCCATTTATTATGGCAACCTACAACGCAAACACAGTCAGGGAGGAGGCACGGCTGGAGGAGCTAGCAAACTGTGTTGAGGAGAGGGGAGTGGAGATCCTGGGGGTGCAGGAGCACAGGAGGGTGCACACCGACCAGCCAATCCTATACCACAAAGTCGGGGGATGCTCGTTCATCACCTCGTCTGCGTGGAGGAACGACGCCCAGGCAGCCACCGGTGGCGTCGGGCTCATGGTGAGCCCTCGAGCGCGAAGAGCTCTCCGGAGGGTGCAGCAACACACCAACAGGATTCTCGTCGCTGACTTCGAGGGGAACCCGGTAACAACGGTCATGAGTGTGTACTCTCCCACCAACGCAGCACCAATAGAGGATGTGGAGAAGTTCTACGACGAACTAAGAACCGCCATCCACCATGTCCCAGCCCACAACTTCCTGGTAATCCTGGGAGACTTCAATGCAAGACTCGGACCAGAGGACGCACCCTTCACATACCACAACAACACCAACCGCAACGGAGAATATCTATCCGCCCTGCTTACGGAACACGAGCTCCTGGCCGCCAACACCTTGTTCCGTAAGCGGATGGGCAAGAGATGGACGTTCCAAGACCGAGCTTCTGGTATGCTGCGTCAGTTGGACTACATACTGGTAAGGAGGAAATGGAGATCGTCTGTCCTTAATGCAGAGTCGTACAGTACGTTCGACTCTGTAGGCTCCGACCACCGGGTGGTCTCTGTGAGACTGCGTCTGAGCCTGAGGGTCCCTAAGAACTCCCCGAGGCCCCGGCCCGACTGGGAGGCCTTTGCAGGAAGCCCCGACCTCCAAGCCAGCTACACAGCGGAGGTGAGAGGCCGCTTGCTACAGCTGGCTGGGGAACCTCGGCAGTACGGGCAGTTTCTAGCTGCTAACGAGGAAGCTACCAGGAGATGGGTGCCAACAAAGGGGAGACTCAAAGCCTCCCCTACATCCAGGCACCCTGAGGTTGTGAGGGTGCGGGCACGGATGGTGGAAGCGCGTAGAAGCTTTGAGAGGGAGAGGACCGAGGAGAATCGGGAGGTGTTGAACGAGGCCAAGCAACTACTGTTCAACACCTACGACAGGATCAAAGGGGAGGAGCTGATGGAGAAGGTGAGGAAGGTGGAGGCAGTGCATGGCGAACGGCAGTATAAGGAGTCATGGAGGGTCATAAATGAGATGAGTGGGCGGAAGAGGCCAAGGGAGGGACAGCTGGCAGGCTGCAGCCCAGGGGAGAGAGTGACCTCCTGGCTCACCCACTTCCGGGACCTCCTAGGCACATATCCAACAGTGGAGGGAGCTGAAGAGGAGATACCTGCAGTCCTCAAGAATCTCGACATTGACGATGGCCCCTTCACAGCTGTGGAGTTCGCCGCAGTGAAGTCCACCCTGAAGCAGGGGAAAAGTGCTGGGCCAGACGGCATCCCCCCAGAGGTCCTGAAGAACTGCGATCTTGATACGATCATATTGGAGATCTGCAACCAGGCCCTGATAGAAAACATCAAGCCTGAGATATGGTCCCTCTCCAACATCATCCCGGTGCCGAAATCAGGAGATCTGTCCAAGCCAGACAACTATCGTGGTATTAGCCTGACCTGTGTCATGGCGAAAATGTACAACCGCATGATACTAAACCGGATTCGGGAAGCCATTGACCCTCACCTGAGGGACAACCAAAATGGCTTCAGGAAAGGAAGGACCACGGTAGCCCAGATCCTGGCCTTAAGGAGGAGCATCGAGGAGGTGAAGAAGAACAACCTCACGGCTGTCCTGTGTTTTATAGATTTCAAAAGGCGTTTGACACAATACACAGAGGCGTGATGATAAAAATCCTTAAGGCTTATGGAGTTCCTCCTAACCTGCTCCGGGCCATAGATGCCATGTACAGGGACACAAGAGCCAAGGTGGTAACCCCAGATGGCGACAGTGAGGAGTTTGACATCCAGGCAGGGGTGTTGCAGGGGGACACTCTTGCCCCCTTTCTCTTCATTGTAGCCCTTGACTACGCACTTCGGAAAGCCATTGCTGGGCGGGAGCAGGAGCTTGGCTTCACAATCACACCCCGGAAGTCCAGAAGAAACCCCGCTGTAGTCCTAGCAGACCTGGACTACGCAGATGACATCTGCCTGTCTGATTGTGTGGAGAAGGCACAGGAGCTCTTGGCCAGAGTGGAGGAGGAATGTTCCAGGGTTGGCCTCAGACTGAACACAAAGAAGACTGAGGTCATCACCTACAACACCCCCCTGGACCACACATCTCTCAAGACAGCAGGAGGCAATGTGCTGGCAGAGGTCAGCGACTTTAAGTACCTGGGTTCCTGGGTCAACTCAACGGAACAGGACCTCAGGGTAAGGAAAGCGCTGGCATGGAGGGCCCTAAATGGAATGGCAAGTGTGTGGAAATCCAACCTCCCTCGACATATCAGGCTGAGCTTCTTCCAGGCAACCGTGGAGTCTGTTCTCCTGTATGGCTGTGAATCCTGGACCCTGAAGCCCACTCTACAGAATGCTGCGTGTTGTACTGAGCATTGACCAGAACCAGCATGTTACCAACAAGCATCTGTACGGGGGGCTACCAAGGCTAACTGACAAAGTAGCATCGAGAAGGATGAAGCTTGCAGGTCACTGCCACAGACACCAAGAACTCCCAGCTAGCAAACTAGTACTCTGGGAGCCAACACACGGGCACCGACTTAGAGGACGTCCTACGCAGACATATGTGGACATACTGAGGAAGGATGCGGGTGTGGAGAGCTCCGGGGAGCTAGCCGGATGTATGGAGGACCGAAAAGATTGGAAGCTCCGGCAGCAGGCTCGTCTGAGGACGACCTAGATGACAACAATAAAGATAATATTGAGAAAAAAAGATTAAAATAAACATTCCTTTTTTCCCCCGTTGTGTCTGTTTATATAACGGGAAAGCCTGCCAAGAATAGTTGGACACAAACAGTGACGGAAACACACCAAGCCACCGGGACACTTTCCCTGACGGTGCATCAGAGACACCTCCCCCCTCCCCCCTCCATCCCCCCTCCATCCCCCCTCCTCTCCCCTCCTCCCCCCTCCCTCCTCCCCCCTCCATCCCCCCTCCTCTCACCTCCTCCCCCCTCCCTCTCCCCTCCCTCCTCCCCCCCTGCCAGGGGTCATCTTGGTGGGCCTGTGGCTGCTGAGTAGCGCGGTGTGGCGTGGCGTTTGGCACCTGAACGCACACACACACACACACACACACACACACACACACACACACACACCACACACACACACACACACACACACACACACACACACACCACACACACACACACACACACACACACACACACACACACACACACACACACACACACACACACACACAGCGCCACGTCCGGATGGGCGCCAGGCTCACCTCCACCTCCCTGGCATGAGGAAAACACACTCCCACACACACACGCGCAAACACACACGCACGCACACACAAAACCCAAGCACACACACACACACACACACAAAACCCAAGCACACACACACACACACACACACACACACACACACGCACAAACACACACACGCACATACACACACGCGCAAACACAGACGCACGCA
>CM050999.1:34893344-34895844 GCA_027704905.1 Muraenolepis orangiensis
TGCTTTCAGCTATGTTTGTGTGTGGTGTGTGTGCGTGTGTGTGCGTGTGTGTGTGTGTGTGCGCGTGTGCTTCTGTGTGCGTGTGCTTGTGTGTATGTGTGTGTGTGCGTGTGCTTCTGTGTGTGTGTGTGTGTGTGTGTGTGTGCGTGTGCTTCTGTGTGAGTGTGTGTGTGTGTGTGTGTGTGTGCGTGTTTGTGATTGTGCGTGTACATGCATGCGTGTGTGTGTGAGTTTAATTCTCCCATACATTTTTAAACCAAAACATTAATTAAAAAAAAATATTGAAATCTTAATTCATTATACATCAAAATGAGGATGTGGAACAACGGTGATTGTGAATGGAGCCTCTGAGCCTGCTAGGTGAGGGATGGTGAGGGATGGTGAGGGATGGTGAATGTGTCCGGCCCTGCCTGTCACACCACACTGGGCTGTGTTGGGTGACAGTCTTCCGGGCTCTCTGCTGCTGCGCTGACAGCTAGGTGTCAAACAGGATGGCACTTTAATTAATTTTGTTTGTCCTGTTCACTGATAGTCATGGGCTGCCTGGGAGCACATGTTTCTGCTGCTGGGAGAGATGAACAGATACATTAATGGGTGGGTCGGTCGGTCTGTGTGTGCACGCGTGTGTGTGTGTTCCCTTACGTCGGGAATAACATTTCCATGCATAAGGAATGACGGCGGAACATTTTTAGAATATGAATCATTTGGAAATAGAAAATACATATTTGTCAACGTCTATAGCCGTAGATAAACAAAGACGTTCAAGCTTGAAACCGCAAAATTGAAATAAAGAGGGGAGGACAAATATGAAGACTCTAGGTAAATGGGTCTGTTTTAATTTTCACATTTTTGTAATCTACCGGATATTTAATCCTAATCTTCAAGATATATAGAGCATATAGAGCAGAAGCATGCAGTAACATTAATATTTGTATACAAAGTAAAGAACTTAATCCAAAAAGACATGCTCCAAAAATAAAGATGTTCAAGACAGTATATTGCAGATGTAACGTTCAAACGTAAAGCAATGATGTTATACTTAGTTGAAATATACTGGAACGCCCTGCTTCAATGTGCTGCTGTAGGCTACAAGCCCATACATATAGAGCTGATCCTGTAGGCTACAAGCCTCTACATATAGAGCTGAACCTGTAGGCTACAAGCCCCTACATGTAGAGCTGAACCTGTAGGCTACAAGCCCCTACACGTAGAGCTGAACCTGTAGGTTACAAGCCCGTACATGTAGAGCTGAACCTGTAGGCTACAAGCCCCTACATGTAGAGTCGATCCTGTAGGCTACAAGCCCCTACATGTAGAGCTGATCCTGTAGGCTACAAGCCCTACATGTAGAGCTGAACCTGTAGGCTACAAGCCCTACATGTAGAGCTGAACCTGTAGGCTACAAGCCCCTACATGTAGAGCTGAACCTGTATGCTACAAGCCCCTACATGTAGAGCTGATCCTGTAGGCTACAAGCCCCTACATGTACAGCTGAACCTGTAGGCTACAAGCCCCTACAAATAGAGCTGATCCTGTAGGCTACAAACCCCTACAAGTAGAGCTGATCCTGTAGGCTACAAGCCCTACAGGTAGAGCTGATCCTGTAGGCTACAAGCCCTAAGGTAGAGCTGATCCTGTAGGCTACAAGCCTCTAAGGTAGAGCTGATCCTGTAGGCTACAAGCCCCTACAAGTAGAGCTGCTCCGTTTTTAACTAATTACATTCAAGCTTAAATCTTACCTACAGCACCTTAAAGAGAACAAGCAATTTGCTCAATCTCAAGACCTAGTGGATAACATCAAGCTATTAGGGTAAGTGACCTCAAATCTTGGACAATTCGAATCTGCGACAGAAAGACATTACGTTGAGTTGTCTTTGATAGTCAAATAGTCGCGCAGGGAACAACAGCGTGTGGAACAGGTTGAACAACGTTCTATCGTGGTACCACAGCATCGCTCGGCTTCTAGAAGGAAAAGGACGGATGCATGGATGGGTGTCTTGGTTGTCATGATGGCATGACACGGCTACTACACACTACTGCGCATCTGACAAAAATAGAGCTCTCCTTCTCCACAGAGACCGGCTACTGGACCTGGTTAGTTTCATAGTATTCTATTCATTAAAGGGGTTTCATAGTATTCTATTCATTACAGTGGTTTCATAGTATTCTATTCATTACAGTGGTTTCATAGTATTCTATTCATTAAAGGGGTTCCATAGTATTCAATTCATTACAGTATATTATATTAGCCTATAGTGTAGTTGATTTGGCTAATAGCCTATACTTCAGAGTGTCAGCCATTTAGCACCTTGCCTATAGACAGCTGCAGGAAACCCTGATAAGCCAATTGGTTATTTTCGAACGTTAGGCACCATTGAGCTGCATATATATATATATATATATGTATATTAAAAAATTAATGATTGGACGACCAGTGGACGATGTATCTGGCCTGACGAATCAGATCAGACCGTGGTGAATCGTAGTCAAGGACACACTT
>CM050999.1:34910844-34915844 GCA_027704905.1 Muraenolepis orangiensis
CGGTCTTACTGAGCCTGTCGCTGCTGAAGGCAGAGAACACAACGGTTGTTCAGTCACTTATTGTCCAATATCATCCTCCCTGTCTTCCGTCTCGCTCTCCTTCTTATTCTAAGCGTGGCCGGATGACAGTCACTCACCGCACCGTCACCACAGTGTCGTCCTCCCATCGCTCTGCCTTCTGCCTTCAGGTAAATCACAACACATGATTGTTATTCTAACGACTGGACGATTATTTTTTTCCCCCTAAGAGCAGAAGCAGAGACGATGCAAGGTTGTAAACCCTTTGAAAGGGTTTGTTTATTGCCAGTGGGGGGGGGGGGTGGGGGTGGGGGTGGGGTGGGGGTGGGGGTGGGGTGGGGGGGGGGTGGGGGAGGGTGATGAAGGGGTGGAGGATAATCCAGAGGGAGCCCGGTTGAGACGGTCCAGGGCAGAGAGGAGTCAGGGTTCACCAGAGAGGCATGAGTCGGACAGGCACACAAGGAAACAGATTGTATAATTGCTAATAAATAAAATAACTAGAGTCGGGAGTTACCAAAAGAGTATTGGCAAGGATCCAGTGATGAGTGTTATGAGGGCTGGGGAGGGCTGGTATATATATATATATATATATATATATATATATATATATATATATATATATATATGTATATACTGCAGGGTTGGTTAGGAGATGGAAGGCAGGTGTCTTGAGTCACCAGGGTTAGGAAGAGAAGAGGGCCAGACATGGCCGGCAAGATGGGTTCCATCAGGGCTGGGCTGGGACAGTTATTGACAGTTATTGACAGTTAAGAATAACTGGGTGGTTTGGTGTAGGTTGTTGGTTTTTGGATACGTATGTGACTTATTGTATTGTAAACTTTTGTATATTGTGTGTTGTGTGTATGTTTTATATATATATATATTTATACAGTATATGTATATGTATATATTCTCCACAAAAACGATCTATAAACAACTGAAAATGGCTGAGCAGCATTTTACACCTTTCACCCTCACAGAAATTGCAAGAATCTATGAATATGCAAATTGAAAACGCCCCCATGCCCTCAATGTGCCAGCTAAGATGTGATATACAAATTATGCATCTTTTTTTTTTATATTCCACCCATGGCCTCCTCCTGAAAAAAAAGTAGAAAGTTCCCTATTGCTCAGAATAAGAACCGTATTACATTTGAGAAAAAACTATCTTGAACTATCTTGACTTAACGTAATGTCAATGTAACTAAAGAGTTCATCAATGTAACTAAAGAGTACACCAATGTAACTAAAGAGTACATCAGTGTAACTAAAGAGTTCATCAATGTAACTAAAGAGTACATCAATGTAACTAAAGAGTACACCAATGTAACTAAAGAGTACATCAATGTAACTAAAGAGTACACCAATGTACTAAGGTACATCATGTAACTAAAGAGTAAACCATGTAACTAAAGAGTACACCAATGTAACTAAAGTGTTCATCAATGTGTACTAAAGAGTACAGTACATCAATGTAACTAAAGAGTACATCAGTGTAACTAAAGAGTACATCAATGTAACTAAAGAGTACATCAATGTAACTAAAGAGTTCATTAATGTAACTAAAGAGTAAACCAATGTAACTAAAGAGTACATCAATGTAACTAAAGAGTACACCAATGTAACTAAAGAGTTCATTAATGTAACTAAAGAGTAAACCAATGTGACTAAAGAGTACAGCAGTGTAACTAAAGAGTAAACCAATGTAACTAAAGAGTTCATCAATGTGTACTAAAGAGTACACCAATGTAACTAAAGAGTACAGCAGTGTAACTAAAGAGTACACCAATGTAACTAAAGAGTACACCAATGTAACTAAAGAGTACACCAGTGTAACTAAAGAGTACATCAATGTAACTAAAGAGTACACCAATGTAACTAAAGAGTACACCAGTGTAACTAAAGAGTACATCAATGTAACTAAAGAGTACATCAATGTAACTAAAGAGTACATCAATGTAACTAAAGAGTAAACCAATGTAACTAAAGAGTTCATCAATGTAAGTAAAGAGTTCATCAATGTAACTAAAGAGTACATCAATGTAACTAAAGACTACATCCGCACCCATAACCAGTGTGTTCCCTGTTGGAGTTCAAAGTAGAAGGGTGAGACGATCAAACAGGATGGATGTGCACATGAGGGCTGGCTGCACACTTGGTGGAGGATGTAGAGTTGACCACATCAAGACAATTTAAAATAAAGTCAATAGCACACGTTTTCATCTGTCTTCCCAATGATCGCCAGTGATTAATAGGTTGGAGGAGACACGCTACCATGTTTGTAAGACACAAAGAAGCAATCTATTTTTCAGAACACTTTAAATGGTTCTTGTTTGCATATTTTAAATTCAGCGGTGTGTATGTGTGTGTGTGTCTGTGTGTGTGTGTGTGTGTGTGTGTGTGTGTGGGTGTGTGTGTGTGTGTGTGTGTCTCTGCTGACCTGGTGGGGCATACATGCACTCCACACCTTGAAGTGTAAGGCATCTCACACACACACACACACACACACACACACACACACACACACACACACACACACACACACACACACACACACACACACACACACACACACACCACACACACACACACACACACACTCGCAGACACACATGCACATGCACACTTATATACACCCACACCCACACCCACACACACACACACACACACACACACACACACACACACACACACACAAACAAATTTACTATTATTTGAAATCTATCATGATACACACACTCACTACACACTTTAATTTTGCAATTCTTAATCGTCTTTTGATGTGATACATTAACATCCTTTGACCAAAATTATTTTATAACCCGTTATCTTTTTGAAATTACCATAATATTTAAACAGCTATTCAGTAGTTACATGATAATGTAAAAAAAAGTAACATACGATTTCTTGGTTTGAAAATATGTCATTTCAAGCATTCCCCAAAATGAACCAATAGTTCTCCACAATGTGCATTTCAGTAGAGAGGACAATTAACACACAGAGGGCAATGGCAACAATTGACACAGTGCTGTACAATCAGACAGTACATTCATACAGTACATTCATACAGTACAATCAGACAGTACATTCATACAGTACAATCAGACAGTACATTCATACAGTACATTCATACAGTACATCAGACAGTACATTCATACAGTACAATCAGACAGTACATTCATACAGTACATTCATACAGTACAATCAGACAGTACATTCATACAGTACAATCAGACAGTACATTCATACAGTACAATCAGACAGTACATTCATACAGTACAATCAGACAGTACATTCATACAGTACATTCATACAGTACATTCATACAGTACAATCAGACAGTACATTCATACAGTACATCATACAGTACATTCATACAGTACATTCATACAGTACAATCAGACAGTACATTCATACAGTACATTCATACAGTACAATCATACAGTACATTCATACAGTACAATCAGACAGTACATTCATACAGTACAATCAGACAGTACATTCATACAGTACATTCATACAGTACAATCAGACAGTACATTCATACAGTACATCAACAGTACATCACAGTACATTCATACAGTACAATCAGACAGTACATTCATACAGTACAATCATACAGTACAATCAGACAGTACATTCATACAGTACATTCATACAGTACAATCAGACAGTACATTCATACAGTACAATCAGACAGTACATTCATACAGTACATTCATACAGTACAATCAGACAGTACAATCAGACAGTACAATCATACAGTACATTCATACAGTACAATCAGACAGTACATTCATACAGTACAATCAGACAGTACATTCATACAGTACATTCATACAGTACAATCAGACAGTACAATCATACAGTACATTCATACAGTACATTCATACAGTACAATCAGACAGTACATTCATACAGTACATTCATACAGTACAATCAGACAGTACATTCATACAGTACAATCAGACAGTACATTCATACAGTACATTCATACAGTACAATCAGACAGTACATTCATACAGTACATTCATACAGTACATTCATACAGTACAATCAGACAGTACATTCATACAGTACAATCAGACAGTACAATCAGACAGTACATTCATACAGTACAATCAGACAGTACATTCATACAGTACAATCAGACAGTACATTCATACAGTACAATCAGACAGTACATTCATACAGTACATTCATACAGTACAATCAGACAGTACATTCATACAGTACAATCAGACAGTACATTCATACAGTACAATCAGACAGTACAATCAGACAGTACATTCATACAGTACAATCAGACAGTACATTCATACAGTACATTCATACAGTACAATCAGACAGTACATTCATACAGTACAATCAGACAGTACATTCATACAGTACAATCAGACAGTACAATCAGACAGTACATTCATACAGTACAATCAGACAGTACATTCATACAGTACAATCAGACAGTACATTCATACAGTACATTCATACAGTACAATCAGACAGTACATTCATACAGTACAATCAGACAGTACATTCATACAGTACATTCATACAGTACAATCAGACAGTACATTCATACAGTACAATCAGACAGTACATTCATACAGTACATTCATACAGTACAATCAGACAGTACATCATACAGTACATTCATACAGTACATTCATACAGTACAATCAGACAGTACATTCATACAGTACAATCAGACAGTACATTCATACAGTACATTCATACAGTACATCAGACAGTACAATCAGACAGTACATTCATACAGTACATTCATACAGTACAATCAGACAGTACATTCATACAGTACAATCAGACAGTACATTCATACAGTACATTCATACAGTACAATCAGACAGTACATTCATACAGTACATCATACAGTACATTCATACAGTACAATCAGACAGTACATTCATACAGTACAATCAGACAGTACATTCATACAGTACATCATACAGTACATCAACAGT
>CM050999.1:34933344-34935844 GCA_027704905.1 Muraenolepis orangiensis
TTACACTGTCATAACTTTACATTATCATTGTCAATTATCAATATTACACTGTCATAACTTTACATTATCATTGTCAATTATCAATATTACACTGTCATAACTTTACATTATCATTGTCAATTATCAATATTACACTGTCATAACTTTACATTATCATTGTCAATTATCAATATTACACTGTCATACTTTACTGGACTCATTACTCACTATGTTGCTGCACTACTGTCACTTTAAAATTATTTTTGCACCATCCACCATATGTATACATAACAACAATATATAATGGATAAAGTATATAATATATAGTATAATGGATAAATGAATTATTTTATATATCATTCATAATACTTTATACATTATATGTTCTTGTTGTTCTTTTTATTGTGTATATTAATGTTATAGTATAGTGTTGTTTATAGTATATATATATATATATATGTATATATATATATATATACAGTGGAGGAAATAATTATTTGATCCCTTGCCGATTTTCTAAGTTTGCCCACTTACAAAGAAATGAACAGTCTATCATTGTAATGGTAGGTTTATTTTAACAGTGAGAAACTAAATATCAAAAAGAAAATCCAGAAATGTACATCATATAAAAGTTATAAATTGATTTGCATTTAATTGAGTGAAATAAGTATTTGATCCCCTTGCAACCAACAAGAATTCTGGCCCTGACAGACCAGTTAGATAAGTCCTCTCGCTTTAAGAAAGTACTCCTAATATCAACTCATTACCTGTATAAAAGACACCTGTCCAAACTTGTTACCTGTATAAAAGACACCTGTCCACAGAATCAATCAATCAGATTCCAACCTCGCCACCATGGGCAAGACCAAAGAGCTGTCTAAGGACATCAGGGACAAGTTTGTAGACCTGCACAAGGCTGGAATGGGCTACAAGACCATCAGCAAGCAGCTTGGTGAGAAGGAGACAACTGTTGGTGCGATTATTCGAAAATGGAAGAAACACAAAATGACCATCAATCGCCCTTCGGTCTGGGGCTCCATGCAAGATCTCGCCTCGTGGAGGATCATGAGAACGGTGAGGGATCAGCCAAGAACTACACAGGAGGAACTTGTTAATGATCTCAAGGCAGCTGGGACCACAGTCACCAAGAAAACGATTGGTAACACACTACGCCGTAATGGATTAAGATCCTGCAGCGCCCGCAAGGTCCCCCTGCTCAAGAAGGCACATGTACAGGCCCGTCTGAAGTTTGCCTATGAACATCTGAATGCACGCCGTGTTTGGAGGAAGAGAAATGCTGACTATAACCCCAAGAACACCATCCCCACTGTCAAGCAAGGAGGTGGAAACATTATGCTTTGGGGATGTTTCTCTGCTAAGGGGACAGGACGACTTCACCGCATCGAGGGGAGGATGGACGGGGCCATGTACCGTCAAATCTTGGCCGATAACCTCCTTCCCTCAGCCAGGACACTGAAAATGGGTCGTGGATGGGTCTTCCAGCACGACAATGACCCAAAATAGTATATAGTATATATATATATAGTAGATAGTATGTCATGTTGTATGTAGTATCTTACTGTATAGTAGAGTGTTGCATAGGAAAGAATACAGTAGTATAGTGTAATATAGTATAGTATTGTTGTTGAAATTGCTACTGCAGGAGGGAATGGGGAGCGTTCCATTGATACACACGGCAAATATAAACATCTTGAATGTTGGATCTTGAGGTAGAAACTAGGAAATTCCATACGTGTTGAACCACAGCCTCGCTCAGTATCTCAGGGGTCTCACCCAACTCACATACTAATAAACAACATTTAATGACACAACACCTATGCATACACACAGACATTCACACACATAACCAATTTATTCACAAGCATTTTTAGTTGAACCCCCATATCAAATCCATACTTCTGTATTCCTGTCTGCTGTATTCTGGTTCTGTGTGTTTCCCTGCATGCTGGTTCTCCTGACTTACATGTTATCACCATGTGGAAGCAAATGCCAACGTTAGCATATGCATGTGTTCGTGTGTGTGTTAGAGAGAATGTGTTTGTGTGTGTTTGAGAGAGAGAGTGTGTATGTGTTAGAGAGAGAGGGTGTGTGTGTGTGTGTGTGTGTGTGTGAGAGAGTGTGCGTGTATGTGTCTGTGTGTGTGCACACGTATGTGTGTGTGTGTGTGTGTGTGTGTGTGTGTGTGTGTGTGTGTGTGTGTGTGTGTGTGTGTATGGCATGCATGCGTGTGTATGTGTGTGTGCGTATGCGTGTGTGTGCGTGCGTGCATGTGTGTGTGTGTGTGTATGTGTGCATGTCTGCGTGTGTGTGCGTGCGTGCATTTGTGTGTGTGTGTGTGTGTGTGTGTGTGTGTGTGTGTGTGTGTGGTTCTCTAAGCCGGGTTATATCTCTATCTGGTACTGGTGCCAAATGGGAGTTTGTCCTCCACTAATGTGTGTATGTCTATGCAAACACATACACCGGTGCATTGACATCGGGCGGGTCATGTGACCATTCATGT
>CM050999.1:34948344-34949531 GCA_027704905.1 Muraenolepis orangiensis
GAGAGAGAGAGAGAGAGAGAGAGAGAGAGAGAGAGAGAGAGAGAGAGAGAGAGAGAGAGAGAGAGAGAGAGAGAAATAGAGAGAGAGAGAGAGAGTACAGTGTTGGTTTGGTGTATCTGTGTCCACGGCGGAACGCCTGTGTGTATGTGTGTGTGAGTGTGTGTGTGTGTACGTGTGTGTGTGTGTGTGTGCCCCTACCTCTGTGTATTCACACACACTCACGTGGATGCATGCATGTGTGAGATAGAGAGAGGGAGAAAGAGAGAGAGACACAGAGAGGGTCGACGGAGAGGAGGAAGGCAAGGAAAGAAAGACAGGAGGGGGGGGGAGGAGGGGGAGGAGGGAGAGGAGGGAGGGGGGGGGGGGGGGGAGAGGAGGGAGGGGGGGGGGGGAGGAGGGAGAGGAGGGAGAGGAGGGGGGGGAGGAGGGAGAGGAGGGGGGGGGGGAGGAGGGAGAGGAGGGAGAGGAGGGGGGGGGGAGGAGGGAGAGGAGGAGGGAGAGGAGGGGGGGGAGGAGGGGGAGGAGGGAGAGGAGGGAGGGGGGGGGGGGGGGAGAGGAGGGAGGGGGGGGGGAGGAGGGAGAGGAGGGAGAGGAGGGGGGGGAGGAGGGAGAGGAGGGGGGGGGGGAGGAGGGAGAGGAGGGAGAGGAGGGGGGGGGGGAGGAGGGAGAGGAGGAGGGAGAGGAGGGGGGGGGGAGGAGGGAGAGGAGGGGGAGGAGGGGGGGGGGCGGAGGAGGGAGAGGAGGGAGAGGAGGGGGGGGGGAGGAGGGAGAGGAGGGGGGGGGAGGAGGGAGAGGAGGGCGAGGAGGGGGGGGCGGAGGAGGGAGAGGAGGGAGAGGAGGGGGGGGAGGAGGGAGAGGAAGGAGAGGGGGAGGGGGGGGGAGGAGGGAGAGGAGGGAGGGGAGGGGGGGGGAGGAGGGGGGGGGAGGGGGGGGGAGGAGGGGGGGGGAGGAGGGAGAGGAGGGCGAGGAGGGGGGGGCGGAGGAGGGAGAGGAGGGAGAGGAGGGGGAGGGAGGAGGGAGAGGAGGGAGAGGGGGAGGGGGGGGGTAGGAGGGAGAGGAGGGAGAGGAGGGAGAGGAGGGAGAGGAGGGGGGGGAGGAGGGAGAGGAGGGAGAGGGGGGGGGGGGAAGAGAGGGGGGAGAGAGACTTGCTCACTCGGTGCAGGAGATGAACCAAGAGCACTGACTGG
>CM050999.1:34963031-34970531 GCA_027704905.1 Muraenolepis orangiensis
TTCAGCAGCCGTTTCTTTTAGGGCCTGCCAAGTTTATATAGCTATGCCGTTGGTAAACACCACACACACACACATACACATGCACAAACACACACACGCAGGCACACACACACACACACACACACACACACACGCACACACACACACGCACACACACGCACACAGGCAAATACACGCACACACACACACACGCGCACACACACGCACACAGGCAAATACACGCACACACACACACACACACACACACACACACACACACACACACACACACACACACACACACAGGCAAACACACACACACACACACACACACACACACACACACACAGATAGCCATGAATAATGGCAATAAACTGCAGATCGCCAAATTAATTCCTGGTTCTCACACTGTTACACAGAAAGCAGCTTTGGGTGACAAATGCGTGTGGAACTTGAAAGCTGCCAGGTCTGCAAAACACGTCCTATTGGCAACTCATCCGGAATGTTCCGTAAATCATCCCACAACTGGCTACTTATGAGGCTGTGAGAGGTTTACCAGTAGATACATGAGCGCCTGTATGAGCATGTGTATAATGTAAGTGTTAATTATCAATGCTTTATATTATAGAATATTACCAATATTACCATTTTTGATCCAAGAGATGATTCAAGATGTTTTTATTTTCCATTTGCATCAAGTACAATGGAATGCTTACTCCCCATTCCCTCCTACTTTCAACAATACTATACTAAACTATACAATACTATATATACTAAACATTACTGTACTATTAACAATACTATATACTACCTACTGTATGATATGCTATACTATATATACTAAACATTACTGTACTATTAACAATACTATATACTACCTACTGTATGATATGCTATACTATATATACTAAACATTACTATACTATTAACAACACTATATACTACCTACTGTATGATATGCTATACTATATATACTAAACATTACTATACTATTAACAACACTATATACTACTTCCTTTATACTTAACTATATACTATAAACAACCCTATATACTACTTCCTTTATACTTAACTATATACTATAAACAACCCTATATACTACTTCCTTTATACTATATACTACAAACAACCCTATATACTACCTATGATTTGCTATACTAGATACGTTATACTATATCATAGAACATCAAGTTGTATCTTGAAATGACATTTTACATATTTACACACTTTTCAAAACAATATTAATATTCTAATTGTATAATAATGTTAATTGTGCGTTGATTCGTACTAAGGACACAGGGCATGAGCTGCTGGCCGTCGGGCTGCTCCACCTGACGGCCAGAGAGCCTCCGGGTCCACCCCGGATCAGCGCCGGAGGCTGGATGGAGATAAGAGGAAAACACAAGTGACGGACGGACAGCCACCGGACTGCCTGCCTTAGCTTAGTGTTGAGGAATTAGCCCCTGTCCCCGTTGGCACACACAGCACCTTCATCAATGTGTCGGGGACTGTGGACCGATTTGAATGTCACCGAGGCGCTCACCGGCCGTGACAGTGACGGAGGAGGGCCGCTCACAGCTGCTGCTCCATGACTTATTGCGGAGGCTGGCGCGAGCTGCGCGTTCTGTGGCCGATGCAAAACGAGACTTGAGAGATACTAATTGGTGTGTAAAGGCGCCGCTTCTGCGCTTGTCCTCTTCCTCCTCTTACCGTGTTGCCGTAATGACCTTGCAACTCCAAAAAAACAGATCATCCTTCATTTGAGGTTTTTCTGTACATTTCTACCAAAAAAACAATACATTTACATCACGGACATTACAGCCAAGTGCTTTTTGATGTTATTGCTCACATTGAAACAGATGATTAGATGAATGCTTTGGTACATTGGGCAGAGATACAGGACGTGTGAATTTGTAGTCAGATTTACCACTTTAGTAAGAGATAAGGCAATACAAAAATAGCAAATATTATCATATATGTTATTATATTGCTGGACCTACAACTTTATTCTGCAATTAGGAAGAGACAAACTTTGTAAGAATGAAATAAGAAGATTATCATTTTCTAGAAGAAGTAGGAAGTAGGGCTTGAATAACTGCAAGTAAATAGTCAATTCCTAATGAGTTCATCATGTAAATAGCATTGTTCATACATGAATATTTAGTGAGCAATGCATAATATGTTATACATGGTTCATAAGACAATGAGATTATGGTATAAAAGACCATTTCTGATTCACACAAATTGGCACAAATGTCAATATTGACATAATCGGTAACACGTTATATTAATTCCGTTACATTTACCTTTTGAAATAGTTGGATATGAATAATTGTTCTTATTGGAGCTGTTTAAATGCAACCTACGTTTTTACTTTTGCTTTTACTTTTTGTTGTGTGAAGAAACAATTGTACTTTTACGCCATTTATGTACTTTATGTATTTATTAATACCTGCATTGATGCACATTCCGTTAAAAGGCAGGTGTTCAGCTGGTCTCAGGTCTGCGCTCTGTTATCCTGCCTCAGCCGAGATACTCCACGTGACTCAGCTCCACGTGACTCAGCTCCACGTGACTCAGCTCCACGTGACGCTCCGTGACTCAGCTCCACGTGACTCAGCTCCACGTGACTCAGCTCCACGTGACTCAGCTCCACGTGACTCAGCTCCACGTGACTCAGCTCCACGTGACTCAGCTCCACGTGACTCAGCTCCACGTGACTCAGCTCCACGTGACTCAGCTCCACGTGACTCAGCTCCACGTGACTCTGTTCAAAGCTGAGTCATTGCTGAAGCTCCTAGCAGGCGTACGGCTCTCAGATAGCGCGAGCCGCTTATATTTCCAGACAAATATACCGGTTGTGAATGCTGGTCTGACGTTTACACTGTAAACATAGCACTCTGCCTCCTGCCTATTATTATATTATTGTTCTAACTAGTACCTAGTACTAGTACTAGTAACTAGTTAGAACTGGTACTTGGAAAAAGGTGCCTGTTCGCCTCATGGGTGCACTGCCGAGGTGTCCTTGAGCAAGGCACCAGACCCTACCTACAGCCGGGCAGCTGGATGTACAGTAGCTGCTCCGCGGCTCCTAATGCTAGGATGGGTTAGATGCTGAGAAACACATCTCACTGTGTGTGTTTACATGTATGTGACCAATAAAGAGGATTCAATCCTCATCCTAGGTTTAGATTTAGTAAACTACAGCCCAAAGCAGCATTAAAACATGTCAGAACAAGGAACACATCTATGAGGTCATTGATGGTTGTTGACTGGGCGGAAGACACAATACATTAGGGTTCTATATGGGATTGTGTAGGAGCTCAGAATATGTGGGTTTAACGATGACACTCACCTTTAATGATGACAACTCTTTTCAACATTTCCATGCGCTAACCATCCGTATAAAACACAAGGGGGAATGGGTCTACAAAGTAACCAAGCACACTTAGGGCAACCTGAGGGCGAAAAGAGGGGAAGGACGACAGCTCAAATCCACCAGCTCCCTTTATCAAACACATACGGGACATACTTCACTAGAAAACAGTCAGTCAGTCCCATCTGGGTATCTCTGCTTCAGAGTAGACACTACCACCTCATTCATCAACAGGCATGAACGAGACTTCTGTGACTTCTTTAAGTCATGACTTATTGAGACTAGGCAGAATGTGTGTGACAGCATGAACTGGTGTTTAATAACTACTGAACGAGGAGCAATTAGTATAAGGAGTGACCTGCTTGAGGAAGCTACGCTCAGCCTTAAATCTCATCGTCCACAGTGTAGCTGGAGGACCGAAGCAACAAATCATTTGCAGAGATAATGAAAGAGTTGAAGAAAGCGCTGTCTGTGATTATAGATCCAGGCCTCCAGATACACAGTGGTCTGATCTGGGCTCAGACAGAGGCTCGCTGGCTCATCGGCTAGCAGACTTGGCTCAATCCCAAAGGGATGCAATCTGAACAAGGACCAGTTGTGATGCACATTGACACCTGTGTCTTTCTAGATGTGAAGTGTGTGGTGCGGACATGGGGCGATGGGTCTTGTCACACCCTGTGTAGGGTAATGTCTGGATCAATGTCTGAAGTGAAGTCTTTTTTGAAGATCAATAAACGAATACAGTGTGCAAGTTTGAGAAGTTTCAACACCACCCTCAAAGAGATCATGTCCCAACCAGTGACGGCGTGAGAAAGTGAAAGGAGCTCTGTTAACAGACTCTGTTGTTCTGACACCACAGCAATTACCGTAGTTCCACTTGACATCCTAAGTCCCAAAATTCTGATTTATCTCCAGTTCAATACCTGCATATTGACCCAGAAAGACTCAACACATGCACCTATCCCACCTATGGACTCAGCCTTTACAGACTGGACAGTACCTTGAGCAAACAGGCTACAGAAGTAAAGACACTGTGCTGTTCTTATCTGCACAAGTCTTGCAAAAGACTTCCAACAGTTATTTTATAGCCATACAAATAATCATGAGCTTAATAGACTAAGTGTTGAATGGGAACCTGGTACCACATTACCCAAAACACAATAGACACCACAGAGTTTGCGCTTCTTACAAAATGTCCCACATTTCAAAATAATTTATAACAAGAAATTTGCCTTTTATTTTCATAATCTAGTTAGTTAATGTTTTTTCGGTCCTTACTGTGGTGGTTGCTATGGACGCTGCTTTGAGACTTGGCACATTGCAGGGGTAGCAATGCAGGTGACCGAGGGGTCTAAAAAGACCTGTCTCTTTTATATAAAGGAGGATATACAAGAGCATCCATGTTACAGGAAGTGATCCCTCACTGAGGTCACCAGAAGATACCAAAAAACACAATTTATGGTCACCTAGGATGACTTGGGAGTAAGATAGAGATGTCCGGTCTGTTTTATATGATATACTGTATATTATACAATTCTAAATGTGGAGGCTCTAGCTCCACAGGAAGTGATGACCCAGGATAACATATGAATTTTGTGGCTGTAGCCCAACCGGAAATGATAATATATATGTTATCGGAATCAGTACTGTACAACACACTTCTTTAGCATTCCTCACGGTTACTCTAACAAACACATTGATTGACAAATTAATTCATTGGAGGTCATCAGAAGATAAATAAAGCCCATAATGAAGTAAGGAGTAAGGAGACTTTGTATATCAAGGAGGGCCTCGGGGACGTGTAAGATTTACTAGTCCGACAAGTGACTCGCAAAACATCATCAAATGCTCCATTGAAACGCATTGTAAATAAAAGGCATTCCTAATAAATGTATCTTGATTCCTAGAAATGTGGTAGGAATGTGGCCTTTAGGACCTATCGATCAGGGGGAGCGTTGGGATAACTATTTCTCTGCAAGAGATCAAACGTCTGGGATGTGTTGTTCCGGGGACCGTTGGGGAACTTGTGTGTGTGATTGCTGCATGACCCTGCAATGGAGTTTGGGCCTGAAACTGTTTCCAATCCTCCATGGGTTGGAGACAGAAACGTGTTGCTGTAGGTGTGTAACGTTTGGGCCCACCCCGAGATTCTAGTGTGCATTTAGCTCATATCTTAATAAATATCTTCTTTTTTTTATTAGATAGAGGTACTGTATATATATCATTGAATATAGGAGGCAACAAACAAAGAATGTCATTAATATAGTATTTATACTATAGTTTAATATTCATGGGAGATGTTGTGATCACACTTGTGGTAGTATGTCTAATCAGGAGATGATGACTGGTCATGGCATCACAAATCAGTTCAGATTCATGAACCTACCTTGAGGAAGGTTCAAGGGAGCAACTCCAGTCATATCCACATCAAATGGGGAAAACATGGAAAAGACAGTAGTGTGTAAGTGTATATATTGTTGTGACAGTAGTGTGTAAGTGTATATATTGTTGTTATTTTTTATTTATTAAGTATTAGTATAGTATACGTTTATTAAGTTACACAGATTCAGTAACACTACTTTTTGGCTGCTCTACCCACCTCCACAAACACGCCGTTATACTATTGGCTCACACAGATACCACATGATACAACGCCGTTATACTATTGGCTCACACAGATACCACATGATACAACGCCGTTATACTATTGGCTCACAAGCCTTGTAAGAAGCACAAACCAAACGTTAGAAATCGTACACAGAGTTCAACAAAACACACATTTGAGTTCATGTAATGTTATCAATAGCACCTTTAAATGTTTTTAAAGCATTTGTACATGTCTAAGAACATGTAACAACAATGCTGTGGATTATGAATTAACTATTTACTATTTCACTATTTACTATTAATAACTACTTCATTAATGCCTCAGACTATGACTGGTTATTTTAAAGAAGTAGTACAGAGAAGTAGTTGTGAAATTGAAAGGAAAATATTGATGAAATGTAGTTTTGTAGGGCACTGTGTTTTGTCCCCAATTGCTAATTATCTATTTTCCTAATATTTCAATATTGTGCATGTGACTATTTCCCTGTTTGTAGGATATTGGATATTCTGGTCCCTATTCTGTGATGATGCCATGGCAACCAATACAGCTAACTAGTTATGTTTCCTGCTGCTACATATTAGCCTGCACTCCTAGACACAGTAAGTCCTTTGAGATTGGAATATATTGCTTGATATGTTATGACATAAGTCAAGTTATAACATAAGTATTATTCAAAAACATAAATAAAGTACAACTTTTCTTGTGACCAGAGCAAGAATATTCAATGGCCATCGGTCAGGGAGACGAGAAGCAGAGATCAATACACAGCGTGGATCCGGTCAGGTTCCATCGCCGCTCTGTCCATCACTTTGAGATTCAGGGAAACAAACAACAGCATCACTGAAACAGACCCTGGAAGGGCGGCCATTCGTCACTCGGCCCCTCCTGTTACCTTAAACTGTAATTAATTATATTCCGGGTGATTCCTCAAGCCTATCTATAAAAAAAAGTAAAAGCGGAAGAAGAAGAAGAAGGAAAAAAAGGAAATGGCGATCTAATTAATTGTTTCCAGCTTTTGTTTCTAATTAACTGCATGGTTAGCCTACTTTGTGAAGGGGCTGACGGAGCAACAGGGGGTGGGTGGTGTATCGCTCCAGCGCAGGGCAGCTTTTACCCTGTCGACACACTGCTTACCCAGCAGTGACCGCCCCACCACACCCTCTTGTCCGAGGAACCTTTGTCTCAAACCGGCTCTTTTAGAGCTAGGAACCACATGGTCTTTTGAGTACACCTTCGATTAATCGCTGGGTGTGCAGTATTTGTTACTGCTTTGGTATTTTATATCTTACAAAGCAAAGCATGTCTGCCGTATCTCTGTCTTTGACTATTTGTGTGTGTAAACATATATTAGATATGATACTGAGTTGAATAGAGAATAAACTCCTATAGGATCCGAATATAATAGTATTATATATATATATATATATATAAACAGTATTTTGGACACCGTTTCCACGATAAACACCAGATTTAACATACGGGGGAAAAAGTGGGAAACCCTTGGATAGCCATGTCCCATCTTCTAACGATGATTAAT
>CM050999.1:34975531-34985531 GCA_027704905.1 Muraenolepis orangiensis
CCCCCCTACCCCCCCTACCGCCTACCCCCCCCTACCCCCCTACCCCCCCTACCCCCCCTACCCCCCAGGCCTGGTTAACTCTCATGATTAATTCATGGTGGATTTGGGTCTGGAGGCCAGGGGGGGGGGGGGGGGGACCAGACGAGACGCACGGTCCTACGCATGCAGGGGTTATGGTGAAGATAAGGGCCGGCTTTCTCCGGGAAGCGTCGCACAATGCCCCAGCTCCACAGCTCGCTTTCCCCCCACCACCACCACCACCACCACCCACAAACCAGGAGGCCTTTTTACTGTGGAGACTTGGGAGTGAAAGTCCCTCCCCCAACTCTCAGCCCCCTATACCAACAGAACAGGAAGCATGCCGGGGAATCCTCATGTAGGAGTGGGATGATAATAGACATGTTTCTGGGGGGTAACAACCCCCCAGAAACCCTACGGTCGTAGGAGGGCCATCTTTGTCCTTCAGTTCCCCAGCTAACTGTGTGCGATTAGCTGATGACCTCAAGCCACTGAACACCGAGGCAGAAGAGATTTAAGGTTGTTGTTGTTGTTGTTGTTTAAATGCCATCAGCAGAACTTATGTCGGAAATATCGGCGCTTAATAGCACACCTCGTGTCCTTCTGTTAGCGGAACACAGTTAGTCCCTGTGTGTTTCTGTGGAAATAACAACATCTTTATATCAATATATACAGTGTGTGTATGTATGTAGATATTACGCCACTTGAATGGGAGAACGTATCGACACGCAATGCGTTCTTTATGAGAAAGGAAAGACGAGGGCTTTCTCCGCAGTCCAGAAGTATACACTGTAATACACATGTGTTCAAAGGAAATATGTTAAAATTCAAATGTATATGGTGTAGTTTTATTAAACACATTTTGGTTGAACATGTGGTATTTACACAGTGAATGGTCTAATACTGGAGGTCACAGAAGCGTGGGTTTATTGGAACAATCAAAGGAATCCCGTCAGGGCTGGCTATTCAAAGAGACGTAGCAGCTACAAGCTGCATATTTGACCATCGATTTCAACAGCTTGGATTCTTTTCTCCCCCTTTTTATAGACACAAAAATAAAACCTGTCTAATTATGTTATATTAACACTTTTTATCAATGCTTTTCCCCCGTAGCAGTCTTAAAAAAATGAAGAAGTCCGAGACTCCTCATGACACCTAGTTCCTCTCTCTCTCCCGCGGTCTGCAGACGATTATTCGTTATTTGTGCTATTCTTTTTTTTAATATTTGGCAACTGTCTACTTACTTATGTTTTTATTTATTTTTTTATCCTTTTTTGTAAACAACATCTTGTACAAACTAGCACAGTGAACCACAACCCCAGAAAAACGGTTTTTATTTTGAATTTTTTTGTCTTTTTTTGTAGTTGTTTTGTCTCCATATATAAATTAAATTGATTTAAAAAAAGTTTGGTTTAGTCGCTCGGAACATTTTATTTAATCTGAATCCAGAATGTCCTAAAAGGTGGTTCTAGAGACGTTTGGACTCCTGACTTTTAAATTACGTAAACAATTGACTGCTCTGAAGTCCTGTTCTCAGAACCCTTGGTATCATATTTTAGAAGGTAGACTTCACTTCATCAACACTTCAAGTTTGTATCCATTTTTAATAAAGGGCTTGCAATCCGTTGATCAGCTTTCTGCAGTGTTCGCCTTTTAAAGGCAGCCATCTCCGGATTTGGATATTTAGAAACCAAAGAACACAGGGAAAAAGGACAACCAACCAATCCCACAGGTCAACAAGGTAATTTCCTCAGTCAGAAACACACACACACACACATGGTGTCAGAAGGTTGTTTGAAGTGTCAATATGGCAGAGCCTTGAAAGGCAAAGAGGTCAGACGGGCTTCTGAATACAGGGGACCGACCGGCGCCCTCAGCGGTCCTGGAGGCTGGTCAGCTCCCCTACAGCGCCGGGTCAGAACACAACCAGCCCTCGTCCGCTCTCTCTCTCTCTCTCTCTCTCTCTCTCTCTCTCTCTCTCTCTCTCTCTCCCTCTCTCTCTCTCTCTCTCCCTCTCCCTCTCTCCCTCTCTCTGGTAAAGCGGCCCGAGTCTTTGACAGTAGCTAATGATGTTTTTCGTGTTCACAACATACGGGGAGGGAGATTTGAAAAGGTTGTATGGTGACCCCGATGGTGAGGGTTTGAGGTTCGGTCGCTACGCTCGGCCCGCTGACAGGAAGTCAGGAGAGGTCACCGCTCACAAGACACGCCCCCTCCCCCGGTCTCACGCCGTGCGTACGAGTCCATTTGGGGATTAGGAGAGAAGAGAAAAAGAATATAGATATATATATATATGCTATCCAGACATCAGACACAATAGCGAAAAGGAAAAAAAAGTAATCCCTCCAATGAGACTTTCCACTGGGCGTTAATGCAGTCTACTCCACAGACCACAGACCCCCACGTGAAGGAATGGGAAATAAATAAATCAATAAATACCAAAGAACCCAAAACAAGAATCAAACTGATACATCTGCTCCCCTCTCTCCATCCCCCTTGTGTTCTGGATGTGTCTCTGTATTCTGGATGGGCCCGGATGTGTTCTAGATGGACCCCCCCCATGGTTCTGGATGTTCCCCCCCTGGGTTCTGGATGGACCCCCCTGGGTTCTGGATGTTCCCCTGTGTTCTGGATGGACCCCCCCTGGGTTCTGGATGGACCCCCCCCCCCTGGGTACTGGATGACCCCCCCCCCCCTGGGTTCTGGATGGGCCCCCCCCTGTGTGTTCTGGATGTTCCCCCCCTGGGTTCTGGATGGACCCCCCCTGGGTTCTGGATGTTCCCCTGTGTGTTCTGGATGTTCCCCTGTGTGTTCTGGATGACCCCCCCCCCCTGTGTTCTGGATGGACCCCCTGTGTGTTCTGGATGTTCCCCTGTGTGTTCTGGATGACCCCCCCCCTGTGTTCTGGATGTTCCCCTGTGTGTTCTGGATGTTCCCCTGTGTGTTCTGGATGGACCCCCTGTGTGTTCTGGATGACCCCCCCCCCCCTGTGTTCTGGATGTTCCCCTGTGTGTTCTGGATGTTCCCCCCCCCTGTGTTCTGGATGTTCCCCTGTGTGTTCTGGATGTTCCCCCCCCCTGGGTTCTGGATGGACCCCCCCCTGGGTTCTGGATGTTCCCCTGTGTGTTCTGGATGAGTCTCTGTGATCAGGCGGACCTTGCTCCAGGAGCTACCACACAGTGCCCTCGTTGAGTTCTGAGGGCCCGTGGCTCAGGTGGCTGTTGTACCCGCTGCCGTTGAGCGATAGCGAGGTGAAGGGGGGGCTGGGCCCGAATCCCTCGGAGGAGAGGCCGTGCAGGGCCCCCGGGATGCCCGGCTCGGGGCTGGGGGAGTCCCCGGGGTGGTGGGACATGATGTCCGAGAAGCGCTGCACCTCGCTGGAGGGGTGGTGGCCCGGCAGGGGGTGCTCCATGCCCCCCAGGGGGGTCCCCGTGGGGCCCGAGGAGGGCACGAAGGCCAGGTCCACCGGGGTCTGGGCCTGGGACGATGGGGGCCCCTGGGGGAAGAAGTCGTAGTTTCCTCCGGGGCCGTAGTACTCACTCTGGTAGTCTGCAGGATCCAAGAGAGACAAGACACGAGTTAGAGAGAGAGAGAGAGAGAGAGAGAGAGAGAGAGAGAGAGAGAGAGAGAGAGAGAGAGAGAGAGAGAGAGAGAGGAGAGAGAGAGGAGAGAGAGAGAGAGAGAGAGAGAGAGAGAGTCTCTCTCCCGGTACATTAGAGCGTGTTACTGTTAAATCAGAACTGCAATTGGGTGGCAGAACAACGTCACCACAAAGTAATTAAAAGAGGGTTTCTTGTTTCTTGTATCAGCGATCCTATGGAAAGACATTACTTTCGTTCAAGAGAATATTTCTAGGCTTTTGGTTGAAGAAATAAGGACCAAAACCGATGTTTAAAACGTGAATCAGCTCATCCACAAAGAGGGTGTGCTATGAAGTCCAAAGTAAAAATGTATTTAAATAATTGTGAGTGTGTAAATAACATTTTGTCAGATCAACTCTGGTGAACTGTACTGCACTGCACTGTACACGCTTCATTTAATATTTATAAAATGTGTCCATAACTCCTCTTAATTAACAACCTGTTTGATGAAATATGCACGAGTAGCGATTTCCTCAAAGAGCTAACAAACCTATAATAAGGTTTATGAGTCACCAACAACACCATTGTTACACGTACATTGTTCTATTGTCAGTCATAAGGTGAGCGGTTAGCTTCCTTCACACAAAATACACATTAAACACCTTCTCACTGTCTGTCTGTCTGTCTGTCTGTCTGTCTGTCTGTCTGTCTGTCTGTCTGTCTGTCTGTCTGTCTGTCTGTCTGTCTCACTGTCTCTCTCTCTCTCACTGTCTCTCTCCCTCTGTCTGTCTGTCTGTCTGTCTGTCTGTCTGTCTCTCTCACTGTCTCTCTCACTGTCTCTCTCCCTCTGTCTCTCCCTATGTCTGTCTGTCTGTCTGTCTGTCTGTCTGTCTGTCTGTCTGTCTGTCTGTCTGTCTGTTATCCCAGGACATCATTCATTAGTCCACCAACTAATAACGAGTGGCACTTTAAATTATTGTGAATCTTTTTTTGTCCAATTCAACACATCCAGATCACTTCATTGTAATTGTTATGTTAATTAGTTTTTTATGTATTGTATTTTTGTGGTATTGTTTTAGAGATGTGTACTGTGAGGGGAGGGGAATAGGGAGTAAGTATTCTATTTTACTGATTGAAAATAGCCCAATAAAAATCTTGAATCTTGTATTGAATTGATTGAAATGTGTGGAGGCTTTATTATATATATATATATATATCGCTTCTCCTTTTTATTTGACAATTATACTATTTTTATTCCACTTTTTTGGGCTAAATGGCTTGTTGGTCGCCAACAGGCGAGTCGCGTACCTCCGTAGTAGGAGAACGCGCCGTTCGGGATCAGCTCGCCGGGCTCGAGCCGGTCCACGAGCGTCCGCATGCGCCGCGGGCTCCGGAAGAAGGCGTGTCTCCGCGCGCCCAGCGCGCTCAGCTGCTTCATGCGCCTCTCTTTGGAGCGACGGTTCTGGAACCACACCTAAACAACAACAACAAACAACAACAACAACAGTCAACAACACGCGCACCTTTTTAGAACCATACCTCAACAACAACAACAGTCAACAACACGCGCACCTTTTTAGAACCATACCTCAACAACAACAACAACAACAGTCAACGACACGCGCACCTTTTTAGAACCATACCTCAACAACAACAACAAACAACAACAACAACATTAACGACACGCGCACCTTTTTAGAACCATACCTCAACAACAACAACAACAACAGTCAACGACACGCGCACCTTTTTAGAACCATACCTCAACAACAACAACAACAACAACAACAACAACAACAACATTAACGACACGCGCACCTTTTTAGAACCATACCTCAACAACAACAACAACAGCATTTTGTATAACCATACCTAAACAACAACGCGCACGCGCACGTTGCATGAGTCTGATGCTTACTGGAACCGCGCGCACAATTTAATCGATACTTTGATTAGTCATTCTTATTCATTAGAAATGTATAGGCCTATATTTGTAATGGATACACGACCACGATATAAGAAACTACACTTTGCAATAATATATATATATATATATATAAATCTATAGATATTTGTATATATATATATATATATATATATATATCTATAGATATATATATATATATATATATATATATAGATATATATATATATATATATATCTATATATATATATATATATATATATATCTATATAGATACATATTCTAATTACACTAAAGCATTGTTTATATTATGTTATATAAAATGCTTTAGTATTATTTGAATATATATATATCTATATATATAGATATATATATATTCACTGGTCTGGAGATTACTAATCTTTATATTTCATATACATTAGCAACATTCCCTAGCATTTCAAGCAGAGATGTTTAGCATTTGCATTAAATATACATAATAATAATGTAGACACACCAAACATATCTATATATATATATATATCTATATATCTATATATCTATATATAGATATATAGATATATATATATATATATATATATATAGATATACAAATATAAACGTAAAAGCGTGGAATTAAAAAAAAGGGAAAAATAAAGTAAGCTGTACAAAATAATAAATCAACAACCTCAACAACAACAGCATAACAATAATAATAATAATAATAATAATAATAATAATATTATTATTAATAATAATAATAATAATAATAATATTAATAATAATAATAATAATAATAATAATAACAATGACAACCATATGTATTTATAGGCTATTATTCACATGATATGATCAATAATGGCTTTGACATTATTATTATTATTAGTTTTAATAATAACAATACGTATAGGCCTATGATAGCCTACGTATAGGCCTGCTTATGATACTAATTAATAATAATTATTATTATTATTATTATTATTATTATTATTGAGGTTATGGTATAACCTCCTTTTGTATTAGGATTTTATTATTTTTAATATTAGTAATATAATGGACCAAGCGGAGACAGCTTGGCGGGACGCGGGAACAGCGCGGAGAAACGGCTCAAAGATCCTCTATCCATCCTCTCTCTCTCCCCCGCCATCCTCTCTCTCTCCCCCGCCATCCTCCCCCTCTCCCCGCCATCCTCCCCCGCCATCCCCTCCCCTCTCCCCCGCCATCCTCCCCCGCCATCCTCCCCCCTCTCCCCCGCCATCCTCCCCCGCCATCCTCCCCCCTCTCCCCCGCCATCCTCCCCCCTCTCCCCCACCACATCCTCCCCCCTCTCTCCCGCGCTGCCAGGAGATCCATCCTATCCTCCCCTCTCTCTCTCTCCCGCCATCCTCCCCTCTATCCCGCCATCCTCCCCTCTATCCCGCCAGCCTCCCCTCTATCCCGCCATCCCCTCTATCCCGCCATCCTCCCCTCTATCCCGCCAGCCTCCCCTCTATCCCGCCATCCTCCCCTCTATCCCGCCATCCTCCCCGCCATCCTCCCTCTCTCTCCCGCCATCCTCCCCCCTCTCTCCCGCGCCAATTGGCTTGTTTCCCCGCGGCCCCACGAGCCAATCCCATAGAAATGACCCTTTCCAAATCTCCCTCCGCGAGGCCGATCTTCATCCTCTAATGAATTCATGTGACAATGCGAAATGTTTTGTTTTGGGGGGAGAGAACCCCCCCCCCCCCCCCCCTTTATATGACGAGCTGCGACGTTGTGGAGCAGGTTCTGTTCTTGGCAGTCTTTAGGACCCCCCCCCCCCCCGCCCCCCCCCACCCCACCGAACAAGACCCCACCCCTTTGCCTTTTAGCTGCCGAGCCTCACGGAGGAGACACACTCCATAACAAATACTAGATCATCCCCCCCCCCCCCGACACACACACACACACACACACACACACACACACACACACACACACACACACACACACACACACACACACACACACACACACACGGGGCCCACACACACACGGGGCCCACACACACACTGCACACACACACACTCCGGTGGAATCAAAGTGATATATATATATTTTATAGGCCTAATATACTCGAATACAAATACACACACGTCTATTGATTGCTACACCTTTAGATCTGGCGCGAATCTAAATCTAATGTTTAATATAGTATATATCTATACTATAGATATATAGTAGATCTATAGTATATATCTATAGATATGAGTGTTTTAGTACCTGGATGACCCTCATGTTGAGCCCGGTCTCCTGGGCCAGCTGCTCCCGGATGTGACGTGTGGGTTTCGGCGTGGCGGCGAACGCGGCCTTGAGCGTCTCGAGCTGCTTGGCCTTGATGGTGGTGCGCGGGCCGCGCCGCTTCCCGCCCAGGTTCTGGTCGTCGTTCTCGTTGTTTCCCGCCTCCTTGTCGGACAGGGCGGCGATCTCCGAGTCCTTCAGGTTCACGTCGTCCTGCAGCTGCAGCTGGTCCTGGGAGTCCGGCGAGAGGCTGGGGTCGCTGCAGGCCGTCACTGCCACACAACACACAGACGTTTAGTTGAGATAGATCCAACCCACGGTTTGGTTAGATGATTATATAGAAGTAGTTAGTAACAGACATACTAGGACACAGTGGTGGCATGGTAGAAGAGCGTCATGTCTATACGGTTATAGACATGACGCTCAGCGCATTTCATCGATCTTTCTTTTATAAAAAATAAACATAGGAATATAATTAAATGAACAATTACAATTACTCTCTTCATCGGGACTACAGAATGACGTCACTGCATGGCTGAAACTCTACACTATGCATGCATGCGTCAAAAATATGCATGCATCAAAAAAGACATGCATCAAAAATATCGGAACACAAATATTGGAACACACTAAATATTTCAAAGACATTTGAAATATGCGGTCGCGGTCCGTATAGACACCATATACCACCAGCCTTATATATATACACATATATATTTATATATATGTGTATGTATATTTATATATACATGTATTCATACCTGAGAGGAGGTTGCTGTCCTTGGCGTTGGCGTTGTTCAGATAGTCCTCCTTGCACACGAACTTGTTCTCGTCGATGACGTAGAGCTCCTCCCCGGTGGAGAGCTGCTTGTTGCACATCATGCAGGTGAAGCAGTTGAGGTGGAACACCTTGGAGCGCGCGCGGCGCACCAGGTCGTTGGGCGCGATGCCCTGAGAGCAGCCCGCGCACTTGGTGCCGAACCTTCTGCGGACAACACAACACAGGAGGAAGGAGAAGACGCTTTATTGTTTCAGTGAAACGGTGTCTGATATATATGATATATATGATAGATATCATATATATCATATCATATCTATGATATATATGATATATATATGATAGATATCATATATATCATATCATATTATGATATATATGATATATATATGATATCATATGATATCATATATATATATCTATATATATGATATATATGATATATATATGATATATATATGATATCATATGATATATATGATATATTATATCATATAATATATAAAATACATATGATATATAGATATGATATGATATATATGATACGATATATATCATATATATGATATATATGATATATATGATATAATATATATGATATATATGATATATATGATATGATATGATATATATGATATGATATGATATATGATATGATATATATGATATGCTATATATGATATATATGATATATATGATATATATGATATGTTATGATATGATATGATATGATATGATATGTTATGATATGTTATGATATGATATGTTATGATATGTTATGATATGGTATGATATATATGATATGATATATATGATATGATATGCTATATATGATATGATATGATATGATATATATGATATGATATGATATGATATATATGATATATATGATATGATATGATATGATATATATGATATGATATATATGATATGATATGATATGATATATATGATATGATATGATATGATATTTACATTTACATTTACATTTAGGGCATTTGGCAGACGCTTTTATCCAAAGCGACTTACAAGGTGTACATTAGTTGAAGCAGACAATAGCATATTGATGCATTATGATATGATATGATATGGAAAAGAAAGATGCATCCTAGACTGTACTGTACGTCACATCCATGCTTCTTGGAGTGTCCTAACCGTCCGTCCACCGACCCCTCGACGCGGGACCGCAGTCCGTCTTTACGCGTCTCCATACGGAGGGTTTCTCTTTACGCACGAGACCGCAATTTGATTAAATTGCTTTATTTAATACTGCACAACATATTTCACGTTTTATATTTTTATAGTTTGATTTTATATAATATTATTCATTTGTGGCTTGGTATAATAGTGATTTTGTTGTTGTCATAATAATAATAATATGATACTTTTAGAATTATTAAAAAAAATGTATTTACAATATTCAACGTGTAGTATTACAAGTATTACAGTATACAACGTGT
>CM050999.1:34990531-34995531 GCA_027704905.1 Muraenolepis orangiensis
TATATATATAAGAATTGAAAGACAAGTCAATATTGTAATGCCCCTAACCATGGTTAACTAACCCCGTGTGTGCGTGTGTGTGTTTGTGTGTGTGTTTTATGTGTGTGTGTCTGGAGGGTGTGTGTGTGTGTGTGTGTGTGTTTGTGTGTGTGTGTGTGTGTGTGTGTGTGTGTGTGTGTGTGTGTGTGTGTGTGTGTGTGTGTGTGTGTGTGTGTGTGTGTGTGTGTGTGTGTCTGGAGGGTGTGCGTGTGTGTGTGGAGGGTGTGTGTGCGAGAGAGGGAGAGAGAGAGAGAGAGAGAGAGAGAGAGAGAGAGCGAGAGAGAGAGATTGGGAGAGAGAGAGAGAGAGAGAGAGAGAGAGAGAGAGAGAGAGAGAGAGAGAGAGAGAGAGAGAGAGAGAGAGAGAGAGAGAGAGAGAGAGCGAGAGAGAGAGAGAGAGAGAGCAGACCCCCCCCCACGTCACAGAGGTCACTGATGGTCTATATTTGGTTATTCACAGTCTAAAGCTCACCTGAACATTTGTGTTTTAAAGTACCTTAATGTTTCAACAGTGTCGTTAATATTCAACAAATAATATTTTCGCCAAAGGCAGGACATGTAAATACAAACGATGCCCGTAAACAAACAAAGTGTGATTTTTATATTCTTATATACAAGATAAATGGATAGGCTGTCTCTCTGATGGATAATCTGTCTCTGATTTAGAATAAACCTGCAAAACTGCTCACGGAAGAAAATTAATCCACGAATAGAACGAAATCAAAACATAAGCTTTTGGTCTGAGGGCACATCCCAACACCTTCCAGGCAAACATGCTAAATGCTAAAAATGGTTTAACCTTAATTGAATCCTTCTACTACCAGGCGCACCACGCCTTCACACTGACACAAGTTAGACCCAGTAAATGGATTTTAATGTATATGTTCTCACACAAATATTATTACCTCCAAATAGGCTGAACACACACACACACATTGCAGTGAAGTCACACACTATATCATATTAAACAGGCCTAATGGGGGACAGTTTCATAAAGCAAGTATTCAGGAAACAGGAGGATTTGAATCAGTAGATCAGTGTCATCACAAGACCTGGTTTAAGATGCAGAATCCCAGGCTCTGCATGCCAACATATTTGTGTCGATGTGCGTTTTACTGTTTAGTAAACAACATAATGATAGATCACTTTGGACGTCGTTTATAAAAACATATAGAATTATATTGTTGCGTCATGCATGCGTCGAAGTGCCAAATCAGTAGTCTGCACACACACCACCTGCAACCCGGTTCAGCTCATATCTGTTCCCACACACACACACACACACACACACACACACACACACACACACACACCACACACCACACACACACACACACACAGTGCTTTGCTTTAATCACACCAGGCATGCATGCTACATGCTACAAGACCATAATTTCACCATTATTTGAGCATACAGCGGGTTGTTCCACCTCATCTATCCATGGGGTCAGATGTTTTGTAAGAGGGTGAATCGCTATAGGGGCCCACAGTAAAGACATCAAGACATGACTTTATTTATATTAATGGTTCTATTACATTTTAAAACATGTCGAGTGGCCAGTGGCAGCCATGCAGCTATAAACTAAACATCAATCCAAGATGTGCTATTATTGGCCTAATGTTTTACTGTGTCAAAAACAATACAAATTATAACATCCTTTTGCTGTTTCCCAGAGATGCCTCCTCCTCCTCCTCCTCCTCCTCCTCCTCCTCCTCCTCCTCCTCCTCCTCCTCCTCCTCCTCCTCCTCCTCCTCCTCCTGATGGGGTCTGGGTTCCTGGGTTCCTGGGTTCCTGGGTTCCTGGGTTCCTGGGTTCCTGGGTTCCTGGGTTCCTGTGAGCGGTAGCAGACATGCTGATATGATCTGGTAATAAAGTGTTAAAATATGAGCCACGGAGATGGAAGCTTTGATCCAACCCAGCATGTAAACCCAGGGGCTCCACCCCCACGCTGGATGGATGGATGGAGACGGGAGGACTGGAGTGAGACGCCCCCCACCCCCCACGGGTGGAGGACCGGAGTGAGACCCCCCCTCCCCCCACGGGTGGAGGCCCGGAGTGAGACCCCCCCCCCCCCCCCCCCCCCCCCACGGGAGGACCTGAGTGAGACCCCCCCCCCCCCCCTCCCCCCCTCCCCCCACGGGTGGAGGACCTGAGTGAGACCCCCCCCCCCCCTCCCCCCACGGATGGAGGCCCGGAGTGAGACCCCCCCCCCCCCCCATGGGAGGACCTGAGTGAGACCCCCCCCCTCCCCCCACGGGAGGACCGGAGTGAGACCCCTCCCCCCCCCCCCCTCCCCCCACGGGTGGAGGACCGGAGTGAGACACCCCACCCCCCCCCTCCCCCCACGGGAGGACCGGAGTGAGACCCCTCCCCCCCCCCCCTCCCCCCACGGGTGGAGGACCGGAGTGAGACACCCCACCCCCCCCCTCCCCCCACGGGTGGAGGACCGGAGTGAGACCCCCCCCCCCCCCCCACGGATGGAGGCCCGGAGTGAGACCCCCCCCCCCCCTTCTGTTGGTGCTTCACTCCTCTATCCTCGTCACCTATCTATATGTTTTCCATGTCTAACTCAAAATAGCAGGATTATTATTGGTATAATCCGGCATATCATAAATATCATAAACAAACAAATACACCGACTTTGAGTTGTTTTAAGGAGGGTGTATTATATATATATATATATTATATATATATATATTATATATAGAACTAAAAACATGATCATCTGCTCCGCGACAGCTTATCATTTGAATACATATTTAAGATTAGGAAGACATCATAATATTCACTATTTCAATAATCAATCTGAACCAAAAATTATGGAATGAAAAATGGAGGAAAAAAAGAAAGAAGGAAATTTAAAGAAAGAAATGATGAAATACCAAAGATATACCGGATATAGGTTCACTGCTTCCTTATTATGAATATAACAATACACACCATAACAATAGCTTATTTATAAATAATAAATAAATACATACAAAAACATCTCTATATTTATATATATATATATATACATATATATATATATATATATATATATATATATATATATATATATATATACATATATATATATATATATTTCTATATATTTCTATATATATATAACTGTTTTGTCCTATACAAACAAAACAGTTGCACATACAATGGAGCTAAGGGACAAATATGAAAGTAGAACTAGAAGTAGAAACATGCTACATGCTAACATGCTGAACCATGGTGTCCAATGGACGGCTCTAGTCCTCTCTAGGTCTGCCCCTATAACCACAGGCCTACATGTAGTCTACCCGTTCAACTCAATAGCATCTTCTGAGGCCCTGTATACATATAGCGCACATGGACACGTCGATCCCCGTCATCCCGAGTGTTCCAAGGTGGTTCACTTTAGGCACATACTCGGACGGAGCAACTCTATACATGTCCAACATGCTCAACAAGCCTTTCCCACTCTCGTCTATAGCCTCTATATCCCTCTAGATCCTCCTGATTTAATGAGGAGGATTCCATTCCGTCTTCTAGTCTCGTCTACATCATCTTGTTCCTCAAGCCGATAATCGAAGGCAAAACACAACACAAGATCTATATCTCTGGACGAGTGTTGCTTTCACGTCAGGATAGGATAGGACAACGCAGGGCCTGATAAACCTCCCCGAATTCATATTATTCCAATCCAAAGTAGTCCAAACCAATAGTCTATAGCATAGATCTGATATACCGCTCAGGGCCAAAAGAACCGCTTCACGGTCAGCGACCCACTGGACACCAAGGGGGCCGATGGGAGCATGGGGGGAAGTTTGGTGTTCATCCATTCATACGGAGTGTGTTCATCCATTCATACAGACTGTGTTCATCCATTCATACACACTGTGTTCATCCATTCATACGGACTGTGTTCATCCATTCATACAGACTGTGTTCATCCATTCATACAGACTGTGTTCATCCATTCATACACACTGTGTTCATCCATTCATACGGACTGTGTTCATCCATTCATACAGACTGTGTTCATCCATTCATACACACTGTGTTCATCCATTCATACGCACTGTGTTCATCCATTCATACGGACTGTGTTCATCCATTCATACGGACTGTGTTCATCCATTCATACGGACTGTGTTCATCCATTCATACGGACTGTGTTCATCCATTCATACAGACTGTGTTCATCCATTCATACAGCCTGTGTTCATCCATTCATACACACTGTGTTCATCCATTCATACGGACTGTGTTCATCCATTCATACAGACTGTGTTCATCCATTCATACGGACTGTGTTCATCCATTCATACGGACTGTGTTCATCCATTCATACACACGGTGTTCATCCATTCATACACACTGTGTTCATCCATTCATACAGACTGTGTTCATCCATTCATACACACTGTGTTCATCCATTCATACGCACTGTGTTCATCCATTCATACGGACTGTGTTCATCCATTCATACACACTGTGTTCATCCATTCATACGGACTGTGTTCATCCATTCATACGGACTGTGTTCATCCATTCATACGGACTGTGTTCATCCATTCATACAGACTGTGTTCATCCATTCATACACACTGTGTTCATCCATTCATACGGACTGTGTTCATCCATTCATACGGACTGTGTTCATCCATTCATACGGACTGTGTTCATCAAGTTGAACACGCGGGACCTTACGTCATGCAGTAACTGTGACGTGTACAAACAAATTTGACTTGATGCGGGAGACGTCACGGGGCCGTGCATGAGAGTCACGGGGGGCCGTGCATGAGAGTCACGGGGCCGTGCATGAGAGTCACGGGGCCGTGCATGAGAGTCACGGGGCCGTGCATGAGAGTCACGGGGCCGTGCATGAGAGTCACGGGGCCGTGCATGAGAGTCACGGGGCCGTGCATGAGAGTCACGGGGGGCCGTCTCCCCCGACCCGTCCCAGAGCGCCCAGAGCCCCTCGCTGC
>CM050999.1:34998031-35013031 GCA_027704905.1 Muraenolepis orangiensis
CCAGTGGCCACTAGATAGTTATTAAAGCGTTAGGAACTCTTCCCAGCGTGGTGTGTGAATGCAGATTTCTGCTGCAGTGCGAGCGTTAACAGTGTTGACAATGGAACACAGCGCCTCCCTGTCATATTCAGCCCTTATGCTAAATAGAAACCTTAAGACGTAATTGGAATTTACGGCGTACCTGAATAACTGCATATAAATAAGCACACATTTCATGCGGAGGGGGGTGTTATCTGACACAGTTTGGTCGTATAAAACCGCATGCATTATAATACACAGCCATAATCATATTTGGCAAGAGGCCCACGTTGCTGCATGCTCGGGATTCCGTCCAAATTACCAAGGAATTCAAACAAGCGTTTTCAATTTATTAAACCTATATAGGCCACATTTCATTTTAATGGGACAATTTATTTCCGGAATGGGATTATCAGCAGTGGTTGAAACCACAAGCAGTCTGTAAATCTGACAGCGTTGGCCCTAATTTAAACGATATCCTCCTATGTGCTTCTCTCTCTCTTCCTGTGTTTCAGATAACACATCTCCTCCGCTGGTCCTGGTGTGTTCCGACCAAGGCCTCGTTCGCCCTCCTCCTGCATTCAGAGGCCACCGACCCACCCAACGAGCTCGTTGACTTTGGCCATGTCGGCCAGACTAATTCTTCAATTCCGGACATCTTTATGAGTCTGAATGCGCTCACCGAATTTGATCGAAGGAAGACGACACAAATCCGTGGTATGGGATCGGCGGTCACGCCCCGAGTCTCGCCGGTGGCCGCCGCGCTCGGAGATGTAAAGTGGTCGTCGATTGCGCGACCTCGTCGAGAGGGCTCAACGGGATTTCCGAGATAATGACATTGCCGCCTCTATTAAGATTCACATTAACCATTTCATGATGCGACCCCGTTCCCCTATTGTTCTAGTCCCGGTGTCACAAGCCTCCCGGCTTTAGGTGCGGTAATATATGGTAATATCTAGAACTGGTCAAACAGACCTCAGTACACTGCCTCCATCCACTCAAACGCTATCATCGGGAAGGACGAAATAAGAGCTATAGCGGGAAGAAGAGGGCACAGGTGGGAGGCTCTGGATATAGTTGTCTATATGCAAAGAGTCAAATAGAACCGTCCCCACTTGATGAGAACATGCGCTCTTTAAACATTCATGGAACAAACTATTTCCTGGAAAACAGACCCCCCCCATATGCTCAGATATCCGCATATTGGAACAAACACTCTCAGAAATATGATTATCTTTTGTTATTCACCGACTGAAATACATCTAAACTTAGCAACCCACTCCCTGTCTGCACACACACACACACATGCATGTACACACGTGCACGAACACACACACACACACACACACACACACACACCACACACACACACACAATACAAACACATATCTATATGAGAGAAAGAGACAGATCCAAACCCCAGCCTCCTCCCATGCTGTCCTCCAGAGCGGTGACGGTAGGAGGGGGCCCAGATAGCCTCCCCACACGTAGAGGGAGCAGCACATCGCCCGCTCCCTGCCCGGCTCCTGGCTGATGGCTCCATCGGGTCGGAACAACGGGGAGTCCAACACAGGTGGAGGTTTGTGTTTGTCTGTGTAAGTGTGTGAGATGAGAGACAGAAATACAGACAGATCGACAGACACAGAGATAGACAGACTGACTGACAGATAGGCTGATATACAGACAGATACAGAGATGGACAAACCTATAGATAGATAGATAGATAGATAGATAATTATTGTTCAGTTTTGTTTTAACATATGTATGGCTGTAAGGCTAGATATTATACATATATTTATATATATATATATATTTATATATATATATATATATATATACATATATATATATATATATACATATACATATATATATATATATATATATATATATATATATATATATATATATACATATATATATATATATATATATATATATATATATATAGAGAGAGAGAGAGAGAGATAGATATACTATAGATATAGTATAAATATATATATATGTATATAAATATATATATTACATATATCAGACAGATAGATAGATACAGTATATATATATTATATATATATATCAAGATAGATAGATAGATAGATAGATAGATACTATAGATATAGTATATATAAATATATATATTACATATATCAGACAGATAGATAGATACAGTATATATCTATTATATATATATATATATATATATATATATATAAATATATATATATATATCAAGATAGATAGATAGATAGATAGATACTATAGATATAGTATATATAAATATATATATATATATATAAATATATATGTTACATATATCAGACAGATAGATAGATACAGTATATATATATTATATATATATATATATATATATATATATATATATATATCAAGATAGATAGATAGATAGATAGATAGATACTATAGTATATATAAATATATATATTACATATATCAGACAGATAGATAGATACAGTATATATCTATTATATAGATATATATATCAAGATAGATAGATAGATAGATAGATGATTGATAGATAGTAAGTATTGTTCCAATTTGTTTGAACACATGTATGATGTATGATGAGATTATAAATATATATAAATATGTATATATATATATACATCTAAATATATGAATATATATATCTATATATATATATATTTTTATATATACAGCATGAATAAGCCATGTGTTGCATGGTGATAACATAACGCAAAACAAAGGAAAAGCGAACCACAAGCCAGAGCACAAAACAACAATTTTAGAAGTTCCACTTGTTAGTTGGGTTTTACTCATTTGTGTTTTTATAACTGGCTGTTCTGATACCATACAGCCAGTTATAACCAGCCTCCCCCCTCCTCCTCCTCCTCCCTCCTCCTCCCTCCTCCTCCTCCCTCCTCCCCCCTCCCATCTCCTCCCACCTCCCTCCTCCCTCCTCCTCTCCACCCCCCTCCTCCCTCCTTGCCCCTCCTCTCCACCCCCCTCCTCCCTCCTCCCTCCTCTCTCCACCCTCCTCCTCCTCCTCCCTCCTCCCTCCTCCCTCCTCGCCCCTCCTCTCCACCCCCCTCCTCCTCCTCCCTCCTCCCTCCTCCCCCCTCCTCCCTCCTCCCTGCTCCCTCCTCCCTCCTCCCTCCTCGCCCCTCCCTCCTCGCCCCTCCTCTCCACCCCCCTCATCCCTCCTCCCTCCTCCCTCCTCCCTCCTCCTCCCTCCTCCCTCCTCCCTCCACCCCCCTCCTCCTCCTCCCTCCTCCCTCCTCTCCTCGCCCCGCCTCTCCTCTCCACCCCCCTCCTCCCTCATCCCTTCTCCCTCCTCCCTCCTCGCCCCTCCCTCCTCGCCCCTCCTCTCCACCCCCCTCCTCCCTCCTCCATCCTCCCTCCTCGCCCCTCCTCTCCACCCCCCTCCTCCCTCCTCCCTCCTCGCCCCTCCTCTCCACCCCCCTCCTCCCTCCTCCCTCCTCGCCCCTCCTCTCCACCCCCCTCCTCCCTCCTCGCCCCTCCTCTCCACCCCCCTCCTCCCTCCTCCCTCCTCCCTCCTCCCTCCTCGCCCCTCCTCTCCACCCCCCTCCTCCCTCCTTGCCCCTCCTCTCCACCCCCCTCCTCCCTCCTCCCTCCTCCCTCCTCCCTCCTCTCCACCCCCCTCCTCCCTCCTCGCCCCTCCTCTCCACCTCCCTCCTCCCTCCTCCCTCCTCCCTCCTCCCTCCTCCCTCCTCGCCCCTCCTCTCCACCCCCAACCAGGTCCAGGGTGGCTGCTCCTGTGCATATTGTATGGATCACTCAAAGGGCACAACCTTTCAGATCCTACAAGCTAAGGCCTAGTGTGTGTGTGTGTGTGTGTGTGTGTGTGTGTGTGTGTGTGTGTGTGTGTGTGTGTAAAAGGGGGGAGGGGATCGGGATTTACGACAACACAGACAGAAAGACCCGATTGGTCCATTGGTTAACACATTCCACTGGCATCTTCACACCATACCCAGCTGTGCGAACACACACACACACACACACACACACACACACACACACACACACACACACACACACACACACACACACACACACACACACACACACACACACACACACACACACACACACACACACACACACACACACACACACACACACACACACACACACACGCACACACGCACACACACACACACACACACACACACACACACACACACACACACACAATACTGCTTGTAGTTTGGGTGTTAAAAAGCGAGTCCGGCCGATAGTCAGGTCAACGACATCCGGATGGTTCCTCCCACCTTGACCGCTTAGACATGATGGAGGGGAGGGGAGGGGAGGGGAGGGGAGGGGAGGGGAGGGGAGGGGGGGGAGGGGAGTGGAGCTCATATCCTGCAGGGGGGGGTCCCCGGGGTGGGGTCCCCAGAGTGGGGTCCCCATGGGGCATTGGGCGAGAGAGTTAGAGGTCTCCCGCCCAGCGCCCCAATAAATCATGGAATCCCTGATACTGGAAGACAAACATGGAAGCAGATCTAATCAGGACTTGGTGAGGGTGAGGGGGGGGGGGGGGGAGGTTCTTACCCCCCCCCCCCCACACACACACACACACACACACACACTCCCCGTGAACAATAGCAATCAATGGTCAAAAGTTGGTGGGAGAGTGTTTTGAGTAAACATACTCTCTGAGACAGATTGACACCCACCCACCCACCCACCCACCCACCCACCCACCCACACCCACACCCACACCCACACACACACACACACACACACACACACACACATACACACACACACACCCACACACCCACCCACCCACCCACACACCCACACCCACACCCACACCCACACACACACACACACACCCACACACACACACACACACACACACCCCCCACACACACACACACACACACACACACACACACACACACACACACACACACACACACACACACAGTAATAGCAGTTACAGGTAGAGGACTATTTATGACCTCCTCCACACACAGCTCCTCCGCCCGCCTCCTGTGAGGCGGTGGACTGTCATGACTCCACCGACTCCCTGGGGAGCCATCGCACCGGAGTAATGCTCCTCGCTCCTCATGAAAGGACAATAGTGCAGTTCACATTCAAACAGAGCAGAGACAGAAGAAGAAGAAGAAGAAGAAGAAGAAGAAGAAGAAGAAGAAGAAGAAGAAGAAGAAGAAGAAGACTTTTTTTGACTTTTGCAAAAACACTTTATTTACACTAGATCAATTGTGATCAAATAAAGTGCTTCATTGTGCAAAAACACAAAACAAAAAAAATAAAAAACAAAAAAACAACAGAACAAAGAAAAAAAACCAAATCACTCAAAATAGTACATTAAAACCTAGGTTTTAAAAACTTGTGCAAAGTGCAAATCCTCATCCACAACAGAACACACAATGTCTCCGTGACACCACCGCTGTTTAAAAGCATCCAGATCCCCAACGTGTTTATAAAAGCGATGCTCCAACCAGAGTCTGGCTCTGATGTTGCACAGCCAGATCGCTTTTGCCTCTTCCCCTTTCCTATTTTCTACTCTGTTTTTCCTACTTAAATAAATGGCCATTTTTGCTTCACCAGAGAGGTAGTTCAGGAGCTGCCACTTTTCTTTATTTGTTTTTTTACATGGAGCCCCATGATAAAAACACTCTCGGTAAAAACTATACCAAAAAGACTAAAGACCCATGTTAAAAGAGAGAAGAAACCCGTGAGTCTCTTGCACTCTGTAAAGACATGGAACACAGTCTCTCTAAAACCACAAAATGGACACTTGTTAAAAACAGCAGAATTAATAGTGGAGATAAAGGAATTGCAGGCAATGGCACCGTGCAAAATTCTCCACTGAAGGTCGGCACTACGTTTTTTTATGGGAGGTTTGTATAAAATCCTCCACTGTGGGCCTGGTCCACTTCCTGCGCCCAGTCTAGTGCGCCACACAGTGGAGGCCCTGTCCTTCAGCACATTCTTATTGGTCGTCTTTACAATGTTCATGTAGAGTGTTCTCTTGTCAGCTCTGTGTATTGTCATCTTTACAGAGTTTGCGACCTGGAGCAGGGGGCCGGTCAGTTCTCCGAGCCCTGGGCTCAGGTAGATCTCCGGGAAAGGGTCTGCTGGGTCCGGCCTGGCTCTTCCCTGTCCGTAGCTCCTTAGCAGTCTTTTTTCCTCAGGGCAGAGGATCTGGCTCCAGAGATGAAGAATCCTCTGGGCCACCCGGACCGAGTGCAGACCCAGCAGAGAGCCCAGGGCCTGGGCATCGCTCAGCTCCGGCCCCACTGCATCCACCAGCTGCTGAAGGCACAGGGTTTTGGATCGGCACAGCGCCACCGTCAGGCCGGGCGTTTCGCTGCTGCTGACGTCCAACCTGGCTTTGTGGATCAGAGGCTCTCTCAACAACCAGTACAGAGAGTCAGTCTTTGGACACCTTTTATGGTTAAAAAGGGCCCAAGACTTAAAAACGCCCTGATAAAAAGGAGGTAGCCCACTTAACTTTAAGATGTTTAAATCTGTTAAAAACAGAGCAGCATCCAGCCCCAGGTTACTCACGCGTCTGAGAATGCAGCTGCTCACCTCTCTCCACACCAAATCAGCCGGGCCGGTCAGATATCTCTGTAAAAATTGCATCCTAAAAGTGGCCATTCGGCTGGCCAGGTGGATAAGGCCCTGTCCCCCCTCCTCTCTAGATAAAAACAGCACCCCCTGTGGCACCCAGTGTAGACCCTCCCAAAAAAAATCCACCAATTTTTTTGTATTGGGCTAGTAACCCTGAGGGGGGGTCCACACAGGTAAGACGGTGCCACAGTTGGGATGCCACAAGGTTATTTAAAACCAACACTCTACCTTTAAAAGACATCTGAGGGAGCAGCCATTTCCACTTGGAAAGCTTTCCCTCTATCTTTTCTATGACGTCCTCCCAGTTCTTCAGGACTACAATTTCCTTCCCCAAGAACACACCCAGGTACTTAAAACCATCTTTTTTCCAGACCATGTTCTGGGGAAGAACTGGGAGACCGCCACTCCACTCACCGACAGCGAGGGCCTCACTTTTCTTCCAATTCACCCTCGCTGCCGATGCTGAACTAAAATCCCTCACGATGTCAACTAAAATGTCTGTATCCTTCTGGTCCCTAACGAAAACAACGACATCATCTGCATACACTGATAAAACCATGTTTCCATTAAGACCAGGTAAAAACAGCCCTTGCAGTTTCGAGCGTATTTTGCTGAGGAGGGGTTCTAGGGAGAGTGCATAGAGCATGCCAGACAGAGCACACCCCTGCCGGACCCCTCTACACACTCTAAAAGGAGCACACAACCCACCGTTGAACTTCAGCACACTCTCAATCTTATTGTACAACACCTTGATCTTGGCTATGAAACCAGCGCTGAACCCAAACTTCTCCATTACTTTCCAGAGGAAGCTGTGCTCAACGCGGTCAAAAGCCTTTTCCTGATCTAGAGAAATCAGACCAGTATTAATGTCCAATGAGCTGGAGACCTCCAAAACATCTCGAATTAGGTGGACATTGTCCACCATGGACCTGCCGGGCACACAGTAGGTCTGGTCCCGGTGGATGACCTGCTCCACAGCCTTCCCCAGCCTGGTGGCCAAAGCCTTGGACAGAATTTTGTAATCCACACACAGCAGAGACACAGGACGCCAGTTCTTGATGTCCTGCAGGTTTCCTTTTTTTGGGAGCAGTGTGATCACCGCTCTCCTGCAGGACACTGGCATAGAGCCAGAGGCCAGACTCTCATTAAAAACGTCTAAAAGATCATGTGACAAGACGTCCCAGTAGGCTTTGTAAAACTCCACGGAGAGGCCATCGATACCAGGAGCCCGCCGTCCCTGCATGCCTTGCAGGGCAGTCTGTAACTCCTGGATCGTTAACGGCCCCTCGAGCTGTGAGTTGGCCTCCTCGGAGACTTGAGGTAGCCCATTGCAGAACCCCTCGGACAGAGTTTCCCCCTCCTCATACTCACTTGTATAGAGGGTGGAATAAAAACTCACAGCTCGCCTCCTGATCTGGCTTGGCTCTGTTATTTCCTGCCCCGTGCCTGACAGCAGCGAGTGGATCACTCGCCTCTGCCCATTCTTTTTTTCCAGGCCGAAGAAGAAGCTAGTGGGAGCATCCATCTCATTTGTGTTTAAAAACCGGGACCTCACTAGTGCACCCTGAACTTTTACATCCAGCAGGTTGGCTAAAGCCATCTTTTTCTCTTTGAGGATTTCAATATATCCTCGATCTCCTGTGGTCTCACTTATTGTTTCAAGTTCCACTATATCACTCTCCAGGTCTTTCATAGATCTAATGATGTCTTGTGTGACATTGAGGGTGTGCTGTTGGCAGAGTAATCTTATCTCGGTCTTACCGTGGTCCCACCACTGCCTAAGACTGCTAAACTCTCCCTTCCTCTGCCTAAAAACACTCCAGAAATAAAATAGGGCCTCTTTAAAATGTTTATCAAATGTTAAAACCGAGTTAAAATGCCAATAAGCACTTCTGGGTAAAACATTTCTAATAAAAACATCACATAAAAGCAAAGAATGATCCGTAAAACCAGCAGGTGATATACTGCACAATTTAAAAGTGTTAAAATGATGCTTAAAACAATAAAAACGATCCAACCTAGCTGATGATATTCTATTCTCCCTGATGTGGGACCAGGTGTACTGCCTGTTGTCTGCGTGCATCCTTCTCCATACATCCACCAGGCCGTGGGAGTGGACCAGCTGCCTCAGAGCATGCTGGGATGCTGGATGCGGCTCTGCATGGTTGCGATCTAAAGATGCATTTTCTGTACAATTAAAATCCCCGCCCAAGAATAAAAAAATCCTCCGTGGCACAACCGTTTAAAACATCATTCACTTTGAGTAAAAACAGCTTCCTCTCTGTACCGTTTGTTGGAGCATACACATTTATAAAAACAACTGTAAAAAGGTCAAACCGTGCTTTTATTAAAAGCAACCTCCCATTGATACAATGCTCGACCTCCAGTGAGACAGGCTTAAAAGACTTGGAAAGGAGGAAGCACACCCCCCCACTGAGAGAGGTGTTGTGGCTTAAAATGACTTCCCCCTCCCACTCCTTCTTCCAGTCCGTCTCATTAAAAACATCACTGTGAGTCTCTTGTAAAAAGAGGACATCGACATGTTTTATTTTTGCAGTTTGAAATATTAGAGCCCTCTTTCTTTCCTCTCTGGCTCCGTTTACATTCAAACTTCCCACTCTAAAAGTATCCATTGCGAGTGAGATATTAAAAGCAAAAATAAAAACAAATAAATTAAACACACACATTGAGTTTTTTGAACTCACCGCTACCCATTTGCTTCCTTATTTTAGTCACCATTCTTTTGAGTCTATATACTTCCAACTCATCCAAGACAGACTGCTCCCTTCGGTTCATATGGAACCTTGCTGAGGCACAAAAAATGGCCAAATCTGGGAAATATTCCTCTATTATCACGTTATGTTGGTTTTTTGTCTGCACCAGGTAATTTTTTATCATCTCAGCCGTGTACATTTTTTTTTGTTGGCTACTGCTCAAAGCACCTGACACATCGCTGCTGTCAGACATACAATCATCCCAGCTCTCCTCCGCCTGTCCTTGCTCTCTTCCTTCCTTTCCCTCACTCTCCACTTTACTGCTCTTTGCAACGGTTGATGCATTTCTTTTATTATTCCTGCGTTTAGTAGCAGTGTTTTTTTAATTTAGCATTTCTGTTGCCGCCTCCTCTTCCTCCATCTCAGCAACCTCCACCTGCTCCCCCCATGTTTTCTGCTCCTCTCCTGTTTTTCCCATATATGTTTCACTCTCCATATCTTCCTCCTGTGTTTTACTGACTTCACCTGTCTCTACACTTTCTTTTGCCAAATCACCTTGTGGTTCATTGCTTATCTCAGGGGTTTTTTCACCCTTTTTTTTTGTTTTTTTATCTTTTTTTCCCCCATCCCCCTTTTCTTCTGCTTCACACAAAACCACCACCACATCTTCCTGAACGTAACCACCTACACCCTCACCCTGTGCAACACCACAGTCCCCCAAGCCGGACACATCACCAGAAACGCGCTGTATACCTCGCCCTCGTCCGCGCCCGCTCCGCGTCCGACACGTCACACCGCGCGCCACCGCCGACTGCTCAGGAGCAGCGCTGCCGTCAGCAGCAGCGGCCGCCTCCGGAGGGGGGGCCCCCCCCACCGCAGCGCCACCGTGGGAGACACCCCTCCCTCAGCAGCAGCCACCTGCTGCTCCATTGCAACCGGCGCATCAGCCGCTGGCGCGGCAGTCCGCCCCGGCGCAGCCACGGGCGGTTTCGGCGCAACAGCCGCGGGTGGGCCTGGCGCAGCGGCGGACGACCCCGCCGCTGGCTCATTAGACGGCCCAGCCGGCGCCGCGTTGGACGGCCCAGCCGGCGGCGCGTTAGACGGCCCCGCCGGCGGCGCGTCATCCGGACCAGGCGGAGCCGGGTCCCCGCGCTTCGGACAGGCACTCACGGTGTGCCCCTCTTCCCCGCAACCAAAACACTTCATAACCGATGATGTTGCAAAAATCACGTAGTCATAATCATCTACTTTAATGTAAAAACGGAGGTTAAGCTCCGCATTCCGATTGTTCAGAATCATATACACCTGTCTACGGTGAGACACTACGTGTTTCAGCAACTGAGACTTACATCCAGACAGCATCTTTTTCATTGGAGAAACAAGTTTCCCATGCCTGGACAGTCTCTACTGAGGAACTCATCGGTTATGAAGGGGGGAACATTTGAAAGTATAACTTTGGTTGCGGGCAGCATCAGCGGCTGCACCTGTACAAACATCTCTCTCACCGTGATGCCCGTCTCGATGACGCAGTTCACCTTCTCCACCTGATCCAGAAAGATCACCACCGCGCTGTTCATCCGCGCCAAGGACTTAATACTTCCGTGTCCGACCTTCTCCCCCACGGCCAGCCCGATCTCCTCCACAGTGCACGCGAAGCCGGCGGAGATCTTAATGCCATGCTTCCGCGTGAGCTTGGCAAAGTCTCCATTTACCATGGCGCCGTCAGACGCCGGCAGGAGAAGCCCACACAACACCCAAAAGCACGAAAAGTCACGCAAAACAAACTACCACCTATAAACTATATTAAATTAAACCCATTACACAAAAAATAAACGGTAAATATAACGAAAAACGTCTCGCTCCTCTCTCTCTTTCACCCTCCGAAAATCCCAGCATGCACCAGGAAAGAAGAAGAAGAAGAAGAAGTAGAAGAAGAAGAAGAAGTAGAAGAAGTAGAAGTAGAAGAAGAAGGTTCCGGAAGAGAAGTCTGTGAAAGAGATTGGATAGAAGGGGGGCGCTTTAGACTGTGAATGAGAAATGCATTTTCTACATAATGTCATTCAAATCCTGCAAATTATATTTTGAACTGGGATTATGAGACTCATCGGCAGTGTGAGTCCCAAACACATCTCTCTCTCCCAGGTGAAGGAGCGCTCACCAGGTAGAGGAGCGCTCACCAGGTAGAGGAGCGCTCACCAGGTAGAGGAGCGCTCACCAGATAGAGGAGCGCTCACCAGGTAGAGGAGCGCTCACCAGGTAGAGGAGCGCTCACCAGGTAGAGGAGCGTTCACCAGGTAGAGGAGCGCTCACCAGGTAGAGGAGCGCTCACCAGATAGAGGGGCGCTCACCAGGTAGAGGAGCGCTCACCAGATAGAGGAGCGCTCACCAGGTAGAGGAGCGCTCACCAGATAGAGGAGCGCTCACCAGGTAGAGGAGCGCTCACCAGGTAGAGGAGCGCTCACCAGATAGAGGAGCGCTCACCAGGTAGAGGAGCGCTCACCAGATAGAGGAGCGCTCACCAGGTAGAGGAGCGCTCACCAGATAGAGGAGCGCTCACCAGGTAGAGGAGCGCTCACCAGATAGAGGAGCGCTCACCAGGTAGAGGAGCGCTCACCAGATAGAGGAGCGCTCACCAGGTAGAGGAGCGCTCACCAGATAGAGGAGCGCTCACCAGATAGAGGAGCGCTCACCAGGTAGAGGAGCGTTCACCAGGTAGAGGAGCGCTCACCAGGTAGAGGAGCGCTCACCAGATAGAGGAGCGCTCACCAGGTAGAGGAGCGCTCACCAGGTAGAGGAGCGTTTACCAGGTAGAGGAGCGCTCACCAGATAGAGGAGCACTCACCAGGTAGAGGAGCACTCACCAGGTAGAGGAGCGTTCACCAGGTAGAGGAGCGCTCACCGGGTAGAGGAGCGCTCACCAGGTAGAGGAGCGCTCACCGGGTAGAGGAGCGCTCACCAGGTGAAGGAGCGCTCACCAGATAGAGGAGCGCTCACCGGGTAGAGGAGCGCTCACCGGGTAGAGGAGCGCTCACCAGATAGAGGAGCGCTCACCGGGTAGAGGAGCGCTCACCGGGTAGAGGAACGCTCACCGGGTAGAGGAGCGCTCACCGGGTAGAGGAGCGCTCACCAGGTAGAGGAGCGCTCACCAGGTAGAGGAGCGGGCTCCTGAGGAGAGACGCCTCCTGCGGGCTCCTGAGGAGAGACGCCTCCTGCGGGCTCCTGAGGAGAGACGCCTCCTGCGGGCTCCTGAGGAGAGACGCCTCCTGCGGGCTTCTTCCATCTGTGGTAAAAGAGCAGCAGTGGAGGGCTCGCAGCAAGACACCTAAATCCCACTGTGATGCTCTCACAATACCAACCAGAGAGAAGCACATACAGAGAGAGAGAGAGAGAGAGAGAGAGAGAGAGAGAGAGAGAGAGAGAGAGAGAGAGAGAGAGAGAGAGAGAGAGAGAGAGAGCTCAGTGAACCATACAGGTGTACTGGTATTGTCTTTCCTCCATGGCAGCTGTGAACAGGAGAACCAGCCGGTGTCTGTGGTGAGCCCTGATTGTAGTGACGTTATCGACTGGCTCCCCTGTGCTCCTCCCAGATACAGAAGAACACTGGGATCTGTTCTCCCCATCACGCAGCACGCAGAAGGTTCACACCGCTATGGCTTTCTTACTGGTTTTGTCACAGACGGGAATCAACAGTCTAGAACAACCAGACGGAATCAACAGTCTAGAACAACCAGACGGAATCAACAGTCTAGAACAACCGGACGGGATCAACAGTCTAGAACAACCGGACGGGATCAACCGTCTAGAACAACCAGACGGAATCAACAGTCTAGAACAACCGGACGGGATCAACAGTCTAGAACAACCGGACGGGATCAACCGTCTAGAACAACCGGACGGGATCAACAGTCTAGAACAACCGGACGGGATCAACCGTCTAGAACAACCGGACGGGATGCAGAACCGACTCCTGTGTTGGAGTTTTGCACTTTGGCCTTAAAAATGTAAATCATGAATACAACCTTATAATAAGGACAGGAGCAAAAGGTTGATCTAAAAGGTTCACCAGGTAGAACAAGAGGCTAGTAACAGTTATTTTCTTATTATTACCGTAGATTATAGATAGCACACCGCCCCCCCCCCCCCCCCCCCCTCCCCCCCCCCCCCTTCTTCCTCTTCCTCATGTCCAAGATTCCTTCCTCTTCCTCTCAAGCTGTCCCTCTTCTGGCTAACTGTGTTCTACTGCTCCTTGATCTTTGGTTCCTGCCTCATTTTAGTATTGTTCATTTTGCTTATTCGTACGGGTTCACATTTGGAGTGCTGCCACTATCATAAAATGTCATTAACATTACACTATCATAACATGTCATTAACATTACACTATCATAACATGTCATTAACATTACACTATCATAACATGTTATGATAGTGTAATGTTAATGACATGTTATGATAGTGTAATGTTAATGACATGTTATGATAGTGTCATGTTAATGACATGTGATGATAGTGTAATGTTAATGACATATTATGATAGTGTAATGTTAATGACATGTGATGATAGTGTCATGTTAATGACATGTGATGATAGTGTCATGTTAATGACATGTTATGATAGAGTAATGTTAATGACATGTTATGATAGAGTAATGTTAATGACATGTTATGATAGTGTAATGTTAATGACATGTTATGATAGTGTCATGTTAATGACATGTGATGATAGTGTAATGTTAATGACATATTATGATAGTGTAATGTTAATGACATGTTATGATAGTGTAATGTTAATGACATGTGATGACAGTGTAATGTTAATGACATGTTATGATAGAGTAATGTTAATGACATGTTATGATAGTGTAATGTTAATGACATGTGATGATAGTGTAATGTTAATGACATGTGATGATAGAGGCAGGTTATCATCATGCGAGGAATAGGATCTATCTAGTGTCATTCATTATTCATTATTCCGTGTTCCAGAAAACTGAGTGAGTTGAATATTTCAGACTTGAAACCTTTGAGTTCTGACCTCAAAGCGATGAGACAATTTATGTGATTCACGTTCAAAACTGGTTTTACTATATAAAAGTATGTCTTATTTAAATTAAATTAGGTAAATATACTTTTCACAAATCACGCTTCTCCCTCAATTTCAATTCCGTTATTTTTTCCCCACTGTGCACACAACTTACATTCCGATTTTTCCCATTTTCATCATTCACGGAGTAATCACTAAATAGGTTTTTGTTCACAATCGATTTCAATTCTCTTTTGGGCTTGTCTGATCAAATGGCCCACTAATACACGATCTAATAGGGAGGCTCCTCCCTACCTCCCTTACTTTACACCCACCAGCCACCACTGGTGTATAGAGAGCGTCATTCTACAAAAGTCCTACTGCGGGAGGGAATGGGGGTTGCATATGGCAAATAAAAACATCTTGAATCTTGAGTCTTGAGTCTTGAGCCTTGAGTCTTTAGTCTTGAGCCTTGAGTCTTGAGCCTTGAGTCTTGAGTCTTGAGCCTTGAGCCTTGAGCCTTGAGTCTTGAACCTTGAGTCTTGAGTCTTGAGCCTTGAGCCTTGAGTCTTGAGCCTTCAGTCTTGAGTCTTGAGTCTTGAGTCTTGAGCCTTGAGTCTTGAGTCTTGAGTCTTGAGT
>CM050999.1:35040531-35043031 GCA_027704905.1 Muraenolepis orangiensis
ACATCGATACGCACCTGGATACGCACATGGATACGCACCTGGATACGTACCTCGATACGCACCTGGATACACACCTGGATACACACCTGGATACACACCTGGATACACACCTGGATACACACCTGGATACACATCTCGGTACACACCTGGATACACACCTGGATACACACCTGGATACACATCTGGATACACACCTGGATACACACCTCGGTACACACCTGGATACACACCTAGATACACACCTGGATACACACCTGGATACACACCTCGGTACACACCTCGATACACACCTCGATACGCACCTGGATACGCACCTGGATACGCACCTGGATACACACCTGGATACACACCTGGATACACACCTGGATACACACCTCGGTACACACCTCGGTACACACCTGGATACGCACCTGGATACGCACTTGGATACGTACCTCGATACGCACCTGGATACGCACCTGGATACGCACCTGGATACACACCTCGACACACACCTGGATACACACCTGGATACACACCTGGATACACACCTGGATACACACCTGGATACACACCTGGATATGCACCTGGATACGCACCTGGATACACACCTGGATACACACCTGGATACACACCTGGATACACACATCGATACACACCTCGATACCCACCTGGATACACACCTGGATACACACCTGGATACACACCTGGATACACACCTGGATACGCACCTGGATACGCACCTGGATACACACCTGGATACACACCTGGATACACACCTGGATATGCACCTGGATACGCACCTGGATACACACCTGGATACACACCTGGATACACACCTGGATACATACCTCGATACACACCTCGGTACACACCTGGATACACACCTGGATACACACCTCGGTACACACCTGGATACACACCTGGATACACACCTGGATACACACTGGATACACACCTGGATTCACACCTGGATACACACCTCGATACACACCTGGATACACACCTGGATACACACCTGGATACACACCTGGATACACACCTGGATACGCACCTGGATACACACCTGGATACACACCTGGATTCACACCTGGATACACACCTGGATACACACCTGGATACACACCTGGATACACACCTGGATACACACCTCAATACGCACCTGGATACACACCTGGATACACACCTGGATACACAACTGGATACACACCTCGATACACACCTCGGTACACACCTGGATACACACCTCGGTACACACCTGGATACACACCTCGATACACACCTCGATACACACCTCGATACACACCTCGACCACCCAGCTGTGGAAGGGACTCATCTTGAGACGCTGATCCCAGCTCCCAGTTATGTTAGCGCATGTGATCATGAAGAATCAACACAACCCTTGATCGATAGACCAGCTGCTACAAAGCATACCTGATGGGCCGGTGTGTGTGTGTGTGTGCGTGTGTGTGTGTGTGTGTGTGTGTGTGTGTGTGTGTGTGTGTGTGTGTGCGTGTGTGTGTGTGTGTGTGTGTGTGTGTGTGTGTGTGTGTGTGTGTGTGTGTGTGTGTGTGTGTGTGTGTGTGTGTGTGTGTGTGAGGAAGCAGGTTAGAAGGCTCTGGTAGAAGAGGAGTCAGTCTCCCATCCGGTGTGATGTCCTCATCTTATAATAACATGATAAATAATAGAACAACGGATCAACATTTAGATATTTTCATTCCGAATGCAAATTGGAGTTAGGAATCGCTCTCAAGGTGATCAACGTCATAAGAAGAAAAGCTAAAAAGCTCAAATCGGAATACAAACTACTCTCACTCACACATCCACATCAAAGCTTCCTCGGTACACAGCTGGATACACACCTGGACACACACCTGGATACACACCTGGATACACACCTGGATACACACCTGGATACACACATCGATACGCACCTGGATACACACCTGGATACACACTTGGATACATACCTCGATACACACACCTGGATACGCACCTGGATACGCACCTGGATACGTACCTGGATACGCACCTGGATACGCACCTGGATACGCACCTCGATACACACCTCGACACACACCTGGATACACACCTGGATACACACCTGGATACACACCTGGATACACACCTGGATACACACCTGGATACACACATCGATACGCACCTGGATACGCACCTGGATACGCACCTGGATACGTACCTCGATACACACCTGGATACACACCTGGATACACACCTGGATACACACCTGGATACACACCTGGATACACACCTGGATACACACCTGGATACACACTTGGATACATACCTCGATACACACCTGGATACGCACCTGGATACGCACCTGGATACGTACCTCGATACGCACCTGGATACGCACCTGGATACGCACCTCGATACACACCTCGACACACACCTGGATACACACCTGGATACACACCTGGATACACACCTGGATACACACCTGGATACACACATCGATACGCACCTGGATACGCACATGGATACGCACCTGGATACG
>CM050999.1:35065531-35068031 GCA_027704905.1 Muraenolepis orangiensis
GGAGACCAGGAGGAGAAGAGACCAGGAGGCGGAGAGACCAGGAGGAGAAGAGACCAGGAGGCGGGGAGACCAGGAGGCGGGGAGACCAGGAGGAGAAGAGACCAGGAGGCGGGGAGACCAGGAGGAGAAGAGACCAGGAGGCGGTTTTGAGTCCAGTTTTGGGACAATATTTAATATTGTCAATCATATATTGGAATGAAAGAAAGACGTTTGCTGGGTCACTTTGGACAGTTCTCACATGGGAGAGAGAGAGAGAGAGAGAGAGAGAGAGAGAGAGAGAGAGAGAGAGAGAGAGAGAGAGAGAGAGAGAGAGAGAGAGAGAGAGAGAGAGAGAGAGAGAGAGAGAGAGAGAGAGAGAGAGAGAGACAGAGAGAGAGAGAGAGAGAGAGAGACAGAGAGAGTGAGAGAGAGTGTGTGTTGGGTATGTGTGATTAGCAATAGTAAATATGGGAAATTGGCATCAGAGACATTGAAAAGAAAACAATCAAACCAGATTCAAAGTTTAAACCACATTGCCAGTGTAGTTTGAACAAACTCCTATTGCCATTCAGAGAGCATGTTGAGAGAGAGGGAGAGATGGGGAGAGAGAGAGAGAGAGAGAGAGAGAGAGAGAGAGAGAGAGAGAGAGAGAGAGAGAGAGAGAGAGAGAGAGAGAGAGAGAGAGAGAGAGAGAGAGAGAGAGAGAGAGAGAGAGAGAGAGAGAGAGAGAGATGGGGGAGAGAGCGAGAGACATGTGGAGAGAGGGAGAGAGAGAGAGAGAGAGAGAGAGAGAGAGAGAGAGAAGCATGGCTAATCTTTGACATCAGTCACCCTTCTATAAAGCACTGTGGTTGCCTGCTGCTATGAAAACCCCAGATAAATGTGTGTGATGTGAACTGGCACACTTACCAGTCCCCTGGCCTGGCCTCCAGACACCAGGCAGGAGGGGCTCCTTACACTTTCACTGCTGATGTGGCAATTTGTTCTCCAGCGCTCCGAGGAAGAAAGCATTTATCGCAAACTGCTCCATCGCTGCAGGCAAATACTAATAAAATGCTTTTTATTTTTTTATTTTTTTCTCCTAGAAATTTGCTTTAATTGGCAATATAGACACGGGCTGCTAGTGGGATAGAAGGAGGAGCCCAGCCGTGGCTTCCTTAAGACACACTCACTTATTGGCTTCATTCTCTTTATGTTTATGCCCTGGCAGTGGGAACTCATTTACTTCTTTTGTGCTTCTATTTTATTATTATTATTATTATTATTATTATTATTATTATTATTATTATTATTAGAATAGAGAATGATTTGTATGAAAATACAATGGAACAAATACCACTGGACGAAGTAATTGATTCAGTATATTGATGAACAAAAAAGACTCAAAGTTAAAATGTGATTGTACACAATTGATGTTAAATTCCCTTGACTCTATAGTTTATAGTTTAACTCTAGATTACTCTATAGTTTAACTCTAGATTACTCTGTAGTTTAACTCTAGACAACGATATAGTTGAATTCTAGATTACTCTATAGTTTAAACTCTACATAACTCATTTTAAACTCAAAATAATATTTAACTAGCTTTAACTCTAGATAACTGTAAAGTTTAACTCTACACAACTCTAGAGTTTAAACGCTTACACAACTCTATAGCTTTAGCTGTGGTTAGATCCACGTGTGGATGAAGCTCCGTGTGGACCTGAGACACAGCTCACAGGGACAGAGAGGAAGGAAGGAGGCTCACAGAGAGAAGGGAGAAGCGTTCCGATTGGTCCACGGCGGCGTCCCCCCGCGCTGAGCCAACTCCGTTCCATCGGGGGGGTCTTGGCCACACACCAATTACTGGAGGTTTTGTTCAGGAAATTATCTCTGTGTCCATTGCTACATTTCACAACAAATTAGCAATGGAAATCTGCGAGAGAAAGGCACACAAATCCACTGTAAAATAAATATATCTGAAACCGTCGGGGTCTCCGACAAGTCTGTTTTCTTTATTGGGGAATTCTTTCAGCCCCTTAAACAAAACCCGGGCGTAGAAGAGAAGGAGAAAGCAGCTTTGTGTCGGCGGTGCTGCCGGCTGGAGATAAGCGGCTCATTGATAGCAGGTCTGCAATACAACTTTCCACGAGCGCCGTCCTCCTCACAAGACGCTTCTTCATCATGTCCCCGCCCAGAGACACCGCCACAATAGGTCCAAATACGCTCAGAAAATAAGGTTTTTTTTATACATTTTTATTTTGAGAGATGAAAGATTGTTGCAAAAATAAAATAAAAAATGTAAAACCCATTGAATGAATCAAAGAATCACACCACACTATTTGAGAGGAAGATTCTTTTAATCCTCAAACCAGCACAAAACATAATAAAACAATATTTGACAATATCTTTGAATAACTTATATCCATATACAATATCCATCTCACAACTCGGCATCCGGCCAATCAACCAGAAGGTCGCAGGTTCGATCCCCCGGCTCCTCTGACCAAAGTGGTGGAGCTGCCCCTGAGCAAGACATCCA
>CM050999.1:35074466-35076966 GCA_027704905.1 Muraenolepis orangiensis
AGGAGGAGGAGGAGGGGGAGGAGCACAGCGGGCTCCCGGGGAGAGCTCCATCAGGCCTATGACGCTCTCTGTTAACACTTGGCTGAGGGCGACGCCGCGTGATCTCAACACTCGGGGCGACTTCATGACTGGCTAATGTTCCTAATTACATGGCTGTGAAAGGCTTAATTAATTGGGGGGTGATGCTGGGTGGGTGGGTGTGGGTGGTGTTTAGGAGGAGGAGGAGGAGGAGGAGGAGGAGGAGGAGGAGGAAGGAGGAGGAGGAGGGGGGGTGGGGTTGTGGGTGGTGTTCAGGCGTGGGTGGTGGTTGTGGGTGGTGTCCACGAGGGGTGGGGGTGTGGGTGGGTTCATTCATGATTCTGTGCTGGTCTGGGTGGTGTTCATGAGGAGGAGGGGGGTGTGGGTGGTGTTCATGAGTGTTAATGAGTCTGTGCTGGTCTGGGTGGTGTTCTTGAGAGAGTTCTTGAGGTGGTGGTTGTGGGTGGTGTCCACAAAGGGTGGTGGTGTGGGTGGTGTTTATGAGGGGTGATGGTGTGGGTTGGGGTTCTTGAGGGGGGATAGGGTGGGTGGTGTTCATGATGTGTGATGGTGTGGGTGGTGTTTACGAAGAGGGGTTGCTGGTATGGGTGGAGTTCTTGAGGGGTGTGGATGGAGTTCAGAAGGGGTAGTTGTTGTGGGTGGTGTTCATGAGGGGTGCTGGTGCAGGTGGTGTTTATAAGAGGTGGTTATGGGTGGTGTTCTTGAGGGCTGTGGGTGGTGTTCTTGAGGGGTGTGGGTGGTGTTCTTGAGGGGTGTGGGTGGTGTTCTTGAGGGGTGTGGGTGGTGTTCAGTAGGAGGAGGGGGAGGAGGGGGGAGTGGGGAGAGGGGGAGGGACCACACACACACACACACACACACACGTACGCGCACAAAGAGCCAGGACCCCAAGTAGTACGAGTGGGAGAAAAGTAGGAGGAGATGAGAGAGAAAGTGTTTGTGTTTGTTATCCCGGTTCCGCTGCATTGGGTTTTACGGCCCGAGGAGAATTTAGTGGCTCTTGCTATTGTGTGCAAAAAGGAAAATGTGAGCCTCTGGGAGATGTGGCCATTAGGATCAACCCCTTGCTGATACCCCCCCCCCCCCTCCCCCTCCTCCTCCCCCTCCGATTCTGCCAAAGTGTCTGTAATCATATTATTGTAAATGTTAGCGCAGTTAATTGCACGGAGAGGAGAGAATGGGCTGTGCTCCGCGGCGTGGGGGGACGGGGGACGGGGGACGGGGGGGGTTGGTTTTCCCCCCAAAGTTTGTTTGCCCTCTGGAGCATTCTGTGGCTTTACTAACATCTGATTGGAGGTGAGAGAGGGAGAAAGCGTGCGGGGAAAGAGAGAGACAAACAGACAGAGAGAGAGAGAGAGAGAGAGAAAGAGAGGGCAGGATAGAGAGACAGAGAGAGAGAGAGAGAAAGAGAGGGCAGGATAGAGAGAGAGAGACGAGAGAGAGAGAGAGAGACAGAGAGAGAGAGAGAGAGAGAGAGAGGGCAGGATAGAGAGAGAGAGAGAGAGACAGAGAGAGAGAGAGAGAGGACAGAGAGAGAGACAGAGAGGAAGATGGAGAAGAAAGAAACGACAGCCAAGAGAGGACAACACTCAACTATAAGATGTAAGTCCCCCCACACAGCGGAGTGTAATGTATCTATCTATCTATCTATCTATCTATCTATCATCTATCTATCTATCTATCTATCTATCTATCTATCTATCTATCTATCTATCTTATCTATCTATCTATCTATCTATCTATCTATCTATCTATCTATCTATCTATCTATATCTACACACACACACACACACACACACACACACACACACACACACACACACACACACACACACACACACACACACAACACACACACACACACACAAACACACAGCCACACACACACATGCATGCAGGCCCTCCCTCCCTCCCTCACCATGTGGGGGTGAGCAGGGCGGGCTGAGCTGAAGCAGGCCGGGCTCACATGCAGAACACTAGTCATCTCTCAGCGTTCTCCGATGAAGCTCATTTAGCAGAGCTGCTCCCGGAGCATCATCAATATGCTCCCTAAAGAGGAGCCCGATGCAGATGCAGGCCAGGGTGCCTAAACGTGAGTTCTGCCTGGAAAAACCCAACGTCTGCTGAACTAATGAGAGATGACGAGAGGGTACTCGGGCTTCTTCCGTGGTCCCCCTTGTTGCATTGTGGGATATTTTGGTGGGCGAACTGAGAACCGGTGCTTTAGCAGATCTCTGTGTGTATTCTAGTCGTTTGAGAGGTTGGACTTCTGGACGGCTTTGGAAACAGGCTGCTAATGGGGCTACGTTGTGAATAAACAAAACATTAGCCAATGTTCCGCCATATTGAGGATAAGCGGCGGCCAAAACTACATTCTGTATCCATGTAGCAGATACACAAAAAAAATGATATTTGAGATTGGCTAATGTATTATGGATCTCTAATGTTGTAGCTTTATAGTTCC
>CM050999.1:35084466-35091966 GCA_027704905.1 Muraenolepis orangiensis
ACGGTAATAATATACAACAAAAATACCACATTTATGGGAATGTTTTCATGCCGAAATTGTACATTACGGTGGATACATTTTGCACTTTATTGAACATGAAATCGCCTCTTAAACTCCTAAAACTAGAAAACAGTGCTTCACGATTCAGCGTCCACCTCATCCAGCAGACCTCCATGTCCACATTGGTGACGCTGGCGGACCGCTTTTTGCAATGTTTTTGCCCTGACATCAGTGGCGTAGCGGAGGCCCCCGCAGACCCCGCGGTGCGGGGGAGCCCCGGAGTTTAGGAGGCCCCCACCCCCAGGGCCCCCCCCCCCTACCTGTTAAGTTGCTAGGCACCACGGTTTGACTGGCCATCTGGCATACCTGCCGGCCCGGACCACCACCCTACCATCGGACTTCACGATCGCGTCAACCCCCCCCCCCCGTTGGACTTCACGATCGCGACCCCCCCCCCCCCCCCCCGTTGGACTTCACGATCCGACCCCCCCCCCCTGACTCACGTCACGACCCCCCCCCCGTTGGACTCCTCCGACCCCCCCCTGCCCCCACCCCCCCCCCCGTTGGACTTCACGATCACGACCCCCCCCCCCCGTTGGACTTCACGATCGCGACCCCCCCCCCCCGTTGGACTTCACGATCGCGCCCCCCCCCCGACTCCCGCGACCCCCCCCCCCGTTGGACTTCACGATCGCGACCCCCCCCCCCCCCCCCCCGTTGGACTTCACGATCGCGACCCCCCCCCCCCCCCGTTGGACTTCATGACCTGCGGGGAGCCCCGAAATATTGCGCAACACCACTGCCTGACATATCTAATGTTACATATCTAATGTTCATTTCTTGTTGGTGCGCTTTTATTGAAATTGTCAGCCAATCAGAGAGAATTGTGAACTACACCAGTTATGTGATGGGGCTGCTGGTTAATCAACCCTAATTGCAAAGTTATTTAAGGCACCATGACAATGATATAAAAAATATTTAAATCAACCTTTTCTTGCCCAATAAGGTGTACTGGTAGGTGGCGTAATGTGCTGAGGTGGTGTAGCGGGAAGAGGCTTGATATCACAATCTGAGGTGGTGTAGCGGGAAGAGGCTTGATATCACAATCTGAGGTGGCGGGCTCGTGCCACCTGTAGGCAATCATTAGATTTACGGTTTGATAATTGAGTTTGTAAGTTTTAAATTCTATGAATATGTTCTCAGTCATGATAAATGCAATATTCTTTAGTATTCCTGCAGTGTTTTATTGATAAAGAACACCACATCCTCTCATAACGCGGTGAAGCAGTCGCTACCTGGAGTGAAAAGTCGATTCTCGAGTCATCGATTTCAGCACAACGTCGGACGTAAGAAGGTATACCTTAAGCAGCCGCCTAAGGGATAGTTCGTGGAACACACGTAGAACAGTAAACTACTTTAGTAAGGTATACCTTTCAAGTCTTCGTAACACGCTAAGAGACAACGTTATGGGGAAACCCACCCCAGGACAATGTGGAAACACCTGAGTGATACTAGTACACATCGTAGTGTTGAGGTCTGCACCTGCAGTCTCCCTCCCTCCCCCCCCCCCACCCACCCCCGCCCCCCCTCCCCCAGCTCCCCCACCCCCCTCCCCCCATCCTCCCCCCTCCCCCACCCCCTCCCCCCCACCCCCTCCGTCCCCCCCACCCTCTCCCCACCCCCTCCCCCCCCCCCCCCCTCCCCCCATCTCCTCCTCACGCCTCCCCCCCACCCCTCCTCCCCCCATCTCCTCCTCACGCCTCCCCCCCACCCCCTCCCCCCCCATCCCTCCTCACGCTCCCCCCACCCCCTCCTCCCCACCCCTCCTCACGCCCCCCCCACCCCTCCTCCCCCATCTCCTCCTCACGCCCCCCCCACCCCCTCCTCCCCCCATCTCCTCCTCACGCCTCCCCCCCACCCCCTCCTCCCCCCACCTCCTCCTCACGCTCCCCCCCACCCCCTCCTCCCCCACCTCCTCCTCACGCCTCCCCCCCACCCCCTCCTCCCCCCATCTCCTCCTCACGCCTCCCCCCCACCCCCTCCTCCCCCCATCTCCTCCTCACGCCTCCCCCCACCCCCTCCTCCCCCCATCTCCTCCTCACGCCTCCCCCCACCCCCTCCTCCCCCCATCTCCTCCTCACGCCTCCCCCCCACCCCCTCCTCCCCCCATCTCCTCCTCACGCCTCCCCCCCACCCCCTCCTCCCCCCATCTCCTCCTCACGCGTCCCCCCCACCCCCTCCTCCCCCATCTCCTCCTCACGCCTCCCCCCACCCCCTCCTCCCCCACCTCCTCCTCACGCGTCCCCCCCACCCCCTCCTCCCTCCACCTCCTCCTCATGCTGATCCCAGACCTGATCTGAGGCAGCTGCTGCCTGGAGGATTAAGTCTGGCTTTTAAACAAACAGCGCTCTGCAGAGCACCGTGGGGGCCAAGGGCAAAGGGGGCTGGGCTCCTAAAGCCCAGGGAGAGAGGCTCATCTCTTGGGAGGAGATACGGAGGGAGGCCCCTGTGTAATCTGATGAGCTCCGGCCCTCCGTGGCGGAGGAAGGACATGTGTTGATTTTACGTAACGTGACACATCAGCGGGTGTCTCCCACATCAGTGTGAACTTTTAGAACCAAGAATGTATGCCATCATTTAGCAGCAGTCTCGTCTATACTATAAATGACTTGATACAAAAATATATTTAGATAATTAGTTTTGGGGTTTTTAGTGACAACCTTTAGAGTAAAATGGCTTCTTTGCTGGTTCATGGTCAAGTAAACATAGACTACTCAACATATTTTAGATCATTTTATATACATAGTTTATTGCTATTGCATAGTTTTTAGTTTATTTTCAATTTTCTATTGAGTTTTGCACAATTTCGGCATTGTCCCTGCCACTTTCATTTCACTGCATGTCCTGCATGTGTATGTGACAAATATAGAGCATCTCGAATCTAGAATCTTGAATCTTGAATTCATCACCAGAGGGAGAGAGAGATAAAAGATACAATTAAAAAGTGCTGAAAAAGATGGAGACCAGACGTGGTTCTCAGCAGTGGTTCAGGAGAGTGTAGAGGGGGTGAGGGGGTGAGGGGAGGGTGGGGAGGGAGGGGAGGGTGGGGGAGGGAGGGGGAGGGTGGGGGAGGGTGGGGGACACTCTACTTCTGTTAATGACTTCTTTCTACTTTGCCGCCGCCGTCAAAATATTATATCAATAATTGCCGGCGAAAAATTTAATAAGTAAAACAATGAGATCGCCCTGGGGGTGGGGGTGAGGGGGAGAGGGGGAGAGGGGAGAGGGGAGAGGGGAGAGGGGAGAGGGGAGAGGGGAGGGGGAGAGGGGACAGGGGAGAGGGGTGAGGGGTGAGGGGGGAGGGGAGAGGGGAGAGGGGAGAGGGAGAGGGGAGAGGGGAGAGGGGAGAGGGGAGGGGGAGAGGGGAGGGGGAGAGGGGAGAGGGGAGGGGGAGGGTGGAGGGGAGAGGGGGGAGAGGGGGAGGGGGGAGAGGGGTGTGGGGGTGAGACCTTCCCCACTGTCCCAAATGAGTCTGTGCATTTTAGAAGAAGGTCACTACCCCCCCCCCCCCCCCCCCTCCTCTCCCTCCACGTCCCCCCACCCCACCACCCACCCCGTCCACCCCCACCACCCCCACCCCACCCCACCACCCCGTCCACCCCCACCCCACCACCCCACCCCATCCCACCCCACCACCCCACCCCACCCCACCCCACCACCACCCCCCCACCCCACCCCACCCCACCCCACCCCACCACCCCACCACCCCACCCCACCACCCCACCCCACCCCACACCACCCCACCCCACCACCCCACCCCACCACCCCACCACCCCACCACCCCACCCCACCACCCCACCCCACCCCACACCACCCCACCCCACCACCCCACCCCACCACCCCACCCCACCACCCCACCCCACCACCCCACATCGCTGGATCATTGACACATTGTGCCGTGCGATGGAGCTGACCTGAGTTTGAATTTAGAGTGTTCATTAATAGGATATTATGCCATATGCTGCTCGCTGCTCGCTGCTCGCTGCTCGCTGCTCGCTGCTCGCTGCTCGCTGCTCGCTGCTCGCTGCTCGTTGCTCGCTGCTCTGTCCTTTTTCCTTTTTTCCTCAACGTCTGCCACTGGTTTGAGAATTTCTAATTAGCCCTCTGGTATAATGAAGGCACTGGAGGGGTCGGCGGCGGTGGCTGGGTTTTGGTGGAAGTAGTAGATTTGTTCTTTTTTTTTTTGCACTGTAAGCGACACGAGATTGGTGACCCCCCCCCTCACCCCCCCCCCCCTCGAACCCCCCCTCGCCCCCCCCTCACCCCCCGCCCCCCCCCCCCCCCCCGACCCCCCTCACCCCCCCCCCCCTTTTTCTAACTTGTTTAGTTTTCTCTTTTTACATAATTGATATTTATTTTTCTCTTTATTCTTGATACAATTGAATTGTTTTGAGTGTCTTGGGACAATTGAGTTGTACTGGTACCATGACAGTAGAGGCCTGATCTGTTCTGATCTGTTCTGATCTGTTCTGATCTTGGACCAGTTAGCACACCTCTGTGATGGGGTTCTGTCCGAGCTCTCCATTAAAACGGCTGCAAAAAATGCAACAAAGCCCCCCCCCAGTCCTGGTTGGCATTCTGTGGTCTCCCAGCGCCACACACACTCAGTCATAATGATGTCCGCGGCAGGAAGGGACGGACGGCCTCTAAACAGGCCCTCCTCGGGCCTCCCGCCCGCTGAGATAATGAGGTTGTATCCATGCTAAATACCTATTGTGTAAATACTAAATATTGTGGTATAAGCATTGTGGAGGCAAAAATATATATAAAAAAGCTGAATAAAGTAGCAGGGTTTTTTCAGACTATACAATAAATAAATAGAATATGCTACACAATACGGGTTAGAATAAAGGATATTTATTGTATTTTAGTGGGGATGAATTCTATCAGACAATGACACACGTCTGGAAGACACGCTGGGGGGTTTTAGAGAAGGAAAGGACAAACAGCGGCTTGTTTCTGGGTTCTTCTACATAATTGCCATATTTTTGGAAAACTAATTGAGTATGTTGAATATATTGTTATTATTTTCTCATGGATCCAGCTCTAAACCACATACCATGAGGCTATAAGAACAGCTCATTTCACACTGCTAATTATTTCAATGAAGCGAACCCAAAGTTATCTTACTAATTATAATTTTCATTTTTTTTTTATTGTTAATTTCATCATCTCACTTCGTAGGAGAGGCCTAATGTATCTGTATACAGTATATACTGTATATATATATGTATATATACTGTATATATATATATATATATATATATATACAGTATATATATATACATATATATACAGTATATATATATACATATATATATATATATATATACAGTATATACTGTATATATATATATATATATATATATATATATATATATATATATATATATATACTGTATATATATATACATATATATATATATATATACAGTATATATATATACATATATATATATACATATATATACAGTATATATATATACATATATATATATATATATACAGTATATACTGTATATATATATATATACTGTATATATATATACATATATATATATATATATACAGTATATATATATACATATATATATATACATATATATACAGTATATATATATACATATATATACAGTATTTATATCAGTGGTGAAGCGTCAGGGCCTTCAAGGTATTCAGAGAAGACCCTGGAACTCTCAGATGAAACAAACAAAATCGAATTAATTGTATTAATAAAATGTAATACAATTTAATCAAATTGAATCAAATTTAAATCAAATGAATAAATGACAATGGTATCTGTTGTTATCTGTTATATTACAGTTACGTTGATTTGTTTGTCTTTCTCGGTCCATGCACGACGCATTTGAGTGATTTTGTGTTGGAAAAACAATGCAACCAATCAGATATTTTTCTAGGTTGCTGGGAAGAATATCCTTCAACCAAAGTATTCCCGATGACTTTGGCCCTTAGACTGAATGAGAGCGTACGTTTGGATTGACAATTTGATCAACCAATCATATAGTGATTTGTAGCCAATGGGCGTATTCTTTCAGATTTCCCCACAGCTCAATAGGGAGCTAGAAGGTCTACTGGCTGGAGCGAGAGTGGATCTAGCGTAGTGCTACGTTGTTTCTACGTAGGATTTTACGTCAAAATGGCGAAGGCGAAGATGGTGGGCTGTTACTTCACTACATGGACACTGCTTTACCAACTATGGTACACTTGGAAATTGGCTGCGACAATCTTATCTGCCTAAATGAGATAAGGCATAAAGTGACTCCTCTGTGACGTCCGTCTGACTAGAACAACGGAATTTTCGAATGGGGTGGGGTTTGTGGTCTACAGCAGGGGTTCCCAAAGTGGGGGTCGCGGGACCCCGAGGGGGGGGGGGTCGCGGGACCCCGAGGGGGGGGGGGTCGCGGGACCCCGAGGGGGGGGGGGTCGCGGGACCCCGAGGGGGGGGTTCGCGAGATGTTTTCAGAATCCTCTTGATGTGACCCATGAGGTTTATTTATTTTGGATTTTATTATTATTATTTTTTATTTATTTTTTATCATTTGTATTATTATTATTATTATTGTTAATAATAACGTGAGTGACAAATAAAGGAATTCTGATTCCCACAGATTCACGACAGTATCATCATTGAAAAAAAGCCACACACAATGTTCGCGATCGCGACATACCCCCCCCCACCCCGTCGGACGGTGATAGTGTGTGTGTGTGTGTGGGGGGGGGGGGGGGGGGGGGGGGTCGCCAGTCTCCAGTCTGTTATGTTGGGGGTCGCGGGCTGAAAAGTTGGGGAACCCCTGGTCTACAGAAGGTCCAGTTGTGATAGACACGCTTCGCCACTGATATACATATATATATATATATATATATATATTTATATATATACAGTGTGTTTATCTGCACACAACTAGTATGTTCATGTATCCATCCAGACAAGAGCCAAATTCCGAGGGTGAACGATACAGGGAAGGTTTCTCAGGAACTAACTTGTCTATTTCAATTTGGAGAACATGTTGGGGGGTGGTATTACGGAGCTATGGGTTTAATACCTTAACACCATACCTAAACCCATTACAGGAGACAATGAACCTCCTACCCAAGGAGCAGGAGGAGGAGGAGAAGAAAATATCTCCAATCCAATTACTTAGCGCACCGGTTGCGTCCAATGAGTTAAACTGCTCCTGCTAAACCAGCATCATTAGGCGCCTCCCAGGTCGTCCTCCAAGGGAAGGAAGGAAGGAAGGAAAGAAGGAAGGAAGGAAGGAAGGAAGGAAGGAAGGAAGGAAGGAAGGAAGGAAGGAAGGAAGGAAGGAAGGAAGGAAGGAAGGAAGGAAGGAAGGAAGGAAGGAAGGAAGGAAGGAAGGAAGGAAGGAAGGAAAACTCAGGGATCGGCTCCCGACGTTCCTGGACTCTCTCTCTCTCTCT
>CM050999.1:35099466-35104466 GCA_027704905.1 Muraenolepis orangiensis
TGTGTATATGTGTGTATGAGTGTGTGTGTGTGTGTGTGTGTGTGTGTGTGGTGTGTGTGTGTGTGTGTGTGTGTGGTGTGTGTGTGTGTGTGTGTGTGGTGTGTGTGTGTGGTGTGTTATGTGTGTGAGTGTGTGTGTGGTGTGTTGTGTGTGTGTGTGTGTGTGTGTGTGTGTGTGTGGTGTGTGGGTGTGTGTGTGTGTCTGCTTCCTTTTGTATCCTGGAAGAGCGTGTCCTTGGACCCCGGGTCGGGCCCTTAACAAATGACTTCCACCTCCAGAAATGTCAGCCATGTGGTGATGAATGGAAATCAACCTTACCCCCCCCTCCCCCAAACCCAAACCCCCACCCCCCCCCCCCCCCCCCTCCCCCAAACCCCCACCCTCTCACTGTTCTTAGTGCGATGGCATAACCGCCGTATTTAATGCCAGTCGTAAGAAAAAACGGTTCCATCAGAACTAAAACAGCCATGTCGGTCCGTCACTCTGAAACCATGCAGGGAAGGAGAAGGGGGGGGGGGACAAGAGAGAGGAGGGGGGAGACAAGATGAGGACATTGGGAGACGAAAGAAAGAGAGAGAGAGAGAGAGAGACAGAGAGAGAGAGAGAGAGAGAGAGAGAGAGAGAGAGAGAGAGAGAGAGAGAGAGAGAGGAGAGAGAGAGAGAGACAGATAGACTGACAGACAGACAGAGAGACACAGAGAATAGAATGAGGTTGAAGGAATAGGAAAGGAAATAGGAAAGGAAATAGGAAAGGTAAGAGGGAGCTAACAAGTAGGAAGGGGAGACCAAAAAGATAATATCCTATTTCTTTATTTTTTTGCCAACATTCTCTGAGGGTTGGGTGAATGGAGAGGGTGGGAGGGTGGGGGTGGGGGCGGGGGGGTGGGGGTGCAGGTGGGTGGGGGGGAGGGGGGGGGGGGGGGGGTAATTCATGTCAGGGCTTGAATCCTATCTCCTCAGGGCAAGGCGGGAGCTTGATAAAAATTGAAGTGGAAATGAAGTCGGATGCACGACAAGAGCAAGGGGTGGGGGGTGGGGGGGCTACAACAATGTGTGTGTGAGTCTGTGTGTGTGTGTGTGTGTGTGTCAGCGAGGGCTGGTGGAGGTCGTGAATGGACTGGACTGAAGCCCCCCCCCCCCCCCCCACGGTCTATCCTCCCTGACCGGAGCTTGGCCGCATGGTGTTGACCAGCCGAGAGTGTTTTCACAGAGCCGTCGTACCCGGACTACCAGGTAGCAGATCTTATCTCCACTAGTATAGTCTATAGTATATAGTATATACTACCCCCCCCCCCTCCCTCCCTCACTGCCCTGGTACAGCACAGAAGTAGACCCATAGTGAGTGCTATGAGCGCAGGCAGTGAGGAGGGTCTAGGACAGCATTCAGTAAGCATTCCATTGTACTTGTTGTCACAGCACATGGCAAATACAAACGTATTTAATCTTGAATGTTGAATTTACTTCATCTGAGGTTCTTCTTCTTCTTCTTCTCTTCTTCTTCTTCTTCTTCTTATATATATATATATATATATATATATATATATATATATATATATTTGTTCTCAAAGAACAAATATGACCTGAGAGAGAGAGAGAGAGAGAGAGAGAGAGAGAGAGAGAGAGAGAGAGAGGAGAGAGAGAGAGAGAGAGAGAGAGAGAGAGAGAGAGAAGAGAGAGAGAGAGAGAGAGAGAGAGAGAGAGAGAGAGAGAGAGAGAGAAGAGAGAGAGAGAGAGAGAGAGAGAGAGAGAGAGAGAGAGAGAGAGAGAAGAGAGAGAGAAGAGAGAGAGAGACATACGGAGCAATTCTAAGTGGCATCTCATTCCTCATGTCAACCTGACTATCTCACCTTTCTATGATAGGTTGTGTGTGGACCACACCTGACGGGTCTGTTACACCGAGGACGCCTGCCAACAGGTGCTCTAACCCCGGGGAGGCTTGCCAGCGACCAGGCTGGAGGAGCTCAGGTCCAGGGAAGCTTAGGATAGGATCGCTTCAGGCAGTGCACATACTGAACTGCTAGGAGTGCTGGCGCTATCATTAACATTACACTTTCATACTTTGCAGGACTTTCTGGACTCATTACAGTTACTGCACTGTATTCATGATGCTGCTGCACTACTGGCACTTTAAAATGCTTTATTATTTATTGCACAATTCAACACATGTACATATCATCCGTCAGTCACTTTATTGTTATTTTTATGTTTATGTTCATGTATAGTATTTTTATAGTATTGTTTTAGAAAGTCATACTGCGGGAGGGAATGGGAAGCAAGCATTCCATTGTACTTGTTGCAAATGGCAAATTAAAATCTTGTATCTTGCTTGCCCAAAACAAACCCATGACTTACTTACTCAATTGGTCTGTTCCTCTTCTTTCTTTCTTTCTTTCTTTTAATTCGTTCTTTGAACCATCCTCCACAATAAGATCTGATTCCTAATCACAATTTAAAAAAAACGTGAGAATATTAACAAAGAAAATATTAAACAGAAGACAAAGAAAGATGAGTAAACTGTTGTACACACTTTGACCTTTCACAGCACCCTTACATGGATCAAACCAATTAAACAGGTCTAGTCTCACTCAGCTCAGCTCTGGTAAGCTGCCTCATCGGAATAGAATAACCTCTCAACCACAGACCCACACACACATTAACACCGTCTGGTCTGTCCTATACACAGAAACACATTCTCTACGCTCTCTGAGAGTCATTCACCAACATCAGATGTGGAAGATAACTGCAAAAGTATTTGATTGCATCATTTACTTAAATAGATCATTCCAAAGCACATGTTGCCATGTTGGTGCAGATGCTAAATTATATTTATTAATTTAGAAGGTTTACTTAAAAAAAAAAAGGACTTGAATTCTACAAGAATCAAGGAAAATAAAATATGATTATATTTCTCTAACCAATATCAACCAAAATTCCCGCTCTGTGTGCTTTGGGCTTTAAGACCAATATGCATACGTTGACATATGTCATTTTCTCTTTGGAACAGAGAGAAAAGTATGTGAGGCCGTCAGACAGAACCGATGTTGTTCTTGTTAATAGGAGCAGATTAAGAGCTTCGCCTTCCCAGATCCAGCCCACAACTGTCAAAACAGCAGGCGTTTCCATCCCCCCGCAACCCAGGGCTGTGTGAGTGGGCATATTGATGAGACCTGAGACACAAATATTATGTATGTTATGCATGAATGTGTACAAATCTATATTTATTTAAAGATTTAAATAAGTATAAACTAAATAGAGGACAATTGACGCTATCTCTATGCATTGTCTATTTACATTTATACGACTGATTTTGAATTGTGATGATGTCTCAAGCGATATACCCCCAAATATATATATATATATATATATATATATATATATATATATATGAGATATTCGGCATTGGGTTATTAACACATCAATGATAATCGTGCCGTCTATTTGCCACCTTGAGGAGTTCAACAGCTGTCCTTCTGCCTCAAACTGGCGGCTGACCTCTGACCTTTGCGGCAACACTTGATGCCTTCAGCTGCCAATGTCAGGGCCAGGCAGCCAGCGGTGGAGGCCATTGTCCTCGCTGGCTCATCCCGTCTCCTTGGCACACCAACCCGCAGTCCAACCCGCCCTGGCCAACGCTCCGCTGAATGATCTCCATTTGTCCTCTGTGAGACATGAGAGAGGTTATTGATACAATCCGCCAAATGATGTCAAGGATTTGTCAGCAAAGCTTATGAATGACAAAAACAGCCCACCACCTTCCAAACAACCCCTTAAAGAAACCCCTTTACTGTGGCCAAGAAGATTGAGAGGCAGGACAATGTATTGATTCTCCCCCCCCCCCCCCCCCCCCCCCCCCCCCAAACCCATTGCATTCTCACCCCCCCCCCCCCCAAACCCATTGCATTCTCACCCCCTTGCCTTCTTAAATAGAAACTCAAGCTACAAAGGTCTCTGCAGCAGCTTTTGTGTGCTAAAATGTGGCTAAAAGCTTTCTGGGAAGGTTGAGGAGAAGGATAGAATTGGATATTACACCTAATGCGGTTTCCAGCAGACGGGCTTTATAGCCGGCTGAAGGAGGAGAGGCGTACTAGCAGGCGGGCTGCTTGACACGGACGCATCCGCCTTCCACTTTCCTTCAGGAGTTGTTTGTAAGAGAGAAGAAGGGAAAAAGATCAGCGGGACGCCGGGCAAACAGAGGAACTTTGTGGACAAAGGAGAGGGTTGGGAGAGGCGGCGGGGAGGAAGCAGACTGACAGCCAGTTCAATGCCATGGAGGGGACGTCTGGGTGCCACCACTCCCAGTTGGGCCTGATCATAATCTGACCAGCAGACGCCGCAGAGATGGAGAACAAACAAAGAACCGAGAGAGGGAATAGAGGGAAGAGAAATACAGAACGTGATTAGTGAGCAAAGGAGTAAAGCCATGATGGATTTACAGGATCAACTCTTCACAGAGCCCAGCGCTCAGAGGGCTGGGGAACATCTCCATTTAGAATGAACATATTGAGGTGTTCAGATGAATTAAATAAAGTTGGAGGTAAGAATTCTTAAAAAAATGTGTTTGGAAATAGTGTTGGGGAACATCCTCTCCATCATCGTCTTCATCCCCTCGAGTCCTGCGACATACGCCGCGTGTTGTGAACAAATCACATTCTGCAAAATCACGGAAAAGTTTGCGTTGTTGTTCCAGGCTTCACGTTCTCCATTGATCCGATTTCCCGAGAAATGACTGTACAACGTTTTTTGTGGGGAACAGAGTGTTCGTTCCCCAGCTGGTCCTCCCTCACCCTCTCTTATAGATTACAAGGTGGGCAGAGTGTGACGCCCTCTAACCCTGGTGCTCTGAGCAGCAGCACACAGCAGGCCTATACTAAATAACACACACACACAAGAATTGCATCTCCTGAGGTAAAAGCCTTTCGGCAAACACACAGGGCCGCTGATTAAAACAAACAGGCCAGCCGGCTCCCTTGTCAGGACCGGACAAACACCCGGCAGCTCCC
>CM050999.1:35119466-35124466 GCA_027704905.1 Muraenolepis orangiensis
GCATGGGCCCCCGCATCCTGAGAACATTCTACAACGGCACCATCGAGAGTGTTCTGACAGGGTGTATCACCGCCTGGTACGGGAACTGCACGGCACTCGAGCGCAGAGCGCTTCAAAGGGTGGTGCGGACGGCCCAGTATATCGTTGGAGGTGAGCTCCCCTCCCTCCTGGACATTTACAACCAGCGGTGCGTGGCCAAGGCCAAAAGAATTATAAAAGACATTGCCCACCCCAGCCACGAACTTTACTCACTATTACCGTCAGGCAGGCGATACCGCAGTATCAAGTGTCGTACAAATAGGCTTAGAGATAGCTTCCACTGTCAGGCCATCAGGCTGCTGAACAAGGGCGTATAACATATAACAATGTATATTTTATTACATTGATTTATATATATATATTGCTCTTTTCTGTGCTGATTTTTGCATTTTATAAATTGCATTTTTTATTTTTTATTTTTATTTTATATTCTTTATTCTATTTTTTATTCTATTTTTTATCTATTTTTATTTTATCTTATTTTATAACTGCTGTCTGTCATCGGGTATTGCACACAAGATTTTCACCTCACTGCTTTATACTAAACTGTAAACTGTGAAGTGACAATAAACTTGACTTGACTTGACTTGAAGAGACACGAGACAAGAGACAAGAGACAAGAGACACGAGACACGAGACACGAGACAAGAGACAAGAGACACGAGACACGAGACAAGAGACAAGAGACACGAGACACGAGACAAGAGACACGAGACACGAGACACGAGACACGAGACAAGAGACACGAGACACGAGACAAGAGACACGAGACACGAGACACAAGACAAGAGACACGAGACACGAGACAAGAGACAAGAGACACGAGACACGAGACAAGAGACACGAGACACGAGACACGAGACACGAGACACGAGACAAGAGACACGAGACACGAGACAAGAGACACGAGACACGAGACAAGAGACACGAGACACGAGACAAGAGACACGAGACAAGAGACACGAGACACGAGACACGAGACACGAGACAAGAGACAAGAGACAAGAGACACGAGACACGAGACAAGAGACACGAGACAAGAGACACGAGACACGAGGACATGAGACATGAGACATGAGGACATGAGGACATGAGACATGACACATGAGACATGAGGACATGAGACATGAGACATGAGGACATGAGACATGAGGACATGAGACATGAGACATGAGACATGAGAGGAACCGTTGGGATCGGTTGTGTGAGACAGAAAGTTTCTATTTTGCCGGCAGGTTATGTAGCATAGCATATACCCAATATGGGGCATACTCCAATAACTGTCACAGCACAAGGAACCGCACAAGCCGGTGATAAAACCCAGGCCATCTGCGTGACCATATTAACGGCCTATCAGCAAATGTTTGGAATCCCAGCTCCAACAGCTTAGTGTGTTTTTTAGTAGCCAGAATAAATGGTTTTATTTATAACGTTTTATCACGTGCTGTTTAACACACCGACACACAGACGCGTTAGCGGTTCTATTAGCGCTCCGTCTAACCTCACTCCGGCTGGGTGTCTCAGTACTGTACTGTAGTGGCCAGTACACTGATCATGATCATCTTGTATTTATATACAAATAAAGCCAATTAATGTATTCAAATTGACATAGAAGCACGTGGCAGGAACAACAACAGATTATTTACTTAAATACACACATCAGACTTTGACAATAGGTTGTGTCCTGAAAGCGTTTGTGTGTATAAAGCCGATGGTTTAATGTTTATCTCTTGGACAGGATCCAGGGATTAAACAGCACTCTGTTGTCATTTCAATACTCTATCATAACATGTCATTAACATTACACTATCATCACATGTCATTAACATTACACTATCATAACATGTCATTAACATGACACTATCATAACATGTCATTAACATTACACTATCATAACATGTCATTAACATTACACTATCATAACATGTCATTAACATTACACTATCATAACATGTCATCAACATTACACTATCATAACATGTCATTAACATTACACTATCATAACATGTCATCAACATTACACTATCATAACATGTCATTAACATTACACTATCATAACATGTCATTAACATTACACTATCATCACATGTCATTAACATTACACTATCATAACATGTCATTAACATTACACTATCATAACATGTCATCAACATTACACTATCATAACATGTCATCAACATTACACTATCATAACATGTCATTAACATTACACTATCATAACATGTCATTAACATTACACTATCATAACATGTCATCAACATTACACTATCATAACATGTCATTAACATTACACTATCATAACATGTCATTAACATTACACTATCATAACATGTCATTAACATTACACTATCATAACATGTCATTAACATGACACTATCATAACATGTCATTAACATGACACTATCATAACATGTCATTAACATTACACTATCATAACATGTCATTAACATTACACTATCATAACATGTCATTAACATTACTCTATCATAACATGTCATTAACGTTACACTATCATACTTTGCTGGACTTTCTGGACTCATCACAGTTACTGCACTGTATCCATGATGCTGCTGCACTACTGGCACTTTAAATGCTTTTAAATGCTTTTCACACAATTTAAAACATGTAAATATCATCCTTCAGTCACTTTATTGTTATTTTTATGTTTTTTACTGTGTATAGTATTTTTATAGTTTTGTTTTTGACATTCGTACTGCAGTGGGCATGGGGAGGGAGCATTCCATGCATTACATTGCATTTACTTGTTGCAAATGGCAAATTATTTTCCATTTGCATTATTAATTATTATATCTTGAATCTTGAAATTAATATATCATTCAATCAAATATGGAGGAAGATAGATATAGCAGAAGAAATAAGAACAGACCCAGGTTGGTGAAGACATAAACCTGGTAAGTTTGTGAGGATGCCGAATAATAACCCAAAAAGTGCGAGTCTGTGTGAGTTGTGCCGTGAGGCTTCAGTGGCCACAATAAATACTATAGAATGAGGACAATAGGGCCGGATCACTGTCTATTACGCCCTGCATTAGGGGCCGTATTAAGAGGCCTCGTTCAGCGCCATCCGAGGGGCTGGACCAGAAATCCCCAAGTTTCTAAATTGGAATTTCATTCCCCTCAGGTACTTCTGCTCATATGAGAAAAGTTGGAATGCATTTAATCTGCCCTAATTTCAATTAATTAGTGGCAACGGTTGCTCGGGGAGTCCCAGCGGTGAGAGGGGATGGGGGGCAGGGGCTGAAGGAGGAAGGGAGCATCAGAAAAGTGATGGGAGAATTGGCATCAATAAACTGTTAGAGACTCATTAACAGACTAAATGCTTTTCCCCAAAGTCACCACATTTTAACACAGGACCCGGTGCCTAATTACTGGCCAATAGTATCCATTACAGAACCCCCCCCTCCACCCTCCACCCTCCACCCCTCACCCTCCACCCTCCACCATCCACCCCTCACCCTCCACCCTCCACCCTCCACCCTCCACCCTCCACCCTCCACCCTCCACCCTCCATCCTCCACCCTCCATCACTCCACCCTCCACCCTCCACCCTCCACCCCTCACCCCTCCACCCTCCACCCTCCACCCTCCACCCTCCATCCTCCACCCTCCACCCTCCACCCTCCATCCTCCACCCTCCACCCTCCACCCTCCATCCTCCACACTCCACCCTCCACCCCTCACCCTCCACCATGGTGGGTCCATGTGGAGGTGGGTTACTGGTTAAGAGCCAGGTGTATTACACACTTAGCCTTCACTTCAATGGATGTGTGTGTGGGGGGGGGTCACAGGCAGCTAGTCATAGACGCAAAGTGAAAGTAAGATGGTAGACTGAGCTAAGTGGTGAAAGTAAGATGGTAGACTGAACTAAGTGGTTTGTAAAGGGCTGAAGGGCAGGTGGACACCGAGCGGAGAGTCACTAAGAGTCTCTCCCACAGGATGGTACGGTCCTCCTCTGGTTTGTCTGGATCAAACATATTAGATTAGATTAGATTAGTTTCAAATTAATTGTCATTGCACAGCAGCACAAGTACAGTACAGCAAAAAATGATTGTGTTGAGTGCAAATGTTACAGTTAAGTGCATGTTAATATATCATTTACAGATTACAGTTGCTAAAAGACGGTCTACTAGGTATAAAAACAGTTATAGGATTACTTATATAGTAGGTAGTATGTGTGCATATGTGCATAATAATAGGTATACATATATATATATATATATATATACAGGTGTATGTGTATCAGGGGTATGCGATTATGAAAACAGGATACATATATATATACATGTATATATATATATATACATGTATATACATATATATATACATGTATATACATATATATATACATGTATATACAGCAGGCAGTGAGCAGGGATGTGCAGTTCTATCAACAGTTGAAGATTAAAATATATACAGCAGGTACAGTAAAAATGTAAAAATGTACTCGCTATCAGACAGCATATCAACATCTAATATGTCTGTTGCAAATGTTGGCGATGTGATGCAGTGACAGGCGTGTGCCAACGACAGAAGGCAGAGTGGATCTTACGATGCTTTACCATGGTGTCTGGGAAGCCTTTTGTTATCATAATGCAACACGTTACCGGCATGCCAGCTGCATGCACATGAGACCTAAATATAACAAGTGTTACGTCAGGGCATAAAAAACACAGTTACAGGCTACTGCCATTTTCCCAAAACACAAACTCCGACCACGATTGCTCATCGCTCGACTGTAGCTGGTAAGCGAAGGAAGAGGAGGAGGAGGAGGAGGAGGAGGAGGAGGAGGAGGAGGGAGGAGGAGGAGGAGGAGGACGCGGTCGGGATTTCAGACTCAATTAAAGCCACATCACGCCATAGTGTGTGTTGCTCCAGATCGCATCACCGCCTCACAGGGCAAGGAGTCACGCTCATTTTAGGACAAAAGCCTGGACAAAGGGA
>CM050999.1:35129466-35131966 GCA_027704905.1 Muraenolepis orangiensis
CACACTGTACTTCAACAAGTAGGTAAACAGATCTCCTCCTATAGTTGTTATATATACGAATATAGAGAGAAACCACGACAAACAAGATACAACTACAAGAAAACTCCTTAACTACCACGTCCTCTCTCCGCCGGGTCATAGAAGACGTGATAAATATATCCTGCCAATCAGCCATCTGTTTCCAGTACACACACACTGACACACACACACACACACACACACACACACACACACACACACACACACACACACACCCCGTCACCGACCACGCAGGCTCCCGTCTCCATCTCCGCGGAGCTGCGCTCTTAGCCGTGGAGCAGCTGGACGCCTCATCTGGGCTCCCCGGGTCCGACCGGAGGCAACAAGGGGAAGTACCTGAGAGAAAGACAACAGCTGCTTGACAACATCCAGACCTGTGTGTGTGTGTGTGTGTGTGTGTGTGTGTGTGTGTGTGTGTGTGTGTGTGTGTGTGTGTGTGTGTGTGTGTGTGTGTGTGTGTGTGTGTGTGTGTGTGTGTGTGTGTGTGTGTGTGTGTGTGTGTGTGTGTGTGTGTGTGTGTGTGTGTGTGTGTGTGTGTGTTGTGTGTGTGTGTGTGTGTGTGTGTGTGTGTGTGTGTGTGTGTGTGTGTGTGTGTGTGTGTGTGTGTGTGTGTGTGTGTGTGTGTGTTTGCATTGACTCATATAAACACACCTCTCTGTCTTTTCTGTCCTGCCATCTGGATAAATGATGGTCGGGAATAAAAAACAATTGAGGTATAATAGGCTCCTTCTTAAACACTTCAACACTTAAACACTTCAACACTTCAACACTTCACACCCTTGTTTTGATCTCTTTTAGCCCCCCCCCCCCCCCTCCATATTTCCTCGTTGTCTTGATGGTGAACGTGATGTTACTATAAGGATGATCCCCTCAGGCCTGGCAGCCCTTAGTGGTCCTACACCAGGGGGATGAGGAGACAGAGACCTCATCAGTATTAGTAACATTGGAACATTATCATTGGAATTCTTGAATTTAAATGACAATAAATCAAATAAATAGAAAACAAGTGCTATGGTCAATTTAGATTAGATTAGATTCAAATGTGTTGTCGTTGCACAGCACAAGTACAGCACAGCCAGAATGATTTGGCATCTAACCAGAGTGCAAATTGCAGTAAACTGCATGGTGATATATAATGTACAGTTGTTTAATAAGATGTTAAAACTGTCTACTAAAAACCGGTATCAAATTACTTATAGAGTAGGCATGAGATATGTGCAGAATTATAGGTATATATATATATATATATATATAGGTAAGTTTACAAGTATGAACATGTAGTGAGCAGGGGTTTGCAGTTCTAAGCAGGGGTAAGCAGTTATGAATTATAAATCTATAGTGTATTTCCTAGCGTATGTGGTATGGCTCCTGAAGCCATAATCTTGACCTCTGACCTCCATCCCTCTGGGGACAGAGGTCTCTTCTCCGGCGGCTCGCTGCAGCTATGGGGAGAATTTGAACAAAATATTTGAGAATTTCCACAGAAATACACAAAAAGAAAAAGCCAATTGCAAAAGTGATTGAATATTTGTTTGGAACACACCTTTTGTGTTGGAGGTGAATGCTTGTAGCACAGATGAAGAGGAGGAGGCAACAAGCGACCGCTCACTCAAGAACAACATGGGAGACGAGTGGGAGTCAACACATACTGCAAATATCCTAAATGATTCCCAAAGTTTTGTGTTCAGTACTTCATTGGTAATCAGAAATGTGCAAGAAATTGCAGAAGCAATGCAATTGTTTTGTGATCCAAACTTAAAAAAGGGTTGAGGATGGTTGCAGCGTGCCCTGACCCGGAACCCAAAGAACGGGCTCTCTCCCCCCATCCCTTTGTCATGTGGTTCCTTGTGTACCTTACGGGAGGTTCCTCACAGCGTCCCGGTCCGATCGGAACCTGGACGGACCCGGTGTCTCCTCTCCTGCAACAGAAGGGACCGTCTTTCGGATCAGGATTTACTTTACAAATAATTCAGTACAACCGTCCATTGCCTCATGGTCTCCATATTTCTTGTACATATTTAGTGCGCCTCCTGAAGTATACGGACCTACTGAATCACAGCGCGGTCGTCCATATTAACATCACACTATCATGCTGGACTCATCACAGCTACTGCACCGGACCGCACTGGATTCATGAGGCTGCTGCACCACTGGCACTTTAAAATACTTTTTAAATGCTTTTTGCACAATTCAACACATGTACATATATCATGCTTCAGTCACTTTATGGTTACTTTTATTGTTCTTTTAATTGTGTACAGTATTTTAATAGTATAGAGTTTCAGGAAATCTGTACTGCGGTAGGGAATGGGAATGGGGAGGGAGCGTTCCATTGGAATCTATACATTATATATACATATATATATATATTATAATTTGTGTGTATATTATAATTTGGCCAAGGATTATGGAACCTAAAAAGGTTCAAAGTCCAAAGACGATGCAATACAATGCATTACAA
>CM050999.1:35139466-35144466 GCA_027704905.1 Muraenolepis orangiensis
CTAAGCGTGGCGCTTCCAGCCCGTAGCTAGCTCTGTTTCATAGCCAGAAATGTGTTTAGTCTAACACTCTGTGGAAATGCCCATCATGTTTCCACGGTAAAGAGTGTCTACGGGTACCTCATGTCAACGCACTAGGTTGACGTGTCTCTCAGTCTCTGGATGTACCGAGGAAAGCCGCTTTATTGCTTATGATTAAGTAACAGCGCTGGTTTTTGCATTATTTACTTTTACAAGCACATGCAAAATGACACTCACACAAACCAGTACACATTACGCCATTCTTACATGCACACACACACACACACACACACACACACACACACACAACCACAGACACACATGTGCTCTCACACACACACAAACACGAACACACACACATGTGCACACATGCAATTCACCAAACTCATAGGAACCTAAACAAGAAGGTCCAGTGAGGAAAGGGCTTACCTGACACCATATCTACGGTCCACAGCCAGGGCCCGCTACAAACGGTTAGGGCTGTCCCACAATGACCCCGGACCAATGGAGGACCTGATGAATCTGAGATAAGACACCTTTTAAGTCCCTTACCCTTAACCAGGAGGACGTCTGGAGGGAGGAGAGGCGGGAGGGGATTGGAGGGGGGAAGTGGGGGAGGGGTGGCATCCAATCAAGAGCATTCTCCACATCACAATGGAACGAGGGAGTGGAGAGAGTAAGCTATAGAGCAGGGTGCGTGTTTGTGTGTGTGTGTGTGTGTGTGTGTGTGTGTGTGTGTGTGTGTGTGTGTGTGTGTGTGTGTGTGTGTGTGTGTGTGTGTGTGTGTGTGTGTGTGTGTGTGTGTGTGTGTGTGTGTGTGTGTGTGTGTGTGTGTGGTGTGCGTTGTGTGTGTGTGTGTGTGTTGTTGGTGTGTGTGTGTGTGTCGTTTTGTGTGTGTGTGTGGGTGTATTTATTTATGTGTGTGTGTGTGTGTGTGTGTTCGTTTTTTATTTATGTGTGTGTGTGTGTGTGTGTGTGTGTGTGTGTGTGTGTGTTTGTTATTTGTGTGTGTGTGTGTGTGTGTGTGTGTGTGTGTGTTTGTGTGTGTGTGAGTGGCAAAGGTTTACACCTCTTACAGGCCAGCAACAACCTCTATCGACAACCAAGAGGACGACTTACCAAATCCATCCGTGCATTCGTCAAGTGAACGAGACCTGAGAATTGAATGTGGTCGCTGTGGTAGGAGAGAGGAGATAAGGAGACGTGGTGTTGTGTAGTCAGTCTGTGGTAGGACAGAGGAGGTAAGGAGATGTGGTGTTGTGTAGTCTGTGGTAGGAGAAAGGAGCCAAGGAGACCTGGTGTTGTGTAGTCTGTGGTAGGAGAGAGGAGGTAAGGAAACAAGGTGTTGTGTAGTCTGTGGTAGGAGAGAGGAGGTAAGGAGATGTGGTGTTGTGTAGTCTGTGGTAGGAGAGAGGAGGTAAGGAGATGTGGTGTTGTGTAGTCTGTGGTAGGAGAGAGGAGGTAAGGAGATGTGGTGTTGTGTAGTCTGTGGTAGGAGAGAGGAGGTAAGGAGATGTGGTGTTGTGTAGTCTGTGGTAGGAGATAGGAGGTAAGGAGATAAGGTGTTGTGTAGTCTGTGGTAGGAGAGTAGGAGGTAAGGAGGATACAAGGTGTTGTGTAGTCAGTCTGTGGTAGGACAGAGGAGGTAAGGAGATGTGGTGTTGTGTAGTCTGTGGTAGGAGAGAGGAGGTAAGGAAACAAGGTGTTGTGTAGTCAGTCTGTGGTAGGACAGAGGAGGTAAGGAGATGTGGTGTTGTGTAGTCTGTGGTAGGAGAGAGGAGCCAAGGAGACTTGGTGTTGTGTAGTCTGTGGTAGGAGAGAGGAGGTAAGGAGACGTGGTGTTGTGTAGTCTGTGGTAGGAGAGAGGAGGTAAGGAAACAAGGTGTTGTGTAGTCTGTGGTAGGAGAGAGGAGGTAAGGAGATGTGGTGTTGTGTAGTCTGTGGTAGGAGAGAGGAGGTAAGGAGATGTGGTGTTGTGTAGTCTGTGGTAGGAGAGAGGAGGTAAGGAGATGTGGTGTTGTGTAGTCTGTGGTAGGAGAGAGGAGGTAAGGAGATAAGGTGTTGTGTAGTCTGTGGTAGGAGATAGGAGGTAAGGAGATAAGGTGTTGTGTAGTCTGTGGTAGGAGAGAGGAGGTAAGGAAACAAGGTGTTGTGTAGTCAGTCTGTGGTAGGACAGAGGAGGTAAGGAGATGTGGTGTTGTGTAGTCTGTGGTAGGAGAGAGGAGCCAAGGAGACTTGGTGTTGTGTAGTCTGTGGTAGGAGAGAGGAGGTAAGGAGACGTGGTGTTGTGTAGTCTGTGGTAGGATAGAGGAGCCAAGGAGATAAGGTGTTGTGTAGTCTGTGGTAGGAGAGAGGAGGTAAGGAAACAAGGTGTTGTGTAGTCAGTCTGTGGTAGGACAGAGGAGGTAAGGAGATGTGGTGTTGTGTAGTCTGTGGTAGGAGAGAGGAGCCAAGGAGACTTGGTGTTGTGTAGTCTGTGGTAGGAGAGAGGAGGTAAGGAGACGTGGTGTTGTGTAGTCTGTGGTAGGAGAGAGGAGCCAAGGAGACTTGGTGTAGTCAGTCTGTGGTAGGAGAGAGGAGATAAGGAGACTTGGTGTTGAGCAGTCTGTGGTAGGAGAGAGGAGCCAAGGAGACGTGGTGTTGTGCAGTCTGTGGTAGGACAGAGGAGATAAGGAGACTTGATGTTGTGCAGTCTGTGGTAGGAGAGAGGAGATAAGGAGACAAGGTGTTGTGTAGTCAGTCTGTGGTAGGAGAGAGGAGGTAAGGAGACAAGGTGTTGTGTAGTCTGTGGTAGGAGAGAGGAGGTAAGGAGACAAGGTGTTGTGTAGTCTGTGGTAGGACAGAGGAGGTAAGGAGATGTGGTGTTGTGTAGTCTGTGGTAGGAGAGAGGAGCCAAGGAGACTTGGTGTTGTGTAGTCTGTGGTAGGAGAGAGGAGGTAAGGAGACGTGGTGTTGTGTAGTCTGTGGTAGGAGAGAGGAGCCAAGGAGACTTGGTGTTGTGTAGTCTGTGGTAGGAGAGAGGAGGTAAGGAGACGTGGTGTTGTGTAGTCAGTCTGTGGTAGGAGAGAGGAGGTAAGGAGACTTGGTGTAGTCAGTCTGTGGTAGGAGAGAGGAGATAAGGAGACTTGGTGTTGAGCAGTCTGTGGTAGGAGAGAGGAGCCAAGGAGACATGGTGTTGTGCAGTCTGTGGTAGGACAGAGGAGATAAGGAGACTTGATGTTGTGCAGTCTGTGGTAGGAGAGAGGAGATAAGGAGACAAGGTGTTGTGTAGTCAGTCTGTGGTAGGAGAGAGGAGGTAAGGAGACAAGGTGTTGTGTAGTCTGTGGTAGGAGAGAGGAGGTAAGGAGACAAGGTGTTGTGTAGTCTGTGGTAGGACAGAGGAGGTAAGGAGATGTGGTGTTGTGTAGTCTGTGGTAGGAGAGAGGAGCCAAGGAGACTTGGTGTTGTGTAGTCTGTGGTAGGAGAGAGGAGGTAAGGAGACGTGGTGTTGTGTAGTCTGTGGTAGGAGAGAGGAGCCAAGGAGACTTGGTGTTGTGTAGTCTGTGGTAGGAGAGAGGAGGTAAGGAGACGTGGTGTTGTGTAGTCAGTCTGTGGTAGGAGAGAGGAGGTAAGGAGACTTGGTGTAGTCAGTCTGTGGTAGGAGAGAGGAGATAAGGAGACTTGGTGTTGAGCAGTCTGTGGTAGGAGAGAGGAGCCAAGGAGACGTGGTGTTGTGCAGTCTGTGGTAGGACAGAGGAGATAAGGAGACTTGATGTTGTGCAGTCTGTGGTAGGAGAGAGGAGATAAGGAGACAAGGTGTTGTGTAGTCAGTCTGTGGTAGGAGAGAGGAGGTAAGGAGACAAGGTGTTGTGTAGTCAGTCTGTGGTAGGAGAGAGGAGGTAAAGAGACAAGGTGTTGTGTAGTCAGTCTGTGGTAGGAGAGGTGAGAGGCTAAGGAGACGTGATGAATGAAACCACACGTAGCGTGATGACACGCTACGTGTGATTGGTCGAGGTGGAAGTAGCCCCGCCCAGTCTCTAAAAAACCGGCTCAGACATATTAGGTTAAACGGGAATAGAGATGCAGGGGGATTTCAAGTGCGTATGGTTTTAATAATGACTCATTCCTCATCGCTGTTTTTCAAAGCTTGTCATTCCATGACTTCAGAACATTAACAGGTCATTGAGCGTAGCGTTAACGTAGCATTAGCGTAGCGTTAACTTAGCATTAGCGTAGCATTAGCTCTTGGGATGTAGCGGCTGAAGTAGCCATGTCCTGTCATCTCTTCACTCTGGATTCTCCCTCCTCTTCTCTCCAGCCCTCCCTCTCAGCTATCAGCTATCAGCTATCAGCTATCAGCTCTCAGCTATCAGCTATCAGCTATCAGCTATCAGCTATCAGCTATCAGCTATCTATGAAACATATGAAGGATAAACATGCAAGGATGAGAAAATACTGATGAAACATGTGGTGGTACGTGCGGTGGTACGTGCGGTGGTACGTGCGGTGGTACGTGCGGTGGTACGTGCGGTGGTACGTGCGGTGCACGTGCGGTGGTACGTGCGGTGGTACGTGCGGTGGTACGTGCGGTGGTACGTGCGACTGGCATGCACCGTGGTTAGCAGCATTTGTTGGTGCATGTGTTGCATATAACAATATAAATACACTCCAGATTTGTAAAAAACCTCAGATCATTCAGACTAGTCCTCCCTCCTTTCCTTCTCCTCACCGCTCTGGATTCACGCTTCAACAGCCACTGCTGCACCATCACTCAAACACAGGCAGGACACACACACACACACACACACACACGCACACGCACACACACACGCACACGCACGCACGCACACACACACACACGCACACGCACACACACACGCACACGCACGCACGCACACACACGCACACACACACACACGCACACACACACACGCACACACACGCACGCACGCGCACACACACACGCACGCACACACACGCACGCACGCACGCACGCACACACA
>CM050999.1:35149466-35151966 GCA_027704905.1 Muraenolepis orangiensis
GTGACGTCCGTCTGACTAGAACAACCGGGGGGGGGGGGGGGGGGGTCTACAGAAGGTCCAGTTGTGATAGACACGGTTCACCACTGATAGATAGATCGATAGATCGATAGATCGATAGATCGATAGATAGATAAATAGATAGATAGATAGATAGATAGCTGTCCTGCTTTCTTCTCATAGTCTTGTTTCCCTGTATTGTCTCCATGCATCAGCTAATTGAGTTCACCTGTGTTTTCCCTTGTATATTTAAGTTGGCTCTTCTATGCGTTCTTTGTCCAATGTTCTGTCATTGGAGCTAGAAGCATGTGTAGGCTCTTTGTCTTGTTGCCTTGCTTGGGACTATTTGAGTTTTGTCATTTTCAACCCAGTTTGCTGCTGTAATTGGAGTTCCTATAGTCTGCCAGAAAGAAGAAAGAATGTGTTCCTCCATCCTGTTTCTGTCCTGGAGGGTCCACACTAACCGCAGAAAGAGCCTGGCCCCTTGACTCCCTCTTTGACATCTATCATCCCGGTCTTACTGAGGAAGGCCATCTCGAACACTAAGGGCCGGAACCACCCTGGGCTCCATCTCCTCTCCCCCCTACCGTCACTAAGGACCACAACCACCCTGGGCTCCATCTCTTCTCCCCCTACCGTCACTAAGGACCACAACCACCCTGGGCTCCATCTCTTCTTCCCCATCTCCATCACTAAGGACCTCAACCACCCTGGGCTCCATCTCTTCTTCCCCATCTCCATCACTAAGGACCTCAACCACCCTGGGCTCCATCTCTTCTTCCCCATCTCCATCACTAAGGACAACAACCACCCTGGGCTCCATCTCTTCTCCCCCTACCGTCACTAAGGACCTCAACCACCCTGGGCTCCATCTCTTCTTCCCCATCTCCATCACTAAGGACAACAACCACCCTGGGCTCCATCTCTTCTCCCCCTACCGTCACTAAGGACCTCAACCACCCTGGGCTCCATCTCTTCTTCCCCATCTCCATCACTAAGGACAACAACCACCCTGGGCTCCATCTCTTCTCCCCCTACCGTCACTAAGGACCTCAACCACCCTGGGCTCCATCTCTTCTTCCCCATCTCCATCACTAAGGACAACAACCACCCTGGGCTCCATCTCTTCTCCCCCCTACCGTCTGGTCGCCGGTTGCGCAGCATCCGTACAGCGAGGACTACCAGGTTTAAGGATGGTTTTTATCCACAGGCAGTGACCTACTGAACTGCAACCGTGTCCTTCCTGTCTTGGCCCAAAATAAGTCCCCCCACCAAGCTCCATCCTGTCTTCTGCAACCATTGCCAGTCCCACTTCGCCCATGCTCCCATATCTCCTTGGACATTGTCACTGGTCTGCCTTCATCGGACCATTTCATTCCACTCCCTAAGCTTCCATCACCCAAGGCGACGGCACAGATCACGATTGATGATGTGTTTCATATCCATGAACTCCCTTCAGATGTTGATTCCAGCCCCAGACCAATGGCAAGTCGAATGAGGTCGCCATTCCTTCTGCCAAGTTAGTTTGTCTGCGCCCTTCACGTTGAATCCTGCTGTCCTGCTTCAGTTACCTCCAAACCCTCGCTATCCATCCCACATTCTATGGCAAAAAAATATATATAAGAAGAAGAAGAAGAAGAAGAAGAAGAAGAAGAAGAAGAAGAAGAAGAAGAAGAAGAAGAAGAAGAAGAGAAGAAGAAGAAGAAGAAGAAGAAGAAGAAGAAGAAGAAGAACTAGTAGGTTTTGTAAATGCAAAAAAAGTGATACTTTTCTTGCAAACATTTAATAAATATTTCAAGTATATATTTTTGGTTTGCAATACCTAAAGGGGTGTTTGTCCGGCACAGAAACGTTTAAAAAAACTTTGTAAAAAGCATTTACAAAGCATTTATAAGCAGTTGTTTTTTAGGCATGTTGGAGGCCATTCAAATACCAGTTAACCTATGTTTACAATCATTTTGTTTGATTTGCAAATAGCTTTTATATATATTTTTAGTTCAGACTACTTTCTGCCCTTTGATATGTTTCCCTTGAATGACCTCCAGTGGCGTACATGTAACGCACGCCAGCAGGTGGCGCTGTGCAGTGAAGTAACCTCACTCCCCAACACCTGAAAGACATTCCAGCGATGAAGCTGGAGACCGTGGGCTTTAGCTTCTCACCTTCAAGCGTCTCCTCTGATGCCAGGGGGTCGCGAGTTTGAAACCTCTGCGGGACACTCACGGCTACATCCAGAAAGCCTTTCAAGACAGCTGAAGGTCAAAAGTCCTAAAGTCCTTTTTGAGGATGGACTTGACTTAGCGTGAAACTTCATACTGCAAACGAACGTTCACCACTCACCAATATGACTGTGTATATATAATCCAAAGTAGTCCTGTTTCTCCATTAATCCCAGTGTAATGGAAGCCAACACTCCCCGACTCCTAAAATAGACTTTGTAGCGATGTAGCTGGCTAGGGGCTATGGGTTTTAGCTCTCACGTTAGAACATGGCCTCTTATGCC
>CM050999.1:35156966-35161966 GCA_027704905.1 Muraenolepis orangiensis
GTAGAAACTGTATCCTAAAAGTGGCCATTCGGCTGGCCAGGTGGATAAGGCCCTGTCCCCCCTCCTCTCTAGATAAAAACAGCACCCCCTGTGGCACCCAGTGTAGACCCTCCCAAAAAAAATCCACCAATTTTTAAATGTTTTAACCCTGAGGGAGGGTCCACACAGGTAAGACGGTGCCACAGTTGGGATGACACAAGGTTATTTAAAACCAACACTACCTTTAAAAGACATCTGAGGGAGCAGCCATTTCCACTTGGAAAGCTTTCCCTCTATCTTTTCTATGACGTCCTCCCAGTTCTTCAGGACTATAATTCCCTTCCCCAAGAACACACCCAGGTACTTAAAACCATCTTTTTTCCAGACCATGTTCTGGGGAAGAACTGGGAGACCGCCACTCCACTCACCGACAGCGAGGGCCTCACTTTTCTTCCAATTCACCCTACCTGCCGATGCTGAACAAAAATCCCTCACGATGTCAACTAAAATGTCTGTATCCTTCTGGTCCCTAACGAAAACAACGACATCATCTGCATACACTGATAAAACCATGTTGCCATTAAAACGCCCTTTTCCAGGTAAAAAGCCCTTGCAGTTTGGAGCGTATTTTGTTGAGGAGGGGTTCTAGGGAGAGTGCATAGAGCATGCCAGACAGAGCACAGCCCTGCCGGACCCCTCTACACACTCTAAAAGGAGCACACAACCCACCGTTGAACTTCAGCACACTCTCAATGTTATTATACAACACCTTGATCTTGGCTATGAAACCAGCGCTGAACCCAAACTTCTCCATTACTTTCCAGAGGAAGCTGTGCTCAACGCGGTCAAAAGCCTTTTCCTGATCTAGAGAAATCAGACGAGTATTAATGCCCAATGAGCTGGAGACCTCCAAAACATCTCGAATTAGGTGGACATTGTCCACCATGGACCTGCCGGGCACACAGTAGGTCTGGTCCCGGTGGATGACCTGCTCCACAGCCCTCCCCAGCCTGGTGGCCAAAGCCTTGGACAGAAGTTTGTAATCCACACACAGCAGAGACACAGGACGCCAGTTCTTGATGTCCTGCAGGTTTCCTTTTTTTGGGAGCAGTGTGATCACCGCTCTCCTGCAGGACACTGGCATAGAGCCAGAGGCCAGACTCTCATTAAAAACGTCTAAAAGGTCATGCGACAAGACGTCCCAGTAGGCTTTGTAAAACTCCACGGAGAGGCCATCGATACCAGGAGCCCGCCATCCCTGCATGCCTTGCAGGGCAGTCTGTAACTCCTAGATCGTTAACGGCCCCTCGAGCAGTGAGTTGGCCTCCTCGGAGACCTGAGGTAGCCCATTGCAGAACCCCTCGGACAGAGTTTCACCCTCCTCATACTCACTTGTATAGAGGGTGGAATAAAAACTCACAGCTCGCCTCCTGATCTGGCTTGGCTCTGTTATTTCCTGCCCTGTGCCTGACAGCAGCGAGTGGATCACTCGCCTCTGCCCATTCTTTTTTTCCAGGCCAAAGAAGAAGCTGGTGGGAGCATCCATCTCATTTATGTTTAAAAACCGGGACCTCACTAGTGCACCCTGAACTTTTACATCCAGCAGGTTGGCTAAAGCCATCTTTTTCTCTTTGAGGATTTCAATATATCCTCGATCTCCTGTGGTCTCACTTATTGTTTCAAGTTCCACTATATCACTCTCCAGGCCTTTCATAGATCTAATGATGTCTTGTGTGACATTGAGGGTGTGCTGTTGGCAGAGTAATCTTATCTCGGTCTTACCATGGTCCCACCACTGCCTAAGACTGCTAAACTCTCCCTTCCTCTGCCTAAAAACACACCAGAAATAAATAGGGCCTCTTTAAAATGTTTATCAAGTGTTAAAACCGAGTTAAAATGCCAATATGCACTTCTGGGTAAAACATTTCTAATAAAAACATCACATAAAAGCAAAGAGTGATCCGTAAAACCAGCAGGTGATATACTGCACAATTTAAAAGTGTTAAAATGATGCTTAAAACAATAAAAACGATCTAACCTAGCTGATGAAATTATATTCTCCCTGATGTGGGACCAGGTGTACTGCCTGTTGTCTGCGTGCATCCTTCTCCATACATCCACCAGGCCGTGGGAGTGGACCAGCTGCCTCAGAGCATGCTGGGATGCTGGATGCATGGTTGCGATCTAAAGACGCATTTTCTGTACAATTAAAATCCCCGCCCAAGAATAAAAAATCCTCCGTGGCACAACCGTTTAAAACATCATTCACTTTGAGTAAAAACAGCTTCCTCTCTGTACCGTTTGTTGGAGCATACACGTTTAAAAACAAAACTGTAAAACTTCAAACCGTTTATTAAAAGCCCTCCCATTGATACAATGCTCGACCTCCAGTGAGACAGGCTTAAAAGACTTGGAAAGGAGGAAGCACACCCCCCCACTGAGAGAGGTGTTGTGGCTTAAAATGACTTCCCCCTCCCACTCCTTCTTCCAGTCCGTCTCATTAAAAACATCGCTGTGAGTCTCTTGTAAAAAGAGGACATCGACATGTTTTATTTTTGCAGTTTGAAATATTAGATCCCTCTTTCTTTCCTCTCTGGCTCCGTTTACATTCAAACTTCCCACTCTAAAAGTATCCATTGCGAGTGAGATATTAAAAGCAAAAATAAAAACAAATAAATTAAACACACACATTGAGTTTTTTGAACTCACCGCTACCCATTTGCTTCCTTATTCTAGTCACCATTCTTTTGAGTCTATATACTTCCAGCTCATCCAAGACAGACTGCTCCCTTCGGTTCATATGGAACCTTGCTGAGGCACAAAAAATGGCCAAATCTGGGAAATATTCCTCTATTATCACGTTATGTTGGTTTTTTGTCTGCACCAGGTAATTTTTTATCATCTCAGCCGTGTACATTTTTTTTTGTTGGCTACTGCTCAAAACACCTGACACATCGCTGCTGTCAGACATACAATCATCCCAGCTCTCCTCCGCCTGTCCTTGCTCTCTTCCTTCCTTTCCCTCACTCTCCACTTTACTGCTCTTTGCAACGGTTGATACATTTATTTTATTATTCCTGCGTTTAGTAGCAGTCTTTTTTTTATTCATCATTTCTGTTGCCGCCTCCTCTTCCTCCATCTCAGCAACCTCCACCTGCTCCCCCCATGTTTTCTGCTCCTCTCCCGTTTTTTCCCATATATGTTTCACTCTCCATATCCTCCTCCTGTGTTTTACTGACTTCACCTGTCTCTACACTTTCTTTTGCCAAATCACCTTGTGGTTCGTTGCTTATCTCAGGGGTTTTTCACCCTTTTTTTTAGTTTTTTTTATCTTTTTTTCCCCCATCCCCCTTTTCTTCTGCTTCACACAAAACCACCACCTCATCCTCCTGAACGTAACCACCTACACCCTCACCCTGTGCAACACCACAGTCCCCCAAGCCGGACACATCACCAGAAACGCGCTGTATACCTCGCCCTCGTCCACGCCCGCTCCGCGTCCGACACGTCACACCGCGCGCCACCGCCGACTGCTCAGGAGCAGCGCTGCCGTCAGCAGCAGCGGCCGCCTCCGGAGGGGGGCCCCCCCCCACCGCAGCGCCACCGTGGACACCCCTCCCTCCAGCCCACTGCTGCTCCATTGCAACAGCGCAACAGCCGCGGGTGGGCCTGGCGCAGCGGCGGACGACCCCGCCGCTGGCACGTTAGACGGTCCAGCCGGCGGCGCGTTAGACTACCTCACCGCTGGCACGTTAGACGGCCCAGCCGGCGGCGCGTTAGACGACCCCGCCGGCGGCGCGTTAGACGGCCCAGCCGGCGGCGCGTTAGACGGCCTCGCCGCTGGCGCGTTAGACGACCTCGCCGCTAGCGCGTTAGACGACCTCGCCGCTGGCGCGTTAGACGACCTCACCGCTAGCGCGTTAGACGGCCCAGCCGGCGTCATCCGGACCAGGCGGAGCCGGGTCCCCGCGCTTCGGACAGGCACTCACGGTGTGCCCCTCTTCCCCGCAACCAAAACACTTCATAACCGATGATGTTGCAAAAATCACGTAGTCATAATCATCCACCTTAACGTAAAAACGGAGGTTAAGCTCCGCATTCCGATTGTTCAGAATCATATACACCTGTCTACGGTGAGACACTACGTGTTTCAGCAACTGAGACTTACATCCAGACAGCATCTTTTTCATTGGAGAAACAAGTTTCCCATGCCTGGACAGTTCTCTACTGAGGAACTCATCGGTTATGAAGGGGGGACATTTGAAAGTATAACTTTAGTTGCGGGCAGCATCAGCGGCTGCACCTGTACAAACATCTCTCTCACCGTGATGCCCGTCTCGATGACGCAGTTCACCTTCTCCACCTGATCCAGAAAGATCACCACCGCGCTGTTCATCCGCGCCAAGGACTTAATACTTCCGTGTCCGACCTTCACGCAAAGCCGGCGGAGATCTTAATGCCGTGCATCCGCGTGAGATTGGCAAAGTCTCCATTTACCATGACGTCAGACGCCGGCAGGAGAAGCCCACTCAACACCCCACACACACCACCCAAAAGCACGAAAAGTAACGCAAAACAAACTACCACCTATAAACTATATTAAATTAAACCCATTACACAAAAAATAAACGGAAAATATAACGAGAAACGTCTCGCTCCTCTCTCTCTTTCACCCTCCGAAAATCCCGAAAATCTCCGAAAAAGAAGAAGAAGAAGAAGAAGAAGAAGAAGAAGAAGAAGAAGAAGAAGAAGAAGAAGCCAAATCAATAAAAAAGTACAACTTGAAGAGCCTTGGTCCAAAGAGACTCCAACCCCCACAATGCAGTGCAGTGTGTCCAGCTGTGTGGACAGCAGCTTCAGCACCACATCCCACTGGGCCAAATTAAACAAGGTTTGTTTCATCACACACCTCCACCTCCCCACCTCCACCTCTACCTCCACCACCACCTCCACCACCACCTCCACCCTCCACCTCCACCTCCACCTCCACCACCCTCCCACCTCCCACCACCCACCTCCAC
>CM050999.1:35191966-35196966 GCA_027704905.1 Muraenolepis orangiensis
AAAAAGTACTCCAAATCCTGAGCCAGTAGTGTTTGATCAATCACACCTTTTACACTCAACACCAGAAGGTTTGTTCCAGTTAGCATATCCCTTCCCTCTGCGTAGGATGCAAATGAGCATCGTTACGCATTGTTAGCGTTGGAACGAATGTTGTACCGGATTTTTTCTGCATTGATTTTCCCGAGCCTTTGGATTCTTTTTGAATGATCATTTATGGGCCATTGAATGGAATGTAGGCCATCTCCGCGATCAATACTCGGCCCCCGGGTCGATGCCACGGGGTTCACATCCGTCCTGGTTCTCGCATGGCTTCACACCGTCCACAGGAGCACGCTCAGCCCTCCACTCCACTGGCTACTGTTAAGGGAAGGTTCTTAGGCTGCTAAGAACCTGAAGGTAACCTTACCCCCCCCCCCCCCCCCACCCCCCCCCCCAACAAGCCAGGAGGTGAAGACCGTCCTAACCCAGACATGAGGGCTTCACTGGAAGTGAAGGCTATCATTCAACTGTGTGTCCTGTCTGTATGTATAATATATAATATATGTCAGAGACGCGTCGTCATGCATGTATGAAGTTCTCAACATCATGGTTGGTTATTATCCGTTTGTTCCTATAACTATAATTCTAAAGCTTAGTGGACGTTTAGATAGAAGCGCACTGCAGTGATTTCAGTTTGTCGATATCCCCTTGAAAAACAAAATAGCTTTTGCAAAAATGGACAGTTCACATTTATCTTGTTCTAAAGGACTGGACAATTAGTATATAGTATTTCACACTATATGATCGCTGATATTGATATTCAACATGGTTCATGTCCCCTAATATGAAGGACATCGTGTGGCACTCGGGGAAATATGCGTGAAACATTGTCCAACGACGTGTAAACAAGCTAATCTGAAATAAATCGTCTCTCAATGAGGTATTGAGATTAGGAAGCAAAAGTGGGGGAAAATTGAACGTCTAACTGAAGTCATCATCACGGATATAATTACGCCTGTTCCAAGGGTCTCAAACAAACCAAATATATGAAATGTCTTTTAAACAAATCAATCCAACTTTACGTTTGGCTATCATATACAACTTAATACAATAAGTACACACTTATTGTATTAAGTTTTATAGTGTGTGTGCTGTTGTATTAAGAACACAGTTCTTAACGTGATCGGTTATTATTCTAAATATAAATATAAATGGAATCATCTTTATTGGTCACACACAGTGAAATGAGTTTCTCTGCATTTAACCCATCCTTGGATTAGGAGCAGTGGGCAGCTATTGTATATCCAGCTGTCCGGGGAGCAGGGTAGGGGGTCTGCTGCCTTGCTCAAGGGCACCCCGCTGTGCCCAGGTATTTCTGGGACTTGAACCGGCAACCCTCTCGTTCCCAAGCCAAGTCCCAAAAGACTGAGCTACTGCCGCCCTTCGATCTTTCATATCATTCTATCATTAAATGTAGGGTTAGGGTTAGGGTTAGGGTTAGGGTTAGGGTTAGGTTAAGGGTTCGGGTTAGGATTATGGTTAGGTCTGTCTCAGGCATAATGTTGTATCTACTAGACTTAGTGGGCCAAGTAGGCTACATGGTGTGGCTTCTGATTCTGTTCATTTCATTTCAGTCAGGATTTGAGATGTGTGTCATTGATATGTGAGATATTTCTCACCACAATATGTTTTACTATTTTAGTATATTGATGTGGTTTAATGTGTTATTATATATACATGTATATGTATGTATATATATTTAAGAGAGAAAAGAGATTTAAAAGAGATTTTTACTTTACTATGCCTCAAGTACAAGTACTTACTCAGTAGGAATTTCTACAATTGACCACCACTATACTATGTTCTATACGTATACTATACAACACTATATACTATACTATGTTCTATACACTATACACTATAACGATACTGTACATAATACAAATAACAATAAAGTGACTTATGGATGATATATACATATATTAAATTGTGCAAAAAGCATTTAAAAATCACTTTAAAGTAATGGTAAATGGTAAATGGACATTTATATAGCGCTTTTCTAACCAATGGTTACTCAAAGCGCTTTACATATCAAGTCTCACATTCACCCAGTCATACACACATTCAACCACCAACGGGGAGTCAGCCATCAAGGAGACAGACAGCAGGTCAGGAGCAGTTAGGGTTAGGGAGTCTTGCTCAAGGACACCTCGACAGGTTTTGCTAGAGAGGAGGCGGGGATCGAACCAGCAACCTTCCGGTTGTGAGGCAGCTCTACCTGCCAGTGTAGCAGCATCATGAATACAGTGCAGTACAGTGCGAAACACTGCAGTAACTGTAATGAGTCCAGAAAGTCCAGCAAAATGATGATAGTGTAATGTTAATGACAACGTTATGATAGTGGCAGCACTCCTAGCAGTTCAGTAGGTCACTGCCTGTGGATAAACACTATCCTTAAACCTGGTAGTCCTTGTTGTGCTGATGCTGCGCAACCGGCGACCAGACGGTAGGGGGAGAAGAGATGGAGCCCAGGGTGGTTGTGGTCCTTAGTGACGGTAGGGGGAGAAGAGATGGAGCCCAGGGTGGTTGTGGTCCTTAGTGACGGTAGGGGGAGAAGAGATGGAGCCCAGGGTGGTTGTGGTCCTTAGTGACGGTAGGGGGAGAAGAGATGGAGCCCAGGGGGGTTGAGGTCCTTAGTGACGGTAGGGGGAGAAGAGATGGAGCCCAGGGTGGTTGTGGTCCTTAGTGACGGTAGGGGGAGAAGAGATGGAGCCCAGGGGGGTTGAGGTCCTTAGTGACGGTAGGGGGAGAAGAGATGGAGCCCAGGGTGGTTGTGGTCCTTAGTGACGGTAGGGGGAGAAGAGATGGAGCCCAGGGTGGTTGTGGTCCTTAGTGACGGTAGGGGGAGAAGAGATGGAGCCCAGGGTGGTTGTGGTCCTTAGTGACGGTAGGGGGAGAAGAGATGGAGCCCAGGGGGGTTGAGGTCCTTAGTGACGGTAGGGGGAGAAGAGATGGAGCCCAGGGTGGTTGTGGTCCTTAGTGACGGTAGGGGGAGAAGAGATGGAGCCCAGGGTGGTTGAGGTCCTTAGTGACGGTAGGGGGAGAAGAGATGGAGCCCAGGGTGGTTGAGGTCCTTAGTGACGGTAGGGGGAGAAGAGATGGAGCCCAGGGTGGTTGAGGTCCTTAGTGACGGTAGGGGGAGAAGAGATGGAGCCCAGGGTGGTTGTTGTCCTTAGTGACGGTAGGGGGAGAAGAGATGGAGCCCAGGGTGGTTGTGGTCCTTAGTGACGGTAGGGGGAGAAGAGATGGAGCCCAGGGTGGTTGTGGTCCTTAGTGACGGTAGAGGGGGAGAAGAGATGGAGCCCAGGGTGGTTGAGGTCCTTAGTGACGGTAGGGGGAGAAGAGATGGAGCCCAGGGTGGTTGAGGTCCTTAGTGACGGAGTGGGGAGAAGAGATGGAGCCCAGGGTGGTTGAGGTCCTTAGTGACGGTAGGGGGAGAAGAGATGGAGCCCAGGGTGGTTGTGGTCCTTAGTGACGGTAGGGGGAGAAGAGATGGAGCCCAGGGTGGTTGAGGTCCTTAGTGACGGTAGGGGGAGAAGAGATGGAGCCCAGGGTGGTTGTGGTCCTTAGTGACGGTAGGGGGAGAAGAGATGGAGCCCAGGGTGGTTGTGGTCCTTAGTGACGGTAGGGGGAGAAGAGATGGAGCCCAGGGTGGTTGAGGTCCTTAGTGACGGTAGGGGGAGAAGAGATGGAGCCCAGGGTGGTTGAGGTCCTTAGTGACGGGTAGGGGGAGAAGAGATGGAGCCCAGGGTGGTTGAGGTCCTTAGTGACGGTAGGGGGAGAAGAGATGGAGCCCAGGGTGGTTGTGGTCCTTAGTGACGGTAGGGGGAGAAGAGATGGAGCCCAGGGTGGTTGTGGTCCTTAGTGACGGTAGGGGGAGAAGAGATGGAGCCCAGGGTGGTTGTGGTCCTTAGTGACGGTAGGGGGAGAAGAGATGGAGCCCAGGGTGGTTGTGGTCCTTAGTGACGGTAGGGGGAGAAGAGATGGAGCCCAGGGTGGTTGTGGTCCTTAGTGACGGTAGGGGGAGAAGAGATGGAGCCCAGGGTGGTTGAGGTCCTTAGTGACGGTAGGGGGAGAAGAGATGGAGCCCAGGGTGGTTGAGGTCCTTAGTGACGGTAGGGGGAGAAGAGATGGAGCCCAGGGTGGTTGAGGTCCTTAGTGACGGTAGGGGGAGAAGAGATGGAGCCCAGGGTGGTTGTGGTCCTTAGTGACGGTAGGGGGAGAAGAGATGGAGCCCAGGGTGGTTGAGGTCCTTAGTGACGGTAGGGGGAGAAGAGATGGAGCCCAGGGTGGTTGTTGTCCTTAGTGACGGTAGGGGGAGAAGAGATGGAGCCCAGGGTGGTTGTGGTCCTTAGTGACGGTAGGGGGAGAAGAGATGGAGCCCAGGGTGGTTGTTGTCCTTAGTGACGGTAGGGGGAGAAGAGATGGAGCACAGGGTGGTTGTGGTCCTTAGTGACGGTAGGGGGGAGAAGAGATGGAGCCCAGGGTGGTTGCAGTCCCTTATGAAGGAGATTAATATTTTTCATTATTTTCATTATACTATTATAAGTTGCATTAGTAGTAGCAGGGATATCATTTTCAATAGCGATATATTAATTATTACTTATTATTTTTATTACTTACATATATAGATTTGTAATGTATTTTATTTATATTTGAGTTTGTTATTTGGCTGGAGCAAAGCATAGGCCGTCTGGTATAGAGTTTGATCACACCATGTTCCATCATGCATAGTCTTAAGGTGGTATTTTAAACTGTAATTGGGAACACACGTGTGCCTGATTCACCGCTGGGAAGATTCAATCAAGCTGTGAAACATTTACTTTGGTTCTCCCAAAAACAAAACTAATTTTTTAGCTCATCAAACATCCCCTGTGCAACATATTGAAAGTAATGCAATGTCTTTTCTTGGGTTTTGCTGGTTTAAAGGTTAGCTTTAGTGTTTGTATTTGTTTAGTTTT
>CM050999.1:35201966-35204466 GCA_027704905.1 Muraenolepis orangiensis
GGGAGCACTAGACTCCTACTGCTCCGGGGAGCAGTGTAGGAGTCTAGTGCCTTGCACCTCGGCAGTGCCCATGTGTTTCAGGGACTTGAACCGGCGACCTTCCGGTACCCAAGCACCAACAGACCGAGCTCTCCTGCCGCCAACAATATGACATTGTAACACACAATTAACCCAAACCGGCACATGCATGTAAGACATGGCATCATAATGAGATACCATGAGATGGACCTCAGGTTCTTTAAAGCCTGCGGCCTGCGGAGAGCGGAGGTGAAGCCCTGTTTTCAGAGGAAGGGTTGACACCTTTTTTCCTTCACCGGAGGTCAGAGGTGCCGTCTTGTTCTCGCTTCCCCCGGGGAGACGCTGTATGTCCTTTGACCGGGAGGAGCTATCAGTGTGAGGACAGGTGATGAAAGAAACACCAGGCGCTCCACCCCCCCACCCCAACCCCCCCCCCGTGAGCCCAGTCACCCCCCCGCCCACACCCCCCCGGCCGCTCCCAGAAGAAGAAGAAGGAGAGAGCCGAGCGATGCATGATTACATGTTTAATTTACTTCACGCTCCGAGGACGGACGTCTGCTGTGACAGAGCCAATTTAGAGCCATGCCTGGGTCCTGAGTGTCGGCTCAAACGGAAGGGCGGGAGGCGGGAGGAGGGATGAGGGAGGAGGGAGGAGGCGGGCGGGTGATACCTGGTCCGGTACCCCGCCCCTCTCTCCTCTCTCTCTCTCTCCCAGAGCCATCTCCGGGAGCTGCTCAGGGCTGGGCTGTGGGAGACAGCCAAGGCCAATTACATCAGAAGGGTGCGTTCCCTCGCTCCAGCATCCGGCGTTCTCTCCCCGCCGGTTACTGTTGCTTCACAAGCCTTACAAGGAATAGGCTGAGCATCACCTTCACATTGTGTCCAGTATGGTGGGAGAGATCCAGCGTGGAGGAGGAGAGGAGGAGGAGGAGGAGGAGGGGAGGAGGAGGAGGAGGAGGGAGGAGGAGGAGGAGGGGGAGGAGGAGGGGTGGAGGAGGAGGAGGAGGAGGAGGAGGGAGGAGGAGGAGGAGGAGGGAGGAGGAGGAGGAGGAGGGGGAGGAGGAGGAGGAGGAGGATGAGGAGAGGAGGAGGAGTGAGAGGAGGAGGGGGAGAGGGCGGGAGGAGGAGGAGGAGGAGGAGGAGTGAGGGAGGAGGGGAGGAGGAGGAGGAGGAGGAGGAGAGGAGGAGGAGGCAGGAGGAGGCGGGGGAGGAGGAGGAGGAGGAGGCGGAGGAGGGCCGGAGCAGGACACTGTGTTTAAAGTCACAGCTGATCACAGGCTAGTGTGATGTCCAATTTTTTATTTTGAAATAGTGATTTAGACCAGACAGGCGACCGCGGCTGTGGGCGCCCAGCCGTCTATCTGGCTGTCAAGTACTGACATCAAACAATCTTGGGAAGAAATTACATTATTGAAATTATTTAAAATGATCTGCACCTTGGCAAAATTGCTATCCTGTGACTGCGGAATATGTTGTTATTTTATTGCCGTAATCATATAGCCTCATCGTGGCCAAACTGCTCTTCAAAAGAAACATTTAGGACACAAATATATACATTATGTGTCTCACAAGCAATTCACATTCAGCCATTCTGCTGACCTAAAGGTTTCCCCTCAACAATCAGACTTACTTTTGATAAAAACACATTTATTTTATCAATGTATTATTATGTATTATTAAATTATCAATGTATCTATTCATTCATATTCTGTATACAAAACTGCAAAGGTGTCACCCTACACTTAAAGGTTCATGTGTCATCACCAAACCACTTTCCATTATCCATCACCCCTGTGCTAATGTGAAGCTACATGTGTGCGACACAAAGCCCAGAGCAGAAGCTCCACTGTAACCCCCACACACAGCCGTCTGTAACCCTAACCCTATCTACCGTCTGTAACCCTAACCCTATCTACCGTCTGTAACCCTAACCCTATCTACCGTCTGTAACCCTAACCCTATCTACCGTCTGTAACCCTAACCCTATCTACCGTCTGTAACCCTAACCCTATCTACCGTCTGTAACCCTAACCCTATCTACCGTCTGTAACCCTAACCCTATCTATCGTCTGTGGAGAAGGTTCCAACACACACGGCTCAAACTGGTAAGGAGTCCTGGTGAACGTCTTACAGCTCTGACGGGATGAGACCAGACTGGACTGCGTTCAGACCCCCTCCCCCCCTCCCCCCTCCCCCCCCCCCCCCCCCCCCTTCCCCCTTCACCCCCCCCCCTCCTGACAGGTAGGTTCACCTGCATTCAGACCCCCCCCCCCTCCTGACAGGTAGGTTCACCTGCATTCAGACCCCCCCCCCCTCCTGACAGGTAGGTTCACCTGCGGGGGGAGAAAGCTGAGCTGAAGGGCGTTAATGCTGGTGAGATGTACAGCGCTTAATGGAAAACAAAAGGCTTTTTTTTCTCCAGGGGTTTGAGGTTGAATGGGATGGGGGAGGGAGGGAGGATGGGGGAGGGAGGGAGGATGGG
>CM050999.1:35214466-35219466 GCA_027704905.1 Muraenolepis orangiensis
TCCTCCCCCTCCTCCTCTCTCCTCCCCCTCTCTCCTCTCCCCTGCTCTCCATCCACTGCCTGCTGTCAGCTCTCCTCCATCTCCACCTCTGGGCTAATCTGAGGTCTAGATGAAGTGATGGCCGGCTGCAACTGGAAAGGAAAGAGAGGGACAATGTGAGAGGATTAGTTGTGTGTGTGTGTGTGTGTGTGTGTGTGTGTGTGTGTGTGTGTGTGTGTGTGTGTGTGTGTGTGTGTGTGTGTGTGTGTGTGTGTGTGTGTGTGTGTGTGTGTGTGCGTGTGCATGTGTGAGTGTGTGCATGTGTGAGTGTGTGCATGTGTGTGTGCTTGCGTGCATGTGAGTGTGTACGCATGCTTGTGTGTGTGTGTGTGTGTGTTTGTGACACACTTTTCAACAGTGGTGTTATCAAAGGACACACACAGCTTTTTAGTTAATTTATTATATTTTATTGTGTATAGTATTTTTATAGTATTGTTCTAGAATTAGTGGTGGTGGAGGTGGTGGTGGTGGTGGAGGTGGTGGTGGAGGTGGTGGAGGTGGGTGGTGGTGGTGGTGGAGATGGGGGTGGTGGAGGTGGTGGTGGTGGTGGAGGTGGTGGAGGTGGGTGGTGGTGGTGGAGGTGGAGGTGGTGGTGGGGGTGGTGGAGGTGGTGGTGGAGGTGGAGGTGGTGGTGGGGGTGGTGGAGGTGGTGGTGGTGGTGGTGGAGGTGGTGGTGGTGGTGGGGGTGGTGGTGGTGCGGGTGGTGGAGGTGGGGGTGGTGGTGATGGGGGTGGGGGTCTATAGTCGGGGGAGGGGGGGGGGGCAGGGGAATGATGATTTATTCCAGGAAGGTGGAAGGACCGTTAGGGTGCGCATGGGACAAAGGTGGGCGCCGATAATGATGAATGCCCCCTCCCACACACACACACACACACACACACACACACACACGCACACACGCGCGCGCGCACGCGCACAGACACACATGCGCGCGCATACACACACACAGATAAACACACGCACACATGCACACACAAATGAGCGCACACACACACATACAAACGCACACACACACACACACACGCATAAAAATACACACACATAAACACACGCAGACATGCACACACAAATGAACGCAAACAAACACAAAAACACACACACACATACAAATACACATAAACACATGCACACAGGCACACACACACACACAAACCACCTTCCTGCCTCTGCTTGTGTCTCTGTGGTGGTGGTGTCTTTCTTTCTGTTCCTCATCCCTGAACCACCTCCTTCCTTCGCTCCACCCCCCTCACCGCCCTGAGCTCCACCCAGACACGCCCAGACGCTGCCCCCTCTCGCTCCACCCCCCTCACCGCCCTGAGCTCCACCCAGACACGCCCAGACGCTGCCCCCTCTCGCTCCACACTGGGAACCAGCACCTAGCCCCTCTGCTCCTCCCCGTCCGTCTCTTCTCTTTCCCTCCTACTGGTATTGTATCCTGGGTGTATCCAGGTGCAGGCCTGTCTCCATGGCTGCTAGGTGGTGCTAGGAACTGCTCTCAAAGGACCAAACCAAAGTCTGTGATCAAACCATCACAAACGATTGTTTCAAGAGCGTTTAGCTTGGCCGCTCCTGCCACAACACAAGCAATATAAGCACTGGTTTTTAGGATAAAATATTTTGTAAAAGTTGTATGGCGTTCTGCGGTCCACAAACTCAATACTGATAGACGTGCATTGATCTGAAAGACCAGCGTGCTATATCAGTAGTGTTCACATCCACGGCAGGCACGCACACACATGCTAAATGCTCTTCTGCATAATCGGAACAATGATGATTTTGCCGAATGATATCGGTAACGGATGTTTTGGTTGAAGCCAGGAGAGAGAGTTATGATGGTTGGATCACCCGACCCATATGGTCCTGTAAACGGCGTGACTACCTTGGTAGGCTATCAGAAACCTGTGTATGTGCATCCATGTGTGTGTGCATGTGTGTCCGTGTGTGTGGAATGTGTGTGCATGTGTGTCCTGTGTGGATATGTGTGTGTGTGTTGGGATGTGTGTGTGTGTGCATGTGTTAGTGCATGTGTGTGTGCATGTGTGTGGATGTGTGTGAACATGTGTGTGTTCATGTGTGTCCATATGTAAGGATATGTGTGCATGTGTGTGGATAGGTGTGTCCATGTGTGGGTACATGTGTGTGTATGTGTGTGTATGTGTGTGTGTATGTGTGTGGATGTGTGTGTGCAGAAAAAATATGTGATGTCCAATTTGAACCTGTAAAACAACACCAGGGGTCAAAAATCTACAGCTTTGCAATCACACAAAGGTTATTTTCACACACAGACACACACACACACGCACACGCACGCCCGCCCGCCCGCCCGCCCGCACGCCCGCACGCACGCCCGCACGCACACACGCACGCACGCACACACGCACGCACACACACACACACACACACACACACACACACACACACACACACACACACACACACACACACACACACACACACACACACACACACCAATCGCTGTGAGGGAGGTCCAATGCTGGTCGGACCAATCGGACTCTATGCTACAAGATTGTTTTGATCGCACTGACTGGCACATGTTCCGCGTCGCCTCGGACAATAACATCAACGAGTACGCGTCCTCGGTCACCGGGTTCATCAAGAAGTGCATAGATGACGTTGTTCCGACCAAGTCGGTTCGGATATATCCCAACCAGAAAACGTGGATTAACTCCGATGTTCGCGCTGCCCTCCACGCGCGTAACGCCGCCTTTGGCTCCGGGAATATGGAGGAATATACGAGAGCCCGTTACGACCTCCGTAAGACCATCGTCACTGCCAAGCGGGAGTACAACGACAGAGTGGAAGATAAATTCAAGAGCCACGATGCGAGGGGTATGTGGCAGGGGCTGCAGACGATAACGAACTTCAGAGGGAGAACCAGTTGTGTAGAGAACTCCTCTACCTCCCTCCCAGGAGAGCTAAATACTTTTTTTGCTCGGTTCGACGTGAACGGCAGCCCGCCGAAGCCAGCGCCGCCTGAGGAGACCAGCCTGCTGAACATCTCGGAGGCGGATGTGCGCCGCACCTTCAAGCGGTTGAACATCCGTAAGGCGGCAGGCCCGACGACATCCTGGGCCGCGTCCTCAGAGCATGCGCAGACCAGTTGGCAGGAGTCTTTGCAGACATCTTCAACCTCTCCCTGTCCCAGGCTGTTGTTCCCGCAGTCTTCAGGATGTCCACCATCGTGCCTGTCCCTAAACAACCCAAGGTAACATGCCTGAATGACTATAGACCTGTAGCCCTCGATTGTCAGCAAATGCTTCGAGAGGTTGGTCAAGGACTTTATTTGCTCTGTGTTATCTGCCACGCTGGACCCATGGCAATTTGCATATCGTCAAAACAGATCCACGGACGACGCAATTGCCATGGCCCTCCACACTGCCCTTTCCCACCTGGAGGGAAAGAACTGTTATGTGCGGATGCGGTTTGTAGACTACAGCTCAGGATTCAACACGATAGTTCCTGCCAAGCTTGACACCAAGCTTAGAGGTCTAGGCGTTCCCCCATCCACATGCAGCTGGATACTGGACCTCCTGTCGGACTGCCGCCAGGTGGTGAGGATGGGCAGCACCACCTCAGACCCACTGACCCTCAACATGGGAGCCCCCCAGGGATGCGTGCTGAGCCCTCTCCTCTACTCCCTCTACACCCACGACTGCATGGCTACGCACAGCTCGAAGTGATAATAAACTGGACTTGACTTGACACACACACACACACACACACACACACACACACACACACAGCTGCAAGTATCTAGTGTGCCTGAAGGTCACCTGACACAGGAGCATCTACTTCTACTACTTCTACTTCCAGATGCTCATTGTATGGGACTTGGTGAATATATGGTGAATATATGGTGAATATATGGTGAGTATATGGTGAGTATATGGTGAATATATGGTGAATGTATAGTGAATATATGGGGAATATATGGTGAATATATGGTGAATATATGGTGAGTATATGGTGAATATATGGTGAGTATATGGTGAATATATGGTGAGTATATGGTGAATAATGAGGATGTGAAATATACATTTAACACCACAGCCATTTATGTATGCTTAGGGTGAGCTGATGAGCTAATTCCAATCTAATTAATTATGCCATTTAACAGACATTGAGTTCATTTGAGATTAAAACACAGGAAAAGAGAGAGAGAGATGAAGAGTCTTTTTCTGTGAATCCACCTCCGGTCCACTTAGAGAAGGGCTGGGGGAGAATGGATCTGAGCTCAGGGAGGACAGCCTTCAACACACCGGCAGGTGGCTGCCCAAGAGGCTCCAGAAGCAGGCGGGAGGCTGCCTCTCAGAACCAACCTGATTATTATGTGTAAAGCGAGGCAGCGCCCCGCACTCTATTCTAATGTGAGAATGGAACAGAGAGAGAGGGTGGCGATGGAGAGGACCACGGGGTTTACTGTGAGAAAGAGAGAGAGAGAGAGAGAGAGAGAGAGAGAGAGAGAGAGAGAGAGAGAGAGAGAGAGAGAGAGAGAGAGAGAGAGAGAGAGAGAGAGAGGAGAGAGGGAGAGAGACAGAGAGAGAGAGACAGAGAGAGAGAGAGAGACAGAGAGAGAGAGAGAGAGAGAGAGAGAGAGAGAGAGAGAGAGAGAGAGAGAGAGAGAGAGATAGAGAGAGAGAGAGAGAGAGAGAGAGAGAGAGAGAGAGAGAGAGAGAGAGAGAGAGAAAGGAGAGAGGGAGAGAGACAGAGAGAGAGAGACAGAGAGAGAGAGAGAGACAGATAGAGAGAGACAGAGAGAGAGAACCCAATAACCTATTGTCAAGCACAGCCCCCCCCCCCCCCCCCCCCACCACGGCCACCCAACTCAGCTCTGTTATCCGCCACCTGCATGAATGTCTCTGTGTGTGTTTCTTTGAATACATATGAACCATGGTCCTGTTGCTCAGCCTTGGAGGGAAGAGACTTCCAGGTCACCACAT
>CM050999.1:35224466-35231966 GCA_027704905.1 Muraenolepis orangiensis
GTATACAGATAGACACGCTAGTATACAGACAGACACGCTAGTATACGAACAGACACACTAGTATACAGACAGACACGCTAGTATACGAACAGACACACTAGTATACAGACAGACACGCTAGTATACGAACAGACACACTAGTATTCAGATAGACACGCTAGTATACAGATAGACACGCTAGTATTCAGATAGACACGCTAGTATACAGACAGACACGCTAGTATTCAGACAGACACGCTAGTATACGAACAGACACACTAGTATACAGACAGACACGCTAGTATACAGACAGACACGCTAGTATACAGATAGACACGCTAGTATACAGATAGACACGCTAGTATACAGACAGACACGCTAGTATACAGATAGACACGCTAGTATACAGACAGACACGCTAGTATACAGATAGACACGCTAGTATACAGATAGACACGCTAGTATACAGACAGACACGCTAGTATACAGATAGACACGCTAGTATACAGATAGACACGCTAGTATACAGATAGACACGCTAGTATACAGACAGACACGCTAGTATACAGATAGACACGCTAGTATACAGACAGACACGCTAGTATACAGATAGACACGCTAGTATACAGATAGACACGCTAGTATTCAGATAGACACGCTAGTATACAGATAGACACGCTAGTATACAGATAGACACGCTAGTATACAGACAGACACGCTAGTATACAGATAGACACGCTAGTATACAGATAGACACGCTAGTATACAGACAGACACGCTAGTATTCAGACAGACACGCTAGTATACAGACAGACACGCTAGTATTCAGACAGACACGCTAGTATACAGACAGACACGCTAGTATACAGATAGACACGCTAGTATACAAACAGACACACTAGTATACAGACAGACACGCTAGTATACAAACAGACACACTAGTATACAGACAGACACGCTAGTATACAGATAGACACGCTAGTATACAGACAGACACGCTAGTATACGAACAGACACACTAGTATACAGACAGACACGCTAGTATACGAACAGACACACTAGTATACAGACAGACACGCTAGTATACGAACAGACACACTAGTATTCAGATAGACACGCTAGTATACAGACAGACACGCTAGTATACGAACAGACACACTAGTATACAGACAGACACGCTAGTATTCAGACAGACACGCTAGTATACGAACAGACACACTAGTATACAGACAGACACGCTAGTATACAGACAGACACGCTAGTATACAGATAGACACGCTAGTATACAGATAGACACGCTAGTATACAGACAGACACGCTAGTATACAGATAGACACGCTAGTATACAGATAGACACGCTAGTATACAGACAGACACACTAGTATACGAACAGACACACTAGTATACAGACAGACACGCTAGTATACGAACAGACACACTAGTATACAGACAGACACGCTAGTATACGAACAGACACACTAGTATTCAGATAGACACGCTAGTATACAGATAGACACGCTAGTATTCAGATAGACACGCTAGTATACAGACAGACACGCTAGTATTCAGACAGACACGCTAGTATACGAACAGACACACTAGTATACAGACAGACACGCTAGTATACAGACAGACACGCTAGTATACAGATAGACACGCTAGTATACAGATAGACACGCTAGTATACAGACAGACACGCTAGTATACAGATAGACACGCTAGTATACAGACAGACACGCTAGTATACAGATAGACACGCTAGTATACAGATAGACACGCTAGTATACAGACAGACACGCTAGTATACAGATAGACACGCTAGTATACAGATAGACACGCTAGTATACAGATAGACACGCTAGTATACAGACAGACACGCTAGTATACAGATAGACACGCTAGTATACAGACAGACACGCTAGTATACAGATAGACACGCTAGTATACAGATAGACACGCTAGTATTCAGATAGACACGCTAGTATACAGATAGACACGCTAGTATACAGATAGACACGCTAGTATACAGACAGACACGCTAGTATACAGATAGACACGCTAGTATACAGATAGACACGCTAGTATACAGACAGACACGCTAGTATTCAGACAGACACGCTAGTATACAGACAGACACGCTAGTATACAGATAGACTGTTTTACTGTGTTCTTGCGTTCTCTGCGTTATAATATTTTTTTTTATTCATTAAAAATATATAGGCAGGTTTACTTTGTATTGAGTAAAATAAAAAGAATGTAATTAGAAATTAGGAGATTCCTGAGCACATTGTTATTATTTTCTATTTCACGTATATATATATGTATATATATACATACATATATATATACATACATATATATTTATATATACTCAAATGTAATTGTTAAATTCAGTGTTAAACTAGAGGGCCCTCAGTGTGCACACCTCCGACACAAAAAGTCCCCTGGATCCGGATTTGGATCCGGATCTGTGCCAAAATCCAAATCCAAATAGGTACTTATCTTTATCTTTATGAGTTATCTATATCTATCCTACCAGACTATCATAACAGCTTCCCCTCATTGTCTTTAAACGATTGAGAACATGTATTATCATACCGGTGGTTTTTGATATGCATTAAATTATGGAAATAAGATCTAGTTCTATTTTTAAAAATAACAATAAAAACTAACAATGATTCAGAATCATAAAGAACAACGTCACTTTAAACAGATTCCTGCCATGACAGAGAGGACGTTATTTGATAGAGAATGAATGGACATAGAATTGTGTGTGTGTGTGTGTGTGTGTATGTATGTGTGTGCTTGTGTCTATATGTGTGTGTGTGTGTGTGTGTGTGTGTGTGTGTGTGTGTGTGTGTGTGTGTGTGTGTGTGTGTGTGTGTGTGTGTGTGTGTGTGTGTGTGTTTGTGTGTGTGTACGTGTGTGTGTGCGTGTGTGTTTGTGTGTGTGTGTGTGTGTGTGTGTGTGTGTGTGTGTGTGTGTGTGTGTGTGTGTGTGCGTGCAGCATGCATGCAGGCATGTGTGTGTGTGTGTGTGTGCGTGTGTGTGTGTGTGTGCCTGGAAGTCCACTTCAGCGAGTGGTCCTGCCAGTGGTGAGACTATTAGTGCCCGCAAATTATAAAACTATTAAGCAGAATGTAGTCTCAATTAAAATATGATTCCATATCAAGATCTATTGGCTGGATTCTGATGAAGCTGCGGACCCCATTAGTAGAGAGAGAGAGAGAGAGAGAGAGAGAGAGAGAGAGAGAGAGAGAGAGAGAGGGGGGGGGAGTGGTGGGAGGTCTCCTTAGGAAACTGTCCGTCTAATACAGAGCGTCTCGATTTGGGCAAATTAAGGTTAATGACTTTTAATAACATGAAGACGTAGCGTAGTAGAGGTTTAATGCCCATTGAGAGGGTCGGGGGCTGAGGGAGGATATTGTAAGGAAGTGAATTAGAGGTGTGGATGGATCATCGCCACATGACCAATGCTACCAGTGGCGATGATCCGGTCACAGGTTCAATTCCCTCTGTCCCCCCAGCATGGATCTCTACCCGACGACTTGGACAGGGGAAAGTTAACCTGCTTTTAGAAATACCGTTTTTGTGAAAATATCTTCAAATGATTTCCAAATGACCAGGTTCCACACTTTAATATTGAGTTCCATAAATTGGAAGATAAATAAAATAATATAGTTGGTCTTAGAAAAAGTAAACATAATAATAATTGTATTTATATTGCACTTTTCATTTAAAAACTATCTCAGAGTGCTACAAAGTTAAAACACATAGCAAACAAACATAATACAAATACTAAGAATAGTGAACACTAATGTTAACATAAAAAGGCCTTCCTAAATATAAAGGTTTTTAGGCCCGTCTTAAAAGAGTCCAGGGTCTTTGGGGCCTTTTAAGACATTTAAAACATAACGTAAACATACATTTTGACTTGTCATTCTCTCGCTGATATAGTTGAGACATAAAAATGACCCCCAGACAGTGTGTGTGTGTGTGTGTGTGTGTGTGTGTGTGTGTGTGTGTGTGCGCACATGTGTGTTCAGTTTGTAATAATGAATGAATTGACTGTGTGCTGCTGTCTTGAATGAACCACTGCAGATGAAGACAGTGGGTGGAGGTTTCCTTCACCAGACTCACCTGATGATGTCTTTCACTGATTGGTTAAACACTGCAGTGGAAGGAGCAGTCTGACTCACATTGATAGACAGACCGGAGAGGAGGAGGAGGGGGAGGGACTTACCACCAATTGGGTCAATTGGGCCAATTGGCTGTTGAGTAGGCATATAGGCATGTTGATTGGTTGATTGAGTGATTGGTTGATTTTATTGAATCAAGTATTGACCTGTTGATTGTTTGATTGACGTGTTAGATATATCGTATTGGATACGTTTCTGATCCGGAAGCAAAGTGTGTGAAAATATAGTTGTTATTTATATATGATTCTTTACATAAAAAGCTTTCCTCATTCTTTATTTGAGCATGAAATATATATGTGTGTGTGTGTGTGTGTGTGTGTGTGTGTGTGTGTGTGTGTGTGTGTGTGTGTGTGTGTGTGTGTAAGGCATGTTGCGTAAGTGAGCAAATCCAAAACCTTCGTCTCTGCATACGTCTCCTCTCCCTCCACCGCAAGTCAGGCGTCTCCATCCACCCTGTGCTTCTTTTTCAATTAAGAACACCAGCCGCTCCCTGCCATCCAGGGAGAGAGAGAGAGAGAGAGAGAGAGAGAGAGAGAGAGAGAGAGAGAGAGAGAGAGAGAGAGAGAGAGAGAGAGAGAAGGAGAGGCGGGGCTCAAGTGAGAGAGAGTAAGGGAGCGAGAGAGAGAGAGAGAGAGAGAGAGAGAGAGAGAGAGAGAGAGAGAGAGAGAGAGAGAGAGAGAGAGAGAGAGAGAGAGAGAGAGAGAGAGAGAGAGAGAGAGAGAGAGAGAGAGAGAGAGAGAGAGAAAGAGAGAGAGAGGAGAGAGAGAGAGAGAGAGAGAGAGAGAGAGAGAGCGAGAGAGAGAGAGAGAGAGAGAGAGAGAGAGAGAGAGAGAGAGAGAGAGAGAGGGGGTAGGATGGGAGGTGGGAGGGCAGAGTGTGTAATTGACAGTGACAGATAGAAGTCAGCCTCGATTAGTTCAGCTTTGGTAAGCAGTTCATTTAGGGGGCCTGGTTGGGAAAGGGTGGTTGAACGGGCCTGGGCTGAGGAGAAAGTGGGAAGGACGAGAGAGTCAGAGAGAGAGAGAGAGAGAGAGAGAGAGAGAGAGAGAGAGAGAGAGAGAGAGAGAGAGAGGATGACATGCATGGTACAAGATGTACACAGAGGGCCACTCTATCGGAGGAGAAGCAGCGGATGTTTGGAGAACTAATGAGAGACAAGGTCTGCCCTCTGCCCGCAGCAGAGAAGTCTATTTCTTTTAAGGTGAAAATGTGCAGTGTGTGTGTGTGTGTGTGTGTGTGTGTGTGTGTGTGTGTGTGTGTGTGTGTGTGTGTGTGTGTGCGTGTGTGTGTGTGTGTGTGTTGGGGTGGGGGGGGGAGCTGTCAGTTTATGGAGTAGCGGAACCCTAAACTAACACATACTTATGACAACCGTGGCCGGGCTCCTGACACAGCTCCTACTTATCTTAGCTTATCTTCAGTCTAGGACAACCTGCTGACTTAACAACTTTGCACGTTTTGTTAAGACGGAGTGTACACAATAGTTTGATAGTTTGATAGTACTGCTGGTATTTCTCTCTGTGAATCAGACATCATTCTACAATGTTGAATCCAAGCCAGGCTTGTATGAGCTGGGCAAATCTTTAAAACAAGACGGTTGCTGTACGGTTGTCAGTATTTTGGACACGCAGCCAGGGACAGTGCGTCAGTGGGACTCATTATGTTCTCAGATGGCTAAAAGGTGTGCTATGAAGACTAAAGATATGTCCCTTCATCTCAGAGGATAACACTGAGATAAGCATAGAGATCATGATAGATATTATGGTAGAGATCATGACAGAGATCATGGCAGAGATCATGACAGAGATCATGATAGGGATTATGACAGAGATCATGACAGAGCTTATGACAGAGAACAAAAAAGAGATCATGACAGAGATCCTCTCAGAGATCATGACATAAATCATGAAAGAGATCATGACAGATCATGGTAGAGATCATGATAGAGATCATGGCAGAGATCATGATAGAGATCATGACAGAGATCCTCTCAGAGATCATGACATAAATCATGAAAGAGATCATGACAGATCATGGTAGAGATCATGATAGAGATCATGACAGAGATCATGACAGAGATCATGACAGAGAACACAAAAGAGATCATGACAGAGATCATGATAGAGATCATGACAGAGATCATCTCAGAGATCATGACAGAGATCATGAAAGAGATCATGACAGAGATCATGAAAGAGATCACGAAAGAGATCATGAAAGAGATCACAATAGAGATCATGGTAGAGATCATGACAGAGATCATGATAGAGATCATGTCAGAGATCATGACAGAGATCATGATAGAGATCATGTCAGAGATCATGACAGAAAAAATGTCAGAGATCATGACAGAGATCATGACAGAGATTATAATAGAGATGATGTCAGAGATCATGACAGAGATCATGATAGAGATCATGATAGAGATCATGTCAGAGATCATGATAGAGATCATGACAGAGATCATGATAGAGATCATAATAGAGATGATGTCAGAGATCATGAAAGAGATCATGATAGAGATCATGACAGAGTCAAGTTTATTGTCACTTTGTCAGTTGACACAAGTATAAGCAATCAGCAATCCTCAGACACCTGAGGAAATACAGGCGTTGTTGGGCCCTTTTCACCACGTGTGTGGTGTGCGTGGACCATGTGAGGTCCTCAGAGATGTGCACGCCGAGGAACTTGAAGCTGCTGACCCTCTCTACTGCAACACCGTTGATGGAGATAGGGGTGTGCTCTCCTCTCTGCTTACTGTAGTCCACGATCAGCTCCTTGGTCTTATTGACGTTGACGGCGAGGCTGTTCTCCTGGCACCACTGCTCCAGCGATCCGACCTCCTCCCTGTAGGCTGTCTCGTCGTCGCCGGCGATCAGGCCCATCAATGTTGTGTCATCAGCATCAGCTTGATGATGACGTTGGAACTGTGCATAGCCATGCAGTCATGGGTGTAGAGGGAGTAGAGGAGAGGGCTCAGCAGGGGGCTCCCGTGTTGAGGGTCAGTGGCTCTGAGGTGGTGCTGCCCATCCTCACCACCTGGCGGTGGTCCGACAGGAGGTCCAGTATCCAGCTGCATGTGGATGGGGGCACGCCTAGACCTCTAAGCTTGGCAGGAACTATCGTGTTGAATGCTGAGTTGTAGTCCACAAACAGCATCCGCACACAGTTCTTTCCATCCAGGTGGGAAAGGGCAGTGTGGAGGGCCATGGCAATTGCGTCATCCGTGGATCAGTTTTGACGATATGCAAATTGCCATGGGTCCAGCGTGGCAGGTAACACGGAGCAAATAAAGTCCTTGACCAACCTCTCGAAGCATTTGTTG
>CM050999.1:35239466-35254466 GCA_027704905.1 Muraenolepis orangiensis
TGAGTACCCTGAGTACCTGGTACTGTACCCTGAGTACCCGGAGTACCCTGGGTACCTGAGTACCCTGAGTACCCTGAGTACCCTGAGTACCCTGAGTACCTGGAGTACCCTGAGTACCCTGAGTACCCTGAGTGCCCTGAGTACCCTGAGTACCCTGAATACCCTGAGTACCCTGAATACCCTGAGTACCCTGAGTACCCTGAGTACCCTGAATACCCTGAGTACCCTGAGTACCCTGAGTACCTGGAGTACCCTGAGTGCCTGGAGTACCCTGAGTACCCTGAGTACCCTGAATACCCTGAGTACCCTGAGTACCTGGAGTACCCTGAGTACCCTGAATACCCTGAGTACCCTGAATACCCTGAGTACCCTGAATACCCTGAGTACCCTGAGTACCCAGAATACCCAGATACCCAGAGTACCCTGAGTACCCTGAGTACCCAGAATACCCGGAGCACCCGGAGTACCCTGAGTACCCTGAGTACCTGTGGCAACTGTGTACCCTGCCCTTCCATCGATAGGAAAGGACATAGGAACATAGGAAAAGGTACATTGAAGTGCATTGAAACAGAAACACACATACACCGATACACACATACACCGATACACATAAACACGCACACACATACACCGATACACATAAACACACACACACATACACACTAACATAGGGAGGATCACGTCTCTCCTTCAATAAGACTGTTTCCAAAGCTGGAGCTGAGCTGCTAAGGCTCACCTGACCATTGGAGATAAGCGCTGGGGAACGGAGAGAAGGCTCTGATAGAGAGAGACGAGAAGATAACTTGGACTCCTGATGGGGAAACAAACACCTCTGGTTTATATTCTACGGTCTATGGAGCAGTACTGAAGATTTCAACACAGAAACCCAACTAGGCACACATGCATTCTGGTTAGATTCTATATTCCACATAGTACATATATTTTCTTCACTTCATCTGTGACATCATACCTCTGCACACAATTCAACTGGGACAACTATTTAATTTGGAATGTTGTATAAGCTGTGTGTGTGTGTGAGTGTGTGAGTGTGTGTGTGTGTGTGTGTGTGTGAGTGTGTGTGTGCACGTGCGTGCATGTGTCTTGTGTACATGCACTAGTCAGTGGCAGTTTAATTTATGTCTGTACAAGGTATATGTGTGCTTCAGTTTGTGTGTGTTCATACGCATGAATGATCTGTGTGTCCATTGCTTTAAAGTGTGTGTGTGTGTGTGCGTGCGTGCGTGCGTGCGTGTGTGTGCATGCCTGTGCGTGCCTGTGTGCCATATCAAGATGTGTTTTGTAGTCTGAGCACGTGACACATAACAGCAGTGCTGTGTAGTTGTGTTGTTGGCCATCGGGGAGCCAGGTCTGTTTCTAGGTCCCCGCTTTCATTTTCAGCCGGGCAAGAGGGAGGTGCCCCGGAGCCCCAGAGCTACGACAAGGAGCTACGACAAGGAGCTACGACAAGGAGCTGGAAACAGGCAGGCAGGGGGCCCCCACAATCAGAGAGGACCCCCGTCCCTCCCTGACCCTGGCTGGGCCGTTAAGCTGCTCCCACACTGGGGTACACAGGCCCGCTTTGTGGCAGGTTGGAGCCATTCTCACCCCAGCCTCGTCATACACCGTGTCTCACATACACCGTGTCTCACATACACCGTGTCTCACATACACCGTGTCTCACATACACCGTGTCTCACATTCAAGACTGACGATGTATTTATTTGCCATTTGCAACTAAACGCTTACTCTGCATCCTTACACTCCCTCCTGCATGAATGTATAGCACAATACTATACAGTGTAAACTACACTATATACTACCTTTTATATACTATAGTATATGTTAATAGTAATGGAATGCTTTTTTAAGGCGCTTGTAAAGTCATGCCTCACATTCACCCATTCATACACACGGTCATCCACCGAGGGCGGAGTCAGCCATCAAGGAGACAGCCAGCAAGGAGACAGCCAGCAGGTCAGGAACAGTTAGGGTGAGGGGGTCTTGCTCAAGGACACCTCCACAGGTTTTGCTAGGAGGAACTGGGGGATCGAACCAGCGACCTCCAGGTTGTAAAGGCGCTCGACCTCCTGAGCTACTGCTGCCCATATTCTACAAACAACACTATATACATATATATACATGTACATATACATATATACACATATATACATGTGTGTATATATACATATATATACATGTACATATACATATATACATGTACATATACATATATACACATATATACATGTGTGTATATATACATATATATACATGTACATATACATATATACATGTACATATACATATATTCACATACAGTATATACATATGTGTGAATATATATATATATATATATATACATGTACAAATACATATATACATGTACATATACATATATACACATATATACATATGTGTGTATATATATATATATATATATATATATATATATATATACATGTACATATACATATATACACATATATACATATGTGTGTATATATATATATATATATACATGTACATATACATATATACACATATATACATATGTGTGTATATATATATATATATATATATATATACATGTACATATACATATATACACATATATACATATGTGTGTATATATATATATATACATGTACATATACATATATACACATATATACATATGTGTGTATATATATATATATATATATATATATATATATATACATGTACATATACATATATACACATATATACATATGTGTGTATATATGTCATCTCCCTGCTGTGTGTTGAGGCAAAGGTTTTCTTCAGCGCTGTTTCCAAACGGCTGTGTACCTACCTGGCAGAGAACACCTACATCGATACATCTGTCCAGAAAGGTGGCATTTCAGGAATGCCAGGATGTCTGGAGCATACCGGTGTGGTGACACAGCTTATTCGGGAGGCCAGAGAGAACAAGGGCAACCTGTCAGTGCTGTGGCTTGACCTGGAAAATGCATTCGGCTCCATTCCACACAAGCTGGTTCAGTTCACTTTGACAAAACATCATGTCCCAAGCAGGTGCAGAGACCTCATCGCTGATTATTACAGCAATTTCAGGATGAGGGTCTCTTCAGGAGCAATAACATCCAGTTGGCACAAGGTGGAGATCGGTATCATCACAGGGTGTACTATCTCTGTGACATTGTTCTCCCTAGCCATGAACATGCTCACTAAGTCTGCTGAGCCAGAGTGCAGAGGGCCCCGCACGAATTCCGGACAACGGCAACCACCCATCAGGGCATTCATGGATGACCTCACAGTCATGACAGAATCAGTCCCAGGCTGCCGGTGGATTCTGAAGGGGCTTGAAGAGCTGGTGGAGTGGGCCCGGATGCGTTTCAAACCCGCCAAATCCAGATCAATGGTGCTGAGGAAAGGGAAGGTGGTGGACAAGTTCCGGTTTAACATCGCAGACACAGCCATCCCATCTATCTCAGAGAAGCCAGTCAAGAGCTTAGGAAAGGTTTTTGACTGCTCTCTGAGAGACACAACATCTATCCAGTCGACCTGCACTGAGTTGGATGGCTGGCTGAAATCCGTGGACAAGTCAGGCCTACCTGGGAAGTTTAAAGCCTGGGTCTACCAACATGGCATTCTTCCCAGGATTCTGTGGCCCCTCCTTGTCTATGCGGTCCCTATCTCAACAGTTGAAACCCTAGAGAGGAGGGTCAGCAACCACCTCCGGAGATGGCTTGGGTTACCAAGGAGCCTGAGCAGCATTGCACTCTACGGGAACACCAACAAGCTGCAACTGCCTTTCAAATCCTTGGAGGAGGAATTCAAGGTAACTAGAGCCAGAGAAGTGGTTCAATACAGGGACTCAAGTGATCCGAAGGTGGCTAAAGCAGGGATCCAAGTGAGGACTGGCAGGAAATGGAGGGCAGAGGAAGCAGTTCAAGAGGCAGAGGCAAGGCTGCGTCACAAGAGCCTGGTGGGAGTGGTCAGACGAGGTCGAGCTGGGCTAGGATTCTTTCCAACTCCCCAAATGAACACCAGGGGGAAGGAAGGGTGCCGTCTTGTTCAGGAGGAGGTGAGAGCAGCAGTGGAGGAGACAAGAACATGCAAGGCAGTGGGAATGAAGCAACAGGGAGCTTGGACGAGATGGGAGAATGCGGTTCAGAGGAAAGTGACCTGGGCTGAGCTTTGGAAAGCCGAGCCTCACCGCATCAAATTCCTAATCCAGGCAGTGTATGATGTGCTTCCAAGCCCGTCAAATCTGCACACATGGGGCATAGCAGAGACACCAGCATGCCCATTGTGTTCCAAGCGAGGAACCCTGGAACACATCCTCAGTTGCTGTACAAAGGCACTTGGAGATGGACGGTACAGGTGGAGGCATGACCAAGCCCTGAAGACCATTGCTGAAGCCATCAGCGCAGGACTGGCGTGGTCAAAGCAGTTCCGACACTCCAAGGACACCATCGCCTTTGTCAGAGCTGGGGACAAGCCAACTTCTGCCAGAAAAACATCTGCAGGCATCCTGACGTCTGCAAGAGACTGGCAGTTGTTGGTGGACCTTGAACATTAGCTGAAGTTCCCCAGCCATATTGCAGTCACCACCCTGCGACCAGACATTGTTCTTGTGTCTGAGGCCACCAAGCAAGCTGTGCTGCTGGAAGAAGCCTTTGAAAGGAAGCTCTCCAAGTACGCAGGACTGGTCAGCGACTGTCAGCAGGCTGGTTGGAGAGCAAGGTGTTTCCCGGTGGAAGTTGGATGCAGAGGATTCGCAGCCCGTTCCTTGGTCAGAGCCTTCAGCAGTTTAGGCATCGAGGGAGTGAGAAAGAGGAGAGCCATCCGCAGTACCACCGATGCGGCAGAGAGGGCCTCAAGATGGTTGTGGCTCAAAAGAGGGGAGCCATGGAGTCATGGTAGCTAGCTAGTCATCTGGACACAAGCTGGGGTCTGATCAGCCCCGGCTGGGTCACCTGGAGGAGGGCGTATGATGTTGCGAGACCAGAAACGTCCTATGATTCCAGGAACATCACTGAAGATGTGTCCAGACTAGGCATCAGTAGATGTATGTACACAGTATATATATATATATACATGTACATATACATATATACACATATATACATATGTGTGTGTGTATATATATATATATATATATATATATATATATATATATATATACATGTACATATACATATATACACATATATACATATGTGTGTATATATATATATATATATATATATATATATGTACTATACTATAAATATACTATGAACAAGTGTGTGGGGCGGTTTGAACGCAAACGAGCATGTGCATAAGTGTGCATGCACACACACACACACACACACACACACACACACACACACACACACACACACACACACACACACACACACAGATTCACATTCACCAAGTTAAACCTTGGGAGAAAGGGTGTTCGAATCATCAGGAAATACAATTCTCATAAAATACTTAAATCCAGCATATGCTCTCTAGATCAAATAATATGACATATAATAACATGTGAAGAGTAACGTAAAGTATACATGTCTCTCATATGTGATATGAATCTGTCCCCAACAAAAAGGGAATTGTTTTAGATAACCATATATATTTAATCCAGACATGACGGTGAAATATCCATATGGTTATATCTGATAGTCGCTGGTGTCCAACCGGAGCTGTGGCGTTAAGTGAGCTTCATTTAATTATCAGTCAATTACACAGGTGGTTAAGCCTCACTCAATGATCCTTCATCCAGCCCTAAACCTGTGGCTCCCCGGGTCTCAGTGGGAGAACCCAGAGAGGGGAGAGCAGAGAAGAGCCACTGAGAGACCAGGAGACACACAGGCCAAATGAGGAAGAGCTGGCTTTGACTTTACACACTCACACACTTTTATGTTGACCAGAATAAAAATTAAAAACACAACATACTCAAATACAAACAATGAATGGATATTGAATATAGAATATAGAATCTAATCAATTAAATCAACAAACTGCAATATACATTTATTCAGCCCTGGGACTTTGCAGCCCTGTAAACATATATAGAGCTGCATGGAACAGGACTTCAATAGAACAGAACATACAACGACGTTAGCATAGACAGATGAGATGGGGTCCCTCTGGGCTGTTATAGAGCGCTGTTATAGAGTAGAATACAGGCTATATAGAGCTGAGTAGTACAGGCTAAATAGAGCTGAGCTCTACAGGCTATATAGAGGTGAGTAGTACAGGCTATATAGAGCTGAGCAGTACAGGCTATATAGAGCTGAGCTCTACAGGCTATATAGAGCTGAGCTCTACAGGCTATATAGAGCTGAGCAGTACAGGCTATATAGAGCTGAGTAGTACAGGCTAAATAGAGCTGAGCTCTACAGGCTATATAGAGGTGAGTAGTACAGGCTATATAGAGCTGAGCAGTACAGGCTATATAGAGCTGAGCTCTACAGGCTATATAGAGCTGAGCAGTACAGGCTATATAGAGCTGAGCTCTACAGGCTATACAGAGCTGAGCAGTACAGGCTATATAGAGCTGAGCAGTACAGGCGTTATACAGCTGTTACATTCATAAAGCCATGAACATTATCCAGGCGTGTCAGGACGGATGCGTCTGTGTGTTCTGTTGTACTCAATGTACACGCATTCATAAATTCACACACACACACACACACACACACACACACACACACACACACACACACACACACACACACATACACACACACACACACACACACACACATAATCTCAGATTCACTGCCTCTCCCCTCTCTTTAAGCTCACACATTCTTCACAAATTAATTATAATTCATAACACAAGTACTAAACAAAGTTTAGCTTTATAAAATCACGACCACGCAGTCCAAATCGAGTTTAATGCAAAAAGGCAGATTAAACAAGCAGTAAACCAAACAAATATGACGTCTTGTTTCAAACATTTGGAATAGAATAGAATCGATTTGTGTTTAACATCAAGGAGAATTTGTCCCGCACACGCAGAGGGTCGGCAAGTACACAGTTACTGGGATGGGAGTGGGCATCATGAGCAGAAAATAAATATGTAGATATATGTATATACTGTATATATATATATATATATATATATATATATATATATATACATATATATATATATATATATATATATATATATATATATATACATATATATATGTATATATATATATATGTATATATATATATATATATATATATACATATACAGTATATATATATATATATGTATATATATATATATATGATGGAGTGGAAAATTTCACATTTCTCCAAACGAGAAGTGGTGAAAGGTTACGAGGTTCTCTGTTTTTGAAAAGAAGACACAACTGTTATTTGCAGTTATTTACCAAGTCAAATAACCGATAACGATCACTTACTGTATCGTTCTAATATGTCATGTTGGTATTGATATGGATATGGATCGTTGTTTAGTGACAACAGCTGCTATCGTTTACATTGATGCAGAGACAGCATCAATTATAATGTGACTATCAAAACGTAAGCTTTTTCTAATTGACTTCCTGATCAAACCTACATCTAAATGAAGGTTTGTAATATTGCTGAGGAGAACAATATCCATGACATAATTAGTATAAGACATCATTGGCATGATGTTTGCACACGCAAACACACACACACACACACACACTCACACACACACACACACACACTCACACACACACAGTCCTACACAATCCTGTGACAACAACAATTACAGCAAGAACAGCAGCTACTTATCTATCTCACTGCCTTTCAGAATGTAAATATACTTGGTGTATATTTGCCGTTATAAAGTCATTATTTATGCGGGGTCCATGCATGAATTGCTTCACTTCCTCTCCATGGCTCCACTGACAGAAGCCCATGAGCAACACGTGGAACAAAGCGCCCAGCCCACACGCTGCTGTGTTTATTTCAATCGGGTGACATTTGCGAATCGCCGACATGAGTGAGACGGAAGGCACACCGGCGGCTAACCTTTCGCTCGGGAAGTCTGGGAATGTACCTTCATGCTTCAATGGTTTTGTTATTGCTCTACCTTTCGTGTCTAAATCAAAGACTGGGAGATCTGCAGCATGGGCACTTTCCCCTCCTTACAAGGGTCTGATGATGGTGACATTTACAGCACACAGGGCCCGGTCCAGACCCACTATTCCAGCTGCTCCGTCCGTACACATCACACACACACACATCACACACACATCACACACACACATCACACACACACACACACACACACACACTAACACACGCACACACCAGCAACAGAACAAGAGCGTTTCAAAGGCCTTCGCACAAAAAAACCAACACATTTTCAGTGTTTATTTACAGTGTGTGTGTGTTTTTGCATAGATGTGCAAGATATTGTTTGAACCGCGGTCGGATCCCAAGGTATCCTTTTGAAGCGAGTAGCGCATGTTGTACAACAATGCCGCTGGGTCGGGAGCGTGATCCAGAAAGCGTTTTTGGTGAAAGACCAAAAAAAACGTGGAAATGCTTGAGGTGGCTCCCATCCTGTGTGACTCAGACTCAGTCCCCTCTGCAGCTCTCCACCTGCCGGGCTGAAACACAGCTGTCAGACTTTATAGCTGAGATGCATCTTCCAGCATGGATGGCGCTCACCAGTGTGTGTGTTTGGAATTAGCATGGAATTAGCATGGCCTCTGTCTTTGATCTGAAGCGTTTGCAGCATCTCATCATCATTGTTTTGGCCCTTTTTCGATTGCCTTTCATTTGGATACCTAATTTCTTTCTGGCACGCTCTCTCTCCTCTACAGGTAATATAAGGTTGGATTCCAGACCATCAGGGGTAATAGAACCGCACAGTCGCTGGGGAGTAACGGATCTTCAGCTCATCCTCAGGATGCGGTTGTGACGGGGGGGGGACCCAGGGGACAGGAAGGTCTGGAGGGCCGGAGATGATGAACCTCAGAGGGTACCCGTTATTCCGGTCTATGGGCGGGAGAGACGAGATTTACGTTGATGTGGTATTGTACGTTGCTACTGCTGATCCGGGCGCACAGTTTGGTTCAGTGTGGATGAGAACAGCAGGCCAAAAGTAGTCATTTCGCAGTGAAACTAAATAAGCTGTTTGGGCTGCACTGTGGAACAGTGTGCCAGACCCTGGAGGAGCGCTTTGTCGGGTTTATCCCAAAAACAGAAAGCAGTCGTGTCTTTAGCGGAGATTACAGACGATGAGACGCGGGGAGCAGACAATCATGTGCATGTCATTTCTTTTGTTGGGCATGTTCTCTCCTGTCAGCCCTCCCGCCCCCCCCGCCTATCACCCCAACCCTCACGCTCTGGCACGCCTCCGCTCTGTCATCACATGCTCAGCCGTCCAGTTGTGTGCAGAGAAGGTCTTTGTTTCCCGCACACGCCAGTCTGCATTACTGTACATGAAGGACGCATATTAAAAAGGTTACGCCTTTGTGTGTGTGTGTGGGTGTGTGTGAGTGTGTGAGTGTATGTGTGTGTGTGTGTGTGTGTGTGTGTGTGTGTGTGTGTGTGTGTGTGTGTGTGCATGTGTCTGTGCGTGTCTGTGTGTGTGTGCGTGTGTGTGTGTGTGTGTGTGTGTGTGTGTGTGTGCATGTGTCTGTGCGTGTCTGTGTGTGTGTGCGTGTGTGTGTGTGTGTGTGTGTGTGTGTGTGTGTGTGTGTGTGTGTGCATGTGTCTGTGCGTGTCTGTGTGTGCGTGTGTGTGTGTGTGTGTGTGTGTGTGTGTGTGTGTGTGTGTGCATGTGTCTGTGCGTGTCTGTGTGTGTGCGTGTGTGTGTGTGTGTGTGTGTGTGTGTGTGTGTGCATGTGTCTGTGCGTGTCTGTGTGTGTGTGCGTGTGTGTGTGTGTGTGTGTGTGTGTGCATGTGTCTGTGCGTGTCTGTGTGTGTGTGCTGTGTGTGTGTGTGTGTGTGTGTGTGTGTGTGTGTGCATGTGTCTGTGCGTGTCTGTATGTGTGTGCGTGTGTGTGTGTGTGTGTGTGTGTGTGTGTGTGTGTGTGTGTGTGTGTGTGTGTGTGCATGTGTCTGTGCGTGTCTGTGTGTGTGTGCGTGTGTGTGTGTGTGTGTGTGTGTGTGTGTGTGTGTGTGTGTGTGTGCATGTGTCTGTGCGTGTCTGTATGTGTGTGCGTGTGTGTGTGTGTGTGTGTGTGTGTGTGTGTGTGTGTGTGTGTGTGTGTGTGTGTGTGCATGTGTCTGTGCGTGTCTGTGTGTGCGTGTCTGTGTGTGCGTGTGTGTGTATGTATCTATCTAGCGATCGCGCTACAAGCAGCCCAGACTCTACTGTTCTATAGTCTCCGCGACAACAGTGTTCAACCTTTCAGCGTGTCACCAGCCAGCGTTTTAGAAGCAGCTTTGTGAAGGGGAGTGAGCTGGAGGGGAGTGAGCTGGAGGGTAGTGAGCTGGAGGGGAGTGAGCTGGAGGGTAGTGAGCTGGAGGGGAGTGAGCTGGAGGGTAGTGAGCTGGAGGGTAGTGAGCTGGAGGGGAGTGAGCTGGAGGGGAGTGAGCTGGAGGGGAGTGAGCTGGAGGGGAGTGAGCTGGAGGGTAGTGAGCTGGAGGGTAGTGAGCTGGAGGGTAGTGAGCTGGAGGGTAGTGAGCTGGAGGGGAGTGAGCTGGAGGGTAGTGAGCTGGAGGGGAGTGAGCTGGAGGGTAGTGAGCTGGAGGGTAGTGAGCTGGAGGGTAGTGAGCTGGAGGGTAGTGAGCTGGAGGGGAGTGAGCTGGAGGGGAGTGAGCTGGAGGGGAGTGAGCTGGAGGGGAGTGAGCTGGAGGGTAGTGAGCTGGAGGGTAGTGAGCTGGAGGGTAGTGAGCTGGAGGGTAGTGAGCTGGAGGGGAGTGAGCTGAAAGGGAATGAGCTGGAGGGTAGTGAGCTGGAGGGTAGTGAGCTGAAAGGGAATGAGCTGGAGGGTAGTGAGCTGGAGGGTAGTGAGCTGGAGGGGAGTGAGCTGAAAGGGAGTGAGCTGGAGGGGAGTGAGCTGGAGGGGAGTGAGCTGAAAGGGAGTGAGCTGGAGGGGAGTGAGCTGGAGGGTAGTGAGCTGGAGGGTAGTGAGCTGGAGGGGAGTGAGCTGGAGGGGAGTGAGCTGGAGGGTAGTGAGCTGGAGGGGAGTGAGCTGAAAGGGAGTGAGCTGGAGGGTAGTGAGCTGGAGGGTAGTGAGCTGGAGGGGAGTGAGCTGGAGGGGAGTGAGCTGGAGGGGAGTGAGCTGGAGGGTAGTGAGCTGGAGGGTAGTGAGCTGGAGGGGAGTGAGCTGGAGGGGAGTGAGCTGGAGGGTAGTGAGCTGGAGGGGAGTGAGCTGAAAGGGAATGAGCTGGAGGGTAGTGAGCTGGAGGGGAGTGAGCTGGAGGGGAGTGAGCTGGAGGGGAGTGAGCTGGAGGGGAGTGAGCTGGAGGGGAGTGAGCTGAAAGGGAGTGAGCTGGAGGGTAGTGAGCTGGAGGGGAGTGAGCTGGAGGGTAGTGAGCTGGAGGGGAGTGAGCTGGAGGGTAGTGAGCTGGAGGGGAGTGAGCTGGAGGGTAGTGAGCTGGAGGGGAGTGAGCTGAAAGGGAATGAGCTGGAGGGTAGTGAGCTGGAGGGGAGTGAGCTGGAGGGTAGTGAGCTGAAAGGGAATGAGCTGGAGGGTAGTGAGCTGGAGGGTAGTGAGCTGGAGGGGAGTGAGCTGGAGGGGAGTGAGCTGGAGGGTAGTGAGCTGGAGGGTAGTGAGCTGAAAGGGAGTGAGCTGGAGGGTAGTGAGCTGGAGGGGAGTGAGCTGGAGGGTAGTGAGCTGGAGGGGAGTGAGCTGGAGGGTAGTGAGCTGAAAGGGAGTGAGCTGGAGGGTAGTGAGCTGGAGGGGAGTGAGCTGGAGGGGAGTGAGCTGGAGGGGAGTGAGCTGGAGGGTAGTGAGCTGGAGGGGAGCGCCTTGTACCCTTATCTCCCGGGGACAGCGGCTCACACAGCGCCGGGCGTCAGGGGGAGACAACCACTGACCCCCACCCTCCCTCACCCCCCACCCCCACCCTCCCTCACCCCCCACCCCACCCTCCCTCACCCCCCACCCCCACCCCACCCTCCCCCACCCTGGCTGTGCAGCCATTAAGGCAGAGTTAATTAAACCACGGCGCGTTGGAAAGCAATGAGGGCGCAATTTGTTCGAGGCGTCGTTCAAACTAATCCATACCTCAATGCCATTTCTTATTGTTGTTGTTCAAACAGCGAGGAAAATTGTGAGCGAATAAGACGCATGTGATAGTGAGAGGTCAGCATGTGATAGTGAGAGGTCAGCATGTGATAGTGAGAGGTTAGCATGTGATAGTGAGAGGTTAGCATGTGAATTCTAGTCACGTTGAGCGGGAACACTCTGGGTATTTGTGAGTTCAAGACCTTATGTCTATCTATCGGCGTGAGGGATATAGTGTGAAAAACACCTGCAGCTGTTCCGATGCTCTCCGTGTCTCTGGGGGGGGGGGGGGGGGGGGCTGCTCAGCGGAGGCTAAATCTTCCCCCAACTCCATCATTTGACAACAGAGTTGGGGGAAGACTTTGTGTCATCCGGCATCGTCCGGTGGATACTCTGGGAGAATCTGGGTGCAGGCGACATGGAGGAAAGGTAAACATAGTTTATTTGCATACACAAACCCACACTGAAATGATACAAAGCCGGTTTCAAAAGCAGCAAAGATCCCCTTTCAGGATATCTATACCTCTAGAGGCCAGTGTGTGAACGGCCAAAGGGGTTTCTGATGTGAATCACCACCACAATATGTTGGAGCTGGATGACATGAGTGGTTTTGTGGTGCTCAAAATGCCCCCAAAAACATATTTCACACACGTCATGCAACATCCCTTTGAAGAGACAATTGTAGTGTTGCAGGATATGTACCTTTGTAATGTAATGTATATGATCTATACGTATCTATAAGTAGTATCACTAGTGGACGGGACCGACGGGATCAACCTGCAAGTAAAGCTCAAGCCAACAAAAACAAGATTATGGATTCCTACAGAATGTGTAGTCTTTCGGTGGTTGATGAGCAGGGAGTGACATACAGCTGGTCGCTGGGCTGCTTGAACCGAATGATGACAATAACTATTAAAACAAGAAAGATTCAGTCATCTAAAACGAGGAGCCCACCACAGCATATACACATAATAAGCTGGGTTGTTCCTCAGAATCACAGAAAACCAGAGTCTGCCTGGTGCCCTCACACACACACACACACACACACACACACACACACACACACAGACACACACACACACACACACACACACACACACACACACACACACACACACACACACACACAGCGTATAGGAGGTGTTGTTAGATGAGGAGAGGGGCTCAGTCCATCTGGCTCCTCCCCTCCCCTCCCTCCCCCCCCCTCCCCTCCTTCCCTCCCTCCCCTCCCTCCCTCTCTCCCTCCCCTCCCTCCCTCCCTCCCCTCCCCTCCCCTCCCTCCCTCTCCTCCCTCCCTCCCCTCCCTCCCTCTCCTCCCTCCCTCACCTCCCTCCCTCACCTCCCCTCCATTCCCCCCCTCCCCTCCTTCCCTCCCCTCCCTCCCTCCCTCCCTCTCTCCCTCCCCTCCCTCCCTCCCCTCCTTCCCTCCCTCCCCCCCCTCTGAGGTCACCACAGGGGCCGGGCGGATGTGTTTTTCTTCAAAGCAGCTAGCGGTAGAGGGTGAAAGCCCGACAACCGCGCGCGGCGGCGGTGGCGGCGCCTTCCCCCGGTCGGCCGTGGACCGGCCGGTCCGTCTCACCTGCTGTGATTCCATTACGGCGGTGGCCTGCTGCAGACGCTCTGAAGGCTTCTGTAGCATATTAAACAGATTAATAGAACAATGCTCCGGGGACCCCGCAGCCTGTCAATCCCGCTTAAAAACACAAAAGCAGAAAATTAAAAAGGCCCATGGCTGAACTCCAGCGCTGATAATAATAATAAAAAAAATAACAGAATGTGCCGGAATCTTCTTGCGTGGCGAGGGGAGGGGCTGAGGGGAGGGGCTGAGGGACGAGGGACGGGAGAACAGATGGGAAATCATTGTATTCTGCTTGCAGAACACATACAAACACACAGACTGAACATACACATGGACACAGGAGCGCACAACTGCACACAAACACAAATACACACAATACACACAATACACACAAATACACACAATACACACAATACACACAATACACACAATACACTGCAGGGCTAGCCAAACAACGTAGAAACTAGAAAAGCACAAAGAGAGAAAACTTTGCGTCTTCTATGACATTATATTTGTATTATTACAAAGTAAAAATTACAATCTTTGAAGTAATATTCAAATTCCGATTTATATTCAAAAGGATATGATATGTAATTAACCTTGACATAAGTAACTTTTACCAATAGCTCACTTGGTCACTATTAAAAAATTGCCGTTTAGATAACAGAAAAAAAAATAAAGATAAGATAAACCTTTATTAATCCCACAGGAAATTATCTATCATTCATTCTCCTTTAGTTTGTTTTCAAAAATTACTGAAAAAGGACCTTAGAGGAAACACCAGTAAAACCAAAAAAACACATTTTTTACATTATAATAAAATGTCCAATATCCACAGATCGCAGGCCGTCTTCACTCCTGAATGCAGAGGACTTGTTATTTGCTATTTGTCACTTGCTATCCTTTCACGCTTATGATCTGATCTGTTCCAGTGTCTTATTTGAAATTAAAATGTGATATTTATGGTTGATGCTACAGCATATTCTACTGTCATAAGGAACCGCAGCGCGCTGTAGTGATCTCACCCAACGTGACCAAACGCTCATTCTCCACAGCCAGAGTGCTCCGGACTACTGGGTCCCATTCAGTGGACTTGGAGGACGTGGAGAGAGCGGGAAAATACACACAATGCCTGTTTTGCGAATTACTGTTTCCAATTTCAAACAGCATGGCCTTCTCTCTGTAAACACGTGTACATTTCACCCTTGATGGCCATACATTTATGCCACATTCAAATCTCCACCGCAGAAAGACACACAGAATCGAAAG
>CM050999.1:35266966-35269466 GCA_027704905.1 Muraenolepis orangiensis
AAATACCACATAGAAACATATCCACCTGGAACATGAATAATAATGTAGTGTAATGATTTACTAGGATACGCTACAGTGTTCTCAGATGGAGCTTAACATCTGTGTGTTGGGTTCTCCAATATACACTACAGTGTTCTCAGAAGGAGCTTAGCATCTGTGTGTTGGGTTCTCCAATATACACTACAGTGTTCTCAGAAGGAGCTTAGCATCTGTGTGTTGGGTTCTCCAATATACACTACAGTGTTCTCAGAAGGAGCTTAGCATCTGTGTGTTGGGTTCTCCAATATACACTACAGTGTTCTCAGAAGGAGCTTAGCATCTGTGTGTTGGGTTCTCCAATATACACTACAGTGTTCTCAGAAGGAGCTTAGCATCTGTGTGTTGGGTTCTCCAATATACAGTGTTCTCAGAAGGAGCTTAACATCAGTGTGTTGGGTTCTTGTGAGGTGTCAGTAGGCCCACAGATGGAAGCAGGTCAGTGATAGTGCCTGATGACATAAAGAGCCTTTTCCCCAGGGCTACGTGATTACCGCACAACAGAAGCAACAGAGGCACAAGCTTCAACTGCTGCAGTATTCACTCAATTGCTCGACATTCACAAAAGAAGGACTTCTCATGTGACTCAGAAGTGACCAATCACCTCAACCCCTGAGAGCCGCCCTGGTCACAACACATGGAGGGCTTTATCTACAACTGTTGAAATAACCGCATACGCCTCATACACCTGTTGATGCTTGAATACTTGCCTGAGTATATATATATATATATATTTATTTATCTGCACATATTTAATACCCACTCTTTAAGTTATATTATTACGTTGTCTTGTCTATAAGCCTTAGGGTTATACTTTTTGTGTGGCTTGTGAATATTACATGAAAGAACTTAAATGATCCTCCTCTGCGAATGCTAGGGGTCAAGACTGTGTCTTATATCCGTGTGGGTAAATGCTAACCGTAGGTTAACTTTCCTTGTAATTGAATTTCCGACGGTATATCAAATGTGTTTTCATTGTCTAGCTCACATTAATTACAGCGACCCAGAAGAGGCCGTTGTAAGGAACGGTCAGCAGGAGTGAAGCAGTGTTCTGGGCTAATTGAATCGTACTAGACTAGCGTGAGGTCCTCTGGCGTGTCCGTCTCTCTTTGGTCTAACCAGGGCCTGTCTTCAGCATACAGGACATGTGTTAAAGGTACAGGCTCCCGGAGGTTCAGTGTAATCAAATATTACAACATTCAGAATAAACACAAACACACGGGACAATCGGCTTCTTCCAATAAGAGAAGCAGATTAAAAAATGAAACCATTCCTCACCCCGTGTGGAGAAAGGACCGAATAAACAGCACCACATCAATTTCCTGCAGTGGACGCAGCGTTCACCGGGTGACTTTTATAGCCTGAGAGTGAGAGCAGAGCCGCTATCAGCCTATTGGCTTTTATTACAGAGGGTATAATAGGGGCGGGCTGGAGTGATTTTTATACCTTTTTGTCTGACTGAGCACCAGTGTGCTTCTCCATTCTCCACCGCCGGGATTGTTATGGTGCTGCCATGTTTTTGTGCAATACAGACTATTGTCCCAGCTCTCCAAAAAAATAAATAAAAAGCCCTTCACCTCAACCAGAACCTCCTCCTCTGCCTCCTCCTCCTCCTTCTCCTCCTCTGCCTGCTCCTCCTCCTCCTCCCTGTCCTCCTACTCCCTCTCCTCCTCCTATCCTCCTCCATCTATTCCTCCTCCCCTTCTCCTCCTCCTCCCCTCGTTCTCCTTCTCCTCCTCCTTCTGCTCCCCCTCCTCCTCCTATTTCTCCTTCTTCTCCTCCTCCTCATCCTCCTTCTCCTCCCTCTGCTCCTCCTCCTCCTCCTCCTATTCCTCCTCCTATTCCTCCTCAACAGCACGTATGAAACCTATCTCTGGCCTCGAATGAAGAGCAATTTCTATCAGACTCAATCTTCTTCTCTCTCTCCGATCTTCGATCCGCTATCTGGGATCAAAATGGGGCCGCATGTTGTTGGGATTACACAATTACATTCCTTCCCCCCTGAGACTCCCCACCCAGCGTCCCAGCACAGCCCATCACTTTACACATATAACGCAGCCTTCAATCTACCAACCAAGCTATTAAGTTTTTTTTAAAACTATGTTACAAAAAAAGCTTTAGGGGGCCATGGGAGATTATGCCCACTTGAATGAACTTACAATTACAGAAGTTTTTTTGAATTATTATTAAAATGCATGATTCTAAGTGAAGCACAAATGCCCTGGTCCGCATGGCATGCAGATAGCAGGAGCTACTGAGGGGGAGGGGGGCTGGGGGTTTGTGTCTGGGATCCAGAGGATGGTTAAACCTAGACAAAGAGAGTGGGGAGGGGCTGCAGGGGAAAGTAGAAGGGAACAAGTTTGACACAGCGAGCCCAGCTCAGTGGGGGCAGCCCCAGTCACCTCTCCTCACTGCAGGCCTGACTGCAGCCCAATAGGAGAAGAACTTAATGCCACCAGGGACC
>CM050999.1:35274466-35294466 GCA_027704905.1 Muraenolepis orangiensis
TGGTTAATATCTCACCCTTTTTGGGCTGAGTGTAATCCTGTGGGTCATGGGTCATCTTGACCCTCCTAGCGCTACGCCGCGATGCTGAAGCGGGAGCAGGACATTGGTGCCAACACTAATCAGGAACCCTGCTGTGGAGTGGTGGGGACTATGAGGCTAAAGCTGTCAGAGCTTCTTCTGCAGCAGTAACTGTACTGGGAGGACTTCTACATAACCCAGATACGTCCCAGTCTGACCTCCTGCAGCCATTTAAATCTTAAGCAAGTGTTAAGGAAAAATGGAACTTGCATGAAAGGTCTCTGACATAGACGAAACTTTGTTTCAATGTTTCCATTATTTTGGTTCCCTATTGACTCAGTAGGTCCAGAGTCCTTGTCCATAGGTTTGGGACTTAACCATTTTTGTTCAGCTAATGGCTCAACCGCTCAGGAGGTAGAGCAGTTGTTCCCCTCGGCTCCGCTGCTAAAGTACGGCCACCAGACCTCCCGATTGGTCAGCTATTGTCCCGGTTTGTCAGGGATTGTCCCAGTTTCGACAAATAACCACCAAACACTAAAATGTCCCAGTTTCAACATTTACTACCAAATTGTCCCAGTTTATCACCACAATAACATAGATGTGTATCATGTTCTAACCCATGATTACCACACCCAATCAAAAAACAAACAATGCACCATGCGTCTGAATTCAAAACTGATGTGTATGTATGTGTGTCAATCAATCAACGTGTCGTTGTCATGGCTGTTGCCAGCCTCGGAGGCCTGTGGCTCCGTCTGATGGAATCTATCACACCCAAGAGAAAGTTGCTCTTTTCTAAAGACCTCCAGAAGGCCTACTATTTTCTGTGTGAAGTAGCAGGCAATGGAACTGCTGCGTTCTGTACACACTCAGAGTGCAAGAGTTCATTTCAGGTTGAGCACGGCGGAAACGGCAACATAAAAATATCCTACTATGACATTAAGCCAAACATAAGCGGTGGCTACAAGTGGGAAATCTCCCCTTTGCGACCGACTTCAGAGGGGCAAACGCCGGTGACAGTGATCTGAGGTGTGCTAACACTGGAATAATTGTCCCCATCCTGAGGAAAATGACTATGGTGTGTGCATAAGGTCATACATGTGTGCGTGTGTGCACATTTAAGGGTCCTAGTATAGGGGGTTTAAAGGTGTGGTCAGCCTATGCTAGAGGCACCCGGCAGTAACCATTTAAGGGTCCTAGTATAGGGGGTTTAAAGGTGTGGTCAGCCTATGCTAGAGGCACCTGGCAGTAACCATTTAAGGGTCCTAGTATAGGGGGTTTAAAGGTGTGGTCAGCCTATGCTAGAGGCACCTGGCAGTAACCATTTAAGGGTCCTAGTATAGGGGGTTTAAAGGTGTGGTCAGCCTATGCTAGAGGCACCTGGCAGTAACCATTTAAGGGTCCTAGTATAGGGGGTTTAAATGTGTGGTCAGCCTATGCTAGAGGCACCTGGCAGTAACCATTTAAGGGTCCTAGTATAGGGGGTTTAAAGGTGTGGTCAGCCTATGCTAGAGGCACCTGGCAGTAACCATTTAAGGGTCCTAGTATAGGGGGTTTAAAGGTGTGGTCAGCCTATGCTAGAGGCACCCGGCAGTAACCATTTAAGGGTCCTAGTATAGGGGGTTTAAAGGTCAGCCTATGCTAGAGGCACCTGGCAGTAACCATTTAAGGGTCCTAGTATAGGGGGTTTAAAGGTCAGCCTATGCTAGAGGCACCTGGCAGTAACCATTTAAGGGTCCTAGTATAGGGGGTTTAAAGGTCAGCCTATGCTAGAGGCACCCGGCAGTAACCATTTAAGGGTCCTAGTATAGGGGGTTTAAGGGTCAGCCTATGCTAGAGGCACCTGGCAGTAACTGTTGTAATGTATATGATATCTGTTTTGTGTTACACCACTAGGGGGAGCTCTAGTATAAAAGACCACCAGTATTGCACTTCTGGGCTTCCGTATTGACAAGTGAACTCTGTACATGCTACCCGCTTTTCCGATATAAACAACCAAGTCTATACTGCACTCTTTTGTGGTCCGTATCATTTCTCAAGTTACTACATATTTTGGCGACGAGGTAAACTGGAAGAGTTTTTCTTTACATTTCGTTTTTGTAAAAAAAACAGTGTGCAAACCAGCAAGAGGGCTAAGCGGCTATCTTCATGAGTGAAAACGGTGAAGAGGAGAGTGTAGACGGAGTGCCGGTGGCGGAAGGAGAGCCACGAGTTCAGATGGCCACGTTTGGAACGATCGGAGAATTTGTGGAGGGGGACGAGGACTGGACGGAGTACGAGGAAAGGTTGGGACACTTTTTCACGGCAAATGGAGTTACAGAAGAAGCTAAACAGCGTTCGATTCTCCTGAGTGTGTGCGGGGCAAGGACCTACAAACTGATACGGAACTTATCCACGCCAAGGAAACCGGGGGAAATTCCATATGCTGACCTGGTCCAGCTCGTCGGGAACCACCACAACCCAAGGCCTTCGGTAATTGTACAGCGTTTCAAATTCCACAGCCATTTTAGGAAGTCAGGTCAGTCTGTAGCGAACTTTGTTGCAGAATTAAGGCAGTTTTCAGAACACTGTGAGTTTGGGGCAGTCTTAGATGACATGCTCCGCGACAGATTAGTGTGCGGCATTAATAATGACGCCATTCAGCGCCGTTTGCTGGGGGAAACTCCACCATTGACATTCAAAAAGGCTCTTGAAACTTCTCAAGGAATGGAGATGGCGGCAAATCATGCAAAGGACATTCAAAAGGGTCAGCTAGGATCTCAATCTGTGGCTGTGCACCATGTACATAGAGAGGCTGTAAAATCAGCAAGGAGTGTTGAATGTTTTAGGTGTGGAGGGGCACACTACGCAAATAATTGCACATTTCTAGAAGCTGTTTGCCATACCTGTAATAACAAGGGGCACCTAGCGAAAAAGTGCAGGAGTGCTAAAAATAAGCCTAAAAATGAGAAATGGAGAGGCCAGAAAAATCCAGCACCCACACATTACCTTGATGAAGATGAAGGAGATGCAGCCTGTGCGTTCAACATGTTTGCTGTGGATACCAACGAAGAACCACCTATGCCCTACTATGCCACCCTGACTGTGGAAGGGAAGGACATAAAGTTTGAAATTGATTCGGGGGCTACAGCATCGGTCATCAGTGAGGAGACCTACAGGAAGACCTGGGGACACAAGCCCAGAGTGGTGCCCTATGCCATGAAGAGCAAAGTGGAGGAAGAGCTGGAGCGGTTGCAGGAGCTGGGCATCGTGGAACCTGTTCAGTTTTCAAGGTGGGCAGCACCCATCGTGCCTGTTCTGAAGCCAGATGGAACCGTACGGATTTGTGGAGACTACAAGTTGACCGTGAACCAGGTCTCAAAGCTAGAAGAGTATCCGTTGCCACGGGTGGATGACCTGTTTGCGACGCTGGCGGGAGGTAAGCTGTTCACGAAGCTTGATATGAGCCACGCTTACCAGCAGTTACTTTTAGAGGAGGATTCGAAACAATATGTCACGGTAAATACACACAAAGGATTATTCAAGTACAACCGACTAGTGTTCGGAGTGGCGTCCAGCCCTGCCATTTTCCAAAGGACAATGGACACACTTTTGCAAGGCATTCCACAGGTAGCTGTGTACTTGGATGATATTCTAATCACAGGGCCGACTGAGGCTAGGCACCTTGAAAACCTAGAGCAGGTGCTAAAGAGACTCTCAGAGGCAGGGCTACGCCTGAAACGTGAGAAGTGTGTGTTCATGGCAGAAAAAGTGACTTATCTGGGGCATATGATCACTGCAGAGGGGCTCCATCCATTAGAGGACAAAGTGCGGGCTATTAAGGAAGCTCCAAGCCCTAAGAACGTCACAGAACTCCGCTCATTCCTGGGTATGGTAAATTACTACGGGAAATTCCTGCAGGATCTCTCAAAAGTGTTATCTCCATTGTACAAGCTGCTGCACAATGAGACAAAGTGGCAGTGGTGCGCGGAGCAGGAGAAAGCATTTAAAGAAGTGAAAGAACTCCTACATTCAGCAAAGCTGCTGGTGCACTATGATCCAGAAAAAGAGATGGTGCTCTCATGTGATGCCTCCCCCTATGGTGTGGGGGCAGTCCTCTCCCATGTCATGGAAGATGGATCCGAGAGACCAGTGGGATTTGCCTCCAGGACGCTGACGGCTGCAGAGAAAGGTTACTCACAGTTAGACAAAGAGGGGCTAGCTGTGGTTTTTGCAGTAAAGCGTTTTCATCAGTATATATATGGGCGTGTGTTCAAGATCTACACCGACCATAAACCACTGATGAGCCTTTTCAGTGAGACGCGCTGTATTCCTCCGCTAGCGTCAGCAAGAATCCAACGGTGGGCACTCATCTTGTCAGCCTACCAGTACACCATTCAGTACAGAGCAGGGAGGGACAACGCAAATGCTGATGCTTTGAGTCGCCTGCCATTGCTGGAGATGCCTGCCTCTACCTTTGTGCCGCCAGAGACGGTGTTTTCTTTGGAACAGTTGTCACAGACACCTGTAAAGGCAGCCCAAGTCAAGCAGTGGACAGAGAGAGACCCAGTGCTGTCCAAAGTTAAGATGTACCTGCTACAGGGCTGGCCCAGTGTGGTTGTCAGTGAGGAACTGAAACCGTACACCAAACGCAAGACAGAACTCAGCCTACAGGATGGCTGCATTTTCTGGGGTGCAAGGGTAGTCGTCCCTCCCCCAGGTCGCTCACAGATTGTGGAAGAGATACATGAGACCCATCCAGGTGTGTCGCGAATGAAGAGCCTGGCAAGGTCCTATGTCTGGTGGCCCAAGATGGATTTAGATCTGGAGAACAAGGTGAGAGCATGCACACAATGCCAGTCCAATCAGCACATGTCACCACCAGCCCCATTGCATCCATGGGAGTGGCCAGACCACCCCTGGTCTAGACTACATCTGGACTTTGCTGGACCGTTCATGGGGGAGATGTTTCTCATAATGGTGGATGCCCACTCGAAGTGGATAGAATCACACATCATGAGCAACATAACAGCACCCACAACCATAGACCAGCTCAGACAAGTTTTTGCAATCCATGGGTTGCCTGACAGTGTAGTTACGGATAATGGTCCAACTTTCACCAGTGAGCTGTTTGGTGAGTTTATGAAACAGAATGGAATTAGGCATGTTCGTACTGCTCCTTTCCACCCAGCCTCGAATGGATTGGCAGAGCGAGCTGTCCAGACGGTGAAGGAGGGTCTGAAGCGAATGAAAGGTGACTCTCTAAAAACCAGGCTTTCCCGTTTCCTTTTTAAATACCGCCTGACTCCACAGACCACCACTGGACGTTCTCCAGCAGAGATGTTGATGGGGCGTAGGCCTAAGTCAAAGCTGGACCTGCTGCGTCCAGACATCAAGGCCATGGTGGTGAGGAAGCAGGAAAAGCAGAAGGAGGGACATGATCAACATGCACGAGAGAGATCGCTGAAACCGGGTAATATAATCTATATGAGAAATTTCAGCAATAACTACAATCAGAAATGGCTACCGGGTGTTATCCTGACGCAGAGGGGTCCTCTCTCGTATGTTGTTGAACTAACTGATGGACGAGTGTTTCGCAGACATCAAGACCACATCCGCTTGCGTCATGACACAGGCCCAGAGATCGTCAGTACCTCAGAGTTTCCCCTGGTGAGCCAGACTACTGTGGGAGTATCACCAGAGGAAAGGTCACCCGGGGAAGAGTCTGCACCCCTGGTAGAGGAGGAACAGTTGACTATGGACCCACAGACACCTCCTGTGGACCTGGCACCTGAACCACCCAAAACACCTACACCAGCAGTTCCATCTACAGCACCGGAGATCGTACGCAGGTCACAGCGTGTTCGAAGACCGCCTGACAGACTGATTCTTAGTTAGTCACTTTAAGTGCTAAATTGAATGTGTAGGTGCACATGTGTATAAAAGAAAATGACAAGTTTATTTGTATTCATGGAATGTTGAAATTTAGTGGGGGAGCAGTGTTGTAATGTATATGATATCTGTTTTGTGTTACACCACTAGGGGGAGCTCTAGTATAAAAGACCACCAGTATTGCACTTCTGGGCTTCCGTATTGACAAGTGAACTCTGTACATGCTACCCGCTTTTCCGATATAAACAACCAAGTCTATACTGCACTCTTTTGTGGTCCGTATCATTTCTCAAGTTACTACAGTAACCATTTAAGGATCTGCAGGATTTGGATATGCAGACAATTCTTATTGTAAACTCTATGTTGAGCTTCCTGAGCTTTGGCCATGTATTCTCTTGCCATGCGCCATAAGATTAGATTAGATTAGATTAGATTCAAATTGATTGTCATTGCACAGCACAAGTACAGTACAGAAAATAATTTAGCATCTAACCAGAGGGCAAATGTTGCTGTAAAGTGCATGGTAATATAAGTATAAGTCCTTAATGCAGCCATGCACCATCCCCCCGTGCCCATGCCACTAGCTGTGGCATGGGCACGGCTGGGAAGGAACCAACTCCTTACTGGAAATGGGTTCCTAGGCCTTGTCGTTCTCACCTCTAGGTGCTGCACAAACTAGCCAGGGGCCTGGTAGGTCTACCAGAGTCACCTCTTGTGCAGACGAATGCATGGAACTTGGAGCTAGACAGAAACTCTTTAAGGTCACAGCTGCCGGGAGTTGTACTGAATCTGACAATGCTGGAAGGATAATCCCTGACGTATATATGCAGGTCACTAGTTCACCACTAGTTCATCAATTTGGGCTATTTGTCTCAGCAGTTGAGGTTGTATGAGGGACCATGGCTCTCGAGTCCCACTTATTACACAGTCGGGAAAAAAGAATTCCAATTGATGTAGAATAATCGAGAGAAAGTCAATTGGAAAGAGTTTGATGCTGAAAAGAGCTTTGGTGGAAACCATATTTTGTTATTATATGAGATTAATTAATTAATTCAGTGGTTTATACATTTAATTTCCATGAATGACCCCATTATCTTTGGAATTGTACATATGGTTAAGCTTAGAAGCCACGATGCTGACTTAGCTCCAATGAAGGAACCCTTTTTTAGACTTAAACTTGCATTGTCAAGTCTTACAGAAGATACTGTCCTTTTAACTGATGCACTGTACGCCTACACACTGCCAGGGAAGGACGTGGCACCCAATTCCTCCCCCCCTCTCAGCGGCCCTAGATGGAGCATTCCGGTTCATTTCAATACACTGCACGGGGTCCAGTGAAATTGGCAGGGTAAATAGGAATTGCTGTTTGTTTCCTATGTCTCAGCTGTTGTTTTCTTCCTTACCACGCCTAACCTTTCAAACCTTACCACGCCTAACCTCTCAAACCTTACCACGCCTAACCTTTCAAACCTTACCACGCCTAACCTTTCAAACCTTACCACGCCTAACCTTTCAAACCTTACCACGCCTAACCTTTCAAACCTTACCACGCCTAACCTTTCAAACCTTACCACGCCTAACCTTTCAAACCTTACCACGCCTAACCTTTCAAACCTTATCACGCCTAACCTCTCAAACCTTACCACGCCTAACCTTTCAAACCTTACCACGCCTAACCTTTCAAACCTTACCACGCCTAACCTTTCAAACCTTACCACGCCTAACCTTTCAAACCTTACCACGCCTAACCTTTCAAACCTTACCACGCCTAACCTTTCAAACCTTACCACGCCTAACCTTTCAAACCTTACCACGCCTAACCTTTCAAACCTTACCACGCCTAACCTTTCAAACCTTACCACGCCTAACCTTTCAAACCTTACCACGCCTAACCTTTCAAACCTTACCACGCCTAACCTTTCAAACCTTACCACGCCTAACCTCTCAAACCTTACCACGCCTAACCTTTCAAACCTTACCACGCCTAACCTTTCAAACCTTACCACGCCTAACCTTTCAAACCTTACCACGCCTAACCTTTCAAACCTTACCACGCCTAACCTTTCAAACCTTACCACGCCTAACCTTTCAAACCTTACCACGCCTAACCTTTCAAACCTTACCACGCCTAACCTTTCAAACCTTACCACGCCTAACCTTTCAAACCTTACCACGCCTAACCTTTCAAACCTTACCACGCCTAACCTTTCAAACCTTACCACGCCTAACCTTTCAAACCTTACCACGCCTAACCTTTCAAACCTTACCACGCCTAACCTTTCAAACCTTACCACGCCTAACCTTTCAAACCTTACCACGCCTAACCTTTCAAACCTTACCACGCCTAACCTTTCAAACCTTACCACGCCTAACCTTTCAAACCTTACCACGCCTAACCTTTCAAACCTTACCACGCCTAACCTTTCAAACCTTACCACGCCTAACCTTTCAAACCTTACCACGCCTAACCTTTCAAACCTTACCACGCCTAACCTCTCAAACCTTACCACGCCTAACCTTTCAAACCTTACCACGCCTAACCTTTCAAACCTTACCACGCCTAACCTCTCAAACCTTACCACGCCTAACCTTTCAAACCTTACCACGCCTAACCTTTCAAACCTTACCACGCCTAACCTTTCAAACCTTACCACGCCTAACCTTTCAAACCTTACCACGCCTAACCTTTCAAACCTTACCACGCCTAACCTTTCAAACCTTACCACGCCTAACCTTTCAAACCTTACCACGCCTAACCTTTCAAACCTTACCACGCCTAACCTTTCAAACCTTACCACGCCTAACCTCTCAAACCTTACCACGCCTAACCTTTCAAACCTTACCACGCCTAACCTTTCAAACCTTACCACGCCTAACCTTTCAAACCTTACCACGCCTAACCTTTCAAACCTTACCACGCCTAACCTTTCAAACCTTACCACGCCTAACCTTTCAAACCTTACCACGCCTAACCTTTCAAACCTTACCACGCCTAACCTTTCAAACCTTACCACGCCTAACCTTTCAAACCTTACCACGCCTAACCTCTCAAACCTTACCACGCCTAACCTCTCAAACCTTACCACGCCTAACCTTTCAAACCTTACCACGCCTAACCTTTCAAACCTTACCACGCCTAACCTTTCAAACCTTACCACGCCTAACCTTTCAAACCTTACCACGCCTAACCTTTCAAACCTTACCACGCCTAACCTTTCAAACCTTACCACGCCTAACCTCTCAACCTTACCACGCCTAACCTTTCAAACCTTACCACGCCTAACCTCTCAAACCTTACCACGCCTAACCTTTCAAACCTTACCACGCCTAACCTCTCAAACCTTACCACGCCTAACCTTTCAAACCTTACCACGCCTAACCTTTCAAACCTTACCACGCCTAACCTTTCAAACCTTACCACGCCTAACCTTTCAAACCTTACCACGCCTAACCTTTCAAACCTTACCACGCCTAACCTTTCAAACCTTACCACGCCTAACCTTTCAAACCTTACCACGCCTAACCTTTCAAACCTTACCACGCCTAACCTTTCAAACCTTACCACGCCTAACCTTTCAAACCTTACCACGCCTAACCTTTCAAACCTTACCACGCCTAACCTTTCAAACCTTACCACGCCTAACCTTTCAAACCTTACCACGCCTAACCTTTCAAACCTTACCACGCCTAACCTTTCAAACCTTACCACGCCTAACCTTTCAAACCTTACCACGCCTAACCTTTCAAACCTTACCACGCCTAACCTTTCAAACCTTACCACGCCTAACCTTTCAAACCTTACCACGCCTAACCTTTCAAACCTTACCACGCCTAACCTTTCAAACCTTACCACGCCTAACCTTTCAAACCTTACCACGCCTAACCTTTCAAACCTTACCACGCCTAACCTTTCAAACCTTACCACGCCTAACCTTTCAAACCTTACCACGCCTAACCTTTCAAACCTTACCACGCCTAACCTTTCAAACCTTACCACGCCTAACCTTTCAAACCTTACCACGCCTAACCTTTCAAACCTTACCACGCCTAACCTTTCAAACCTTACCACGCCTAACCTTTCAAACCTTACCACGCCTAACCTTTCAAACCTTACCACGCCTAACCTTTCAAACCTTACCACGCCTAACCTTTCAAACCTTACCACGCCTAACCTTTCAAACCTTACCACGCCTAACCTTTCAAACCTTACCACGCCTAACCTTTCAAACCTTACCACGCCTAACCTTTCAAACCTTACCACGCCTAACCTTTCAAACCTTACCACGCCTAACCTTTCAAACCTTACCACGCCTAACCTTTCAAACCTTACCACGCCTAACCTTTCAAACCTTACCACGCCTAACCTTTCAAACCTTACCACGCCTAACCTTTCAAACCTTACCACGCCTAACCTTTCAAACCTTACCACGCCTAACCTTTCAAACCTTACCACGCCTAACCTTTCAAACCTTACCACGCCTAACCTTTCAAACCTTACCACGCCTAACCTTTCAAACCTTACCACGCCTAACCTTTCAAACCTTACCACGCCTAACCTTTCAAACCTTACCACGCCTAACCTTTCAAACCTTACCACGCCTAACCTTTCAAACCTTACCACGCCTAACCTTTCAAACCTTACCACGCCTAACCTTTCAAACCTTACCACGCCTAACCTTTCAAACCTTACCACGCCTAACCTTTCAAACCTTACCACGCCTAACCTTTCAAACCTTACCACGCCTAACCTTTCAAACCTTACCACGCCTAACCTTTCAAACCTTACCACGCCTAACCTTTCAAACCTTACCACGCCTAACCTTTCAAACCTTACCACGCCTAACCTTTCAAACCTTACCACGCCTAACCTTTCAAACCTTACCACGCCTAACCTTTCAAACCTTACCACGCCTAACCTCTCAAACCTTACCACGCCTAACCTTTCAAACCTTACCACGCCTAACCTCTCAAACCTTACCACGCCTAACCTTTCAAACCTTACCACGCCTAACCTTTCAAACCTTACCACGCCTAACCTTTCAAACCTTACCACGCCTAACCTTTCAAACCTTACCACGCCTAACCTTTCAAACCTTACCACGCCTAACCTTTCAAACCTTACCACGCCTAACCTTTCAAACCTTACCACGCCTAACCTTTCAAACCTTACCACGCCTAACCTTTCAAACCTTACCACGCCTAACCTTTCAAACCTTACCACGCCTAACCTTTCAAACCTTACCACGCCTAACCTTTCAAACCTTACCACGCCTAACCTTTCAAACCTTACCACGCCTAACCTTTCAAACCTTACCACGCCTAACCTTTCAAACCTTACCACGCCTAACCTTTCAAACCTTACCACGCCTAACCTTTCAAACCTTACCACGCCTAACCTTTCAAACCTTACCACGCCTAACCTTTCAAACCTTACCACGCCTAACCTTTCAAACCTTACCACGCCTAACCTTTCAAACCTTACCACGCCTAACCTTTCAAACCTTACCACGCCTAACCTTTCAAACCTTACCACGCCTAACCTTTCAAACCTTACCACGCCTAACCTTTCAAACCTTACCACGCCTAACCTTTCAAACCTTACCACGCCTAACCTTTCAAACCTTACCACGCCTAACCTTTCAAACCTTACCACGCCTAACCTTTCAAACCTTACCACGCCTAACCTTTCAAACCTTACCACGCCTAACCTTTCAAACCTTACCACGCCTAACCTCTCAAACCTTACCACGCCTAACCTCTCAAACCTTACCACGCCTAACCTCTCAAACCTTACCACGCCTAACCTCTCAAACCTTACCACGCCTAACCTCTCAAACCTTACCACGCCTAACCTCTCAAACCTTACCACGCCTAACCTTTCAAACCTTCAAACACAACCGTTCTTTCTTCCTCTCGGAGATGCAAACAAACACTCAGAGTCAAAGGGAGTGGGAGGGAGAGAGAGAGGGGGGGGGAGAGAGAGAGCAGAGAGAGAGAGAGAGAGAGAGAGAGAGAGAGAGAGAGAGAGAGAGAGAGAGAGAGAGAGAGAGAGAGAGAGAGAGAGAGAGAGAGAGAGAGAGGGGGGGGGAGAGAGAGAGCGAGAGAGAGCGAGAGAGAGAGAGAGAGAGAGAGAGAGAGAGAGAGAGAGAGAGAGAGAGAGAGAGAGAGAGAGAGAGAGAGAGGGGGCGGAGAGAGAGAGAGAGAGAGAGAGAGAGAGAGAGAGAGAGAGAGAGAGAGAGAGAGAGAGAGAGAGAGAGAGAGAGAGAGAGAGAGAGAGAGAGAGAGAGAGAGAGAGGGGGGGGGAGAGAGAGAGCAGAGAGAGAGAGAGAGAGAGAGAGAGAGAGAGAGAGAGAGAGAGAGAGAGAGAGAGAGAGAGAGAGAGAGAGAGAGAGGAGGGAGGAGAGAGAGAGAGAGAGAGAGAGAGAGAGAGAGAGAGAGAGAGAGAGAGAGAGAGAGAGAGAGAGAGAGAGAGAGAGAGAGGAGAGAGAGAGAGAGAGAGAGAGAGAGAGAGAGAGAGAGAGAGAGAGAGAGAGAGGAGAGAGAGAGAGAGAGAGAGAGAGGAGAGAGAGAGAGAGAGAGAGAGAGAGAGAGAGAGAGAGAGAGAGAGAGAGAGAGAGAGAGAGAGAGAGAGAGAGAGAGAGAGAGAGAGAGAGAGAGAGAGAGAGGGGGAGAGAGAGAGAGCAGAGAGAGAGAGAGAGAGAGAGAGAGAGGAGAGAGAGAGAGAGAGAGAGAGAGGAGAGAGAGAGAGAGAGAGAGAGAGAGAGAGAGAGAGAGAGAGAGAGAGAGAGAGAGAGAGAGGGGGGGAGAGAGAGAGCAGAGAGAGAGAGAGAGAGAGAGAGAGAGAGAGAGGAGAGAGAGAGAGAGAGAGAGAGAGAGAGAGAGAGAGGAGAGAGAGAGAGAGAGAGAGAGAGAGAGAGAGAGAGAGAGAGAGAGGGAGAGAGAGAGAGAGAGAGAGAGAGAGAGCACAGAGAGAGCACAGAGAGAGAGCAGAGAGCAGAGAGCACAGAGAGAGAGCAGAGAGAAAGAGCAGAGCACAGATAGAACAGAGAGAGAGAGAGAGCACAGAGAGAGAGAGAGAGAGAGAGAGAGAGAGAGAGAGAGAGAGAGAGGAGAGAGAGAGAGAGGAGAGAGAGAGAGAGAGAGAGAGAGAGAGAGAGAGAGGAGAGAGAGAGAGAGAGAGAGCACAGAGAGAGCACAGAGAGAGAGCAGAGAGCAGAGAGCACAGAGAGAGAGAGAGAGAGAGGAGAGAGAGAGAGAGAGAGAGAGAGAGAGAGAGAGAGAGAGAGGAGAGAGAGAGAGAGAGAGAGAGAGAGAGAGAGAGAGAGAGAGAGAGAGAGAGAGAGAGCACAGAGAGAGCACAGAGAGAGAGCAGAGAGCACAGAGAGAGAGAGCACAGAGAGAGAGCAGAGAGAAAGAGCAGAGCACAGAGAGAACAGAGAGAGAGAGAGCACAGAGAGAGAGAGAGAGAGAGAGAGAGAGAGAGAGAGAGAGAGAGAGAGAGAGAGAGAGAGAGAGAGAGAGAGAGAGAGAGAGAGAGAGAGCACAGAGAGAGAGCAGAGAGAGAGAGCACAGAGAGAGAGCAGAGAGAAAGAGCAGAGCACAGAGAGATAGAGAGAGCACAGAGAGAGAGAGAACAGAGAGAGAGAGGGGGAGAGAGAGAGAGCACAGAGCGAGAGAGAGAGCACAGAGAGAGAGCAGAGAGCAGAGAGAGAGAGAGCACAGACAGAGAGAGCAGAGCACAGAGAGAGCAGAGCACAGAGAGAGAGCAGAGAGCAGAGAGAGAGAGAGCACAGACAGAGAGAGCAGAGCACAGAGAGAGAGAGCGAGATGCCACCTCCTTCATCCTGTGTTTTAGGCTAAACATGCGAATGATAACCAAGAAGCATTAGCTGGTGATTGAGAGTCCTGGTCCGCGGGGGGAGGAGTCAGCAGGCAACAGAGGGCTCTCCTCCTAATTAAAGGGCAATAAGTCACTAGCTGTTTAACTGTGCCACGCATGTGGTCGCTTGCCTCCTCCTGAAAAATAAAAGGATGAAGAGATGAGGGGGGAGCTTGAGGGATGGGGCGCGGTGAGGAGAGGCAGAGGACGGGAGGAAGGAGAGAGGGACTAATGACAGATTCACACACACATGCATCAGCAGTGAGACCGAGGGGAGAGAGGGTGGGTGAGACAGCTTACCCTCGCTTATTCCTTATTGGGCCAGACACAAATTCAACACATGACACAAGGCATTATCGTAGCGCACAGTGCAGCTGGAAACTTTAACCGTTAACAAGAATAAGACAAAAAAGAAAGAAGAAAGAAAAATATATAGTCTAATTTCCGTCTTTGTAATTCCTCTTGTATTTACTCCAATGTTGATTATAAGCTTTGATTTTACTCAGCCTCACTTGTAAATCACGTTGGAGAAAAGCTGCTAAATGACTAAATGGTTCATCATTTGACCATTTCATTTCAAGCTTACCCCAGTCGTATTACCATTTTTAATTAAAAGTACATTTTACGCCAATACTTCTCCTCTAATCGGCTTCGAACAAAACACATTCCGCCGTGGCTTTGGCGAGTGATTTTCATCAAGTAAACGTGCTTCTGGTGCATCTGATTTCAGTCCGTTGGTCTGGGGTGAGCAGTCCTACGTGTGACCCCAGAAGGTCCACACACCCACACATGTGCCTCTTCAATCCAACCGCTAAACCCTGCGTTTGCTAATAGAGCTGCAACACAATTAGCAATCCCTGCGTTGTTGCTTCAGAGGAGGAGGAGGAGGAGGAGGAGGAGGGGGAGGAGGAGGGGGAGGAGGAGGAGGAGGAGGAGGAGGAGGAGGAGGAGGAGGAGGAGGAGGAGGAGGAGGAGGAGGAGGGCGGTTCATAGCTTACTTTTCACAGCACACATGCTAACACAGATAAACGTGATGACATACAGGATAGTAATTGGGAGACCGTGACTCACTTATTTTGTACGACAATTAATTTTATTTTTTTTCCTCCCAGCCAATAAACGAATGCAGTTACACGATTGAATTAATGAGCAGAGTGAATTTCCTTTTGTTATTTTCCCCGGCCTTTTGTTTTAGTTCTGTTGTGATCGTTAAACATTTGAATTTGAAACAATTCAAATGGTTTACGATTGTCTCTTCTATTTACTTTCTAAATGAATCTCTAGTTCTAGTCCAAGGAATTGATAGGAACCTTCAATCACCATTTATTAATGATCGTCTACGCTTCCTGTAAAACATTATCACAATAATAGATTATTATCTATTGGGAATATGGTTGCATTTGCACAAAAAAATGCTAAATGTAAATATGTGTTGTATATAATATTATTAGACAAATGTGTATTCTGTCATACTTCATAATGAATTACTTTGGGCTATTCCTGTGATATTAATATAAAAATATTCAAAATAAATGTAAATGTAATAACTAACTCTATCATAAAATAGAACGTGTTCTGTGGACGTTAAAGACAACACAGAACAAAACATCTTGACCAGCAGAGAAAAATACTTTAAAAAAGACATAGCATTTAGTGTTGTTATTGGAGGGCACTGAGCTGCTCTATGAGTGTCCTTGTGTGTTCCCATCAGATGTAAGGACAGGGTTTGGTAGAACTGCTGCTCAAGGAGGTTGGCCTGTCGGTTCAAACGGCTTCACACCTCGTTCTAAAACATACTGGTTTTCTGGGTCAAAACACAGTATTACTGGTGCAGGTTGGCTTTTATGTATAAATATGTATACTGTATACTCTTTATACTGTATATATATATACTGTATATCTATATATACAGTATAAGAGAATATATATATATATTTATATTTATATATAAACAGTATAAAGAGTATACTGTTTGTATACAAATATATATATATAAATGGAACACTAGATCTAAACCACTTGGCTAGATACAGAGTATTTCCCTCTATTTAACTTTACAAATAATCTTAATTCTGAGATTGCAGAAATAGAGAAATATTATATAATACAACATATTGCAGCTGTAGAGGCATTAAAGGGGTGTGGCCACACGGCTCCTGTCTCTAATTGGAGGACTCCTTGAGCCCGCCTTAAAGAACAGCGTCATCGTGTCATCGTGTTGTTATCGTCATTGATTTCTGATTATCTTTCATCTTTACTGTTATGGTTCATCTTTAGTATGAATGAAGCTTGAGCCGGAACACATACCAGACGCTTAAAACCTTCTCAATGAAACACAGTCCAGAAGGTTTTACAGCATATCCATTTTGAGCATACGTTTACCTATCCAATGTGTTACTGTATTAATGTGTTATGATGACCCTATGAAGGTCGGGTGTACAGGGATGCACCAGGGCCTATGAGGGTTGATACACAGTTAGGGCATGTAGCATGTAGCATGTAGCATGTAGTATGTAGCATGTAGCATGTACCATATACCATGTACCGTGTACCACGCGCCATGTACCGTGTGCCATGTACCGTGTACCATGTGCCATGTACCATGTACCATGTATCATGGGCCGTGTACCATGTACCATGTACCATGTACCATGGGCCGTGTACCATGTACCATGTACCATGGGCCGTGTACCGTGTGCCATGTACCAGGTACCAGGTACCATTTACCATGTAAGTATGTACCATGTACCATGTACCGTGTACCATGTACCATGTACCATGTGCCATGTACCATGTACCATGTACCGTGTACCATGTACCATGTACCATGTACCGTGTACTGTGTACCATGTACCATGTACCATGTACCATGTACCATGTGCCATGTACCGTGTACCATGTACCATGTACCATGGGCCATGTACCATGTACCATGTGCCATGTACCATGTACCATGTACCGTGTACCATGTACTGTGTACCGTGTGCCATGTACCAGGTACCATTTACCATGTAAGTATGTACCATGTACCATGTACCATGTACCAGGTACCATGTACCATGTACCATGTAAGTATGTACCATGTACCATGTACCATGTACCATGTAAGTATGTACCATGTACCATGTACCATGTAAGTATGTACCATGTACCATGTACCATGTAAGTATGTACCATGTACCATGTACCATGTAAGTATGTACCATGTACCATGTACCGTGGGCTATGTACCATGGGCCATGGGCCGTGTACCATATACCGTGTACCATGTATCGTGTACCATGTACCTTGTTTCGCATACTGTGTACCATGTACCATGTACCATGTACCACGTATCATGGGCCATGTACCATGTACCGCGTATCGCATATTGTGTACCATGTACCAGGTACCATGTACCATGTAAGTATGTACCATGTACCATGGGCTATGTACCATGGGCCATGGGCCGTGTACCATGTACCGTGTACCATGTACCGTGTACCATGTACCGTGTACCATGGGCCGTGTACCATGTACCTTGTTTCGCATACTGTGTACCATGTACCATGTACCATGTACCACGTATCATGAGCCATGTACCTTGTTTCGCATACTGTGTACCATGTACCATGTACCACGTATCATGGGCCATGTACCATGTACCGCGTATCGCATATTGTGTACCATGTACCGTGTACCATGTACCATGTACCATGTAAGTATGTGCCATGTACCATGGGCTGTGTACCATGGGTACCATGTACCATGTAAGTATGTAAGTATGTACCATGTAAGTATGTAAGTATGTAAGTATGTACCATGTACCATGTACCATGGGCTGTGTACCATGGGCCATGGGCCATGTACCAGGTACCATGTACCATGGGACGTGTACCATGTACCGTGTACCATGTACCTTGTTTTGCGTTCTGTGTACCATGTACCATGTACCATGTATCATGGGCCGTGTACCATGTACCGCGTACCGCGTACTGTGTACCATGTACCACGTACCATGTACCATGTACCATGTATCATGGGCCGTGTACCATGTACTACGTACCGCGTACCGCGTACTGTGTACCATGTACCGTGTACCATGTACCATGTACCAGGTGCCGTGTACCATGTACCATGGGCCATGTACCGTGTACCATGTACCAGGTACCAGGTACCAGGTACCGTGTACCAGGTACCATGTACCAGGTGCCGTGTACCATGTACCATGTACCATGTACCGTGTACCATGTACCATGGGCCATGTACCGTGTACCATGTACCAGGTACCAGGTACCGTGTACCATGTACCAGGTACCATGTACCATGTACCAGGTGCCGTGTACCATGTACCATGTACCATGTACCGTGTACCATGTACCAGGTGCCGTGTACCATGTACCAGGTGCCGTGTACCATGTACCATGTACCATGTGCCAGGTACTGTGTACCATGTACCATGTACCGTGTACCATGTACCATGTACCAGTGTACCGTGTACCATGTACCATGTACCAGTGTACCATGTACCATGTACCAGGTACCAGGTACCATGTACCAGGTGCCGTGTACTATGTACCATGGGCCATGTACCGTGTACCATGTACCATGTACCATGTACCAGGTACCGTGTACCATGTACCATGTACCGTGTACCATGTACCATGTACAGTACCAGGTACCATGTACCATGTACCAGGTGCCGTGTACTATGTACCATGGGCCATGTACCATGTACCAGGTACCAGGTACTGTGTACCAGGTGCTGTGTACCATGTACCATGTACCATGTATCATGTACCGTGTACCAGGTACCAGGTACCGTGTACCATGTACCAGGTGCCGTGTACCATGTACCATGGGCCATGTACCATGTACCGTGTACCATGTACCAGGTGCCGTGTACCATGTACCAGGTACCAGGTACCGTGTACCATGTACCAGGTACCGTGTACCATGTACCATGTACCATGTGCCGTGTACCAGGTACCAGGTACCAGGTACCGTGTGCCATGTACCATGTACCATGTACCAGGTGCCGTGTACCATGTACCATGTACCATGTACCAGGTACCGTGTACCATGTACCATGTGCCGTGTACCATGTACCAGGTACCAGGTACCATGTACCATGTACCAGGTACCAGGTACTGTGTACCATGTACGTGTACCATGTACCAGGTACCAGGTACCGTGTACCATGTACCAGGTACCGTGTACCGTGTACCATGTACCAGGTACCAGGTACCGTGTACCATGTACCAGGTACCAGGTACCGTGTCTGGAGCACCAGGACCAGGAGTGTTTCAGACCAGTGTGTGGGAACCCCCAGCAGAGTGGAAGCTAATCAGGATTGAGAAAGCAATCTCCTTCCCACAGATCTCACTCCATTACGGGCCTTAAAGCTTGTAATGGGAGGGCTATGGTGACATATGGAAAGCAAGTCTGTCAGGGCTACTACAGAAATACAATCTCTATTATAGATTGTACTTGTTGTATATGATGTCAACTTATAGCGAGAGAAAATATAACTTAAAGGCTGAATAATTACAACCGTGCTTGTAACAAAAACCAGCTTCTGCAAACACATATAACACCAATCATTTAAAAAATATATTGTACAAAAGCTTTATTGATGCCCTCCAAAGACAGACAAAGGACATTATAGCCATGGACATCACGCTGCCATTTAGCAATGAATAAATTAGCCACTGCTAAATCAATGCGGCCCCGTTTTATTACAATAAAGAGCGTTAGAGCATACCCAGCTAATGCCACCACAGTCCAGCGCTTTCAGTAAATAATATTACAGAAGGGAGAAAAAACAGCCCCTGACACAAGACTCTGTGTCATCGTTCTCTGGGGCCTCAATCCATCCGGTGAACTGCAGTTACAAAGCAGATAAGACAGAATCCATCCCCCTGCTCCCAGCTGGGACCAGCTAGCACGCCAAGCACCAGCGACGTTATATTAGCCATTATTAGCCATGATTAGCTCAACTTTCTTCTTTTTCTTTTGTGTTTACAAAATGAGGTGACACTATATATATATATGCAACTATTGCCTATATAGTTACAAACTAAAGTACACCTAAAATCATGATCATCTACAAATAATTGTATCCCAATTATCTCAATCAATATATTTAGTTTGATTAATCAATTGCTTATCAAGTCATTACAAATTAACATAAAGTACAAATGGCCTGATTATTATATCCTCCACTGTGTCTTATAAAATACAAGGCTTACAT
>CM050999.1:35301966-35339466 GCA_027704905.1 Muraenolepis orangiensis
ACACACACACACGCACACACGCACACACGCATGCACGCACAGAGACACACACGCGTTGAAAGATTTCCTGACAGACAAGTGTACAGTATTGAATATGAGTGCAGTCATGCTGATACTACACAGGTTCTAAATCAGTGCACTGAAACACACACACACCCCACTCACACACCCCACACACACACCCCACTCACACACCCCACACACACACCCCACACACACACCCCACTCACACACCCCACACACACACCCCACACACACACCCCACACACACACCCCACACACACACCCCACTCACACACCCCACACACACACCCCACACACACACCCCACACACACACCCCACACACACACCCCACACACACACCCCACTCACACACCCCACACACACACCCCACACACACACCCCACACACACACCCCACACACACACCCCACTCACACACCCCACACACACACCCCACACACACACCCCACACACACACCCCACTCACACACCCCACACACACACCCCACACACACACCCCACACACACACACCCCACTCACACACCCCACACACACACACCCCACACACACACCCCACTCACACACCCCACACACACACCCCACACACACACCCCACTCACACACCCCACACACACACCCCACACACACACCCCACACACACACCCTCTAGCCAACTTGTTAACACCAACGTCTGTCGAGCCAGACTCGAGATGAATGCAGAACATCCCCTTGATTATATGTTTGTATATAATAGACACAGACACACACACACACACACACACACACACACACACACACACACACACACACACACACACATACCCTGGTCGCTGGTTGCTGGTTTTAGTTTCATCTTATTTTTTGACAAATCCACACTCTCTCTCTCTCTCTCTCTCTCTCTCCTCTCTCTCTCTCTCTCTCTCTCTCTCTCTCTCTCTCTCTCTCTCTCTCTCTCTCACTTCAACACACACACTCTCTCCCCCTACCACACACTCTCTCTCTCTCTCTCTCTCTCTCTCTCTCTCTCTCTCTCTCTCTCTCTCTCTCTCTCTCTCTCTCTCTCTCTCACTTCAACACACACACTCTCTCCCCCTACCACTCTCTCTCTCTCTCTCTCTCTCTCTCTCTCTCTCTCTCTCTCTCTCTCTCTCTCTCTCTCTCTCTCTCTCTCTCTCTCTCTCTCTCTCTCTCACTTCAACACACACACTCTCTCCCACTACCAAACACACTCTCTCTCTCTCTCACTACCAAACACACACTCTTTCTATCTAACTACCACACACACTCTCACTCTCTCACTACCACACACACTCTCTCTCTCTCTCTCACTACCACACACACTCTTTCTATCTAACTACCACACACACTCTCACTCTCTCACTACCACACACACTCTCTCTCTCTCTCTCACTTCCACACACACTCTTTCTATCTAACTACCACACACACACTCTCTCTCTCACTACCACACACTCTCTCTCTCTCTCTCTCTCTCTCTCTCTCTCTCTCTCTCTCTCTCTCTCTCTCTCTCTCTCTCACTTCCACACACACTCTCTCCATTTGTTGTAACGGGTGAACTCAAATTTAGTTTTTTAACTGTATATTCTGCCACATATGTGAAAAATAACATATTGCCCGCACAAACTTCCTGAGATGTGTAGTGAAATAACCGAGGACAGGAGGAGCGAGGACTCAAGGAAAGACGGTGGCACCAGCTGGCTCCGCGGTGGAGATCTGCTCCTGCCAAAATCAGCTCCTTCACCCTCTACCCTCTAAGAGATGCCCCCGTGTAGCGTCTGAAGGAGCACTCCAGGCCCCCCCCTCTGTATTGTACGGGCCCTGCATCGCAGGTGCACTTCTCCATCCCAATTTACTCTTTAGCCGCTCCTTCACATCTCACAGCTCAGGCCCCAGAATGCTCGCCCTAAATTAAACGGGCCTAAGAGGCTGCAGACTGATTTAATCAGCCAGACTCTTCTTCTTCTTTTTTTACAAACGGTGAAGTCGCTTACAATTAACGTGGAGTTGAACCGTTATCAATGTTGATATGATTGAAAGATGCAGTTATCAAATGAGGAAAATAATTGTGGTTTCCGAAGATTTGAAAAATGACAAACCATCAACCATGCTCGTGATTCAGGTGATTAAAGGTTCAGGGTGTTGTCTGAGTGCATGAGTGTGTGTGTGTGTGTGTGTGTGTGTGTGTGTGTGTGTGTGTGTGTGTGTGTGTGTGTGTGTGTGTGTGTGTGTGTGTGTGTGTGTGTGTGTGTGTGTGTGTGTGTGTGTGTGGTGTGTGTGTGTGTGTGTGTGTGTGTGTGTGTGTGTGTGTGTGTGTGTGTGTGTGTGTGTGTGTGTGTGTGTGTGTGTGTGTGTGTGTGTGTGTGTGTGCGCGCGCGTGGCGTGGCGTGGCGTGAGAGAGTTTTTTTGTCTGTAAGTCAGAGATTCAAGGCTCCCCCCCTGGAAAGATGGAAGACAGGAAGTTGACAAACACTCATTCAGCTGAATCAATTAAAGGTGGCCCCCATTATTTCAAAAGTCAACCGAGTGACAGAGCGAGAGGCAGACAGTGAGCGGCACAACAAGCTGCCCCTAAGGCTTGGAACAGGATTCCTTGGCTGAATAGAACACACTTCTCTCACACAGCCAGGGGATGTTTGGCTTTTTTCCCTTCCCGGCACAATGGGCAACCAATCAATACCAACGCCGCATGTATGGAATTTCCCATTACCCCAAAAAATATCGGCGACCTTGAGAAGCCGGCGCGCGTCGATGGCGTCCGCCTGGAAAGAATCCAAAACAACAGTTCAGTCAAGTCGGGTTTGGAAGTGGACGTTTTTTGTTTGCTGCAGACTTAAGCACACTTCTGCCCCCCCACCACACACACACACACACACAAACACGCACAAACACGCACACACACACACACACACGCACACACACACACATACAAGCACACGCACACCAAGAGACTCCCAAGTGTGCAGACATAGCAAGTGTAAATTCTATCCATTTAGTGTGGTCAATTTTAGAGGAGAAAACAAACCCTAGTGTTTCTGTTTGGGTAACTGATTGTACCCCCCCCCCCTCCCCCCTCTCAACCTCAACTCTCGGACAGCCTGCAAGGTGAGTCTACGCTATTTCCTCAGGAAGATTCAATGTATGTTCTAAGAAGTGTGTGATTTTTTTTTACTATGAAGTCCACATTGACACACGGGATAAAATCATTACAACGTGATGTCAAGATGGTAGCACTTCCTCCAATAATGAGTTCTGTTTATGACTTCATCGGATGTTGTTGTGATGAGGTCCATTTAAACACGTTTCAAGATGTTTTATTGGCCATTTGCAACAAGTACAACAGAATGCTTCCTCTCCATTACCTCCCACAACAATACTATACTAAACTATACAATACTATACTATTCTAAACAATACTATACTTTAAACAACACTATATGATAGTCTAAACTATATACTATAAACAGTCCTATATACTATACTATGTACTATACTATAATACTATAATCAACACTAGGCTATAAGTAACAATACTCTACACAATAAAAATAAGAATAAAGTATCTAGTGACTTCTTGACATTATCATTATTAACACACCTGCAGCCAGGAGGCTTACGTTAGAATCTCTTTTTGAATATCTTACACAATCTACTTATCTTTATTTTAATTTGGATGTTCCTACCATTAGAGCTGTCAACCACAATTAATGTCAGCCTCCATTGAAAAGCACTTCAATAATCTCATGTAATGTAATGTAATGTAATCCCAATGATTAAGGATGTAGGCAGAGTGAAGGAGAGGTGTGTGTGCGATGGAGCCCGAGCTTTGGGCTAGGAGTGGGCCGGAGTGTGTTCAGAATCAAGAGCAGAAAGGTGCTAACAACAGATTGGGTCTCTGGCACGTCCCGGCGTATCGGTAAACACCGTTAATCAAACCTGAGCAGATGGGGACGCTAATTGCAGCTGAGGAAATAACAAGACCCAGGAGGACGGCTCTCTTTATCGACACCTCCGCCGTCACCGATAAGGGCCGGAGTGGAAGGAGGTGTGTGCTAGAGAGAGAGAGTGGGTGGGTGTGTGTGTGTGTGTGGTAGTGGAAGAGAGAGAGAGAGTGTGTGTGGTAGTGGAAGAGAGAGAGAGAGAGTGTGTGTGGTAGTGGAAGAGAGAGAGAGAGTGTGTGTGGTAGTGGATGAGAGAGAGTGTGTGTGGTAGTGAGAGAGAGAGTGTGTGTGGTAGTGGATGAGAGAGTGTGTGTGTGGTAGTGAGAGAGAGAGTGTGTGTGGTAGTGAGAGAGAGAGTGTGTGTGGTAGTGGAAGAGAGAGAGTGTGTGTGGTAGTGAGAGAGAGAGTGTGTGTGGTAGTGAGAGAGAGAGAGAGAGAGAGAGTGTGTGTGGTAGTGAGAGAGAGAGTGTGTGCGGTAGTGGCAGAGAGAGTGTGTGTGTGTGTGTGTGTGTGTGTGTGTGTGTGTGTGTGTGTGTGTGTGTGTGTGTGTGTGTGTGTGTGTGTGTGTGTGTGTGTGTGTGTGTGTGTGGTAGTGGAAGAGAGAGTGTGTGTGTGGGAGTGCTGTGTTCTAGACTCCTCACTCCCTCCAGGAGAGAGAGTGTGTGTGGTAGAGAGAGAGAGAGTGTGTGTGGTAGTGAGAGAGAGTGTGTGTGGTAGTGAGAGAGAGAGAGTGTGTGTGGTAGTGAGAGAGAGTGTGTGTGGTAGTGAGAGAGAGAGAGTGTGTGTGGTAGTGAGAGAGAGAGTGTGTGGTAGTGAGAGAGAGAGAGAGAGAGAGAGTGTGTGTGTGTGGTAGTGGAAGAGAGAGAGAGAGTGTGTGTGTGGTAGTGAGAGAGAGAGTGTGTGTGGTAGTGGCAGAGAGTGTGTGTGTGTGTGTGTGTGTGTGTGGTAGTGGAAGAGAGAGAGAGAGTGTGTGTGGTAGTGAGAGAGAGAGTGTGTGTGGTAGTGGCAGAGAGAGTGTGTGTGTGTGTGTGTGTGTGTGTGTGTGTGTGTGTGTGTGTGTGTGTGTGTGTGTGTGTGTGTGTGTGTGTGTGTGTGGTAGTGGAAGAGAGAGAGAGAGTGTGTGGGAGTGAGAGAGAGTGTGTGTGTGGTAGTGGAAGAGAGAGTGTGTGTGTGGGAGTGCTGTGTTCTAGACTCCTCACTCCCTCCAGGTGTTTCATGATGCCCTCTGCTGTCCCCCAGGTGCTTGTCTGGTTAATTCTATTACCCCTCATGCCATCAGTAACTCTTTGCCCCCAAAGGACCTCTGTGGCTTAGGACCCTAATACCTGGAACTAGAGTGACTTGTTGATGAGGATTGATAATGGAGGAGAATGTTGGAAGCGATGTGTGTAAACAAAACACACCAACCTGTAGGTTCATCTCGCTCTTTGGATGCTTTGATTCGGTCGGTCAGGCGATAAGCAGGCAAGTTGCCATCATAGCTCAATTCTTCACCAATTTTGATGAGATGAGGTTTTTCATGAGTGTGAAATTAATTAGGTTTCAATAGCAGCTCATCCCATGACACTGTTAACAATAAAGCAATGTAGACAGGGCCCACCCCTTTTCATGTAAACAAACGGAGCTCCTGCAGCATCTAAATCAATCAGAGTGAAACACTATGCGTCCCACAGCTGACTAATTGATGCACTAATCCTGTCCACTAAGTACTGCGCTATCAGTAAGCAAACTCACCAAGGCATGGACATGGTGCCTCTCCCAGCACCACCTGAAGCTGGAGTGACAGAATACCTATGGAGTCCACATCCACCGAATTAAGCCTGGACTCGGGATCCAGGAGGGGTCATGACCTCTGGCCTGAGTTGTATCGTTTATGGTTAACCCTTTGCTGGTGGTATTATTCGAATGGTATAATGCACACGTGTGTTGATTCACTTGGCCTGCATAACTCCCAAGGTTTAGCTTTAAATCACATAACATATCCACTGTTCTTGCTTAATCTAAAAGCCTGTGTGAGAAAGTATGTGTGAGAGAATGGGTTGTGATTGTTGCGGCTGCTTCTAGAAGCTTCAAGTTCAGCCGATGGAGATGGAGGGGGAGGGGTGAGGAGGGGGTGACGAAGAGAGGAGTCAGCCAGAGATAGTTGCAGGCAGACCAAGATGGGAATCGATCGGCGAAGTACAGCCCAAGTACCGACCCAACGACCAGCGTGGAGGTGAAAGGAGACGCCTGCACCGAGGAACGTGCTCTTGTGAGTAACTACAAGCGCACCACTCTTACACAACTGACCGGCCTTTCTTTATAATCAGTACTCATAATGAACACAATCCATGTTGTCTGCTAGGTGCCTCCACCACCTTGCTCCGAGCTACAACATCCAGCGAGGATGAACAACGCCACCACTTCGGCTGCCGTCCCGTCACCGTGGTACACTACTGCCCCCCTGTGGTGTGTGAACACATGACACCCAGAGGAGTCTTCATTTTCTTTTCTTGGAGATGGAGCACACATTCTCTACGCAACTATTGCGGCTGGTGACCGTGACAGTGTAAACCTAAGCCTGTATATAGCCTTAATATACATTAATATACATTTACATCTTATTTAACCAGTGTAAATGTTATATTACCATGCACTTTACTGTAACATCTACACTCTTATAATACCAGGTAGATCATAGCAGGGTCAACACCTAGACCTACACCCACCCTCACCACTATAGACCTACACCCACCCTCACCACTATAGACCTACACCCACCCTCACCACTATAGACCTACACCCACCCTCACCACTATAGACCTACACCCACCCTCACCACTATAGACCTACACCCACCCTCACCACTATAGACCTACACCCACCCTCACCACTATAGACCTACACCCACCCTCACCACTATAGACCTACACCCACCCTCACCACTATAGACCTACACCCACCCTCACCACTATAGACCTACACCCACCCTCACCACTATAGACCTACACCCACCCTCACCACTATAGACCTACACCCACCCTCACCACTATAGACCTACACCCACCCTCACCACTATAGACCTACACCACCTCACCCTACCACCCACCCTCACCACTATAGACCTACACCCACCCTCACCACTATAGACCTACACCCACCCTCACCACTATAGACCTACACCCACCCTCACCACTATAGACCTACACCCACCCTCACCACTATAGACCTACACCCACCCTCACCACTATAGACCTACACCCACCCTCACCACTATAGACCTACACCCACCCTCACCACTATAGACCTACACCCACCCTCACCACTATAGACCTACACCCACCCTCACCACTATAGACCTACACCCACCCTCACCACTATAGACCTACACCCACCCTCACCACTATAGACCTACACCCACCCTCACCACTATAGACCTACACCCACCCTCACCACTATAGACCTACACCCACCCTCACCACTATAGACCTACACCCACCCTCACCACTATAGACCTACACCCACCCTCACCACTATAGACCTACACCCACCCTCACCACTATAGACCTACACCCACCCTCACCACTATAGACCTACACCCACCCTCACCACTATAGACCTACACCCACCCTCACCACTATAGACCTACACCCACCCTCACCACTATAGACCTACACCCACCCTCACCACTATAGACCTACACCCACCCTCACCACTATAGACCTACACCCACCCTCACCAGTCCAATGCTGTGTTACCCTCTACCTGCATTTACCTGTTTGATCTGTCTTCATTGAATCTATATAACTATATCTATACAACAATTAATTGTACTGTACATTAAATTGTACTATGTCTGTAAAGAGCCTTGAGTGTCCAGAAAAGCGATATATGAAATAGAATGAATTATTAATATTATTATTATTGGTATTATTATTATTTACCTCCTGCAACCCGGCCTAATCCCTTGTGTCCTCAGTATTCCCTCTATATCTTTAGGGTCAGGACGGGGTCAGGACGGGGTCAGGGCGGGGTCAGGGCGGGGTCAGGGCGGGAGGAAGGGAACCACCTCGTTCTGTTCAGACAGAACGGAAGCTGCAGGAAAAAGCGCCCAAAAGAGAAAGGGTTTGTCAAATATTGATTTCTTATTGGTATTTACCTATGGTAATTATATGTTTTCTTGTTTATTAACATGTCAATAATTATAAATTGATATCAGAGTTCTGTTGAACTATTTGTTAGGAAATGTAATAGCCCCATTGATGAATGTCCACTGTAATGAACACCTGGATGAAAGGGCTTACATTCTAAGGGGCTAACTAGCAAACTAGCTAACTAGCTAACTAGCTAACTGGTTCATTTAGGTTTAGGTTCACATTTTCTCCCACAAAAACATGTTTCTTTGTGGTCTAATATAAATGTTGAATGTATTTCCTACATTTTAAATTCCTTGTAATTGTAAAGTAATTAATTAATTAAAAACAGCATTGATTACAATGAAGTTTCATTGAACCCCTCCAGCGTGTCCACGCTGTGGTAGAGGAGACAGAGCAATACATCATATTACATACTGGCTGTCATAATAGGGAGATTTGGATTGGTCAGATGAGGAAATGCTGAGAATGAGGTTGCACCTTTTGAGGAGAGAGAGAGAGAGAGAGAGAGAGAGAGAGAGAGAGAGAGAGAGAGAGAGAGAGGAGAGAGAGAGAATGAGTGGAGAGAGAGAGAGAGAGAGAGAGAGAGAGAGAGAGAGAGAGAGGGAGAGAGAGAGAGAGAGAGAGAGAGAGAGAGAGAGAGAGAGAGAGAGAGGCTCATCAGATGGTGGTCCTCTGTGTGTGTGTGAGTGTTGTGGTTGGTGTGGTTGGTATCTGTTTGTGTATTGTTGGTGTGCATTGTGTGTGCGTGTGCGTGTGCGTGTGCGTGTGCGTGTGCGTGTGTGTGTGTGTGTACGCCCACGTGTATGTGTGTGTGTGTGTGTGTGTGTGTGTGTGTGTGTGTGTGTGTGTGTACGCCCACGTGTGTGTGTGTGTGTGTGTGTGTGTGTGTGTGTGTGTGTGTGTTTACGCCCACGTGTATGTGTGTGTGTGTGTGTGTGTGTGTGTGTGTGTGTGTGTGTGTGTACGCCCACGTGTATGTGTGTGTGTGTGTGTGTGTGTGTGTGTGTGTGTGTGTGTGTGTGTGTGTGTGTGTGTGTGTGTGTGTGTGTGTGTGTGTGTGTGTGTGTGTGTGTGTGTGTGTGTATGTGTGTGTGTGTGTGTGTGTGTGTGTACGCCCACGTGTATGTGTGTGTGTGTGTGTGTGTGTGTGTGTGTGTGTGTGTGTGTGTGTGTGTGTGTGTGTGTGTGTGTGTGTACGCCCACGTGTATGTGTGTGTGTGTGTGTGTGTGTGTGTGTGTGTGTGTGTGTGTGTGTGTGTGTGTGTGTGTGTGTGTGTGTGTGTGTGTGTGTGTGTGTGTGTGTGTGTGTTCATTGAGTGTGTGTGTTTGTGTATTGTGTGTTTATGTTAATGTTGTATTAATGATGATTATCTTATTGATAGAGGTCCACTATAGGGGACAGCATTGTGTTACATGGAGCCTCATGTCATGTTACATGAGGCCTCATGTCATGTTACATGAGGCCTCATGTCATGTTACATGAGGCCTCATGTCATGTTACATGAGGCTCATGTCTGTACATGAGGCCTCATGTCATGTTACATGAGGCCTCATGTCATGTTACATGAGGCCTCATGTCATGTTACATGAGGCCTCATGTCATGTTACATGAGGCTCCATGATGAGGATACACAACATTTTGGAAAATAAAAACACAGCAAAAATAGCATTCATTTTTAATATTTCAGAGAGCCACCAAAATTTCGCAATTCATGTATTATTGTAATTCATGGGAGCTCATGTCTCATTTTGTCCCGTAATTTGCTGCCTGGTTACAGGAGTACCAGACCAGGTGACCACTCCAGTGGCCCCGGGCTGAGCTCCCGGCTCAGCGATAGGAAAGCCAGGGTGGGCCAGATGCTCTCTGGGCCCGTTGTTGAGTACCTGGACTGTTGCTGTTCCACACCACCTGTGGCCTGCAGATGATAATAGGCGCTGCGCATACATCAGATGTACTTGCTGTCCAGGTACAAGGTGACCTCTGCAGAGACCAGTGGAGGACCACTGTCAGCGGTGATGATCTGCAGAAGGCCCCAATGAGTCACTGGCCGTCTCCAGTGTTGTGGTTTGTAGGCCACCACCTCGACCCGTTGGTGGTGACGGAACCATGTAAAGCTCGTCACAGACATCCAGCTGCATGTGCTCCCCGGACTGGGAGGGCCAGGCTAGGGGTTGCAGCCCGGTGGTCAGTCTTGTTCAGGTTGGTGAAGGGGAGGCCCCACAGACAGGCCATGTCTCTGGGGTATATTTCACCGGGTGAGAGGCCAGGCTGTTCTGGCTTGATGTCTCAACATTTATAAAATCATCATGACATTTCAACCAAACCTGCTCTCTGGAGACCTCATCAACAAGCCACCAGGATGGGCTGACACGGAGGAGAAAAGCCACCGGAATCTTCCAATCTTCTCCCTCTTCTTCTTCTCCTTCACCTGCGTGGCCTTAAAGCGCCCTCACATGGTCAACATCTAGACATGCACTTCATAGAAGTAAACGTACACCTTAACAATATGAACAATATAAGTTCTTCACCACCTCCACCTCCTCCACCAACTTCTCCACCTCCTCCACCACCTCCACCTCCTCCACCAACTTCTCCACCTCCTCCACCACCTCCACCTCCTCCACCAACTTCTCCACCTCCTCCACCACCTCCTCCACCTCCTCCACCTTCTCCACCACCTCCTCCACCTCCTCCACCTTCTCCAGCACCTCCTCCACCACCTCCTCCACCTTGGGACCGCCATTTCCTCTCAGGCATTGTTACCATGTTGTTAGTGGCCTACAACCGGCCCACAGATGACATATATATAGAACCGTTATCTGCAATAGGCATCTGGGACTGGATACAGTGGAATAATCAAAATACCCATTTGCAATTCAACTCTTTGACCACTAGAGGGCCACCTTCTCCTGTATGATAGTGAGGAAACGGCACAGCATGCAACACGCAATTCGTCCAACAATCGATACTAGTGCCTTTAGCAAGAATGCACTGGTGGCTGATTGCATGGAATTCACACACTACTTAATATGTATGTTAAAGTAAGTTTACGTTTCACTAGTTGCCATTTGAATGCAGGAGAGGTAATTGTGTTAAGTCTGGGTCTAACGAGATGTTCCCAAGCGTCCGTTGATTAGATTAGATTAAATGAGATTAGATTCAAATCTTATGATGGCGGAAAGCTACAGAATGTAAGTGCACGACGCTAGGCCCTTTCAATCGGGTCTGTTGCGTTCATCTACTAAACAAAGAAAAAAAATCAAAATGGTCATCAGTTGAACCTCATCCTTCATGAGTTATTATTGCCCATTATGTTGTCCATCCATCCATCCATCCATCTTCTCCCGCTTATCCGTAATCGGGTCACGGAGGTAGCAGCTTCAGCAGGGGACTCCAAACTTCCCTCTCCCTGGCAACATCGACTAGCTCTGACTGGGGGATCCCGAGGCGTTCTCAGGCCAGTGTGGAGATGTAATCACCCCACCTGTACCTCGGTCTGCCCCGTGGTCTCCTCCCAGTTGGATGTGCCATGGAAAACATCCCTCGGGAGGCGACCAGGAAGCATCCTTACTAGATGCCCGAACCACCTCAACTGGCTCCTTTCTACGTGAAGGAGCAGCGGCTCTACTCCGAGTCTCTCACGAGTGACTGAGCTTCTCACCCTATCCCTCAGGGAGATACCAGCCACCCTCCTGAGGAAACTCATTTTGGCCGCTTGTATTCGCAATCTCGTCCTTTCGGTCATTACCCATTGCTCATGGCCATAGGTGAGGGTAGGAACGAAGACTGATCGGTAGATCGAGAGCTTTGCCTTCTGGCTCAGCTCTCTTTTGGTTACAACGGTGCGCCAAAGTGCACCCAATACCGCTCCCGCTGCACCTATTCTCCTGTCAATCTCACGCTCCATCCTCCCCTCACTCGAGAACAAGACCCCGAGATACTTGAACTCCTTCACTTGGGATAAGGACTCCCTCCCTACTTGGAGTAGATCCCATCCCAGCCGCTTCACATTCCGCTGCAAACCGATCCAGTGAGTGCTGAAGGTCACATACTGATGACGCAAACAGGACCACATCATCTGCAAACAGCAGCGATTCAATCCTGAGCCCACCATACTGAAACCCCTCCCCTCCATGACTACGCCTTGAAATCCTGTCCATGAAAATCACAAACAGGATGGGTGACAAAGCGCAGCCCTGGCGGAGGCCAACACCCACTGAGAACAGGCCTGACTTACTACCGAGAATCCGGACACAGCTCTTGCTTTGGCAGTAGAGAGATTGGATGGCCCTCAACAGTGACCCCCGCAGCCCATACTCCCGCAGCACCCCCCACAGTATTTCCCGAGGGACCCGATCATATGCCTTCTCCAAATCCACATGTAGAACAGATAGACATACTCCCAAGCCCCCTCCAGGATCCTTGCAAGAGAGAAAAGCTGGTCCGTTGTTCCACGACCAGGGCGGAATCCGCATTGTTCCTCTTCAATCTGAGGTTCCACTATCGGCCGAACCCTCCTTTCCAGCACCTTGGAGTAGACTTTCCCAGGGAGTGTGTTCCCAATATGTTGTATTAAAATATAAAATGTGATGTGACTATCAGAATGATTATTTATTGTTACTTATTGATTCCACTAGTGTCCAGTCGACAACACATCCTTCCAGGGCCTGTCCCTCATCGACTCTTGACTCTCCAAATGTACATTTAGTTCATGAAGTTTAGTAGTGGACCCGTAAACTGTTTGAGGACACAAGTAAACCGTCCACACTCATGTCAAAACAATAAGCAACCGCCATTAAGCACAATGGCTTCTGGGTAGATGACACTATTGACATTGGATTCCTTCCCTATACTTTTTAAAGCTGACATTGCTCAATAAAAAAACTAAAATGCTACTAGCAGTCATTCTAAAGACAACATGCAATGTGTCCAACCTGCCCCTCAGTCACTGGTGATATCCTAAGCACAGGAAGAACCCTCATCTAACACACTGAACTCGATCTGTTGTCCAAACATTAAGTTGTTAAGTTAAGTTAAGTGACAATGATCACAAATAGTTGGTAATGAAATGTGTTGTGTTGCACAGGACAGAATGTTAACCACATTTCCTTGCTGGTAGTCTCTTCACAGCAATGAATACAGTGTTGATTTTTACAGTACATACAATTACATTACATTACAGGCATTTAGCAGACGCTTTTATCCAAAGCGACTTACAATAGTGTGTTAAACAAAGTATAAACTGGTCACCAGAAGTCAAAAGTGCATTTAATTCCTAATAAGTCTCCAAGAACTGAGCCAGTGCTCAGGTAGAAGTACAATAAGTTGGCAAACAAAAGAGAAATATCTAACTAACCAACAAGCAAATCATTTACTTGGTAATACGATAGAACACTAGTAAAGTTAACTTTTTACGAGCGTTTCTACATAGTTTCTGTGAATGGAAATCCTTCTCATGGAGAGTCTTCCCTGTAAATATCAACAAGTGAAGATAGTAGATAGAAGAGTAGATAGTATTACATTTTTCCTTTGGCGTGTTTGTGTTGTGTTGTGTGCTGATTCTGATAGGAGACAGGTGTCCTCCTAGGTGCAGTAACCCCAGGTGGACACGAGATGGCGGTAGAGGAGCGTGGCTGGAGAGGAGAGTGATGTGATGATGGTAATCGCAACAGTAAAAGTCATACGTTTCCCCAAAACATAAAAGTATTCTGGCTTTATATATATATATTTATATTTATATATATTTATATGTATATGTTTATTTTTATACATATTATCACACTACTATTCAGTACGCATATGGATTGCCGTATATATATATATTAAACTTCAACTGTTGATATAACTGCATACCCCTGCTCACTACCTGTTGAATACTTGTATACTTACCTGTATATATATTTATATACCTAGAATTCTTCACATATCTCATACCTACTATGAATAACTAAGTTATTTTATACCTGTTTTTATACCTAGTAGACTGTTTTAACACCCTATTTAACTATTTAACCTCTGTACATTGTATATTACCATGCACTGTAACATTTACACTTTGGTTTAGATTCCAACTTATTTTCACTGTACTGTACTTGTGTGTGCAATGACAATACAATAATTTGAATCTAATCTAATCTGATCTAATTATATTCAAATATGTGAAGCATGTGCACTATGACCCATGGCTAATGTCTCTATAGCGGTTTGTTTTAAATCAACAATGACTCATTAGTAAACTCTAAACTGGCCTGTGCCTGTAGTTAATTACATGACAAACGAGTACAACTGTATATCTATAATCTCAAAAATGTTGATAGATCAGTAATATAACGAACCCCTCCTATGACAAACAGAACTGTGAACCCTGTATATCAAACCGCTCTCTTTTGTTAGATCCTTGGAAAATGTGTTGAACAGACTCTAAGATTATTTTGGAATGTAGGATTAAATAGGATTTCACCATTTTGTGTATTAGTGCCCTTTAAGGTGTGACATTTTAATTGTTGTACATACAATTTAAATTGGGTATACTTTCCAAAAATAATTCACTTTATCATAACCCCATACATATTATTTTACTCTCCACAATATCCTTGTGAAAATATATTCATGTTATTGTTATTTTTCATGGTGAAGAGTAAAACCTTTCGTTCCTCAACTTTCCATATATTTTAGAATCATTCTAATAATTCAAATCTGGGCTGTGATATTGGAAAGTAGTGATATAACATCTGTCTATACTGTTTGCAAGTTGCTGCAAGTTGCTTCATGTCCTCCAGCTCTCTCTCTCTCTCTCTCTCTCTCTCTCTCTCTTTCCACTTCCGCAATCCCTGTAATCTGTCCTCCATATGGTTTTCTTTCATATGGAAAAGTCCCTCCATTTCATGTTGAATCCATTTGTGGATAGAATACTGCTCATGTCAAGAGGAAGCAGTCTGAATCCTCATGTATAGAGAATAGTCTCCTGTCATGAGGAAGCAGTCTGAATCCTCATGTATAGAGAATAGTCTCCTGTCATGAGGAAGCAGTCTGAATCCTCATGTATAGAGAATAGTCTCCTGTCATGAGGAAGCAGTCTGAATCCTCATGTATAGAGAATAGTCTCCTGTCATGAGGAAGCAGTCTGAATCCTCATGTATAGAGAATAGTCTCCTGTCATGAGGAAGCAGTCTGAATCCTCATGTATAGAGAATAGTCTCCTGTCATGAGGAAGCAGTCTGAATCCTCATGTATAGAGAATAGTCTCCTGTCATGAGGAAGCAGTCTGAATCCTCATGTATAGAGAATAGTCTCCTGTCATGAGGAAGCAGTCTGAATCCTCATGTATAGAGAATAGTCTCCTGTCATGAGGAAGCAGTCTGAATCCTCATGTATAGAGAATAGTCTCCTGTCATGAGGAAGCAGTCTGAATCCTCATGTATAGAGAATAGTCTCCTGTCATGAGGAAGCAGTCTGAATCCTCATGTATAGAGAATAGTCTCCTGTCATGAGGAAGCAGTCTGAATCCTCATGTATAGAGAATAGTCTCCTGTCATGAGGAAGCAGTCTGAATCCTCATGTATAGAGAATAGTCTCCTGTCATGAGGAAGCAGTCTGAATCCTCATGTATAGAGAATAGTCTCCTGTCATGAGGAAGCAGTCTGAATCCTCATGTATAGAGAATAGTCTCCGGTCATGAGGAAGCAGTCTGAATCCTCATGTATAGAGAATAGTCTCCTGTCATGAGGAAGCAGTCTGAATCCTCATGTATAGAGAATAGTCTCCTGTCATGAGGAAGCAGTCTGAATCCTCATGTATAGAGAATAGTCTCCTGTCATGAGGAAGCAGTCTGAATCCTCATGTATAGAGAATAGTCTCCTGTCATGAGGAAGCAGTCTGAATCCTCATGTATAGAGAATAGTCTACTGTCATGAGATTAGACTGATCAAAAAAAAAAAGAGAAAACTCCCCTTGTGACCCTGTTGAGACCTATGGGTGAGACCTATGGGTGAGACCTATGGTTGAGACCTATGACTGAGACCTATGGGTGAGAGCTATGGTTGAGACCTACGGTTGAGACCTAGGGCTGAGACCTAGGGCTGAGACTGATGGGTGAGACCTATGGTTGAGACCTATGGGTGAGACCTATGGCTGACAACTATGGTTGAGACCTATGGTTGAGACCTATGGGTGAGACCTATGGTTGAGACCTATGGTTGAGACCTATGGGTGAGACCTATGGTTGAGACCTATGGGTGAGACCTATGGCTGACACCTATGGTTGACACCTATGGTTGAGACCTATGGTTGAGACCTTTGGGTGAGACTTATGGGTGAGACCAATAGGTGAGACCTATGGGTGAGACCTATGGTTGAAACCTATGGGTGAGACCTATGGGTGAGACCTATGGGTGAGACCTATGGTTGAGACCAATAGGTGAGACCTATGGGTGAGACCTATGTGAGAGACCTACGGCTGAGACCTATGGTTGAGACCAATAGGTGAGACCTATGTGAGAGACCTATGGCTGAAACCTATGGCTGAGACCAATAGGTGAGACCTATGGGTGAGACCTATGGGTGAGACATAGGGTTCGGACATTGAGATGGACCTTGTACTTCCTGAGCCAAGGACAATAAAAAAAAAGTAAGTAAAAAGTACTTTTGTAAAGTAAAATTGTATGTCTGAACTTTGAAAAGAGTAGGCTCACCAAAAGTGTGTTCTTATTTTTTATAGCTTTATTCTGGAATATTTAATTCTTGCCAGAGTCATACAATATAAGGTTTTTCATGTTTGGTTAAACAATGTGAAAACATGATTGATTAATTGATTAGTTCATATGTTCACATAAAGCATCTTCTTAACCATATTAGACTTTTTCTGGACAAATTCAATCATTTAAATATCTATATTCATTTTGTATATGGACATTGTCTGGAAAAAATAAGGCACATTAATGGAAGATTAATGTGACTTGTAGTTGTTTTTTTATGTTATTTTTATAACTTTATTTATTAAAATCCTACATTACAAATACATTTTTGGAAATCTCAGTCTGTTCAACAGGACTGCATGTTTTCCAAGCAACTATTAGCGCTGTTATGTAACACATCACTTAAATGTATATTTGCCGGTTATCAACCAGGTTTGTACCCTTACAATTGTGGGTTATGTATGAAAATGAACACTGATCAAATCCCCTCCATTTAAGATTTCAAACCCATGTGGAAAGTACAATTATTTCATAGATACACGTATGTTAGGAATGTGTCAGGAGGGAACGAAGAGCACAAGAGCTGTTCTTGTAGTGCTCCATCCCTATATACAACACACCACCTATAGCTCCATCCCTATATACAACACACCACCTATAGATCCATCCCTATATACAACACACCACCTATAGCTCCATCCCTATATACAACACACCACCTATAGCTCCATCCCTATATACAACACACCACCTATAGCTCCATCCCTATATACAACACACCACCTATAGATCCATCCCTATATACAACACACCACCTATAGCTCCATCCCTATATACAACACACCACCTATAGCTCCATCCCTATATACAACACACCACCTATAGATCCATCCCTATATACAACACACCACCTATAGCTCCATCCCTATATACAACACACCACCTATAGATCCATCCCTATACACCACCTATAGATCCATCCCTATATACAACACACCACCTATAGATCCATCCCAATTTACACACCAACAACTTGTTATATAGCTTTGGAAATTCTTTCAATTACAGTTTAAGTGCTTAAGTTTTTAATAGTTCGTTCATGGTTAGTAACCCTGAACTCATAACTCATATCGGTGTCTCAACCTGCGAGAGTCAACCTCTCACTGGCTTCCCACAGCTTGCGGGCCAGGCCGTCGTCCCGCCCTTTAGCGCCCACTGTCCGCGGCCTGCAGGAGGAGAAGTAACGCCCGCTGAGGGCCTCGAGGCCCTCCTGCAGGCAGCAGTGCAGCGTGGTCTGGCTCCCGGCCTCCGGGTCCAGGAAGAACAGCTTGGCCACGGGCTTCAGGAGGAGCTGCTGCCACGCTGGCAGGTTGCGACAAAACTCAGTAGACACGACCCCTGGAGAAAAAAGACACCGTATGATGCTGGTTTTAATTGGCCCCGGGATAAAGTCATTCGTTAAATTAATTCTTACAAAATTCTCAGCAACATATCATTTAAAAGCATTTAAAGTGCCAGTAGTGCAGCAGCATCATGAACGTATTCATGATGCTGCTGCACTACTGGCACTTTAAATGCTTTTAAATGCTTTTTGCACAAATCAACACAAACATATCATCAGTCACATTATTGTTATTTTTATTGTGTATAGTATTTTTATAGTATTGTGTTTTAGGAAATTCATACTGTGGGAGGGAATGGGCAGTAAGCATTCCATTATACTTTGCATATGGCAAATTCAAATGTTGAATTCCTGTTTTTGTTTGCTACCAGAAAACAATAAAAAAAAAAAATACAGTGAAACATGTTCTCTGCATTTAACCCATCCTAGTGTTAGGAGCAGTGGGCAGCTATTCATACAGCGCCCGGGGAGCAGTTAGGGTTAGGGTCTTCCTCAAGGACACCTCGACAGTTTTTGCTAGGAGGAGCCGGGGATCGAACCAGCAACCTTCCGGTTGTGAGGCGACCGCTCTACCTCCTGAGCTAGACTGCCGCCCTTTGAATCCTCCTTTGAAGCTTTAAAGCTGTGTTCCTTCATTTAGTGTATTTCTATGTTCCCTCCAGAGCCCCGGTGAGACGTACCGGGGTGGAGGCAGAAGCAGGTGACGCCCGTCCCCTCCAGCCGGTTGGCCAGCTCCCTGGTGAACAGCACGTTGCACAGCTTGCTGTTGCAGTAGGACCTGAAGGCGTACAGCCAGCGGGCCGACCGGCTGCGGACCAGGTCCTTCTCCAGGGGCAGCAGGGTACAATCCACGGAGCCCAGGCGGTGGAGGAGAGCCGACACCGTGACCGCACGGCTGGGGGCGCACCGCCGCAGCCTGTCCAGCAGGAGGCTGGTGAGCAGGAAGTGACCCAGGTGGTTCACCCCGAACGCCAGGCCAAAGCCGTCCTCCGTGTGCCCGGAGCCCATCACACCTGGAGGAGGGGAAGACGGAGGTCGTAAAACGGCAGCTCCTCCGTCACATGTATGTGTAACGGTGAGTGTCCCGCACGGGGCTTGAACTCACAACCTCCGGCGTGAGAGGTCGCGTTCTAACGTGAGCTAAAACCTCCAGCTTCATCGCGTCTATTCAGGTGTGAGGTTTACCACTGCACAGCGCCACCTGCTGGCGTCCCTTACTTATGGTTAAATCTTGGCGTAGAGTAACACACTTTGTTTTAGCAACTTGTGTTTATTACCAATACAGGACGAAACCGGTCTGGGCAGATGGGTAAAATGACCTTCTTGTATAGATTCCACGAAGAACATTTAGCATGGGCTCTACCCGCCACGAATGTTAACAATAACAACATAGCACTTTAGTCTTTCGGAATCAATCCTCCAGTCCGTTGAAAACAATGATAGAAAGGAAAGGACCAATCAGTGCTAGGGGGGCGGGAGTTTCAGCTTATGGCGGACAAGGTCTATGCTGAATGTAATGATCAACGGTGGCGCCTGAACAAAGTGTAGAAATCGACGGAGCAATCCGAACAGTTTTATCCGAAAAAGTAAATTTAAGATTTAAAAAGGGAGCAAAGGGAAAGACATTATTAACACATTTAGGGCGTTTCTGGAACATATGCTAGAAGTTTCTTGTGAAAACCTGCATTGTTGATCAGAAGGTCCAGCCTGGGCTCAGTCTTCAGGAAGGTTTCGGCAAAGGAGCGAACCGACTTCAAGCTCCCCAGATCCAACTGCATGAACAGCACTTCATTGTTCCCGCTCTCCTAACAGGAGATAGAGACGAAATAGAACACTGGCTAGCACTTGTATTACTGTGACATACATTGAATAAATGATGTCCTTTCTTTTTCACCATTAAATATAAAAACTGATGTGTTCTGTCAGTTAAATCTAAACCTGGAGGATAGAATCCTCTTTATTGGTCAGATACCATGTACACACACACAGTGACATGTGTTTCTCTGCTTAGACCCATCCTAGCATTAGGAAATGTGCATGGAGTGAAAGTCTCTTCACTGGTTGGTTACAGGATTCTGTTCTAAATCCTCCCCATCATGTTCAAAGCTCTCCGGGGTCAGGCCTCCCTGCTTACAGCTCACCTGCTTCCCTAACGCCTCAGAACGCTCGCTCGGGTCAAATCATCTCCACCCACTGTCTGTCCCACGTAGCCTGTGGTGACCGAGCCTTTAAGGTAATATCACCTATTCTCTGGAACTATGGAACACTATGGAACACTATGGAACACTCCCCCCACTCCCCTTAGGTTTTCTGAATCTGTGGAGCACTTGAAAAGGCAGCTAGAGACGTGGCCGTTCGGACGGCTTTGGGTCACTCTGTTCTACAGTGACTTCTTGTGAGTCCATTGTTGTGCCACAGTGTGCGTGTTGTGTTTTGTTCGGTGTATTTTACTTTGAACCTTTTTCTGTCCAGCACTTTGACTCATTACTGGGAAAAGCACTTTCTAAATACATTGGACTCTTAATTATGTCCAAACCATATCACGAAGGTTCATAATCTTTAACGAGGGGGAATAGTTGCGCACTCGCTATTTTACTTTGTAGGATACACTTGGTGATAAAATGTTACCTTTGTAGAAACTGCTAGACTCAACTGTCATGAACCAAGGCGCTCACACACTAAGGTAGAGCCCCATGGGAATAGTAGACCTCAGGTGCATGCTTAAGGTACAGTCTCCTCCCATTACTTATGGGAGTTGTTTCTAAATTAAAATGTAATTACGGTACTCTGAACTTACGCTCTCATCAAATGTCAGACATGTCAACAGCTGAATGAGTACCATGCAAACCAAGGGGGCAAAATTAACTATCTGGACATTTTTCAATTTTTCCATTATTTAATTGACAAAATGCATGTTATAATCTTGCTGATTGCAGCTTTAATTAGACTTACAGCTCGTCCAAATCGAAAATCCTCAATATATTGTAATACGTTAAAAAATTAAGTAAAATACAGAAATGTAGACCTAAAAAAGTATGTTCCTTTATGCAGTCAATACTTGGTTGGGGCTACATTTGCACAAATGACTGCGTCACTGCAGCGTGGATCACTGCAGCGTGGATCACTGCAGCGTGTGGCTTGGAATCCACAGGCAATCAGCCGCTGCTCAGAGCTTTCATTTGGAAATCAAGGTCCCAGAGTAGAGAGGCACAGAATCCACATGGCCTGAAGTCCAGCGTTTAGTTCCCAGTCAGAGGACTTGGGGTGGTGCCACTGTGCTTCAAGTCGAAAGACCAGGAGATTTAAGATCACTTTATACAAATGCTTATTTCCTTTTCCAGCAGGACTTAAATGCACATACTTTTCAGATGGTCGACATTTCTGTATTATAACTAATAGTTTTGATTGGTCTTGACAAATATAATACTTTTGAGATACTGGATTTCTGATTTGCATGAGCTGCAAGCTGTAATCATCACGATTGAAACCAAAAAAAGTCTCGAAATACTTCAGTTTATGTGTAGAATACGTGAAGGTTAAAATTGTTGGAGATTAAAGTCCAACAAAGAAACGATATATACCACGACCGCCAGGGGGCGCCAATGCACGGTATCAGCAGTCTTACTCGTCGGATGTCATAAGCAGCCGCCTCGGCGGCCTCCTGGTGGCGGCAGGCCAGGATGACTCTGGCGCCCCTAGTGGCCAAACCCCGCGCTGTCGCTTTTCCAATGCCAGTATTACTGCCTGCGAGAGGGCAATAACAATTAACAAACACACATTGAACACTGCATTACAGTACAGTAAGTTAAACATATATATATAATTATAATAATAATACACAAATGGATGTGGATATTTGGGTAAATGTATTAAGTTGACAACGTAACCAGTCACTATCGCAGTCTTCCCCTTCATGTTTACAGAATGTGTACATCTCTCTCCTCTAAGAACGTTATAGATCAATATAATATATACAGTTATTGCTCCCGCAACAACGGTTAACACAACGGACATAGTGGTGGCAACAGTCCAAACGCGTCTCGTTTAAACCACGGCTCTCTAACAACTAAGGTTTAAACAAAGGAACATGCAAGGCGACGTTTTGGGTTCCCTACGAATGCGCTCCGGGTTGAGTTTCGGAAGCTGCAACCACAAGACGTTGGTTCCGCCCGCCGGCCTCTGATAAACTCACAGGTGCCTCCGTGCACCTTTTGCAACAACATTATTTTTAACAGAATTATTGACAGAACAAACGAAATATTCTAAACCAAGCAATGTTTTTAATTTTTTTTCATTTCTGCTCAGAAAGGCTTAAGATTACCCTTAATATTTCACATTAAAAGCATTGGGAAAGTATTTATGCTCGGTTTATTGGTTGAGCTTTTCAAGATTGTTTTGTTTATCCAAGCACTTGTCATTTCAGCACGGAAAACCAACACAGGGAACTAGAAGTTGTGCATAAGAATATCTCAACGACACCTTCTCCACTAACCAGCTCGCGGCCCCAGTTCAAAGCTGCTCCTTGTGGATCTGCTGGCTTCACAATGAGCAGCACATAAAACAGACATATCACCACAAAATATCAAACGTATTGCATTTGTAAACATGAACCAATGATTATATAATCGCAATGACATCAATTAACCCATCAATGTAATTACATTAGCTTGAGTCATGCCGACTTAGACCAGTCCGCTCAGTCTCTCACTCAGCTCCCACAGCCTCTGGGCTGTCGCGTCGTCCTTAGCTTTAGCACAGACCTCCGCCACTGAGCAGTCGGAGAAGTATTTGCCACTGAGGCCTTCGATGCCTTCCTGGAGAGCGCAGTGCAGGGTGGTCTGGGCACCCTGTTCCACGTTCTTGAAGAGGAAGGCAGTGATGGGCTTGATGAAGGCTTTCAACACCTTGTTCCAGTTGCGGCCAAGCTCGGTTCTGATGGCTCCTGAATCAGAGAGAATTCATTCAATTAGCCAACGAGCCAAACAATAACTTGTACCCTCTCATTTTTGTATGAACGTTGAATGGACGGATGCCCTCACCTGGATGGAGGCTGTAGCAGGTGACGTTAGCGCCCCGGAGCCTCTTGGCTAGCTCATGGGTAAAGAGAACGTTACACAGTTTGCTGTCGTTGTAGATCTGCATGGTGTTCCTAAACGAGGTCCCTGTGCGCAGAGCTTTGTGAGTGTTCAGACAGTTGAAGTCGATGGTTCCAAAGCGATGGGCCATGGACGCCACGGTGACCACCCGGCTCGGACCGCAGGCCTTCAGGCGCTCCAGCAGCAGGTGGGTCAGGAGAAAGTGACCTATGTGGTTGACCCCCAGCATCATGCCCAAGCCGTCCTCCGTCCTGCCCCGCGCGATGACCCCTGAGGAACACACCAGGGAACACCACCATGTTAACCTACTCTTTTCCTCATTGCAACTTGCAGATAATTACATTAATCATAAGTAAGTAAGTACTACTATAGGCATTGGATGATGTCAGCACTTACCAGCATTGTTGATCAGAAGGTCCAGTCTGGACTCAGTCTTCAGGAAGTTCTCAGCAAAGGTGTGAATAGACTTCAAGCTCCCCAGATCCAACTGCATGAACAGCACTTTGTCGCTCCTGCTCTCCTAACAGCACACATAAGAACCGTTTTACATAAGACAGCTCTATTTTAAAGCCACATTGCAAATCAAAGCTTCAAAGGTGAGCCACGGGGAACACGCCAACCAGCGCAGGCTGAGATATGGGCCTTTACGTTTGGATTTGCAAACCAAGCGCTTAGCCTATCTACACAAAATGTGGGGATGTCGTCTGTGTGCGGACCGAGTTGTGAAGCCCTTGGAATTTCTGAAGCAGAGTTATGACGGATAGAATAATGTTTGTCAAAAGTCGTCTGTTTTAGGATCCCCAGTCAGAGCTGGTCCATGTTGCCAGGGAGACGGAGGTTTGGGGTCCCCTGCTGAAGCTGCTACCTCCGCGACTCAACCTGGATAAGCGGTAGACGATGGATGGATGTACTATCTTTATCGTTTTTTAGACCAGATTCGCACATTTGATTAGATAAGATTCCATTCACATGTTTGGTCATTGGACATCAGGCGCCTTTAGGAGTAGGCAGACCTCTCTGTTCAGAGGCTGGTGGTTCTAGGAGATGTTTGACGTTTTTCCCCTCGATCTTCACTGTACAGAGAAATGTTTGCGTCCATCCTCCAAAGTTTGACCTCGAGTTATAGCGCCCCCCTGTGGTCTGAAGCGGTAGCACACAGCCGTTGAATATATAAATGTGTGACAGGATAAACTGCAAAAAAAATAATGGCTGAGATATGGGCGTTGCAAAACTAACAAGAAGTAGAAGAATAAGCCAGTCATTACCGCCTTGACCTCCACCACAGCGGCCTCGCCCCTCCGGGTGTCCCGACAGGCCAGGATGACTCGGGCCCCCCTCCGGGCCAGGGACACCGCCGTGGGCTTCCCAATGCCCGTGTTGCTCCCTGCAGTCAATCATATGGAAAGGAGGGAAGGAATCAAACATATTATAATAATCCATGTTGTTGCGGACGAATGGGGAAGGGAACAGGGAATGGGGAAGTAAGCATTATGTTGTTGCAATTGGCTATATAATAAAAAAGATCTTGTATCTTGAGTATATACACTATATGCATGGTGTGATGTCAATGTATAACAATACTTCATTACAATCATATCGTAATGAAGACGTATAAATAACGTTATTTGTGCACAGTTTCATCACAGTAACCCAAATATATACAATATGGAAAGTACCCAACTTCTAGAATGCCTTACCTGTCACAATGACGGTTTTCCCGTGCAGTTTGGCCTTGCTTGTGCATCGCTTTCCCTTGATGAACACATTGTGGAAGATGTACCAAATGCCTATAACGCATCCAACGACCACCAGAAAGTAGGGCATCACGTCCGACATGTCTGCCTTTAGAACTGGGAAGTGATTCCCCGAGAAAGAGCCAGAAGAGTAGTAGTAGTAACACAGGTCTACCTACTGACCAAGTAGTTAACCCTGCCACACCTGAGAAACACAAACCTGAAAGACCTGGTCTCATCTAGCGCCAACGACGGCTGTGGCTCTGATTTAATGTGTAATACTACTGTGTTGTTTTACATGCAACTTTAGTCAAACGGACCTGTGTTGTTCAGTGTGTAACACACGGTGTGTGACCCTCTGATAGGCCCACACCAGCGGTCACTCAGTCATGGTCGCCTGCGGCTACGCCTACACAGCAAGCCCATTCATATCATGTGTCATTGCTAGTCTTCAGTATTGCGTGATAAAGGATATCTAAAAGTGTCTCAAAATGTATATATATGTACATATTGCAGACAGCCGTTGAACACCACAGGTCCGTGCACCACCATCAACTTCATATTCAATTGCACCCAGAAGACATCGTGGCATTCTGGTTTCCAACTTCCATAGAACCAACAGCTGGGAACTAAACGTTTAGTTCTGCCCGTTATTCTCTGTATAGGGTTTGCAGTTTATGGGGTTTTAATTAGAAAAGACTACTTTAACCTGCAATCTTCACTGCTTTGATTCATTACACTTAAAGGGCACACCTAGAACAGGGGGTCAATGTTCACACATGATGACCAGACCAACCAGCACACACAAGCAGATGTGTGTGTGTGTGTGTGTGGTACATTGAGTAATTAGCCCAGCAAATTGGTTCCCAAGAACTCACTCCAGGGTCACGTAAGAGCCTGGAATATGAATCAATGAAAAACCATCACACAAAGAGCATTAATAACTGTTCTTAGAAAATCTTTAGATATTTACACGTTTCAACAGACAAGCAGATACGGACAAGGAGTGCCTATATACAAAGCAGCACAGGATGTTAAAATGAGAAAGAATGGCCTATTTACACAGGACAAGAGACGGGAACATAAACAGACTAAGAAGACTATCACAAACTTCTGTTACTCAACCAGGTATTACAAATTCAACGAGTGTCTGTACAGTTAAAAAAAAAAAAAGTTTATCTACATTAAATCCAATGTTTCTCAAACTGAGAGACACCGAATCGTATATATTTACATAATATATACATATAGCTCAGAAGCATGTATGATTCCATACATATATAGCTACCTGTGGTGCAAACGGAGCAAAAGAAATGATGTGTGACTTCAATACTACACAATGTTCTGTGCTAAATGATCTGACAAACAAGGTAATGTTACGATAACTACTTTACTGGCAAAAATAATAATGATGAGCGCTGGTATACAAGACAGCTCATATGTTCCTATGGTCTTAAATGAACTACTGGTTACAGTAAGTCCTTCCAACAGAAGAGATTGTCAATATTTTACGTTCATGCAGAAATACAAACCGTTAAAATGGAAGTAAATAAAAAAACATTTCCCTGTGACCCAAACGTCTGTGCAGTTTTCCCTTCATTATTTCCTAACAAGTGACCAAACAAAGCGAAAACCAAACCTCAGGAGCAGCACAGACCTGGTGGAACACAGGTCATCACACTTTGGATTTCTAATTAGTTTGAAGTGACGCCAACCAAGTAGAAACCGCAACCGCATTATTGCCACTGTTGCTGTGGGTTTGATTGAACCGTTTGGTTACCATTTGAAAGAAGGTGCTAAAGTAAAAGAAAAGAAAGGACCGGCGTCCTCGAGGGGCTAGGGACCGGCACTGGACCCTAGCCCCTAGAGGACCGGCGTCCTCGAGGGGCTAGGGACCGGCACTGGACCCTAGCACTGGTACTTGGAGGGTAATACGAGTCTCTCTATCTCCTTGTGTGGAGACGGTGCAGACTGAGGCAGGGTTCCTATTGGGTGTGATGGGGGCAGCGGGGGCCACCACCACCACCACAGCAGCAGCAGCAGCAAGACTAGCAGCGTTGCTGCCCACAGTGCAGCTGGCCGCAGTCTGGACCACCACCTCTTCCTCTTTGGGCCGCTTGACGGCAAACTCGGCGATGCTGAAAACAAACTGCAAGCAGCCTAGCTTGATATAGCTGCCGTGGTGGAGGAGCGCTGTGCCCTCCCAGCCCGCCCCGCTGCCTCCGATCAGGCTGGAGCTGCTGGCCTTGCAGCCGCAGGCCGGCCCCGGGCCTCCCTGGGACCGGCAGCTCATCACACCTCCGGGTGGCGGCATTTCCACGACCGACCGGGGCTGATCGTCCCGCTCCCTCTTCTTACTGCGACCTGCGGACGGTGGGGGACATGGTTAGTGACCGGCGAGTGTAGGATCACAAACCAATGGCACATTTGCATCAGAAAGCTTGAATGTGGATCTAAACAACTTTTGAGTTAAGTATAACTTCACTCAAAAGTTGTTTAGAAGCAGACATCGAAAGAAATGTACAAGACGAAAACCACGTGAAATTGCGTGAATTTATTAACCCATTCATCAGGTTCCACATCTCAACATGCATGTTGAGATGTGGGAAAAACCAAAGATGTGCTCACGTATAATTCCTTGCACATCCGACACCAGGCCACTAGGGGGAGAAGGGGCGGCCTTCTCAGAGAAATCACAGGAGTAGAGGACATTGTCCACTGTGGTTCCGTGTTCACTATAGTTCAGCAGCTCATAGTGTTTTGTATTCTAAGAGAAAAACATAAAAGATCAATGTAGTCACTAAATATGTGATGCAACACAAAATAGAAACAAACTAACATTTACTTCATGGAAGAATACAAGATGATGACCCACCTCATCATAGAAAATACAGGCATGCTTCCCCGAAATGAAGTTGCAGTGACCATAGTTTGTAAGGCACACGTCCATGTCCGCACCTAAAACAGTTGAACGGAAGTCTCATTTAAGAAAAACCCTTTCTAAACCAAATCAACACATAATATGCAACAAGTAAATAGAATAAGTCCACCTTGTTGTGCAAAATGACTAAACCGTGGTACCGAAACCAAGTACATTTGAGGTTCTGTCAGAAACACGACGGTAACCGGTCACAGAGCATACATATTTTTTTTATACAACACACATAAAAACACTAGCATAGCCGCAAGCTCGCTTCTCTCCATGTCATGTCAGTGATCAGAGTTTCTCTCTCCGTTTAGCTACATATCGCTTTAGCTTTACTTTTCATTACCACTTTTACAGGTTTTTAAAGGTTTGATGTTCCAGGTAGCAGCATAGAAACAACTCAAAACGTCACCACAACAGGTCACATGTACCACAATGAACCGAAGACCCTCACCAGTTCCTATGTACAAAGTCCTATAACACATGTTGACGGCTTCCCCTTTCCCCGTTAGAGAGTAGAAGACTGCTCTCGTCTGCACCTTTTTCTTGCCTGTGAAGAAATTAGTTTTTACAAAGTTAGAAAAAGCTCAGCACATTGCAAATAGAAAGATGTTCTCGAGGACGAATAAGGGTGACATGATTACCCTCATTAGGGCATGGCGACGGGGTTTTTAGTGAGAGCGGAACAGGAACGGGTGAGGGGTTGTTCTGCGGAGACGATGGGAGACTTTTGGGGGGGAAAAGTTGTTGTATCCGCTGCCAGGCTAAGAGCTTCACCATCTCTGCATCCAACTTGTCCATCTCAATCCCTACAGAAGCCCAGAACATGGGAGCCATATTAGACGCGGTGTGGCGGCAGCCATCACAGATTGGAAATATGCTCATTGATTGAAAGGCCCTGGGACGGCAGTTGATATATAGCATGTATGCTCCAAATATAAGATAAGTAATGCATTAGATTTACAGCCACTGAACCACCTGGTTGCTACTTTAGCTCAATGTTGGAAACAATGCAGTCAAATGTTGAAGGTTAAATAAAACACCCAAAAAGCCAGACACTCTAATTGTTCCCCTTATTATTTACAGCCATGACCTGTTATTCCTTTGTCATTGTACACTGTAAGTGACCTGCCATACCCCATTAGAGACACATATGTCAGCCCTCTTCAAATAAAATAGCGGAACAAAGTATTCAGCTCTGCTAGCGCATTCTACCAGTTCTGGACACGCCAAACACAAACATACAACTTCACAACAAGGGCCTCCACCAAGCGACCAGGTGGAGCTCAGGATTAGGATTAGGAAAGCTGTGTGTGTGTGTCTGTGTGTGTGTGTGTGTGTGTGTCAGAGACACAGAGAGAGAGCGATGACAGTTTTTGTAATATTTAGTCATGGGGATACTCACCACCGTCTCCTCCTATACAGGCTTTAATACAACTGGATAGTTCTGGTAAGGAGGGGAAGGCCGTTTCCATGGCTCCAGGAGCCGTCTTCACATCCGGAGAGGGTAGACCTGCATGCACACAAAGCAACACTAAACATGAGGCCCACCTTTTGTCTCTGATGAACGATTATTAGGCGTTCATTGAACATGTACACGTGTGGTTGAATTGTGGGCGGCAGTATAGCTCAGGAGGTAGAGCGTTCGCCTCACAACCGGAAGGTTGCTGGTTTGATCCCCGGCTCCTAGCAAAAAAAAAACTGTGGAGGTGTCCTTGAGGAAGACCCTAACCGCTCCCCGCTGTAGAAATAGCTGAGCGCTGCTCCTAATACTAGGATGGGTTATATGCAGAGAAATGATTTAGCTGTACAGTACTTGTGCTGACAAATTTGAATAATTATTATTAATAATGTACGTGTTAAACGGTTAAAAGTTGGGTAGAGGAATGTGTGGTTTCAAGCTGTCATCTTGTGCATCTTGTAGAACAGAAGACTTCTTAACTCATCAGAAAGAAAATCTAACTTCATCCTCGTGTAACTATGATGCCTGGATCAAAATGTAAATATGATATATCATCTATTTATCAGGTTCAGTACCAATACACAGGGCCTATTTAGTCATGGTTGGTCCTTGTGGTTGGTCCTTACCCGATCGAGCCGGTGAGGTGGGCGACCCCAACTTGCGTGCGGTGGGGGTGTCCTGGGGGGCCTTCTGCTGGGGGGCAGCACACTGGCCACCGCCGACCACGACCAGGAGCTTCCGATCACTGGTGCACTCCGTCTTAAGCTCCTGCTGGGTTCTGTGATTCAGACGGACGTCTGAGGGGGGACAAGCCGAGGGACCGTCCCTATGGAGGCAAGCCCCGGGGGGGCCCTCGCTCTCCCGTTTGATGGGAGCTATGTGGTTGGCGGCGGAGTCTTTGGGAGAGGCGGTGGCGGCCTGTGCCTTGGGCCTGAGCTGGGCCTCCATCTGCCTGGGGGAATCGGGGGCAGTGATGCAGACAAAGGGCCCGTTGGCCTTGGGAAACGGCTGCTGCTCGTCCGTAAGGGGTCCATTGGGTTTCCTACTATTTGTACAGGTTGGTGAAAGACGGTCACATTTCTGGGGCAGTGCTGCGGTGGGGTCCTGGTGTATACCACACGGTCTGGAAGAGGGGGCGAGCGAGGGAGTCCTTTCGGAGGGGTCTTGAGACTTGAGGTCTTTTGATGCGATGCTGGACGTTTCTTTCTGTTCAGAGTCCCACTCCAGCGACAAGGAGGGCGAGGGAGACGACGAAGCCTTTTGCTTCATGGAGAGGTGACGCATGATGCTGCACTGCAGAGCCATCACGTCCTGAAGCCACTGGTAGAACACAAGCATAAAAGACCTCTTTGTTAGCTTTGGGATTTTTTTCACATTGACCCAGTTATTTTCAACGTAATCTTTCTATCTGGTCTGGTTTATCCAGCATTGCGCAAGCTTGCTACAGTCAGCTGCCACAATCCATGCTGTACTATTAAAAATGATTATGTGTTTCAATATTAATTAAGAGATACAAACGATGGCAGTTCTGATGCACTGGTCCACTCCATGTGGCCCCGTTACAGTAGCATCACACAGTAAGGAACTTCCTCCTCAGTCATATATGGGAATTATGGCCACAGTTGAGCATCACTGACACAAACGGTAATTTGGGGTAGTTTGTACTGTGATAAATAAATAGTACAATATCAAAAGGTAAGACAATGAAAACAAAAGTGGGGGAATATGAAAGGAAACTATGCATGTGGTCAACTACTGAAGTGCCTACTGAACTGCTCTGAGTGCTGCCACCATCATAACATTGTCATTACACAATCATACTTTGCTGGACTTTCTGGACTCATTACAGTTACTGCACTGTATTTTAAAACATTTTTGCACAATTCAACACATGTACATATAACTATTGTTCTTTGTATGTTCATTCATATAGTATTGATTTAGAAATTCCTACTGCGGGAGGGAATGGGAGTAAGCATTCCATTGTACTTCCATGGTGCCGTATAGAAAATGCTAAGCGATGCGTGTGGTCCCGTGTACCTCTTGCTGCTCGGTCTCTGTGGTGAAGTACTTGGGGGTCTGATGCTCTGGAGCAGCGCTGCATACCAACTCTGACTGGCGGACCCCGGCTGAAGCAAGCATGGGAGGGGGGTTCTGGTACTGGGACTTGACAGCTTCTGGAACCTAAGTTGTAGGACACAATGAGATCGTCATCATTAGGATTGTAAACTGTAGTCAAAAGAGGATAGAGATCCTTAGCGGAGGGAGTCAGTCAGACCAACCTTGATAGTCTTCTTGTTGTGCTGGTGAGGAGTGCGTCGGTTGGGGACATTTTGCCTGTGAACCCGACTAAGAAAGTCCACCTTGACGGCGTGCTGGGACATCCGGTCCTGAAATTGGTCGAAGAGCTGACAGCGGCTGGTTAGGTTCAAGGTCCTCTGGTTTAGCTAGAAAAGAGCAGGGCATCACATTATCCTCATAGCTTATAAGTCTGTGAATTATATGAATTGTGAAATGGTAATACGATAGGAATCATGACAAAGAGCAATCGAATGACCATGCATCACAAATTACACAACTAGGCTAATTCGACAGTGGGATGTCAAGCAATGCACACATTTAACTAGGGGGATGCTCCGATCGATCACCGATCATTATCGGCCGATAATCGTGCCGCGTGTGCATGTGTGTTGTAATCTGCAAGCTCACCGACTGCGATTTGATTGGCATCACGTGAGATGATATATCTCTGTAATTCAGAATAGTGATCAGCCCCAAAAACCCTGATCGGAGCATCCCTACATTTAACCATCCATTAAATCCTTTCAGTGTAGTAGCAATCCATTTTCCATGCACGCATGTGAACTGAGCACTCCTTACCACTAAGTGTTCAACGTGATTGGGGCACATCCACTTGCCCACGGGTAAGGTGGTGAGAGGAGGATCCAGACAGTCCATATGGAACAGGAGGGGACAATAGTCACACTGGATGAGCGGCGCTATCCTGCAGCTCCTATAAGAGATACAGTCAATAAGAGATACAAACAATCTATAAGAGATACAGTCAATAAGAGATACAAACAGTCTATAAGAGATACAAACAGTCTATAAGAGATACAAACAGTCTATAAGAGATACAAACAGTCTATAAGAGATACAGTCAATAAGAGATACAAACAGTCAATAAGAGACAGGCACGATAGTCATAGTAGCTTAGTGGCCAGAGGTTAGTGCATGCATCACTTTGTACTAAATTAACTCAATGGAAGGACGGATTAATGAACATAGACATTAACACTCCAATACACAATATGAAAAATGGAATACATGGTCAGATATTTATACAATATTTACGGTGAAATACTGCAGAGGCCCGGAAGGGCAGTGTACTGCCATGAATCTGGTGATGCAATAATGCACCACAATGGAGAGCTGATTATGTTATTTTAAGGGAACAATGCCCCCTATAACCGACTGAACAGAGTTTAAATACGAACCTTCCACAGGAGAAGCAAACTTTGACAGGTAGCGGGACCAGGCCGTTGGAGTCCAGCTCGTGCTGTGGCCTCCTGTAGGGCTTGCCAACCAGCTCCTCTTTTCTCCTCCTTTTGCTGCTCCCTACAGACACCAAGCACCATACCCAGTTATGAATGGATTGGCTCTACTCCAATGTCCACCTCTGGTTAGGTTAAATAACTAGTTCCCATGTGAAATATCACTCCTGCCCCGTGTGTAATATAGCCAAACTTTTGCAAAAGCATTCTTAGAAAAAAAAGCAAAGCATTCAAAGAAGGGACGGAATCGGAAACAGAGCACCATACAATTAATCCTCATCTTGAATGCCACGGTAGATATAAAAACACACAATCTCATGGTTGTCTCAAGTTTTGAACTATGAATTATTCTGGCATTATTTTAGTACATCTGGCAAATACTAAATATCCAGTGACTTGATAGGCAACGTTGTCAAAAACACTTTACCCAAAGATTGTAGATGTAGTGTAGAGGATAAACGGGTGGTGCCGAGTGTACCTGGGAGTGCGGTGGTGCAGGTGAGCTCATTAGGCAGTTGGAACTGCGTGGGGTTCCTCTCCATGGCGGCAGCGATCAGCAGCTGGAAGGGCCTCTTCAGGAGGCGTGGTGCCGGGGTCTGATTGGAGGAGCCCTCCAGCTCCGAGCCCAGGGCTTCCTCCTCCGCCTCCGCCGCGTCCTCCTCGCCGTCGTTCTGGTCCTCGGACGGCGTGGGCGTGGACGAGCTGTTGGAGGTGGGCGTGCCCGGGCGGCTGCTGGGCCTGCTGCTGGTTCTGCGCTCCAGCAGGCGGACCTGGGCCACCCTCAAGCCGGGCCCCGCAGCGCCCGCGCCCGGCGGCAGGCCGTCCAGACGCAGGGCGCCGGCGTTTAGCTCCAGCTCCACGGCCGGCGATGCCGCACGCTTGGCCACTAGCTTGTCCGGTAGGCCGTTGGTCTGGTCAGACTTCTGCTCCCGCTTCTGTGAAAGAAGGACCGGGGGGGGGGGAAAAACACGATTTTATGATCTGGTCCAGAAACATTCTCATACGTTTGAGTCACGTCTCGATATCCGGGAACTTGGAAGTGAGTCTGTTTCGGACGCAAATACAGGAAAAAAATAGGCGGTCACCTTTTTTCGAACATTACAACGATGGCACATCCACTCCCCAGGCGGCAGCATCTCTTCACTCAATGGAGGGTTGCTGCAACACAGAATCCTCAAGAGTTACAAACAGTGTAGCTACAATATATTACAATACAAACAACAAAACCTTGGGGAAAATATAACGGTCAATCACAATTTTGTATTAACATGAATCGAAAGGTTCATATAATAGTCTGGTCATCCCAGAAAGGTTATATTAATAGCCCCCATGACTAAAATACATATCATTCATAGTGTTTGTGATGTATGCCATCTGTAAATGGCTTACCCCACTAGCTGGTGCTTTAACTCCATCTAGTGGACAACAATTATAATAGGCACAAAATAATACAAAAGACAAATGAATGTGTGTTTTTACATCCATGGTCAAAACAATGAACAATCCAGAGCTATAACCAGTAATAAAAGTATATATGAATATATATATTCTCTCTATATAAAACTGAATGAACATGAAACCTTAATGTGTTACTGTGCCACCACAATGCAAATATACATTTCACCATAAATCAACTAAAAGGAATAATTACTGCCCGCTTACAATGTTCATTATAACTGCTATGCATGCAGTGTCCTTCATTCAAATGGTACTGAGATCAATGAGTAAGAGCAACAAGCAGCTACAATCGCCATGCCCCTTGTTCCAAAATCAACATCGACGTGTTCTCTATCGCGCATTTCATAATGCCATATAAACATATGCAAGATGGCGCTGGACATGAACCAAAAACAGCATCTGGGAGGTGGCCATATTGTAAACAGAGCGCCGAGCCATGGCTCCTCCAGCCAAGGGGGGCTGCAAGTCTCACTTTTTAACAGCGAGACTCCCTCCCTCCTGACACCGCGAGAGCTGCAGTCTGACAGGAGGACATTCCGCGGCAAATTTCCAATCAATCTCCCCCCAAAGTAAAGTCATTACAGAGTAACAGAGACACGGTGCATTAAGACCGTGTTCGTAGTTAACCGCCTCATGTGTGTGTGTGTGTGGCAATCTGACAGCCACTACTTAAGGTGTGGGCTTTAGTTTTTAAACGCACGTCTATCGTTGTTTCCCTGCCCTATATGTCAACCATGGATGGACACCATCCAAAGATGTCCATCCATCCAAAGATGCATGCAATGCAAAGCTAAGCAGACAGATATATACATATCTACATATATATATGTATATATCTTGGCCAAGAAGCAGACGACGAATGGGCGTCAATACATAGAGAGAGCGAGAGAGAGAGAGCGAGAGAGAGCGAGAGAGAGCTACCAGAACTGACGGATTGCTTTGGAAGGATGGACACATCAGACACACCGTGTCCATCCAGGAACGACCCGTTCCTTCACATCGTGTCCATCCATCCAAAGATGCATGCAATGCAAGGCTAAGCAGACATATATATATACATATACATCTTGGCCAAGAAGTAAGGCGACGAATGGCCGTCAGCCATTGTTGCATGTAAACCAGACCGCAGAAGGGCGGCTGTGTTGAAGCTATTAGACCTGGTCTTTGCGGACAGACAGATGGGACCTGGTCTTTGCGGACAGACAGGTAGATGTGCATGCATGTATAAAGAGAGAGAGACCCCCATCCCTTACCAGCACTGGAGGTGGAAGGCCGCCGGGCAGTGGTCGCAGCACAGGAGGTCTCCTCCTTCCCGACAGCTGTCGCAGGTGTCGTGGTTGGTGGCCCGGCCGCTCCGCCGCACGTCCCGCACCATCTTCCGACTCCTCCGGTCCACGTCCTCGGACTTGGGGGGGGCCAGCAACGTCTGGATTTGCTTGTAAAAGTAAAAGTAAAACATTTTAATTAATGCTTATGAATGAATGAATTCAAAAGGCAACAACAACAACCAGCGATAACAATGCGCGGCGGACAAGCCGCACACCGCCACCGCACACACGGGGGTTTGCTTGTGCTTGTTGTGCTAGCAGTTTGCTCTAATTCATTACTTTTTAACGCGATTTTCAGCGTACTGACCCCAAGACTAACGAGCCTTTGACCCAACTAACCACACGTTAGCCATACGTTAGCGGTATTGAAGCTAGCACCGAAAAAGGGGGCCCTGCGAGCCTCCACCACCTCACCTCCATTAAGCCCCCAGAGGTATCCAAGTCGTAGACGATCGTTGGGGTCTCCATTTTGTCCCACATTCATCCAGGAGTCGACGTTGCGCGAGCAAAAAAAAACGACTTTTCGAGCACAGAATGACACAAGCGGATCCCCGCAAACGACCGTTTCCTTTTCGGCTTTAGTCCCACAAGCAGCGACGCTTTGAGCCCAAATGGAGGCTAACGGTAGCTAACTAGCTAGCTAGCTAACGCCACTGAGCGTCAACCACTCAAGGTTGAGGAGCCGTTAGCGGATCGAGCTCCTCTCCTCTCTCCTCCTCTCCCCCTCGAGGGAACTGGTTAACTATAAGTGTGTGATTAAACAGATCTCCCTAAGCACTGAGCAGCAGTAGTCCCGGTGGACACGTGTCGTCCTCCTATAAAACACTGCACTGTACCGTACGAGCGCGGAGAGCAAGCAGCGGCAGCCCCTCTGGGTTCATGTGCGGCCTACTAGCTGGCCAGCCATGATGGTTCCTCCTGCCTCGGCGTCTCCTCCTGCAGCACGGAGCTCTGTGAGGGAGCCCGCGAGCCGTCCGCTCGCATGGTCAACAGGAAGACGCGCTGGGGAAATGTGACAGCCCGATTCGGCCCCCCCACGGTGCGTGTGCCGGTCGTAGCTTTTAGTTTTAGTCCTCGGCGGAAAAAAAAGGGCCACCTCGAAACGTTGAAAATCAGTCGCTGTTATTGTTGTGGAGAATCCTGTGCATCAACACCAGCGACATCCTCCTCCTCCTCCTCCTCCTCCTCTCCGAGTTGGCGCAACCGCGAACGGCCCCGCGCGCATGCGCACTAGGTGGTTAGTGGACGGGACGAGACGTCACGGTGGGGGCATTGGGATACGACGCGAGAAGCAATGAGTGGGGTCGTTTTTGTAGATTAGATTCGATTAGATTACATTCGATTAGATTAGATTCTAATTGATTGTGTGCAAATGTTTCAGTAAAGTGCATGGTAATATATAACTTACAGGTTAAATGTACAGGTTAAAATACAGTCTGCTGGGTATTAAATGGGATATGAGCATGCTAATAGGTATATGCATATACAGGTAAGTAAGTATTTAACAGGTAGTGATCAGGGGTATGCCGTTATTGAAAGCAGGATAAATATATGTAAATGTATATACAAGTGAGCATATATAAATGTATCTACAGGAGTATGAGCAGTTATCAACAGTTGAGATTTAAATCTATATGGCAGGTACAGTAACCAGGTATCTTAGTAATAAATATGTAAGTATAGAGAGGTATGCTTCATGGATGCTTCAAAGAAATACGAATGGATGGTCGTGGTGCTCATTAACGGGT